>CM041780.1:263180393-263867610 GCA_023374045.1 Limonium bicolor
CCTCTAAGCTATCATGGTCATCTCTATCAGAGCAAGGATTGAATATGCTCTTCTGCTCAGAGCGTCTGCCACAACATTCCCTTTACCTTCAGTGTACTGGAGGTTGATATCAAAAAGCTAGTAGCTCGACCCATCGTGTTGTCTCAAGTTCAGCTCCTCTGGGTCCAGATGTATTTCAGGCTCTGTGGTCCATCATAATCTGGACTGGGCTTCTACAGTTAGTGTTGCCAGATCTAAGTGAAGACTATGGCGAGGAGCTCAAGGCGTGTGTGGGATAATTTTCTTCGTGCTTCTTCAGCTGTCAAGAAGTGTAACTACAACTCTGCCATTCTGCATCAATACTCCACCGATCCCTCTACCTTAAGCATTGTCGTAAACCTCGAATCCTTCATTCCCCTCAAGGATTACTAATAACTGGAGCTGGGTCAATGCGTCCTTCACCTCCTAAAAGGAGACCTCACATGCCTTTGTCCATACAAACGGGCTATCCTTCTTCATCAGAAAGGTTAAGGGCTTGGCTAGCTTGAAGAAATTCTTCACAAAGCGTCTATAATAGCCAGCCAACCCAAGGAGCTCCAAACCCCAGTCACTGTGCGGGGTCTGTGCCAGCTCTTCACCGCCTCAATCTTAGCTGGGGTCTACTGAAACCCCTCAGCTGAGACCACATGACCAAGAAATGCCACCTTGTCTAGCCAAAATTCACACTTGCTGAACTTGGCATAAAGTTGCTTCTCTCCAGAGTCTAACTGTCCTCAAAGGCATGTTCCTCTTGCTCCTGAAGAAGATCGAAAGTCATCTATGAATACAAACCACTAACTGTCTAGCTGAGCTTGGAAGATCTCTCTGCATCAGTCCTGAATCTAGGGGGTGGTAGTCAGCCAAACAACATACTGGAACTTGAGTGGCCGTATCTGGTGAATGTTGTTTTCTCTATATCTGATTCAGACTACATCTATCTGATGATATCCAGAATGCAGATCTATCTTAAAGAGCACCTTTGTTCCCTTCAAATGGTCAAATAGGTCATCGATCCTAGGTTGTGGGTACTTGTTCTTGATCGTGACATGTTCAACTCCCTGTAGTCGATACATAGTCGCATGCTTCTGTCCTTCTTCTTGACGAACAGTTCTAGAGCGCCCAGGTGAGATCCTTGGCCTAATGCAACCCTTGTCTAATAGCTCCTGCAATTGTTTCTTCAATTCAAAACATCTTGTAGGGCTCATCTGATAAGAGAGCCTTGGCAATCGGTCCCTGTACCAGTATGAGGTCGATGTTGAACTCAACCTCTCTCAAGGTGGCAGTCCCGGTAACTCCTCTAGAAAAATGTCGGGGTACTCTAACACAATGGGAACTCATCCTGAACTTTGGATCCGTCCTTAAATCCTGGGATAATAGTAGTAGGCGATAGCGCTGTTAGACACCTTCTTATCAGTGAGAGCGTCGATACAACCTTCCGGTCGGCTGCTTGGGCTGCATTTAGTATGATACTATGATTCCTGTAGCAGACTTCAAGAGGAAGCGATGCTCTGTACAGTGTAGTCTATCTCTGTACCGCTGTAGCGTGTCCATGCCCACAATTATGTCGAATCCCATACCAGGGAAGACAATGGCATCATGAAGGAAGGTCTGCTCCCTTAATGTGTATGCTTAGTCCTTGCATTGCTTACTGCACTTAATAAACTCCCTGGATGGTAATGACTGAGCAGTCATGATATCCTCTGTAGGGGCTCTATCTTAAATGGAATGCCTGGGATATAATGAATGGGAGGCTCCAGAATCAACAGAACGTGGCCTCCACCCATTAATTTAGAACGTGTCTGAAATCACAAAGTAAATTCTAAGATTTCTAGGCAACTTTTCCAAGGTAAAAATAAGGGCTAATTGTTTACCTGTGATGACCATCCCATTGCTCTTTGCTTTGAGCCTGGTTCAACACATTCAACCTGATCCCTGAGTTTCCAACCCCTACAGCGAAGCAATAAAATTCATAAGATTTCACTCTTATTGAAAGCTTAAGAGCATTTTCATATTACAATGCGAAATTACATAATACATGGCTAGGCCTGTCTAAAGGTTAGGTTTTAAACGGCCAAGTTTCATGTGGGTCTAGTTAATGATGGGTGTGGGGTTGTGTTGGGCTTGATCCTCTTCACCCCATGGTAGATGAGTCTAGCCGCTCCTCCAAATATCAGCACATCACCGACTTCAGGAGGATTTTGGTAGCAAGGTCCATCTCTTCTGGTTACCAAATAAGAACTCCCGTCGTCTCCAAGTGATATGGACCCATGAACTCCTCTGGTGATGGACTCCAGAGATTTCATCCTTTGCTTGATGACCCTAGCTTACCTTCTTTTCCATAGAAGTTGATGATACACACATCTAAGGCTAGGTCTGGGACAGGTCATCCCCAATTCTTTGCTGCCTTAACTGCAGCTTCAATGATGGTCTGCAATCTTTCGGGATTGGTAGTACCTCCACCTCTTCATAACTCTTGGTGGTGGTTCCACTTCTTACCTAGACACATGATCTCCACCTTCATGGTAGAACCGTTCTTGAAGGTAGGGGTGTAAAAGTTTCCTCCTTTCACACCTAATTCTCTGATCTTGAGGATCATGCATACTGGACTGCTAGGGTGTAAGCCTCGATTTTAAACCCTATCCTATGTTGATTAAAGTTGATTAGGATCTAATCGGGTTTTAGGTCCACTATAACCTAAGATTAACAACTATGATATAACGTAATTATTAAACCTAAGCTAGCTCACTGGAACCTATTATGAGTCGCCACCTAATTTTAACCTAGATCAAATTAGGACAGAGAGTTCGGGTTCGGGGGCTTGATATTCGACTTAATTAGGGTTCAAATTACTTTCATTACCCTTCCTAGGTCGTTTTTCCTCTATATGGTTTATTTACGGCCTTCTACAAAGTTGTTTTTAACCTAGGTGCGCGCTTCGTTTTTTAATTTTTTAATGTTTTTTGACAGAAAATTAAAGTGAAATTGAAGTTACTAAACTAGGGTTTCGGAGGCAGAATTAGGTCAAATTGGTTAACGTCCGTAGCCACGGACCCCAGTCCGAGACCACGGACCCCAGCTAACCTAATTATACAGAAAAGTCGAATTTTGAAACAAGAAATTTGAAAAGTCCGGGGTCACGGACAAGGTGTCTGAAATACCCCAAACCTAAGTATGCTAAGTAAACATCAAATCATGATGTAGTAAGGCTAAAATATGCCTTAGAAAGATTGGTAGACAATTTAAACCAAGGAAAACACAAGAAAGTGCCTTAAAGGCAATCAGGGCAAAACGTGCTCTAAGCTTGGAGAGAATTGGGTGAGTACCCAAATATCATGATAAGACCTTAGTAATATCCTAATGGTCATTTTAAATCAATTAGCAAGAAACCAAGCTTGAAACAAGTCTAAACACAAATGTGCTTTAAGAATTCTTAAAGCACATTTTTGAGAAATTGTCTTAGAATTGAGTTTTGAGTGGCTAAATGTCCATCATTACTCTTTAATCAACATGTGTACTAATTAGTATCACATTAGGAGGTCTAATCAATGGGAAATAAAAATTTCCCGATTATGTGCCTTGATTAGTGAATAGTAACTATTTAGTGCTAGTTAAGACATAAGTCAACATAAGTCAATTAATTGGTCAACAAAGACCATGTTAGCCTTATTTAAGGTAGGGGCCGGTTTTTCTAAGGTGGGGAGTCACCAATGAGTCATCAAATGAGAAAAGAAAAGAAGAGATAAGTAAAAGAGTACTATTTGCTTTAATAAAGCAAAATACCTTATATTAGCTACCTTTTCTTCTCTTTCCTCCATTTCTCTCTTTCACCCACGGTTTCTTCTTCCCTCTCTTGCTCCAAACCGAGAGAGCTTCTTCCATGGTGCTTCACCTTCAAATGCTCACCAAGAGTCATCTTTGCTCCAAATCAAAAACTAAGTGTAGATTTCTCTTAGTTAGGCCAAGACCTATCTTCCTATCTTTTCAAATCTTTCAAGCTCCATTTTGGGGCCATGAGAAAACTCCATTGATGGAGGAAAATCAAGTTTGAAGAGCTCATTGGCTTCTCCATTCTCTTAAGGTAAAGAAAATGTAAGAAAAACCATGTTTCCATCATTCCTTATACATGGCCGAAAATTTCTACTCATGGGGCCTTGTTTTTATGCCTTGTTCTAGCTTGATTATTCACCAAGGACTATTGGAGGTCCTATTTCATTCAATGCCAAAGTTTACCTTGAAACTTCAAAGGTAATCATCCACTTTATGCCTTAGAAACACATTTCTAACCTAGGTTTTTATTCCTTGAGGTTAGTGCATTGTTTAGTACTCATATGAGTCCTTGAATATTGTTAGAAAATTGGCAAGGGGAACTTAAGTGGTGGCCGAGATCTATGCAAGAAGAAGGCCTAAGGAGAGGATTAAGATAAGCTTGAGAAAACAAGGTAAAATGCTTACCTAATGGTGGTTTAAGATTAAGGAATGAGTTTTAGAAATACCAATGTGGCTTAGAGCTTACATTGTGTATTGGGTTATATAACCTAAGGAAAAAGAACTTAAACAAGCTTATGAACTTGTGATTAAGGAGCTAATGGAATGAGTTAGCAATATAAGTTTAAGGTGGATTTTAAGAGCATTATAACTACTATGAGATTGATGAGTGTAATTGCAGGTTGAAAGCTTTATATGTGGGAAATTCAGTGTTTAAGTTTAAGTCATTTAAGGGCCTAAGAGCCATGTCATTTAAGAGCCTTAGTGCTATGCAATTTAAGATTATTGCACTATATTGAGTTGTTAAGAATGAGTTGATTTGGATGAGGAATTGTGATGAGAAGGACTTGGTGTGTGTGAGGTTATTGTGTGAGAAAAACAATGCATTTGGGCATGAGAATATACTAGAGGAGCTATGGCAAAATTTGAGTAGAAAATAAGTGTTTAGGTGAAGGTGGTGAATCAATATGACCTAGGATTTACTAGGAGTCATTATGAAGAATTTGAGTGGAAATGAGTTAACTAAGGAGTTCTTAAGGATGAGAATGACCTAGAATGGTCTATGAGGAATTTAGAGTTTAGATGGGTGTATTGAACACCAAAGTCATGAGATGAGGAATATAAGACTTGAGCATAAGTTTAAGGAGAGGTATGATGCTTAAGGTGATTAAGATATGTTCTAAGGGAATATAATGACTAAGGAAGTACTAGGAAGTTTTAGAGAGTTTTAGAGATTGTCTTGATAGAGAGGGGTAAGATAAAGTGTTGGAATGAGTGGTAATGACTTAGGCATTACCTTGGGGGATTTAGGAATCAAGAGAATGTAATTGAGTATTTAGAACTTAGGCAAATGTTGGTAACAACTAGGAAGGAAATAAGGTGTTGGTGTATGGAAGCTTAAGCTTGTGAAGGAACTTAAGTAAATGCATAAAGAGTTTTAGATGGTGAAGATGCTTGGGAGATGATGTTATAGTGAGAGGGAAACGTTTGGCATAGTGGTTACATTAAGTATGAACCACCGCCTAGAACCTAGAGGAAAACATTACAAGTGTAGCATTATTACAAGGAAATGGATAATGACTAAGGTGGATTTTGGTGAATGGTTTAATGAGTTTGGTGGAGGTTCTAAGGTGGATTTAAGGTGCCAAGATGTGTTGGACCTATTAGGACACTTGTGGAAAAGTTTGGAATTGAAAGAGGCAATTTAAGAGGATGGTCTGTAGAGGACCGACCCAGGGTCCGACCCAGTTCTGGGTCGGTCGGACCTTGTTAACCCAGCAGAAATGTTTCGGCAATAGACCGACCCATAAGGATGGGTCGGTCGGTGGGTTCGGTCGGATGGGTTTCAAGAGACGGAAGAGTTTCTGTAATGGACCGACCCAGGGGTTGGGGTCGGTGGGTCGGTCGACCCTTAACACTTAAAAAAAAAAAAAGGAATTTTGAATTCTAAGAATGGTAATGGGTAATGAGGAATACCTTGGTAGGGTGTAATGATTAGGACCCTAAGAACTTAAGGGATTAAGTTAAGTTAAGTATAAACTTGAAAGTTTAAGATTAAGTTGTGCAAGATTAAGTTGTAAGACTTAAGAGGTGTTAGGTTTGGAGTCATTAAGGGTTAAGTAAGTTAAGTAAGATAAGTAAGTCATATTAAGTTAAGTGATTAACACCTAAAACTGAATGAATGTTTTAGGACTTGGGGATTTGGACTCCAGAGGAGAGTAAGCAACCGAAACGACCAACGGTGAACGGTACAGTTGTTTCTTCTGTGACCTGCTTGCTAACGAGGTGTCCCTCGGCTTGTGTGCTATTTGTTTTTGTGCTCACTAAACAAGATAAAGCATGCAACCGGAATATATATATATGTTGTATTGTTGTGTGACGTTTGGAAGCTAACACGACATACTGTGAGAACTTACTAACCAATGCTTAGTAAGGGATTGAGTGAGACTAAGGAACGCCCCTAATGAGGGACGATATGAACCGAAAGAGTTAACCAACAAACATGGTCTTGAGTTAACTACTAACTGGAACTTGAGTGAGGAAACCCGGGACCGATCTCCGGTCATGCATGCTAAGGAAAGGGAGTCGGTATCTATAGCAGATTCGACTTCCGCTTAAGGACTTGTCTTCGGACTTGTGCCTAGGGCCGGTTGCCGGCTCAGCTACGCTGGACTCCCGTCCAGAGTAGGTGGCGTTAAGATGGTGCGGTGGGATCACCTAAATCCCAGGTTCGATTTAGATACGGCCAATCCCTTCCAGGAAAGGTTTGTATATAGAGATTAAGATTGAGATTAAGATTAGATTAAGTTAAGTTACAATCATTCCTGTTTAAAGGATGATTTGTATTATTAAGATTAAGATTAAGGTAAGGTTAAGATAAGTTGCAACCATTCCTTTTTAAAGGATGGTTTGTAATATTAAGATTAAGATAAGCTACACCCACTCCTGATTAAAGGATGGTTGTTTCTAAGATTAAGATAAGAATCAGATTGAGGTAAGTTAAGGATGGACTAAGATTAAGAGAGAACATTACTTAAGGAGTTAAATATCTAACTCTCTAATTAAGGGAACGCATTTAAGTCGTTCATTGTGTGTGAACTTTGATTGTTCATATCTGAGTTGTTGTTTACTGCACTTTCTATTATGTTGTGCATCTAATCAACCTCCATGCTATCGACAATTAGTCGTCGTAGCCACGTTAGCTTGGGGGCCATGAGAGGATAGTACCAGCATTCGTGCTGACCCCCTCGGGGGCTTCTTTTTACTACACAGGTGAACATCAGGAGGCGGCCGTCGCGAGAGTAAGAAGGAGTGCAAGTGTTAAGGATTAAGTATGACCTACGAGTTGTGCCTGTACACTCGTATGGCAATTGAGTTAGTAAGATGTATAGGTTGTGAGTGGATTGTAAGAAGGTTATGTAAATGGTTAAGGTTGTTAGACTAATGTTCGGTATATTCTGTAGTCAGACCGTGGCAAGGTCCTGGATTGTAAAGAATTCCGCTGTGACATGTATGTATATATGCTGTTAAGTTGCGAGACCACAATTGGATTGAGTTGGGGTGTTACAAAAAGTGGTATCAGAGCGTAGTTACGCTCTGAAGACAAGAAATACCGAACTTAGGAGAATGATGAGGTTGAGATTAAGTTATGGGTTAAGGGTTGAGAGATAGAGTGAGAGGTGCGTTAGCCAGGACTTCCCGGTGTTTACCGGACATCCATAGTACCTAGGCCCGCCCTCCACATCCCTAACCCTAAATATGTGGGACAAACGCCAGAGAGAAGAAAGCCTTCTCTTACTCGGGGAAACCCGATCTGGCAGTTAGCTAACAATAAGAAGTACGAGGAACAACTTGTTGTACAACGGATAAGGAGAATTGGGAGATTTTTAATGGAGCGCAACAGAGAGACAAGCGCTACCTATGGGATACTATCAGTAAAGAACGGTAATTACCGGCAACATGGGTCGACATGCTACGCAGTCGAAATAACCCGCATACCAATGATAAGGAAAGCACTACGCGTGCAATGAATAAGGAAATGTAAGCGACATGAGTACCGGACAGCGGTCCGAGTGAGCATAACAGCGGGAAATACAAGCATGAGGATTGAGATTACTAGAAATCCAGTTAAGAACCGGGAACTCCAAACCCCATACAATGAAAAAGGTTGCAAACCTGCCCGACATAACGCGGACAACGGTGGAAACACATATAAATGTGTATACCGAATAGGACTACAATGTAGTGCCTAAAGGAAAAACCGTTGCTAGTAACCACAACAAAATGTGGAGACAGGAGGGAGGATTAAGACATAAGGAAATATTAAGGGGTTCCCTCAGAAAGAGGAACGCCCTGGTAGATGACAGTACTGTCAAACTACAAGGAAACTCCGGATGGACGGTTAACCAAAATAAGAGATTATCGAAGGAGTCCCGAGGACTACCAATTACATGGAAATTAGAAGGAAGTGTCACTACCGATGTACCTTGTACCAATAACCCAACCTGCATGGCGCACTTGCAATAGCAAGTGCTACCACGGTTAAGCCACGCGAAAAGCCATCAAGGCGAAATAGAGAACGCTACAGTTGTAGTACATATTAATACCGGATTGTAAACCATAGGAAGAAAAATAAGACCTTGGAAAGGCCCGACGGCCTGACCATGATGAGATGAACCGACACATCAGCCAGCAGGGAGCTGAGCTTAGACGAATACTAAACCATATAAATACTAGCAACGGTATAACCCACTACAACAACAACCGACAGTATGGTAAGAACACCAATCTCAAACTCAAGGGGGAAAACCTAAGAGATTGCTCGGTATCGCGAGCAAAACACTATATAAGCAATGATATACAAGGGATGTATTATAAGATACTATGTTGAACTGTTGAAGCATCGACTTACAACGAAAACGGGATAAGACTCAGAGTGACCATTAAGGACACCAATGACAACATTCTTCAATGAAGATGTTGGAAAACCCGGAAATCAAGGATAAAAGAAATAAACATAAGCTATACCCTCCTAAGAATTAAGTGTACAACCCTGGAAAAGGAAAGTCAGAGGACTACCCACCACGAGCGGGCATAGTCGAGCCGAACAACTGATTGAATGACGGTTAACACTGTTTGTTAACTCATTAACACCCAGTATGATTGATCATCAACGGGTGGCGTAGTCAACGGGAAGTTGAACGAAGCGTTGAGATAGAAGTATAGATGACTGGATGATATCCAACTTGGACACCGTAAGGCAAACGCCTAATACGAACCTAACCTTGATTGTTAAGAGACATAAGTCTAGTAAAATGAACAGTATTGTCAAGACATTAAGTAACCTCAGAACACCTGAACAACTTCCATAGCGGAAGCAGGATGCAGCAACTTACCATGAAACCCGATATTACATTTAGTATGTAACCTAACGGTGGATGAAGTTCCAGAACCACAATCTCATAAGGAAGACCTGCAGATGAGTAAGAGTACCAATAATGAACTGAGACATTAAGCATTGGAGCCTACGAGCCAAGGATGTTAACCACATCAGAGCCCGAGCAGTAGTTATAAGAGAGCTTATTTAAGCCATGAGGAACTACAATGCGTAGATATGAACGGTTACCAAACCTATAATTTAGATTGGGGAAAAACAATACCAAGAAGGGTACCAATGAGGAAAATTGAGATAATGCTAAGGACAGGAGCGGAGAACGAACCATGCCTTTAGGGTGGGGAACCTCTCCTTGTTGGGGCCAGAGTGGGAATGAACCCTCACAAAAAGGGCTTTCACATATTAGAAATAAAATGCACTTTATTTAGAAAATGGAAACTATGAACCTTGAGATACCTTAGAACATACCAGATACACTTGAGTATAAGGAAGGTCGCACAGATAGACCCCATACCACCCCAGGATGTAAGAATTAGAAATGGTCAGAGATAAACATTGTGACTGCACATTGTGGCACGTCAATTAATCAATGCTCAGAAGAGCTTGTGATTCAGAGGATGGCATCCTCAGTAACCAGTTGAACTAACTTGGTTGATAATATCACTAAGGATGAGAGAAAGTGAAAGAAATTAGCTTACTTACGAATCTGAGATTGGAGCAGAACATCTTCATATCAAGAGTCAACTATTTACAACACGGTACGACAACCGCAATACCGGAATGAAAGAACTCCCAGTGTGTTTACACCAAGAAGGGATTGAGTATAAGTTAAGACATTAGAATAAGTGAGTAAGAGGTTGCACCATTAATGGGGCAACATGGTAAAGACCAACTACCACGGTAGTAGTGGTCGTAAGTACAATAGTTAGATAAGTGGATTAAGTCATGTACGCGGTAAGGCGACCATTATGTATGAGCCGTCAAATATTGACACTGGGGCAATTGATTTATGAAGACCAACATAAGTAAGAAAATAAGATGGTAGACGAACTGAGCGGTTGATGCCGTAGTCTGGACCTGGTTAGGTAAGATTTCACAGGAATCACACCATCCATTCCTTAAGGAACTGGAAGTGCTTTCCTAATAGAATGAAAGAGAAGAAAGAAGATAAGAGGCTCTATGGAAAGAGACCTAAGTACTAAGAAATAGAATCAGTACGGAATACAGAAAGGAGCTGGAGCATACCATAACCAAGAACACAGTAATGGTTTCCTTGATTAACATCAAGAAGAACAATGAATGTTATTATGGAACGATGAAGAGGAGATCGACAACAGATACTTCATAATTAGCAATAGCTAAACGTGTGACGGACACTATGAGTTTACTAAACGAGACGTGGGACACTGCACCCCACAGGGCTTGCAGGCCTGACACGCTCATTATGAGTTAGTTGGGTAAGTAGTAATGTACATGTAAGGGTACCCCATGCATGTAGACGAGTAGTGTAAGGAACACGGGAGGTAGTCGACTCCGTACCACGGACAACGACGCAAGATCACACAAGAGCAGCTACTACCACAAACAGTCAAGAGAAGAGCTCAGTTGAACCAGCAACACAGAGGAACCAGAGAACAATAATTAAGAAACTATGAAGTGCGAAAAGCACGGATTAAGTACAGACATTGGATATGTCTTAAGATGTAAGGATTAAGACTGTGAAGCACATTATGCACTAAACAGTAGTTTCAGGCTAGGAATCATCCTCAGACCAAAGGTCAGTTGGGGAGAACAATTTAGACATTCGAGAAAATACTAAGAGTATGAGCGTAAGATCTTCAAGAAGAATAGATAGACGGGCTACAAACCCATCAAGGCCGTGTATATATAAAGATAACGTGTCCATTGGGAGATATATTCCTAAACAGTAAGGATGCAGAAGGATATACATGCTATTAAAAGCTAAGTGAGGCAGTTAAGCCTAAGAACATCAGAGTGATGCAGCGGAAGCTAGCAGATCACTACCTTTGAGATTAGACCAAACTAAGTTAAGGAAACGGTATAATTACCGTTAAGAATCCTCGATACAGAGATTAAAATCATTTCTGATCGATTATAGGCAATATAGATGACATGGAAGCTAGGATGCTTGGTAGAATTAGACATCTTGAACTTATGTTCAAGGATGATATAATGTTGATTACGTGGCGTAATCCATTTTAAGGGGGGTAGAGCGAAAACCGCTTAGCGTAGTTTATGTACTGAGTACATAAACTTCGGTGTGCATAGCACAAAATAATTTTGAGAATATGTTTTATATAAACATTTTGAGATAAATCATGGTTATTGCACACAGAAGATGTGAATACCATACAAATTAAGTACTTATCTTGTTAACTCTCTCGGTGTGAGTACAAGTTAAGAGAATTAAGGAAGAAGAATAAGGAGATTTAAGAAATAAGGAATATATGAGGTATAAGTCGATATGAGACTATGTGTGAGATAAGAATAAGTAACATTATGAGATACAATTGATATGATTATGAGCATGAGGAAGGAAGCAGTAATGCTATGAGATATGAGACAGTGGAAGTTGTATGGTACAGTTATAGAACTTAGTAGGGATTTAAGTCTTGAGGTAATTACTAAGAGATGAATTGGGAATGTTTAAGGGAATGAGTCCACACTTTGGAGATGTATTGATTATGATTAGAAGAACTAAAAAGATAGAAAATTGGACATGAGTGAATTATTTGGATGTTTGAAAATGAAGTGGGAGGTGGAACTTGATTTTCTAGGGATCAAGGGAAACCGAACACAAATTGGGGTGGAAGGATAGTTCTACACTGATGCTGATCACGTCAGGGTTGGATGATTCCTGAAACTCCCTACCAGTGGTCACATTAAATCACACTAAGGATAGAGACCTTGGGATAAAATGAAATTGGAGTTGCTTGTATTTTTAATTAGAGGAATTATTCCTCACATGACCTCGTAAAAGGATTACCTTTTTACTGAGTCTCGCCCATGAAGTCGAGGACGCACGAGCCTTTGTCTTCGGACCGGTGACATGGGGAGAGCAGCGTGTTTTGTATTCTAGCCCATGGTGACGAGGACGAATGAGCCATTGTCTACGGACCGGTGACATGGGAGAATACGTTGGAAGTTATGTGAATGTTTTAATCATCAAAAGAACAAAAGGAATTTTGAGTGCTACACATGCTTAAGCATGTTGTGTGATATTTAGAATAAGCATATGGTGGACTTAAGGATTCAATGAGATTAAGTATACAAGTGTGATCTATATGATCTAAGGAATGAGGTAAGACATGTATTCTAATGAGATAGGATGCATGGGAACTTCGGGGACAAAGTTCTTTTAAGGGGGGTAGATTGAAATACCCCAAACCTAAGTATGCTAATTAAACATCAAATCATGATGTAGTAAGGCTAAAATATGCCTTAGAAAGATTGGGTAGACAATTTAAACCAAGGAAAACACAAGAAAGTGCTTAAAGGCAATCAGGGCAAAAACGTGCTCTAAGCTTGGAGAGAATTGGGTGAGTACCCAAATATCATGATAAGACCTTAGTAATATCCTAATGGTCATTTTAAATCAATTAGCAAAGAAAACCAAGCTTGAAAACAAGTCTAAACACAAATGTGCTTTAAGAATTCTTAAAGCACATTTTTGAGAAATTGTCTTAGAATTGAGTTTTGAGTGGCTAAATGTCCATCATTACTCTTTAATCAACATGTGTACTAATTAGTATCACATTAGGAGGTCTAAATCAATGGGAAATCAAAAAATTTCCCGATTATGTGCCTTGATTAGTGAATAGTAACTATTTAGTGCTAGTTAAGACATAAGTCAACATAAGTCAATTAATTGGTCAACAAAGACCATGTTAGCCTTATTTAAGGTAGGGGGCCGGTTTTCTAAGGTGGGGAGTCACCACATGAGTCATCAAATGAGAAAAGAAAAGAAGAGTAATTAAAAGAGTACTATTTGCTTTAATAAAGCAAATACCTTATATTAGCTACCTTTTCTTCTTTCCTCCATTTCTCTCTTTCACCCACGGTTTCTTCTTTCCCTTCTCTTGCTCCAAACCGAGAGAGCTTCTTCCATGGGTGCTTCACCTTCAAATGCTCACCAAGTGTTCATCTTTGCTCCAAATCAAAAACTAAGTGTAGATTTCTCTTAGTTAGGCCAAGACCTATCTTCCTATCTTTTCAAATCTTTCAAAGCTCCATTTTGGTGCCATGAGAAAACTCCATTGATGGAGGAAAATCAAGTTTGAAGAGCTCATTGGCTTCTCATTCTCTTAAGGTAAAGAAAATGTAAGAAAAACCATGTTTCCATCATTCCTTATACATGGCCGAAAATTTTACTCATGGGGCCTTGTTTTTATGCCTTGTTTAGCTTGATTTATTCACCAAGGACTAGTGGAGGTCCTATTTCATTCAATGCCAAAGTTTACCTTGAAACTTCAAAGGTAATCATCCACTTTTATGCCTTAGAACACATTTCTAACCTAGGTTTTTATTCCTTGAGGTTAGTGCATTGTTTAGTACTCATATGAGTCCTTGAATATTGGTTAGAACATTGGCAAGGGGAATTTAAGTGGTGGCCGAGATCTATGCAAGAGAAGGCCTAAGGAGGAGATTAAGATAAGCTTGAGAAAACAAGGTAAAATGCTTACCTAATGGTGGTTTAAGATTAAGGAATGAGTTTTAGATAAATACCAATGTGGCTTAGAGCTTACATTGTGTATTGGGTTATATAACCTAAGGAAAAAGAACTTAAACAAGCTTATGAACTTGTGATTAAGGAGCTAATGAGAATGAGTTAGCAATATAAGTTTAAGGTGGATTTTAAGAGCATTATAACTACTATGAGATTGATGAGTGTAATTGCAGGTTGAAAGCTTATATATGTGGGAAATTCAGTTTAAGTTTAAGTCATTTAAGGGCCTAAGAGCCATGTCATTTAAGAGCCTTAGTGCTATGCAATTTAAGATTATTGCACTATATTGAGTTATTAAGAATGAGTTGATTTGGATGAGGAAATGTGATGAGAAAGGACTTGGTGTGTGTGAGGTTATTGTGTGAGAAAAACAATGCATTTGGGCATGAGAATATACTAGAGGAGCTATGGCAAAATTTGAGTAGAAAATAAGTGTTAGGTTGAAGGTGGTGAATCAATATGACCTAGGATTTACTAGGAGTCATTATGAAGAATTTGAGTGGAAATGAGTTAACTAAGGAGTCTTAAGGATGAGAATGACCTAGAATGGTCTATGAGGAATTTAGAGTTTAGATGGGTGTATTGAACACACCAAAGTCATGAGATGAGGAATATAAGACTTGAGCATAAGTTTAAGGAGAAGGTATGAGGCTTTAAGGTGATTAAGATATGTTCTAAGGGAATATAATGACTAGGAAGTACTAGGAAGTTTTAGAATTGTCTTGATGAAGAGGGGTAAGATAAAGTGTTGGAATGAGTGGTAATGACTTAGGCATACCTTGGGGGATTTAGGAATCAAGAGAATGTAATTGAGTATTTAGAACTTAGGCAAATGTTGGTAAACAACTAGGAAGGAAATAAGGTGTTGGTGTATGGAAGCTTAAGCTTTTGAAGGAACTTTAAGTAAATGCATTAAAAGAGTTTTAGATGGTGAAAGATGCTTGGGAGATGATGTTATAGTGAAGAGGGAAACGTTTGGCATAGTGGTTACATTAAGTATGAACCACCGCCTAGAAACCTAGAGGAAAACATTACAAGTGTAGCATTATTACAAGGAAAATGGATAATGACTAAGGGGATTTTGGTGAATGGTTTAATGAGTTTGGTGGAGGTTCTAAGGTGGATTTAAGGTGCCAAGATGGTGTTGGACCTATTAGGACACTTGTGGAAAAGTTTGGAATTGAAGAGGCAATTTAAGAGGATGGTCTGTAGAGGACCGACCCAGGGTCCGACCCAGTTCTGGGTCGGTCGGACCTTGTTAACCCAGCAGAAATGTTTCGGCAATAGACCGACCCATAAGGATGGGTCGGTCGGTGGGTCGGTCGGATGGGTTTCAAGAGACGGAAGAGTTTCTGTAATGGACCGACCCAGGGGTTGGGTCGGTCGGTGGGTCGGTCGACCCTTAACACTTAAAAAAAAAAAAAAAGGAATTTTGAATTCTAAGAATGGTAATGGGTAATGAGGAATACCTTTGGTAGGGTGGTAATGATTAGGACCCTAAGAACTTAAGGGATTAAGTTAAGTTAAGTATAAACTTAAAAGTTTAAGATTAAGTTTGTAAGATTAAGTTGTAAGACTTAAGAGGTGTTAGGTTGGAGTCATTAAGGGTTAAGTAAGTTAAGTAAGAAAGTAAGTCATATTAAGTTAAGTGATTAACAACCTAAAACTGAATGAATGTTTTAGGACTTGGGGATTTGGACTCCAGAGGAGAGTAAGCAACCGAAACGACCAACGGTGAAGGTACAGTTGTTCTTCTTGTGACCTGCTTGCTAACGAGGTGTCCCTCGGCTTGTGTGCTATTTGTTTTTGTGCTCACTAAACAAGATAAAGCATGCAACCGGAACATATTATATATGTTGTATTGTTGTGTGACGTTTGGAAGCTAACACGACATACTGTGAGAACTTACTAACCAATGCTTAGTAAGGGATTGAGTGAGACTAGGAACGCCCCTAATGAGGACGATATGAACCGAAAGAGGTTAACCAACAACATGGTCTTGAGTTAACTACTAAATGGAACTTGAGTGAGGAAACCCGGGACCGATCTCCGGTCAATGCTAAGGAAAGGGAGTCGGTATCTATAGCAGATTCGACTTCCGCTTAAGGACTTGTCTTCGGACTTGTGCCTAGGGCCGGTTGCCGGCTCAGCTACGCTGGACTCCCATCCAGAGTAGGTGGCGTTAAGATGGTGCGGTGGGATCACCTAAATCCCAGGTTCGATTTAGATACGGCCAATCCCTTCCAGGAAAGGTTTTTATATAGAGATTAAGATTGAGATTAAGATTAAGATTAAGTTAAGTTACAATCATTCCTGTTTAAAGGATGATTTGTATTATTAAGATTAAGATTAAGGTAAGGTTAAGATAAGTTGCAACCATTCCTTTTTAAAGGATGGTTGTAATATTAAGATTAAGATAAGCTACACCCACTCCTGATTAAAGGATGGTTTTTCTAAGATTAAGATAAGAATCAGATTGAGGTAAGTTAAGGATGGACTAAATAAGAGAGAACATTACTTAAGGAGTTAAATATCTAACTCTCTAATTAAGGGAACGCATTTAAGTCGTTCATTGTGTGTGAACTTTGATTGTTCATATCTGAGTTGTTGTTTACTGCACTTTCTATTATGTTGTGCATCTAATCAACCTCCATGCTATCGACAATTAGTCGTCGTAGCCACTTAGCTTGGGGGCCATGAGAGGATAGTACCAGCATTCGTGCTGACCCCCTCGGGGCTTCTTTTACTACACAGGTGAACATCAGGAGGCGGCCGTCGCGAGAGTAGAAGGAGTGCAAGTGTTAGGATTAAGTATGACCTACGAGTTGTGCCTGTACACTCGTATGGCAATTGAGTTAGTAAGATGTATAGGTTGTGAGTGGATTGTAAGAAGGTTATGTAAATGGTTAAGGTTGTTAGACTAATGTTCGGTATATTCTGTAGTCAGACCGTGGCAAGGTCCTGGATTGTAAAGAATTCCGCTGTGACATGTATGTATATATGCTGTTAAGTTGCGAGACCACAATTGGATTGAGTTGGGTGTTACAGTGTCCGTGGGCCCGGACATTATTTAGAAAAACCTAAATTTTGAAATTTTAAAATCCCCGCTGCCGTCCGTGGGTGTCCGTGGCCTCGGACAACCCGTCCGTGGTCCCGGACCATAGGTCCGAGGTCACGGACCACCACGGACAGGGGTTTTCTGATGGTTCCCGAGGGTGTTTTTGAGCTCAAATTTTATGGGTGCGTAGCTTGAAAGATTTTAAACACGTTAGTAACTGAAAGAACTCAATTTGACATCAAAATTAATACGAAACTTAGCAAACAAGTAACAAGGCAGTAGCTGAAACAATTAACGATACAGAAGCGAAAAAGAGTTTGTTTAAGCCCAAATTTTGAGGCAAGACTGATAATGTCGTGGGGAGTTAGGAAAGTGGGATTCCTACCTGTTCTACCTTCGGATTCACGATGATTCTTCACACCGGGATTCGTCGAGTGCTCCGTTGATGGCAGGCCCGAAGGGATTTCAGACCAAGCTTCTGGTTGCTGGTTGTTCTTGCTGTTCTTCACGTTTTGGAAGTGTTTTGAGAGGTTTTGATGATTTTTGGTGCTTTGGGATTGGAAAACGTGTTTTGACGGTGATTTCGGGGGATTTTCGGTATGATTCGGGTGGCCGGGTGTTGAAAAACGTGAGAGAGAGAAGAGGAGGTTGTGCTTTCTGTCTTCCTAGGGTTTGAGCATATGAGATTCCGATTTTATCAAAAAACCTATCCTTTATATAGACTTTCTTAAAGATAAAGAAAATCTAGTAAAGTAAGATTTTTGGCATTTTAATTAAATGACTTCCCAAAGGGATTTTGTTGTGAAATTTTAACCACATGTCAAGGATGGAGATTATGAATTTTCTGAGGTGGAATCGAATTTTTAAAATGTTGGAATATTTTTAAATTGAATTTCTCGTCAGATTCAGTCAGAAATTGCTAGAAAATTATTGGAAATTAAAAATCAAAATTCCAACGCCATTATGCTTAAAATGTCATCCCCTATCATGGGTTAAAATATCAAAGCATTTCAAGCTGATTTGGGCATCTTTTGGAGGAGAGAGAAAGCTTATAGGAGGTCTTAGGAGCCTTAAAAATTACGAAAATGCCCCTGATAATGATGAAGCTGCTCCCCATGCCCTGGAACGTGCCATCGAGCCGGAATCTCTCACTACTTGATTGAAATGCCCCTCACAGCACCGAAACCTCGTAGACCCTAACCAGGGGGTCAAATTTTGGGTATAACAGATTGCCCCCCATCAACTGGACTTTGAATGAATGTGAAAAATCTGGTTGATGCTTGAGTGATGCCCCAAAATTTTTGACTCCACAGAATCCTCCATGTTGTGCGAAACCGCGTTGCCCACGTCCAGCTATTCGGAGGCGCTGACTGCCTATGCAACAAAACGCTGTCGAGCTATTCTAAGGTGCTGACTACCTATAAGTGAAAATGTGTCAAGCTATTCTAAGGCACTGACTACCTAGGTGACAAAATGAAATAATGCCAAGCGGTTCTAAGGCGTCGACTACCTATAATACTGAAATGCGATGTCAACGATTCTAAGGCGTTGACTACCTGTAATAAATGAAATGATGCAATGTCAAGCGATTCTAAGGCCTTGACTACCTAGGATGTGAAGACTGGATGGTATGCAAATGCAAGCATGCCGAAATGCTAATGATGCTAATGATGCTGATGCGGATGATGTTGATGATGCTGATGATGCTGATGAATGCTCGGATGCTCCTGGGGACCGAAACCCGTGCCAATGCTCCTGGCTAGACCCAATAAGGACTTATTGCCATCGCCCCACAAGCCGGTGTGCAGGGATAACTCCTGGTAAAAACCCTGGGGACTTATTGCCTTTGCCCACCATTCGTTGATCCCAAAAATAAGTTGACATCACAAAAGGAGGATTTATTGCCATCACCTCGCCAACTTTCTGTCGCCAGGTCTTGTGACGCGCCTGGATAATGCAACTAGGTCTTATGACGAGCCTATATGAATGAGATGAATGCAATGTGTTTGATGAGAGTGGGTAAGCTAAAAGGGTAACGCTAGGTCTTACTACGAGCCTAAGGGAATGCTACCAGGTCTTATGACGAGCCTAAAGGACGGATCTAGGTCTTATGATGAGCCTAAGGATGGTTCTAGGTCTTATGACGAGCCTAAAGGTTGATTCTAGGTCTTATGACGGGCATAAAGGTTGATTCTAGGTCTTATGACGAGCCTAAAGGTTGATTCTAGGCCTTATGACGAGCCTAAAGGTGGGATCTAGGTCTTATGACGAGCCTAAAGGTTGGATCTATGTCATATGACGAGCCTAAAGGTAGGATCTAAGTGAAAGTGAGTCAAGTGTATGATGGGTCCAAAAGGATGTAGAAAGATTAGGGCTCAAGACGGGTCTGTGGATGTTTGAATGTGGAGGTAGAAATTTGATGTGGAGGTAGGGCTTAGGACGGGCCTTTGGAAATTTGATGTGGAGGTAGAAATTTGATGTGGAGGTAGGGCTTAGGACGGGCCTGAGGAAATTTGATGTGGAGGTAGGGCTTAGGACAGGCCTGAGGAAATTTGATGTGGAGGTAGAAATTTGATGTGGAGGTAGGGCTTAGGACGGGCCTGTGTGATATGGGGAGAGTTTGATCCTTTGGGTTTTGGACTTTTAGGCCTCAATCGGTGTCATTGTTGCAATTGTTGGGACCAACAATTGCCCCCAGTATTTTTCCTTAAGGCAATCCGAGTTTTTTTTTAGGATTTGTGGCAATCGATCGAACGATCATTGCCCCCAGTATTTTTTGATTAATTGCGCGAAAATAAGTCTCATCCTCACAGGGTCAGGGTTTATCTTGATGTGGTGCTTTCTATCCTACACTCAAAGTGTTTAACGCTTGCACTCGTGCTCTCTCTTTGGTCAAAACATCTCAACCATTGAATTTGATGTTTGTTCGATTTACGCGTTCAACCTGTTACTTTCACGTGAGTGGATACACAACTACTTAGTCGGAAGTCTTTTAAACTTATAACGTGGATATGGGGTGTGATGAATGACAACAGGACAATGGAGGAATGTTTAGGATATGTGGAGCTATAAGGGTGACCAAAGCTGCAACCTGCACCGTCTCTCGGATCTGTCTTCTTTGTCTTGAAGTCGTTTGGCTACTTCGTGATGACTTCGCTTATGAGCTTGGAACTCTGGATTTTTGAGTTGTTCCTTGCACCTTTTCTCCTTCTTCCAATTTTGGATTTCTTCAAGGCTTTTCAGGTTTTCCTTTCTTTGAATCTTTTTTTCTTCGGGGTTCTTGTGTTTCCCGGTTTTGAACTTTGAGAGTTGTTTTTGATGTTAGCTCAGTGGGATCCTGTGCCACTTTGGGGCCATTTACGGATCATTTCGTCATGCTGGCAGCAGTTTTGCTTCTTTGGACTTGTGAAGTTGCTGTTCGGAAACCGGGCTCCTTGCCTCCTTTGGTCACCGGGTCGGTTGTTCATCATTGGCTGGCCTATTTTGTGGAGCTTGTAGCATTGTAAAAGAGGATGTATACGAAAAGCTCAGCGGGGGTGCCTAGGGTTTAATGTCAGGGTTCATAAGCTTTTGGCTGTGTGGTGTTGTACCTAGGTGCTTCGTCATTCCTAATAGTTGTGTATCCGTTCTTTGTTACTTTTCAAAGGTTTAAGCGTAAATTTACAAATTATCTCCTTCGATCGGAGTCATGCCGTTTGCCTTACCTTTGAATGTGACCTCTCTGGAGTCATGTAAGAATGACACGCTCTTTCACTCTTGGTTTTATCGCTCAAGGCACTCTCGCGAAGCGTACACTCGGAGACTTGTTTGCACGCTTAAACAAAAGAAATTGTCATCTTTAGTCTTAAACTCAGATTGCCCCCAGTGTTGTTGTGGGGTTTACTTGACAAACCTTAGAATGCCCAAGTTATTTATGGAGGGTGATTGCATGTGTGGTGGTAAACAAAGGTGGTGAGTGGTGATGGGGTGATTGCTGAGTGATTTTTTTTCATTCGGTCTTTTGGCGGCCGCGGTTTTGTTTTTTTATGTGTCTGATGAAATGGTGGAAGTGATGGAATGCTGCGACATGCGTAGTGACTGTAATGGAGGTGGTGAATGCATGGACGGGAAGGAGGTTTTGCGAAGAACAGAGGTTTCTCATATGTTTGCAGACACGCTTTATGAGAAAGAGCTTTTTTTTCCCTCTTCTTTTCTTTTCTTTTAGCACATGAACGAAAATATAATCATTAAAATATGAACAAAGAAGAAATTTTATTGATAACCAAAAGAAGTAACAATGACACTGAGTACCAACAAAATGGGAGAGACAACTAAACTAACTACGGAAAGAAAGAAGCTATGTAAAACAGCCAAAGGAAAATAATAATGACTCCTAATGACCCCAAAGCGGAAGTAAATGACTAACTACCCCTAATCTATGATCTATTCTTCGAGGAACATCCAATCAGGCATCGCTTCCTCCTCCGCTGCTCTTACCGTACCCTGTAAACATGGGGAACATGAGCACATGAATAAAGATGATAGTTCAATTGCTGAAATGAAAGATGGGTCCACTAACGCACCAAGTCCTTGACGACCAGGATTCGCTGCCGGAGATAGAACGTCTGGGATTCCTTGGAGATCCTTGCCGAGGCTCTTACCCTCTTGATAACCGTACTTCTCCATGATAACCTTCCCCGGTCCAACCTTAAGTTTCTGAAGAGAAGTTGGATCAGACTGCTCTGGTACAACACTGAACCTGCTCAGATGGGACGAACCCTCCTCTTCAACCATGCAAACAGGCAACTCCTTCTGATGTGGTTCACCTTTAACGACATGAACCTTCCCGTCTCTTTTGAACTTCAAACATTGATGCACCGTAGAGGGGACGGCCTTCAAATCTTGAAGGAAATCCCATCCCAGAATCAGGTTGAAAGAATGGGGAATTTGCAGAACCAAGAACTTCACTGGATGAACAACCGTCCCAAACTTGAGTGGAAGATCCAATAGGCCGAAGACATGTCTTGGGTTATCATCGTACCCTCGTAACACTATTTGGCAAGACTCAAACTTGTCGTAACCCATACCCTCTGCCACTTTCAGAGGACAGATGCTAACGTCTGCTCCCATGTCAATGAGGACCTTTGGCACCTTGAAGGCCCCGCACCAAACAGTAATATACAATGCTTTTCCCGAGTGCCCGGAGATCTCGCTATCGTGAAAACTGATCTCCTCCTCCTGCTTTTGCCAAAGAGCCGCGACCATCCTCTCCGGGGCTAAACTTTCCTCCGGCCCGCCCAAATGTTTGGCAATGGCCCGTCGGTGCTCTGGCGAGATCGTAAGCAAAGACCAGATGGCCATGGGGATGGTTGTTGCCTTCAGCTTCTGAAGCAGTTCTCGTTCACCTGGAATTTCTTCAGCCACCGGGGGAGACGACATTCGCTCTTCCCCTTGCGATGGCTTTTCAGGTGATCCGTAATGCTTGCCTGACCGAGTAATGTGAGCATTTGCTGGGACAAAGCTGACCGTGGATGCGGGCTTCCGTCCTGCCCCTCGTGCTGGCTTTTTGTCATCCCAGAAAACAGTAAAGGCAGCACACTGAACTTCGGACTCTGAGGTCTCGAGGTCATCCAAACGCTGATATCCCTGATCGATAAGGTCCTGGATCTGATGTCTCAGCGCTTTGCAATCATTGGTATCATGTCCCGCTAGCTGATGGTACCTGTAAAACTGACTGAGCCTACTCCCCTTTCGCGTCTCTCCATGGCGAGGAATGAGCGGCCGTATTAGCCCCTCGACCTGCAGCTCCTCAAAGGCCTGGCTTAAGGGACAACCAATGGGTGTGAATTTCCTTTCGGCTTTGCGGGGAAGCCCCGGTACCGGGGTTGCAATCTGGATTTTTCCTTCTTGGGCCAATAACAGAATTTTAGACCTCAAATTACGACAATTATCTATGGAGTGGCCCGCGAGTAGGTGGAAACGACAGAACTGCTCGGGATATGTCCCCAGATGCCGCCCGCGAAACCGCGGGGCTTTAAGTTGGACTAACCCCCGCCCTAGAAGTACTCTCAGAATCTTACTCTGTGGCTGCTGCAGATCTACAACGGGCACCCGTGCGGCCTGCTCTTGTTGCGGTTCCTGGTTCTCTGGTGACTCAATCCCGCCCTCATTTGGGGCCAGATCTAAAGGGATGATTTCCCTGAGAGCATGAATGAGAGCTCTCGCTTCTCTTGCAGCCGACTCTTTCCAAAGCACTCCTGTGGACAAATTCTAACTCGGCTAGTTTCCCTATCAAATCCACAAGCTCGGCGAGCTGAGCACTTCATCGTTAACTCCAGACGACATCCTAGCTGCGAGGGGTGCTGTCTGTTTTAAGCACAAAGATAAGTTAGCATTGCGGGAGTGAGACTAGGACTAAACTTAGGAACTCAGGCCGAAGATTAGTGCGCTGCAATGAATGCCGAACTCCAAAATTTTGGGAGGGTCCGCTCTGGACTACACTTTTGGGTTACAAGATTCGTTGGTCTTACGAGTGGGTATTGCAAGAATCAGGCTTGTAACAAGAATCAGCTTAAAGGATTTTTTGTGTTTTGGGGTGATCGAAGTATTTGGACTATGAAAACCCTTTAAATGTTCCATTTGGCCTAGAAGAGATTGGCGAATCGATTCAAACATTGGGCCTGAGGCCCAGGAGAAAAAGAGCACATACACAGAAGTCCTACATAAGGAGGTGATGCAAATGTCCTCACGAAATAACTCAGTCCAATGGGTACAGATCGATCCGGAGAGGTGCTTGGGGCGCGGGCCCAGGTCACCACAAAGGAATAGGGCTTGCACGCTATTCTCTTTGGGCTACCCCACTTTTTCACATCACCTAAAGGTGTGCGTCTACGGTCGGGTCTTTGACTAACCAAACAATGGGCTAGGTAAGGGTACTGCCAGGAAAATGCTTGGGGCTAAAGCCCAGGTATTAAGGGGGTGTGGTTAGACAACACCCTCCTCTTTTCCCCCACTTATTCACATCACCTAAAAGGTGTGAGTCCCTGACAGGGGACCCTCGAACGGGTCCCGGGGTGAAGTTGGTTTATGTGGACCCTCGCTCTCATATGATGCAAAGGTACAGAAATCTAAATTGCGCACAAAAGTAAAAAAACAATATAATAAAGGCCATAAATAAACAATTATTCAAGTTAAGCCCTCTTTCTTAAAATTAAACAAGTTAAAATTAAGAAGTTTGTCCCCAGCAGAGTCGCCAGTCTGTGAGCCTCGATTTTAAACCTTATCCTATGTTGATTAAAGTTGATTAGGATCTAATCGGGTTTTAGGTCCACTTATAACCTAAGATTAACAACTATGTCATATAACAGTAATTATTAAAACCTAAGCTAGCTCACTGGAACCTATTATGAGTCGCCACCTAATTTTAACCTAGATCAAATTAGGAAAGGAGAGTTCGGATTCGGGGGCTTGATATTCGACTTAATTAGGGTTCAAATTACTTTCATTACCCTTCCTAGGTAGTTTTTCCTCTACTTGGTTTATTTACGGCTTTCTACAAAGTTGTTTTTAACCTAGGTGCGCGCTTCTGTTTTTTATTTTTTTAACGTTTTTTGACAGAAAATTAAAGTGAAATTGAAAGTTATCTAAACTAGGGTTTCGGAGGCAGAATTAGGTCAAATTTGGTTAACGTCCGTAGCCACGGACCCCATGTCCGAGACCACGGACCCCAGCTAACCTAATTATACAGAAAAGTCGAATTTAAAACAAGAAATTTGAAAAGTCCGGGGCCACGGACAAGGTGTCCGTGGGCCCGGACATTATTTAGAAAAACCTAAATTTTGAAATTTTAAAATCACGTCGCCGTCCGTGGGTGTCCGTGGCCACGGACAACCCGTCCGTGGTCCCGGACCATAGGTCCGAGGTCACGGACCACCCACGGACAGGGGTTTTCTGATGGTTCCCGAGGGTGTTTTGAGCTCAAATTTTATGGGTGTAGCCTGCAAGATTTTAAACACGTTAGTAACTGAAAGAACTCAATTTGACATCAAAATTAATACGAAACTTAGCAAACAAGTAACAAGGCAGTAGCTGAAACAATTAACGATGCAGAAGCGAAAAAGAGTTTGTTTAAGCCCAAATTTTGAGGCAAGACTGATAATGTCGTGGGGAGTTAGGAAAAGAAGATTTCTACCTGTTCTACCTTCGGATTCACGATGATTCTTCACGCCGGGATTCGTCGAGTGCTCCGTTGATGGCAGGCCCGAAGGGATTTCGGACCAAGCTTCTGGTTGCTGGTTGTTCTTGCTGTTCTTCACGTTTTGGAAGTGTTTTTGAGAGGTTTTGATGATTTTTGGTGCTTTGGGGATTGGAAAACATGTTTTGACGGTGATTTCGGGGATTTTCGGTATGATTCGGGTGGCCGGGTGTTGAAAAACGTGAGAGAGAGAGAGGAGGCTGTGCTTTCTGTCTTCCTAGGGTTCTTGAGCATATGAGATTCTGATTTTATCAAAAAACCTATCCTTTATAGACTTTCTTAAAGATAAAGAAAATCTAGTAAAAGTAAGATTTTTTGGCATTTTAATTAAATGACTTCCCAAAGGATTTTGCTGTGAAATTTTAACCACATGTCAAGGATAGAGATTATGAATTTTCTGAGGTGTAATCGAGTTTTTAAAATGTTGGAATATTTTTAAATTGAATTTCTCGTCAGATTCAGTCAGAAATTGCTAGAAAATTATTGGAAATTCGAAAACATCAATTCCAACGCCATTATGCTTAAAATGTCATCCCCTATCATGGGTTAAAATATCAAAGCATTTCAAGCTGATTTGGGCATCTTTTGGAGGAGAGAGAAAGCTTATAGGAGGTTTTAGGAGCCTTAAAAATTATGAAAACGCCCCTGATAATGATGAAGCTGCTCCCTATGCCCTGGAACGCGCCGATCGAACCGGAATCTCTCACTACTTGATTGAAATGCCCCTCACAGCACCGAAACCTCGTAGACCCTAACCAGGGGGGTCAAAATTTTGGGTATAACATAGGGTAAAAAACTCTCGTAATAAGATCATCCTGGATCTCAATATCTCATACTTCTCTGGTGGGTGTGGTTTGGCTTCAAAGGAAATGGCGGGTGCGGAAAATGGCAAAATAGGAAAGCAAATATCGAAAGCTGAATGAAAAACAACAATTGCCATTAAATGAGCAAGTCAAGGTTCACAACTGAGTTTAGAACGAAATATGTAAAAGAAAAGAGGGATTTATAGTTCATCCCTTTTCAATACGGAGAAAAATCAGCCAATGAAATGGAAAGAAAGTGAGAGTCTAAGCTCCTTCGATAGGAAGATAGTCCTCACCAGATGAACTCGGGTCTTGACTTGCTACTTCGACACGATCCACAAGGTTGAGAGTCAGTGCCTTGCTTGGCCTCTGAGGGTAGTTCTGGGCTGGGCAGTTGGTAGATGGTCCAACACCTTCTGTGCCACCTCTACTTCCTCCTCCAGTAGCATTGGTAGCTGGGGCTCTAGTCACCGACCCGGTGTGTGGCTTGTAACTCTTGGAGTCCGGGTTTGCGAAGCATACGAATGATCTGTGGCCTTTCTTGCCGCAGTAGTTGCATTCCACCAGGTTTTCTTAACTATCCTTGCCCGGATGGTCCTTCTTACACCCCTTGCAGAAGTACCTTCTTACAGGTTTATTTCCTGTTTCAGTTCAAGGTTAGTAACGTGATAGTAAAATTGTAACCTCAACATAGATTCTAACTTATCTCACCCCAGGTGGCTGGGACTGGATTGGCTCAGCATCGGTATGTGAGGGGACTATGGCCTTTTCATTCTTCACCTTGAAGAACTTACCCTTCCTCTTATAGTTTTGGGAAGAGTTTCCTCCACTACCTTCTCCAGCATCTCCCTTCCTCTTGCCTAGCACAGAATCCTGATAGGCAATGGTGGTTTGACCATTCTCAAAACGTCAACCCTAGCAAGGCTTAAGGAGATTTAAGGTTACTATGATTTTATATTGACTTTTATGATCCAAATCAATGTTCCAAATACTTTTACAATCTTTATAATATAATTGGAGTGTCTTGAAATTTTTCCAAGATTTATTGACTTATAAATCTTACTATTAAATTCATAATACCATATAATAATTTAATATTTAATAGTATTATTTAGGGTTCAATAAAGGAAGTCCCCTAAATTAATTTAGATTAATTTATGGGGTATTTCAGCGTCGATCCCTAGGAATAGCGAAAAAGAGGGAGAGACTGGAAATGAAAATATTCTGACATGTGAAGCAGCGCCTGTCCTTGAATGCGGTGTGGAGGAACATTCGGCTCACACGGGGAATGTAGATACACGCGCCTCCCTTCCACCATCATTAAGTGCCGGTAATAATATTTTTGGTATTACGTAAGGGAGCCCGATGAGTCAGTCATCATGTGACAAAAATGAATTGGACACTGCTTTTAAGGATACCCAGTCGTGACAGGCAAATGAAGAAAATAAGGAGGAAGATGTATCTATTCCCGAAACTTTCTTTCAGGAACCTCCTCGGTGGTCACCGATCAGTTGTGTGAGGACATAAGTAAATGTTACAGACACCAATGTTGAGAATCAGGAAAATCATGTAATTCTTGAAGAAATTCATAATAATTATCGGAATGAGGACTTAACTTTACAGATAACCTGAAATACCCCTAACCTTTAAATAATTAAATAATGAGAAATAAATATTATTTGGGGGATTATGAAACCCTAAGAAAATATATAAACACTTAGGCGTTAAGAAGGCACCAAAACTCCTTAAGGTCAACAACGAGCGTTAAGCCGGACCTTAAGCTAACCAAGGTATATGAACTATAAAACTCATACCAAGTTAACTAAGGATCATTATATGACCTTAAAAGCACAGGTCCTCAGCTAGAACAGAGTAGAAATGTAAAATGCCCGGGAGAGTCACATACCTCCCTTAAGGCCCGAAAGTCCCAGAAATACTTATAAGGTGAAAGGAAGCATTACAATTCATTCCAAATGCACCATAACACTTTATTAAACATATAAGATGAAGTCCTCACGCTAAATTCTCAATTAAACGCAAAGTGCTCGGAGGTATCCGATGGGGGCCCCATAAACCCCTAGGAATGCTCCGGAGAGGTACCGAAGTGGAACGAACTCCTATATAATCCATTCTTAGAGTTCATATCATCTTTATTCATCATTCTAAAGAGAATGCTCGAGCTACTTTTTCAAAAATACACAAAGTGCTCAGGGGAATTTCTTAACGCTCCTATTTTGCCCCGGGAGTGTCCCGGTAACCCGGAAATTGTGTCATGAGTTGATATAACCCCATATAACTCAATGTAACACCTTAATATATCATTATTGACTATAAAAAATGTTTATAAACACTTGGAACTCATAGCGACTACATATTTTTCAGAATATCCTTAAAGCACAAAAACGCACCTTCGGGTGTCATAAAAACGTGTTCTACGCTATTACCTTGAAGTTTTTGAGGATCCACAAGTTGGGAATATTAAATGGGGATGAATTGACCATCTAAATCAATCAAAGCCAGTGCTAAAATCATAGCACAAGTAGGGCCGAAAATCAGATCAAAAAGTAGTATAAAATCAGCATTTTACCTTAGAAACTTCCATTTTTACCTTGGTATAAATGTACCAATTAAATGTTGTGACTTATAACATGTTACAATATGATCTTAATGCATTATAGTGTGATAGGAATCAAATTAAAAATCAGTCCCACATGGTCCCTAAAGTGGCCGTTTTTTTGGGTGTATTTGACATGGTTTTTGCTTAAAAATTGTCTTATGGAATGGTGACTCATCTTCCATATACCATATGACATTATGTCAAAAGAATCTTAGTATAAGGAGGCTCCCATTACCGAAAACCTGCAGGAAAATAACAAAGAGATTATGAAATACCCCAAACCTTGATATATTGTTTAAATACTAAACTATGATATTTAAAGGTTAAAAAGTTCCTTAGAAACACCAGTGAACAATTTAAACCATAGTAAAACACAATAAAGCACCAAGACACAGTTTGAGCAAAAACATGCTCTAAGCTTGGAGTGAACTTGGTTAGGACCCAATGAGCCTACCAAGACTTAGTAATATTCAATTATGATTTAATAAGGCTAAATAAGTCCTTAGGTAACCTTGGTAGACGATTAAACCAAACAAAACACAAATAAATGCCTTAAAGTCAATATGGGCAAAAATGTGCTCTAAGCTTGGGATAAATTTGTATAAGACCTAAAGGTCATACCTATACCTTATTTACATTTTAATGAACATATAAAATCAATTACTAAAGAAAACCAAGCTTGAAAACAAGTTAAAATACAAAATGTGCTTTAAGGAGTCTTAAAGCACATTTTTGAAAATTCTTCTAAATGGGTTTTGAGTGGCTAAATGTCCATCATTACTCTTTAATTAACATGTGTACTACTTAGTATCACATTAGGAAGTCCAAATCAATGGGAAATCAAAAATTTCACAAATATGTGCCTTAGTTTGTGAATTATAACTAAAATAAGCTAGTTTATAACATAAGTCAATATAAGTAAGTTAATTGGTCAACAAAGACTATTATACCCCTAAGTAGATGATGGGGGCCGGTTTTTATTATGGTGAGTCACCAACATGTAAAAATCAATTAAGGAAATGAAGGAAAAGTAAGTAAAAGGAAGAAAGTTACTTTATAACATAAATATCTTGTAAAAGCAAACACCTCATTTCATTTCTTCCTTTCCCACTCACTTCCACCGTCTCCAACCTCCCTCTCTTCTACATTCTCGGTTTGCTACAGCAAACCATGCCATCTCTATCTTTGAATGCTTGTAACTCATGACTCCATGGTCCAAATTCAATTTCAAGACCACCATTCTTCTAGTTGGAGCAAGCTCTACACTTCTACCTTTTCAAATCTTCAAAAGCCTCATTTCAGTGCCATGGAGATTCACCATTGAAGGAGCTTGAGCTCATACTTTCATGCCTTGTTGATCACCTTTGCTTCAAGGTAAGGAAAACCAAAGAAAAACAACATTTCCCCTTGTTTTCATATATGTCCAAAAATTAACCATTAATGGTGTCTTCTCTTGTTATTCCATAGCTCCATTTCAATCTTCCAAGGGCTTGGTGGTGTCCTCTCTTGATGCTTATTCAAGCTCTCTTTTTATTCCAAGGTAAAACAACTATTCTAATGTGTTAAGTCAATATATATAACTTAGGGTTTATGATGAGTTGAAGCATGAAGCTTGAATGCTCATTGTTTTACTTGTGTATTGATTAGAACATTGACAAGTAACCAAGTCCTCTTGCCGATTTCCAAACAAGGAAGAACAAGAGTGTTCAAGTAAAAATCTTGAAGAAAAGAGGTAAATGTGCTAACCTAATGTAATTTAATGCCTAAGGAAAAATGAGGTTGTATTGCTTAATAAAATACTTAAGGAGCTAATGGTAAATGAGTTAGTAAAATGCTCTCAAGGAGTTTATTAAGGGCATATGTGATGTTGAGTGTATTTGTAGGTTAAAGGCAATTATTATGTGGGAAATTCAGTGTTTAAGTTTAATGCAATTTAAGGGCCTAAGAGCCATGTTATTTAAGGACCTAAGTGTCAAGCAATTTAAGTTTATGCACTATATTGTGATGTGGTGTATTTTGAGGAATTAGATGTGTGTAAAGAACATTCTTTGTGAAGATGAGTGTCTCGGATGGGTAAAGGATGAAAAACAATATGTTTGTGTGTATTAAATGAATAAGGGTTCTTGGTTACATTAAGGTGAAAAAAAATTATGTGTTTTGGTGTAAGGAGATACAAGAGAAACTATGTCGAAATTTGGTTCATGAACAAGGAGTTTAAGGTGTTCAAAATGATGTTTGGTGACCTAGGTTGAACTAGAAATGATTAAGATCTAAATTGGTGAAAGAAGGTGAAATAAGGTCTTCTTAGGTGTTAAAATGTCTTGGGTGTTATCTTGGAGGAATTAGGATGCAAATGAGAATTTTAAGGATACTTCAAGATCATGGTGAGTTGTGTTAAGGATTTATACAAGTTTCAGTACCAATGAGGAAGTAAGGTGTTGTAAGGAAGATGTGTGAACTTGTGGAGAAGATTCTTGGAAGGACATAAAGTATTTATGGTGGGCTAAATATAGTGTGGGAACATGCTATAAACCTAAGGGGGAAACATTATAAGTGTTGGGCATTTAGGCAAGAAATGAGTAAGTGTTTAAGGGTATAGAAAATGAAGTTTTTGGCACGTCCGAACTACCGTCCGAACTTGGACGTTCGGACATGCCCTGTTGCGTTTAAGTTTTCTGAGCTTCGACCAGTGTCCGAACTACTGTTCGAATTAGGAAGTTTGGACACACCTATCTCTATTTTCTGGTTTGGCCTCGAACAGTGTCCGAACTTGGGAAGCTCGGACGCATGTTCGGACATTCGTCAGTTTGCACCCTTTTGAGCCTCGAACAGTGTCCGAACTTGGGAAGTCCGGACACAAGTTCGGAGAAGGTGCTGTTTCGACCAAAAAACTTTGTTTATGGTTAGAAAATGATATCTAATGATGGGATTGATAAGTAATGATGTTATGAGATTGTTAAGGACATGTTAAGTGAGTTATAATGATAATTGAGTGGGTGAAAAGTTGTATTAAAATGAAAGGTAAAACATGTTAAAAATGTAAAGTTATTTAACTAATTAACGGGAGTAAGTCATGAGCATTAGACTTTAAACAATCAAGTCACCCCGTGTTAATGAAAGTAAATGTAATGTTACCAGTTGTTCAAAGATGTTACGAGGAACATGTGATGGCACGTTAGAGTGAAACCCCGGTGACAGGTATGGTTTTCTTGCAACCTGTGTCCTACCGGATTACACCGGCTTGTATGCCAATGTGTTTTCTGTATGTTTGCCACGTTATAAGAAAATTCATGAAACGAGTTTACAGTTGTTATTGTTGTTGTGTGTTGCGTACCGATACCGGTAACCTCGAATGCGTGTGAAAGGCTAGTTAACCATTATTAGGTAAACGTAAGAGAACGGTATCTGGTAATAACGTTTCCAACCTAAGGAACTTTCTAACCACGGCTATGCGTGAGTTAGTTATGTGTTTGTTTGTGCGTGTTAATATGTTCACTTACCTTGTGTGTGGCTAACTAGACTTAGCCACCTGATTGTGAAATAATGTACTAAGTCCAATAATGAGACTTCTAACAAGTGCTAACCGGGGAGTGAGGAGTCCGGTAGTTCCGCCACGCGTGTGAGTATGGGGGTCGTTGTCATATCAGGTTCGATCCTCTCTGTATGTTATGGTTGTTTTCCTTTTTGGGTTTCCAACCTTCCCTTTAGCTTAACCAAGGCTATTTTACTGACTCACGTCGGGCTACAGGGGCATACTATGTTTGTTCGGTGTGCTTGGATTACTATATCCGACGCACCTTGGTGTTAAGTTATCCGTTCATTTAACGAGACGGTAATGAGTTATGTAACGAGCTTATCATGAGCTTGGCAACATTCATTAGGCTCTACAAGTGAACTGACTATGTTTGGGCCGGTTCGTAAAGGGAACCGTACCGTTATGTTATGTATTATTGTTGTGCTGTAATTCTTATTGCGATGTGATGTTATATGTTGTTAAGATGTGGAGTATGTGGATCATGGATATGAATTCCAGTTTATTGTAAGAGGCGTTTAAGGATAACCTGATTGGTGGGTAAGTGTCGTCTATTAAGGAAATAGCTCCATTAAAGGAGAAACACTCTAGGGGTTAAAGATCACAATGAGTGATTTATTAAGTAGATGTGTTGGTTGTTTTATTGAGCCATTGTTGTGCAGCGTAATGTGTAACCCCCTACCGCTAATACCGTCATTACTGTACAATACTTACCTTCGCAGCGGACATTACATACTCAACGGCGGGTGTACAATGCCGTTAGTCACCCACGTGGCTAACAAGGCGAGTTACAATTCTACATACTATCGGTCTGATGAATATGAACATACCGAGTACTCTATACAATACATTACTTCCTATTGCACACTCAACCATAATATAATTACAACTCCAATACATTACTATACCGAGTATACTACAATCCTTGAATTACCGATACAGTTTAAGCTTCCAATTCGCAATACAATACAAGTACCAATCCCTACTATACAACTACCCACGCTTACGTAGCAGTCCCCGTCCTACTCTCTCGAACGGTGATCAGCTTCGGGTACCTGCACACTAAAACGGTCCCCCTAGGGGGTCAGCTTACGCTGCGCATGAAATTCGCATATACCGCGTGCTAACCGCGGTACGCCGACTACTTTGGGTCGGATATACATGGAGTTCATTTTACATGCACATACATACAATTACTATACGATGCATTCTACAATGCTTACATACACATACAAGGTACAATACCTACTAAGGAAGACAATTCGATAATCGCTTGTTCGCATTAGTTACTTACTCATTACTCTTTCATTGCGTATCTCACTACTCTGTTCGTACTATGTTCGATATTCACTACTCTACTCATACTCACTCCTTACTTGTTACTCGTTACTTTACTCTTACATGCTCATCACTCCATGCTCATACCCTTACTCGTACACACTCCTTACTCCATACTCGTTATCATACTTGTACATACTCACTGCTCAATACTCTGTACTTACTCATACGTACTCATTACTCAATACTTACTCTTACGTACTCTATACTCAATACTCAGTACTTACTCATACATACTCAATACTCGGTACTCATTACATACTCATACTTACGCAGTACTCAATACTCATTACTTGGCCTCTGGGCGGAGTCATACACAAGACTCGCCACCGGGCCTACAATTCGAAGGCTATACACTTAGCTCCTCAAATATACAGTTGTCCATTTCTACCGGACTACTCACATTCCCAACACTCCTCTCATGGAGTATCTTACAATCTTATGGATTAGCCTAGAAGTATCTCTCTTGATAACCTCCACTAGCTTAGGGAATTACTACCGTCTAGTATTCTCAGGTTTAAGGGTTTCCCCAACGTATTGAATACTCTCATGCTCGGGACATTACTTAAATCAGTCGGGTCCTCTCATAGTGGGTCGACTAGTTGCTAAGGGGTTTCGGAGATCCCTCATCATTCTTTACTACTCTCATGGTTCATGTCTTGCACCAGGATTAATTCCTCTATTAGAGGTTACTTATATACTTCCACTACTTATTATTTGTGGATTATTCATTTCGGTTCACCTACCGTTATCGGGAGGTTATTACTCCCGTACACTCTCTCACATTCTAGTGATTTCATTGGGTTGCGTTATCGTTTATTGATTCGATAGTTTAGTGTGTTGCTACGTTTCCATTAGTTCACATCGTGACTCTTACTACGAGTCACTACACAACAAGACTCATCAATGAGTCGTACTACGCACTAAATGAAGCCACACAATCAATCAAGAAGGGTTAGCTCACACAACATACATCAAGACATACAATGAAGGCAATAAACCATTTTCATGCTTTAGTCTTGATTAGCCGGCATACAGCACACAAATCAACGTAACTCGGTTAGCATACGGGGCATGAGAAAATCATACCTTCCACCGGGGTTAGCTTTACCGTGTGTTCCCTTGTTCCTTGGTTCACACTTGGTCCACTGATAATGTTTCAAACATTGTTATTAATACTAGGTTCATACAATACACAAGTAATTACTACTCCTGTACTTACCCCGTTATCCGGTATACTTAGTTTCACTCATGTCAAACTATGTCCTTACTTCCCTTTCATTTCCTACACTTGTTTACACTTCTTAGGACCTTTAAACATCACTAAACAAGGCCTTAACAACTCCTAAAACCAATACCAATCAATCCCCCATGTTCTAGACACTTTAAAACACATTCTGGGCATTTTTGGGGGTGGTCCGGGACTGGTCCGGACCCAAAGTCCCGGACCAATACTTCGGCGCACTCTCGGCTACATTTTCTACCTGGTCCTGGACTTGGTCCTGGACTTAAGTCCCGGACCAACTGCTGTATCAACTTTCGGGGCATTTTTAAGGGCGGTCCGGGACCTTATACAAGGGCTAGGTCCCGGACCCTGCTAAAACCTGCAACTAAGGTGATTTTTCAACCCCAAATCAACCCTTAATCCACCCCTAATCATTCCATAAACTTTCCATACATGTTTAAACACCTTAAAACACTCCTTAAACCACCTCAAATCATTGGTCCAATCCTTGCTCAATTCTTGCTTAAGTTCTACATTCTCATTCTTGCATTTTTACACTTTGCACACTTGTGCATTCCTAACTTCCTCTTGGTGGGTTACTACCCTCTACCAACTTCACCAAATTGCTTATTGACCATTACAATTCCATCCTAAACAAATGCACTACCTATACCCAAGTCAAATCTCCATCTTCAAGGTTACAAACACTAACTCTTTCTCTTGTTTTTCCAATGCTTTTTCAGATGCTATTTGCTACAGATTTTGCATTCTTATATCCTCATATCACAACTACCATTCCATGGTTACTAAGTATCTCTACTAACAGCAATACATACCTTGGTTCTCCCATTCACCAAGTCATCCACAAATGTACATATTCCTACCAAAATTTTGCCATAGTTCACCTACAATTCTCACTTATCCACACATACCCATTATCACCAAAATCATTCTATTCTAGCCATACCCATACAAGGGTCCTACCAGCAATGCAAAGAAATCTTAATACATCAATACTCCATTAAACAACAATACTAATACTTATACACAATTTACTTGGCTTCAAGGCCTACAATTCACATACTTGCTCACAATTACTAAAACTTCCACAACTACAATACTAATACATTATTTTGGTTTCTTTAAATTGGTTTACCCATTCCCATCATTCTAATGCATGAAAATATAGCATTGAGAGAGCTCTTACCTTAAAGCTCTTATTTCCTTCAATCCCTTTTTCAATTCCCCTCTTCCTCTCTTTCTTGCACAAATCGGTTTTGTGGGGAATGGAGTTTCCAAACTCCATTCCCATCACCCAAAGCATACAAAACAAGTATAATCAATATACTAACCCTTAGATTTATACTAACTCATTGAGATGTTTTAAACAAATTTCTAGGGTTTACCTTTTGAAGCTTTTAGGAGGGGTTTTAGCCCTTGGTTCAAGAAGGTGAATCCACCACCATTGCAAGGTTGATATTGTGCTCAAAAGAGAGAGAGAAAATGGAGTGTTACAATGGGGTAAAAATCGGTTACCAAAGGAGATGAAGAAAACTTAAGGTTCTCATGGAGATTTTTACCTTAATGGAGAGAGGGGACTCCAAGCTACACATTGATGCTATTTTCTTCCCCAATGGGATATACCCACGAAAATGAACTTCCTCCTTTTTAGATTTTGAAAAGAGAGAAGTGTAGAGGAGAATGAGGGGAGTCCAAATATGTAATTTGTTTTCGATTTGGAGCTTACATGAGGATGGAGCATGAGGATGAAGAAGGGAAGCCATTGTTGTTGTTGGAGAAGCTCAAGAAATCGCCCCCAGCAAAGAGAGGAGGGAGGAATCGTTGGTGAGGAAGAGAGAAAGAGAAAGAGAAGAGAGTGAGGTGAGAGAGAGTGTGGGGTTACTTTTTGCTTTCTTATTTGTCTTTTAGCATATTAGGAAGTGAAGAGGGTGTGTGAGAGAGGGGGGCTGCGACCAACACACACACACTCATTTTTTTTTGCTTTTTATTTACAAAAGTGGACACACTAGTTTTATTTATTTACACTTACACCCCACAACTTCCCGTTTTTGACAGTTTTACTAACCGGAACCCGTTTTCCGGAATTTTCTCGTTTCGTTATTTTTATTGGTTATTAAGCTTCCGTTAATGCTTAATAATAGTTATTTAATAGTGTATAATTTTTACGGGTTCATTTGACCACTTAAAATCACGTTTTCGGGTTTTCTCGAAAAACGTGCGCTAAAGCTCTTATTAGCGTTTTAATACATTATTTGGTTCCGTTTTCTTTGGGAATCATTCCCATATACTAATTAGGCATTAATAAGCCTCAGGAATCCTTATAATACTCTAACCGAGGTCTCGCACCTCCTATGGTTATTTAACGCTTATTTTAGCGTTTTCCGCTTTCTAAGCGTTTTCTCATTTCTTTTGGATTTATTTTCCTTACCAAAATTACTTAGGCACTGTTAGGCCCTTAAATACGATATAAAAATAATTTAATCACCATTTTTAAGTTCGGGGTATTTCAATCTACCCCCCTTAAAGAACTTTGCCCTCAAAGTTGGTGAATCTAATATTGTTACTTGTATAAATACTCTATGCTAAGGTTATAACCTCTACATATCACTTGTCAAACTCCAAATGTCTGACATGATGTATACTACACATCCAAACAACATGTCACTGCATGCATAGCAATCAAAAATATCCGTTTTACTTCTCTCCAAGGGGGTCCATCCGAAGACAATTAGGTACAATCCTCCCCCAATGGAGAGTGATCCCTCAGGTACCGGTCACGTTTGAACACTTACGCTTTCTGGTTCACGGCCGTCATGACTTGAGCACTTACGCTTTCTGGCTCTACGGTCCTTTGGTTCTGATCAAATTCATTTGCACATATAGAGATCCTCAGGCACTTACTCATACTTACTTACTCATACTTTACTCATACTTACTCATACTTACTCGGGGCTACGCCGCCCCAGTGCCTTTGGAAAAATACAAAACACACACTGTCACCGCATGAACGGTGTAGTGGTTTCAAACTACTCTACACTTCCACAGACTCAAAACTAGCTTCACCTCCTATGGTTTCGACCGGATACCCGTGCCTAGGCATGGAAGATCCACTAGCGCCCGTGGAAGCGGTTTCAAAACCGATCCTTATTCACGAGTTTGAAGAAAACATTGTACCAAATTAGTTTTGGAAATTCATTTTGAAAACTTGCATACATCTCTCAAATACCATTTATGATGATTATACCTATTACTAGTGTCATTGTTGTGACCACTTAAGGGAGCTTCCAGAGTCCTTCAACCACAATGTGATCAGCATTGGTGTTGAATTATCCTTCCGCCCCAATTTGTGTTCGGCTTCCCTTGATCGCTAGCAAATCAAGTTCCACTTCCCACCTCAATACAAACAGACAGCTCGTCAAACATTATTTCGTTTTCTATTTTTAATCTTGCTACTCATAATCATACACATACATTTTCCAATTTATATGATTCACTTGCTTACTTACTAATCATCTCATCAATTATTACTATGTCATCTCCAACTACTATACTTAAGAAATTCATGGGTATAATATCCCATTAATTTACTATACTCAATTTATACTCATAACATACATCGGTTTCATACCGATTTATACTCATTACATACGTCGGTTGTATACCGATTTATACTCATTGCATACATCGGTTCCGTACCGATTTATACTCCTCAAGTCTCCCATACATACTCATTCTTCATACTATTACCAATCGGGTTTCTCATTACCCTGGAGTTTCTCTACTCCTTTTCCTATACTTACTTCCCAAGTTACCATAATTACACGATGAGTGAATACAAATGTTTATGTAACATAAGTATCGACCATCAAAACAAATTCTCTTGCGCTATGCGTATTGTAGTTTACGCACCTATCACGTAAAACATACATTTCGCGGTTTTCGCTCTACCCCCCTTAAAAGGGATTACGCCCACGTAATCTACCATGTGTCAACATTGGACATTGGTCGAAGGCATTCAGCCGCCATGGAGTGGTTCGGTTTTCCATGCGGTCCATTATACAATGTTCCTTGATCAACGGGTCTTAACCGTATTATCAGTTAGTCCCTGCATCAAGAATTTTCATCGGAGTTATTCAACTCTTAACCGGATTCGGTTCTAGCCTAAATGGCTTTGAGGCATTGGTGATTAGCCTTTATTCACTGGGTGTATTTCACTTAGAATTCTGGGCCCACTAGCTTCTGCTGCGCGACCCTGATAACTTGGGTTATTCGCCCTTTTTGTTATCTTGAATGTGTTACGCATCACCTTTTATCCCTCTTATTGTGAGAATAAGGTTTATTGACCAAATGCGGTGTTCTCTTACCGTGCTCGAACTCGATGAGTTTTAGATTCATAACCAGCTCTCTGGCAATGTATATACATACTGTTGTGTTTGTAGTGATCATTCACTTGGTTTTTCCGACTTATTGTCGGGTGAGGCTAAGTCACTACTTAGTTGTAGTGCTTCCTCTGTCGTTAGTAGTTTCTAAGCTACACCAGTTTCTCTGGTTCATTACAAGTGTTCTTTACTTGTATGACCTTGCATTTTCCATGCGTCGGTCCTTGTGACTTTCTTAAGTCTGCTTCCGCTTTTATTCCAATGGAATTCACATCGTGTGATTGTTGGTGTGTTTCACACTCTTCGTGCTCTTTGGCCTTAGGCCGCACGGTTTGTTTCCAAGCTTTTGCTCAACTGGCTCACGCCGTGTTTACTGGTGAAAGGAAGAATTTACCACTACTTACGTTCTCCATATCCTTAGCTATCCCACTAGATCATTGACTACACAAGTGCAATACCAAAACACTCAGTCCTACAGAGTGCAGAGGCGTAAACGCTTGGCAGTAACTCTCTTATGTGATCGCAATAGGAATGATCGTTACTCCTTCAGGTGGTGCTTCATTTAACAAGTCCATAGCATTGGTGATTACTCATATACATTGGTCGCCTGCTGCGCACCATGTTCTTACGGATTCCACAGTATTGGTTTACATGGCATCCACTGTTGTTAGCTTCAGCTCATGCATTCCCACCATTTATATCATGGTTTGTGTTTATACTTCTGAGCTCCTTGAGCGTCATTTACTTATACTTTACATTCCCTCATAGCGTGTTCCTCCTGAACTGATTACTCCTTGGTTGTCAACAATTGTTGTTGATGTTTATCCTACATTGCTTGACCGTATTTGTATGCTCAAGCTTCACTACGTTAGTAGTTCTGAAAGGAATATATTTTCAGACATTTATTGATGGTATCCCATTCTTGGGATCCATGTGTTCACCGCTCTTGCGGTCTCACATTTATGAGGGGCGTCCTCATTCATCGGTTGCTACTCTTTTATCGGTGTCGTCCTTGGCCATTTCTCATATAGTTCACAATGGGTTTTGCAACCGTTGGGTTGTGTGTGGTAATAGTTTCATGGCCTACTAGCCATATCGCCTAGAGCTCTGCTCATCATAGGTCGTTCCCAAGTGGTTACTTCTCTGTAAGCCATCGCTGGGCTTGGAGGTGATACTGGGTTCCATGACAAGATCGTCGCATCACGCTTCCGTCTGTTGGAGACCCTTTTGTAGCTTGGTATTGATCGATACCATTTATTGGTTTGGGGTATCCCCTATCAAGTGGGATCCCTCCGGTGTCCTAACCGGATGTTCGTTCCGATTGTGGTTTTTACCACGACATCTCGTTCGACTGTGTTGACTTGATACCCTTTATGGATTGCTCCTGGGTAGTACCGATTATACGGTAGCATCTGACACTTATGAGTATGTTCAGTTTATCGTCCTACCTTGCGGTTCTGGATCTGAGTTATCCGTTTAGGGTTGTAACTTCTCCCGTTCTTAGGGTAGACCATTGGTGTTTTTCCTTGTGTTATAACGGATTTGATATCCCTTCCGGTGATGGATGGTATTTCCGGTACCTTATAACATCACCCTGTGTGTTTGTGGTAGTTGTTCTGGGAATTCTATCCCGTTCATTGAACACTGATGTGTTAATGTTAGGCATTTGCCTTACTGTGCTTAGACTGGGTATTCCTTCCAGTTATCATGCTTCACTTAGATATCTTTGAGACATATCCAATGTCTTATCCCGTTGTTAGTGCTTCTTGCACTTTCAACTCTTAATGGTTCTCCTGAATTGAGTTCCTAACTCCTTAGCTTGTGGCTTATCTGAGCTTCCTTTGTTCGGTTGAGGTAACCAACTGTTCTTTTCACATTCACTTATGGTCCGTAGAACAGAGTTGACTACTTCCCGTGTTTCGTACACTACATGTATACATACGTGGGGTACCGTCTTGGCACGTTACCACTTACCTAACTATCTGTCAGGCCCGTAAGCTCCTTCGGAGTGCGGTCGTCCCACATCCCGTATTGGGTACACTCGTAGTGTTCGTCACACGCCTAGGTGAAGTATTCTATTGTCAACTCCTCTTGTATCCCTCTATGATACTCACCGTATTTCCGTTAGTTTGCTTTTTAAAAATCCGTGGTTTGAAAGAAGGATTTGTGGTTTAGAAGGAAAAAAATTTGGGTTTTGAAATAACAGTTCGGTGTGAAAAGAAATTCTTCATGGCGTTGCCATGTCTGAGGTCTTGACCGAGTCCAGCTTCTCGCTGACTGGTATACTCTTAATACAATGGTCGGGCCGTTAGGCCTTTCCGAGGTTTCATTATTTAGACACTGAGGGTTGGTGATCCTATATTTGCTCCATTCGTCATAGCGGTACTGTAGTAAGTATTTGCAGGTTGGTAAAAGTATTCCAACCGTCTTGTAGTTGCTGCACTTGCCCTGGGCAAGTGCGCGGGTAGGTTGTTTTTCGGTTAACGCATACCGGTGGCGGTATTGTTTCCATCCATAATTGGTGGTTTTATTAGGTCTTCATTTGATCTTTTGATCTTGGTGATCGATCTCCTGAGTCGCGTCTCAGTGTACTCGGCGTGGTTGTCGTCCATCCGGGTGTCTCACGCCTTCAGTGTGGCAAACAAGACCTGACTTATCCTTAGGAACCAGGTGGTGGTCCTATAGGTGTATGTGTTATGATTTCTTTCATAGTTATCTGAACTATGTTGTTCGGTTATTACAGCCTCTTGGCATGTAGGTTTGGTGTTAATCCAACCTCGCCTAATTCCTTAGTCGGTTTGTATACCGTTGTTGGTATCATCAAAGATTACAGTCCGTAGACTCTCTTGTCTCGGCTTGCTACTCCATTTTCCTTGCTTCATCGCACGACTGTGCTTCTCTTCTTGCTGGCAACACATGGTTCTCGCGACTGTGAAGCATGTCGCCCCATGGTGCCATAAATTCCAGTATCCTTGTGTTTAGGATCTTCCTTCCTCCGCCATTAAGTGCGGTTCTTGTCGTTCAACGGAAACCGTCTTCGGGACTTCCAGTTCTTGGACTCTACCGTACGACAGGTTCATTTCTAATAAGGTATACTTGCAACTGCCAGATCGGGTGTTACCCGAGTGTGAGAGGTCTTTCCATCTCTCTGGCGTTATTCTCCCGACTTAATACCGTGGGTTGCGGAGGGGGGTATGGTTGTTGTAGGTTTCCGATTCATACGGAAGTTCCTATCTAGCGTCCTCGCACACTAGCACTCACCCTTAGCCCTAAGCTCTACTTCCTAACTCGGTATTTTCCTAAACTCGGTATTTCATCCATCAGAGCGATACTTCGCTCTGATACCACTTTTTGTAACACCCTACCGCTAATACCGTCATTACTGTACAATACTTACCTTCGCAGCGGACATTACATACTCAACGGCGGGTGTACAATGCCGTTAGTCACCCACGTGACTAACAAGGCGAGTTACAATTCTACATACTATCGGTCTGATGAATATGAACATACCGAGTACTCTATACAATACATTACTTCCTATTGCACACTCAACCATAATATAATTACAACTCCAATACATTACTATACCGAGTATACTACAATCCTTGAATTACCGATACAGTTTAAGCTTCCAATTCGCAATACAATACAAGTACCAATCCCTACTATACAACTACCCACGCTTACGTAGCAGTCCCCGTCCTACTCTCTCGAACGGTGATCAGCTTCGGGTACCTGCACACTAAAAACGGTCCCCCTAGGGGGTCAGCTTACGCTGCGCATGAAATTCGCATATACCGCGTGCTAACCGCGGTACGCCGACTACTTTGGGTCGGATATACATGGAGTTCATTTTACATGCACATATACATACAATTACTATACGATGCATTCTACAATGCTTACATACACATACAAGGTACAATACCTACTAAGGAAGACAATTCGATAATCGCTTGTTCGCATTAGTTACTTACTCATTACTCTTTCATTGCGTATCTCACTACTCTGTTCGTACTATGTTCGATATTCACTACTCTACTCATACTCACTCCTTACTTGTTACTCGTTACTTTACTCTTACATGCTCATCACTCCATGCTCATACCCTTACTCGTACACACTCCTTACTCCATACTCGTTACCATACTTGTACATACTCACTGCTCAATACTCTGTACTTACTCATACGTACTCATTACTCAATACTTACTCTTACGTACTCTATACTCAATACTCAGTACTTACTCATACATACTCAATACTCGGTACTCATTACATACTCATACTTACGCAGTACTCAATACTCATTACTTGGCCTCTGGGCGGAGTCATACACAAGACTCGCCACCGGGCCTACAATTCGAAGGCTATACACTTAGCTCCTCAAATATACAATTGTCCATTTCTACCGGACTACTCACATTCCCAACACTCCTCTCATGGAGTATCTTACAATCTTATGGATTAGCCTAGAAGTATCTCTCTTGATAACCTCCACTAGCTTAGGGAATTACTACCGTCTAGTATTCTCAGGTTTAAGGGTTTCCCCAACGTATTGAATACTCTCATGCTCGGGACATTACTTAAATCAGTCGGGTCCTCTCATAGTGGGTCGACTAGTTGCTAAGGGGTTTGGAGATCCCTCATCATTCTTTACTACTCTCATGGTTCATGTCTTGCACCAGGATTAATTCCTCTATTAGAGGTTACTTATATACTTCCACTACTTATTATTTGTGGATTATTCATTTCGGTTCTCCTACCGTTATCGGGAGGTTATTACTCCCGTACACTCTCTCACATTCTAGTGATTTCATTGGGTTGTTATCGTTTATTGATTCGATAGTTTAGTGTGTTGCTACGTTTCCATTAGTTCACACCGTGACTCTTACTACGAGTCACTACACAACAAGACTCATCAATGAGTCGTACTACGCACTAAATGAAGCCACACAATCAATCAAGAAGGGTTAGCTCACACAACATACATCAAGACATACAATGAAGGCAATAAACCATTTTCATGCTTTAGTCTTGATTAGCCGGCATACAGCACACAAATCAACGTAACTCGGTTAGCATACGGGGCATGAGAAAATCATACCTTCCACCGGGGTTAGCTTTACCGTGTGTTCCCTTGTTCCTTGGTTCACACTTGGTCCACTGATAATGTTTCAAACATTGTTATTAATACTAGGTTCATACAATACACAAGTAATTACTACTCCTGTACTTACCCCGTTATCCCGGTATACTTAGTTTCACTCATGTCAAACTATGTCCTTACTTCCCTTTCATTTCCTACACTTGTTTACACTTCTTAGGACCTTTAAACATCACTAAACAAGGCCTTAACAACTCCTAAAACCAATACCAATCAATCCCCCATGTTCTAGACACTTTAAAACACATTCTGGGCATTTTTGGGGGTGGTCCGGGACTTGGTCCGGACCCAAAGTCCCGGACCAATACTTCGGCGCACTCTCGGCTACATTTTCTACCTGGTCCTGGACTTGGTCCTGGACTTAAGTCCCGGACCAACTGCTGTATCAACTTTCGGGGCATTTTTAAGGGCGGTCCGGGACCTTATACAAGGGCTAGGTCCCGGACCCTGCTAAAACCTGCAACTAAGGTGATTTTTCAACCCCAAATCAACCCTTAATCCACCCCTAATCATTCCATAAACTTTCCACATGTTTAAACACCTTAAAACACTCCTTAAACCACCTCAAATCATTGGTCCAATCCTTGCTCAATTCTTGCTTAAGTTCTACATTCTCATTCTTGCATTTTTACACTTTGCACACTTGTGCATTCCTAACTTCCTCTTGGTGGGTTACTACCCTCTACCAACTTCACCAAATTGCTTATTGACCATTACAATTCCATCCTAAACAAATGCACTACCTATACCCAAGTCAAATCTCCATCTTCAAGGTTACAAACACTAACTCTTTCTCTTGTTTTTCCAATGCTTTTTCACATGCTATTTGCTACAGATTTTGCATTCTTATATCCTCATATCACAACTACCATTCCATGGTTACTAAGTATCTCTACTAACAGCAATACATACCTTGGTTCTCCCATTCACCAAGTCATCCACAAATGTACATATTCCTACCAAAATTTTGCCATAGTTCACCTACAATTCTCACTTATCCACACATACCCATTATCACCAAAATCATTCCTATTCTAGCCATACCCATACAAGGGTCCTACCAGCAATGCAAAGAAATCTTAATACATCAATACTCCATTAAACAACAATACTAATACTTATACACAATTTACTTGGCTTCAAGGCCTACAATTCACATACTTGCTCACAATTACTAAAACTTCCACAACTACAATACTAATACATTATTTTGGTTTCTTTAAATTGGTTTACCCATTCCCATCATTCTAATGCATGAAAATATAGCATTGAGAGAGCTCTTACCTTAAAGCTCTTATTTCCTTCAATCCCTTTTTCAATTCTCCTCTTCCTCTCTTTCTTGCACAAATCGGTTTTGTGGGGAATGGAGTTTCCAAACTCCATTCCCATCACCCAAAGCATACAAAACAAGTATAATCAATATACTAACCCTTAGATTTATACTAACTCATTGAGATGTTTTAAACAAATTTCTAGGGTTTACCTTTTGAAGCTTTTAGGAGGGGTTTTATCCCTTGGTTCAAGAAGGTGAATCCACCACCATTGCAAGGTTGATATTGTGCTCAAAAGAGAGAGAGAAAATGGAGTGTTACAATGGGGTAAAAATCGGTTACCAAAGGAGATGAAGAAAACTTAAGGTTCTCATGGAGATTTTTACCTTAATGGAGAGAGGGGACTCCAAGCTACACATTGATGCTATTTTCTTCCCCAATGGGATATACCCACGAAAATGAACTTCCTCCTTTTTAGATTTTGAAAAGAGAGAAGTGTAGAGGAGAATGAGGGGAGTCCAAATATGTAATTTGTTTTCGATTTGGAGCTTACATGAGGATGGAGCATGAGGATGAAGAAGGGAAGCCATTGTTGTTGTTGGAGAAGCTCAAGAAATCGCCCCCAGCAAAGAGAGGAGGGAGGAATCGTTGGTGAGGAAGAAAGGAGAAAGAGAAAAGAGAGAGTGAGGTGAGAGAGAGTGTGGGGTTACTTTTTGCTTTTCTTATTTGTCTTTTAGCATATTAGGAAGTGAAGAGGGTGTGTGAGAGAGGGGGGGCTGCGACCAACACACACACACACTCATTTTTTTTGCTTTTTATTTACAAAAGTGGACACACTAGTTTTATTTATTTACACTTACACCCCACAACTTCCCGTTTTTGACAGTTTTACTAACCGGAACCCGTTTTCCGGAATTTTCTCGTCTCTTTATTTTTATTGGTTATTAAGCTTCCGTTAATGCTTAATAATAGTTATTTAATAGTGTATAATTTTTACGGGTTCATTTGACCACTTAAAATCACGTTTTCGGGTTTTCTCAAAAAACGTGCGCTAAAGCTCTTATTAGCGTTTTAATACATTATTTGGTTCCGTTTTCTTCGGGAATCATTCCCATATACTAATTAGGCATTAATAAGCCTCAGGAATCCTTATAATACTCTAACCGAGGTCTCGCACCTCCTATGGTTATTTAACGCTTATTTTAGCGTTTTCCGCTTTCTAAGCGTTTTCTCATTTCTTTTGGATTTATTTTCTTTACCAAAATTACTTAGGCACTGTTAGGCCCTTAAATACGATATAAAAATAATTTAATCACCATTTTTAAGTTCGGGGTATTTCACCTTGTATCCAGAGCGTAACTACGCTCTGATACCATTTTTGTAATACCCCAACCCGAAATCCAATAAACTGAACGGCGATCACTCCCAAATAAAATACAACCGCAGCGGAAATAAATATAACAACCGGGCGGTATTACAATGCCGTTGGCCACCCTTGTGACCAACAAGGCTAAGTCCAAATACAGTCCTCAAATGTCACGGTCTGGAATACAGATACAACCCGAGATACTAGGAATCAAACTCAAAGTAAAATACTGAAATAAAATAATTAACTAATAGTAGACTCCCAAAGCTTGGTCTACCCCACCTACACTCAGTGTGGTGATCTTCTTAAACTTCAGGTACCTGAAAAATGGGGGTGCCCCCAAAGGGGCTCAGCAAACAATGCTGGTATGGAAAACTGCAGCCCATCGTCTACCGGGCCACACCAACTACTTTGTCGAACACATGCAGTTCATTTTTTATAAAGCTGTAAACAAGCATAATCTGATGATAACAAGTATCCAAACAAGGACCAATAATGTCACATAGAACAAGACACAGAAGGTCAGGTTAGCTGACTGAAATTCTTTACTGATAGTCGGTCCACACAATGGGACTGACCGTTATAACTGAATATCTGAAATAGTGGAGGTATAGTGACCTCGTTATAAAGAAAGGTTGGGTATAAAAACCCCAGGAGATAACGTTGTTTAAACCTGAACTGAATGGCATGGGAAATAAGAACCCACTAGAGGAATAAAGTCTTCCTCGAACTGAAGGGCATTTGAATCCCGGAAGGAATAAAGTCTTCCTCCCAACTGAATGTTCCGTCGCGACGTAGTAGGAGACGACCTGAGACAGGTACAACTCCCGTAGCAAGCATGGCCAGATCCAACTGGGCTCCTCATTCTCGAAGTATATATTTGTTAAGTGTCATATAAAGACATTAAACAAAAACACAATGTGTATTGTCAATTATCACGTTTAGGATAATGACGTTTGTTATAAAGTGAAGTTAGTGAGAGACTTGAGTACAAGTCCTCGGTATACTGAAACGCAGGTATTTAATCCACTGGTATAGTAGTGTTTGTATGCGTGGGACATACACGATGTAGTCAGCAACATTCACGCACATAAAATATACCACAGTGTGCAAGAGTAAAACAACAGTTTACATTAATTATCTTGGTCGTTATTTCAACAACAGATAGCACACAAGCCGTGTAAATCCGTTAGAAAACAGGTTGCAGAAATCCCATACCGTTCACCGTAGACTGTACTTGTAAATTCCCGGTCAACGTCTGGTCAAACAAAGTCCTAGAATAGGATTAACTGAGAGGGTTAATTTTTTGTTACCCTTATATAATAATTCTATTGGAACTTTTAACAAATCTCGTATTTGTTATTTCATGTGAGGTTTATTCTTCTAATTACCTCATGATTTAATGTATAACTTATTTGTTATTCCTTTTGATTTATTTATAAACCCTTTATTGTACATATATGTATTTATATATTCATGTACTATATTTGTTGTTTATTTCAATTGTCTAGGTGACATAACAACTTGTAATTTCTTGACTATATTTTATATGTCACACATGGACATTAAAATCTTATAGTTTCTATTATTCTCCTTTTAACCATAAATAATTTATTGGTTACCTTTAGATCCTTATAACTATATAAGCCATAGTTCTAATTCCATAATTCCTTTAACCAAAATTCTTCTTCTAAATCCTCCAAATATCCATATAGGACCTATATTTATTTAGATCTAAATTCTTAAGCTTATATTCGGTTATTTACAAAACAACCACATTAATTCATAAACTTTACATTTAAATTCTAACTCTTTTTATAACATAATTTTAATTCCTTATTCAATTAAATGACAAAACTACCACTAATATTTTTGGACATAACTTATAAATATTATAACTTTCGGAAATTACATCTTAGCCCCTCAAAATCTCGGCATGTATATATTACTTTCTTATATTTTGCAATCTAACCACAAAATCTTATAATCTTTACATAAAGTCTTATAACTATAGTTTTTAATTTTAATTCTCCATATGCTGAATATAAATATATAAATTCTTAATTACCAAACTAACCCCAAAACAATTCGGCTTTGTCATTGAACTTTCCATTAATTACATTTCACCCCAAAACTTAATAATAGATATTTAATAACTTATAAACTATAGTTTAAGTATTTAATTCTTCTAAAATTCAAAAGCGAACCTAATAATTTCCTTAATTATTAATTCGCCCCATTTTATATTCTAAACTTTCATAACAACTTTTATAAATTACATAATAGCCCAAAACTTTATAAAGTTATTTAAAGCTTGTTTAAATTATCTAAAATTCTTAAACTTAATTCCTAACCTTATATTATATTATAATACACCAAACAGCCCCCTTAGCTCACGGTTTTTATAATAGCATACTAAACTTTGTAAAAATTACATTTAATCCACATAGCTTAATTAATTAGTCATTTAAACACTAATAGAATATTTTTAACTCACCAAACTTTATGATATAAATTTATATACCTAAGTAGCTCATTAAAACTTATTTATCAAGTAGAACATTCGGCCATAATTTAAATGAGACCTTATGTTATAAAAGTGGATTTATATGCCTAAGTAATTATAAATAAATTCATAGGAGTCATATAACTCATGTATAAATTATTGTAATGTCTTATATAAATTCTTAGCTCAAATGAAATACTTTTGCTCTTGAACTTTCGGCCTAAATTATATGTAACATAAATAAACTTGTGACACAAAAATGTGTCTTAAGGTAATTATTTTCTATATATGTTATAGGTTATATTTTTGGCATATAATACCATGTAGTTTCGGTTTCATATAACCTAGGAGGTGTACATAATTTTTGTATAATTTTTAGAAGCTTAACAAAGCTTATAACATAAGGATTTATATAGTAAACTACTTCTTAACAAAGGTGGTTAAGTGCTTGGACTTCTTCTTGAATCTCCAAGCTTTCTCCTAGGTAACTTGATGCTCCCTCTTCGGTTTTATGCAAGAGGTAAAGGTGTTTAGGAGTTAGATCTTCAATAAAGATCTTAAGTAGATTTGTAGTAGTTTTACAAGACTTTACCTTAGACTTTTCTCCTTATGAATTTGGCACTCCTAAGGTAGGTGAAGAACAAGTTTTCCTTCATCAAAATGAAGAAGAAAAGAGACTTAGAAGAGGTAGAACTTGGTTACACATAAAAATGTGCTTTAAGGATTTTCAAGCTTTAAAACCTACCTTGAGATGTCCCTTGGTTTAATGTTGGTTTTGGACAATCTCCTTGAGAACTAAATGTGGCCGAACCCACCTTGATATGCTAGGAAGAGTTTTGCTTCAAGACTTGCCAAGAAATGCTAGGAAATTACCTTAAGAATGAAGATAGAAGTTAAAACTCCATTAATGGACTTAAGAGCTTCAAAGGAAGAAGATGAAGCTAGAAGAGAGAGGAGAGAGCTTACCTAAACCGTGGATGAAGAGAGCAAGGAAGAAATGAGACTTAGCTCACGTAAATGCAGAGGCATTTGGAAATTGATTTTTGTTTTGTCAAATTTTAATGTCAATTGACAATTCTTTTTCCTTAGTTTATTACCTTGATTATTGGCTCAATAAATACCTCTTTTCCAGCAAGAAAACCGGCCATATTAGAGGGCATGTGAGGTGTGACAATGCAAGGGTTGGAAAGGGAATAATTTGAGCTAGAAGACAAGGAAATTTAGGTAAGTTGTACTTTTGATTTTTCTAAGTTAAGCCTTGTCTTCTTCCTCATTATGGTGCACGATTTCAAGGCTAAAAGAGGGGTCTCAATTCGTTGATGAAGAGCCAAGAAGAAGCTTGGAAGGTCTCTTGAATTTTAAGAAATGAAAAGGTGGAATCTAGATCCACTTTTGCCTTTTTACATTTTGTCTTCTTCCTAGCTCACATGGCCTTGTTTCTCTTCATAATTTCGACAGCCACATGGTCAAATGAGACCTACTTACTTTGACATTAAGTAATATACACATGGGAGGGTGAGTCACCATGTTTTAAGCCTTTTACAAACTTTTAAAGCAAATTTTATACTAGTTTTTGCTCTCAAAATCGGCCCATATAGAGAGCCTTGTTGACTAGTCACACCAACTGATTTAGAAGGTCATTTTAACCCTTTTTAGATTACCAATTCGTGGCATGTCAAAAACTACAAGGCAATTGCGTAAAACGCATTTTCGTGACACCCGAAGGTGTGTTTTTGTGCTCTAAGGAAATTTTGGGAAACAAATTGTTTTTATGAGTTCCAAGTGTTTTTAAACACTTATATAGTAAATAAATATAATAAGATGTTACATTGAGTTATATGGGGTTATATCAACCCGTGACATAAATTACGGGCCATCGGACACTCCCGGGCCAAAAAGGAGCGCTAAGAAATCCTCCTGTGGTTTTTGCTGAATTTTGAGAAACCACTTCGTGGGTTCTCTTTAGAATGATAAATAATGATGTTAGGAACTCTAGGAATTAATTTTATAGGAGTTCGTGCCACCTCGGCACTCCTCCGGACTTTTCGTGCTTTAAGGAGCGGGTGTGAGCACTCCCGAGCATTTTGCGTATTTGACTGAATATAGCTTAGGGAATATATTTGTATATTCATATAATAATTGTATGACCATTTAGTTTGAATATTAGAGGGTCATACAAGGTCATGTTGACCATATGCTTCTAAGGCGTTTTAGCGTTTATGGTGAAACGACTGTTTTTACGTAACGTTTTCATGCATGGGTTTGCATGCGTACGTGAAATGATTTATATTTGGATTATATTCCAATAAATAATGATTAAATAATATATTTAGATTTGGGGTATTTCACTGTAGGTTGATGTCGTAGTCTGAGAGGAACTCCATCCACCTTCTCTATCTTAAGTTCAATTCTTTTTGTGTATATACATACTGTAAGCTCTTGTGGTCGGAGTAGATGGTGATGCTTACCCCATAGAGATAGTGTCACCATATCTTCAAGGCGAAGACAATGGCTCCTAACTCTAAGTTGTGTGTCGGTAATTCTCCTCATGCTTTTTCAGCTGGCGGGAGGCATAAGCTACAACCTTGCCATGCTGCATGAGTACGCATCCCATTCCCTTTCCTGATGCATCACAATACACCTCACCCTCTTTGCCCTCTGGGAGAGTAAGGATGGGCGCTGAGGTCAATGAGTCTTTCAGGCTCTGAAATGATGCTTCACACTCGTCTGTCCATACAAACGGTGCATCTTTCTTCATCAGTGTAGTCATGGGCTTAGCGACTTTCGAGAAGTCCTTTACAAATCTCCGGTAGTAACCGGCTAGGCCAAGAAAGCTCCTAATGTCGGTAACAGTCTTGGGTCTAGGCCATGATCGTACAGCTTCAATCTTAGAAGGGTCAACTGAGATACCTGCGCTCGAGATGACATGACCGAGGAATGATACCTGATCTAGCCAGAACTCGCATTTGGAGAACTTCGCATACAGCTGGTTCTCGTGTAGTGTCTCAAGTACTTTCCTCAAATGAATTTCATGCTCTTCTGCTGATTTGGAATACACAAGGATGTCATCAATGAATACTACAACTGAAGTGTCCAACTTCTCACTGAATAGTCGATTCATAAGGTCCATGAACTTTGCTGGTGCATTTGACAAACCAAATGGCATGACGGTGAATTCGTAGTGGCCATATCTGGTGCGGAATGTCATTTTCTCGATGTCTTGCTCTCTGATAGCAATCTGATGATACCCAGAACGGAGGTCGATCTTGGAGAAGACTGAGCCTCCTTTCAGCTAGTCGAATAAGTCGTCGATGTGTGGCAATGGGTATTTATTCTTGACTGTAACCGCATTCAACTCACGGTAGTCAATACAAAGTCGGAGGCTACCGTCCTTCTTCTTCACGGAGAGAACCGGTGCTCCCCAGGGTGATATGCTCGGGCGTATAAACCCTTTGTCGAGTAGGTCTCGCAGTTGTTCTTTCAGTTCTATCATTTCAGTAGGTGCCATGCGGTACGGTGCCCTAGCAATGGGACCAGTACTTGGCAGAAGGTCAATCTCAAACTCTACTGCTCGTCGAGGTGGCATGCCGGGTAGCTCCTTAGGGAATACATCAGGAAATTCAGATACAATGGGTACTTCGGGGTTGAACTCTGGGTCTCTCTCCAGGTCTTGTACATAACACAAATACACTTCATGGCCCTTTCTGAGCTCCCGGTACATGGCCATAGCGGAGATGACTGTGGTCGAAGGCTCTCTCGGCCTCTGGCGGTAAGATACAGTAACCCCAGAAGGACTCTTGAGCAGCAATCGATGCTCGGCGCAGAGGGTTCTACCCTTGTGCCGCTCCAACCAATTCATTCCGACTATTACATCGAATCCCAGTCCATTAAACTCGATGAAGGAGATGGGAAACGATTCGCCTTTGATTTCAATGGTGGCTTGATTTATAGTATTTGGTACACCGTATCCGCTCCTTCGATGGAGGAGTAACCAGGAAATTAGGTAGCTCATCTGCATCTAGCTTCAACCTCTTCACAAAAGATGGTGATACGAAGGTGTGAGAGGCGTCGGAGTCGAATAACACTGAGGCTTCAATGCCGTTCACTGGGAATATTCCCGTTAAGATGGTGCCGCTTTTACCGGCTTGTGCTTCGGTGAGGATACTCAGGTTACCTTCGGTACCGAGTCCACAACCTATTGAAGTCACAATTTCATATGTAATGATGGTGGACACAAATGGAATTAAATCAACATTGCTCTTTATTGATAAACCAACCATCATACATACCGTGTCTCTAATACACGTTACTAATACATTACATGATACTATGAATTTAATACTTCCTAAAGGTAAGGTTCAGGCGTCCTAGTTTCATGTGTGTGGCATTGATTATTGTCGGCGGTGCCGTATTCAACTTGATCTTATTGATCCCGTGATACAGCATCCTAGATTTTCCACCCATGATTAGGACATCTCCCGATCTCAATACCAATTTCTGTGCGAGGTCCACACGCTTCTGCTCGCTATACATAAATACGGCGTCATCACCAATGGACCAAGACACTACGGGCACTCCTTGTTCAAGGGATTCCGCTGTCTCGTCCTTGTCTTGGTGTAACCCAAGTCGTCCTTCTCTCTCATAGAAGTTGATGATACAGAGGTCTGCTTCAATTGCGGGGATCGGATCACTTTCGCATTGTCATGCAAGTTCTACTGCTTGTGTAACAAGTGTTAGAAATTTTGGGGGTATTGTCGTTGGCGTCGCTCCGTCTTATAGTCGTGTCTCTGGTATGTCTTGGTATAAGGATTCCAGTCCTTTCCCAAGCACATCATCTTCAGTTTCATCTTCGCTCCACCGGGGAATTCGGGTGAATAAAATCCTCCTGGACCCGTTCCTAGTTCGTTGCATCGTTGTAGATTGAAATTTGGGCTTCAGATGTCAGGTATTCCTTTAATAAAATCATACCTGGTAGGATGACCTAACACTGCTCGTTGGTGTAGTAGTGATTGGTGATGTCGGTCTCTTCTTGACTTGGTTTTGAAGGTATCGGATAGCAGATACTAAAGCTTCCTATGGTTATAAATTTCATCTACGGTGAGTACTAGTTTCAACTGCTTCATTTCATGCTCACTACACACTTCTATTCATTTGCTCATGCATTCACTCAACTAATTACTTCAATACTTAGTCATGCTTCACAGGATTCAAGGTTTAGATTAATTACCTGGGCCGGACTTAGAACCGGTCCCATCTCTGTCAATGATGTGCAAGGCAGGATGCCTCTGGGGTGCGCCCTTTTGAGGACCTCGGGATCCCTGTCCCTGCGGCACCTGCTGGGCCGGGGCATCGCCAAATGCAACCTCCTTGCCTTCCCTGCTTGTAGCTTTGGAAGTTCCCTCTTGGTTTGGCATTTTCGGGGCAGAAGTTGGCTCGGTGTCCGGGCTTCTGACAGTTGTAGCACCGGATTTCTCTCCCTTGGCAATCTAGGTCGGGATGGTCTTGGTTGCACTTCCTACATACATATGCACGGTTGTCGGAGTAGTTCTTGGTGAAACCAGAGCCAGAACCTAAGGTTTAGAGTGTTAGCACATTTGTGCGGATATACTAGATATGATACTTATTCAAATACGACTTAGGAATAGAGGTTTACCCTTTGGTGGGTGTGATCTCAGTGGCTTCGCAGCCACCGGTGCAGAAGAACCAAGTTGAAGAAGCTCAACTGGTTTGCCCTTCTCCTGGGCACTGCTCTCACTTGGGACGTTCTTTGGGGTTTGCTAAAAGAATTTCCCTTTCTTCTTTTTCCAGCTCTTACCCTGGTTCTGCTCCTCAGCGCTGGTATTCTTGTTGTTGGCCTTGCGCTTAAGCGCGGTTTCTTCATCCCTTAGCTGGCAAGTGATCTCAACGCGTGATGCCGCGTGATAACACTCCTGAAGTTTCAGGTATTAGCCGGGATTCTTAATTAAAAAGATAGAGGTAAAGATTTAAGGATTTACAATGGTACTAAGGGTTAAACCGGTATTTACCTGAAGGGAGGTAAATCTTGTGTAGCCCATACCGTACCGAAGGCGATGGCTCAGACCGCCATAGAAGCGATCGACCAACACCTGGCCGGTGTACCCAAGGTCGGGTAGAAGACGGAGGATAGAAGTGAAGGTGCGGTAATACTCATCTACTGACATCTTGTCAGTCATCCTTAAGGCATCCAGTTCTAGCCTTTTCTTGGTCTTTACATGTTCTGGATAGTATTTGGATCGGAGGATAGCGGTGAAGGACTCCCAATCGAAGGTGGGGTCATCGACATACTCATGTTTTACAAGCTTCCACCAATCCATAGCAGCATCTTTGAGGTAGTAGGCGGCTATTCTCACTCAAACTCCAGCAAGACATTCGAGGGTCTCAAATTCAGTCTCCATTTCGGAGATGTAGGCTTCAAGTTTAGCAGGGTCACTCTCGTCTCTAAAGCATGGAGGTCGGAGAACTGCGATAGCTTTTACCCAGTTTACTTCTCTGGGTGGAGGGGGCGGGGTTGGTCCCGTTTGAGTTTGTTGGTTTTGTTGCATAGCAGTGATTACTTGTGGTAGCATCTGTGCTACCGTGGCGGCGACGATCTCAGCTATTGTCTGCGCGCCAGGTCCATCTGAGGCTTCGCCTCTAGCTCGGCCTCGGCCTCGTCCTGACATCTGAACAGTTAACATTGACATTAGGCTTTGCATGATATGACCTATGGGTCTTGGAATTTAAGCAAGGTATCGTCCATAAGGACGTCAAGGGTATCCGTTGTTAGCAACGGTAGTTCCTAGTTAGGTTTCTAAATTTCCGTCTTAAGACGGTTGAAATCCTAACTCGGTAATCTCTATGCTCGGTAATTCTAGTTCATCAGAGCGTAACTACGCTCTGATACCACTTTTTGTAACACCCCTACCGTTAATCCTATTCTTACCGACTAATCGTCCCGATAATCCTACTACGTCGCAGCGGAAATACTACTACTACGGTGGGTGATACAACACTGCTAACCGCCCATACGGCTAGGAAGGCTATTACTACTTACAGTGACGGTCTGATGCCTAAATATACCGAGCTACTACATTACATTCCAAATACAAAAGATAATATACTTACATTGCTGGATTACCGAGTATTTAAAGTATCTAATTACATCCCTTTCAATCTTTCCAAAAGAATGAGTTTCTACAAGCTACTCATCTATACCAATTCTCCATCCTTTCATTATCCCAAAAGGGTGTACCCTATGGTACACTGACTAACAAAAACCTACAGCCGTGTACAACATAGTACACCATTCACGATTCACCAATTACAAACAAAAAAGTCAAAATAAATCTCTTCGTCATCTTCACCCGTCTCGAGGACCTGCGTGTAGTAAAAACATCGCCCCAAGGGGCTCAGCAAAAGCTGCGCATAAACTTCGCATGTACCGCGTGCTAACTAGGGTACGCCGACTATTTAAGGTCGACTGTACATGCGGTTCATTAATTTCATACATACATGCTTCACATACATCATACAATCATGCTCAATACAGTACACATTCCAAACAACAATACAAATAATACACACGATACTTACCTTCACAAGGGTTAGCCAAATTACGCATCTGGGTTAATCGGAATGCTATTTACTCTTTTACTCATTACACACATTACTTACTCTTACTTTACTTACTTACTTTACCATACTTGTTTACTCATTCTTATTTACTTACTTTTACTCATGTTAAGTCGGTGTGACCTCCAGTCCGGGGACTACACCGTCCACCACCGGGATTTACTTGACTCGCCAATCCAGGATGCTACCCATTTAAGGGTTTGGGCCGTGGACCAGTTAAGAGTCAGGAATTGAAGCCAACCTCTCGTGACTCCGCATCCTCACGCGTGGCTGAAACTATATCGGACTTCTACTCATTCCATTTAATTACCAATTTAAGTTAGATTGGTTAGCTTGTTAGGAATCAGTTAGAAGTCCAATCGCAATCACATTCGGTCACAATACCATACATCAAGCATACACACACTCATTTCATCCATACATTTCATGAATTATACAAAATATGATTTAAAGAAGATATGCAACAAGGAACAATCTCATGATATTCACAAGTAGGCATAATATATCCGATTCGTGCGTTTATCTTATTTGGTGATCAATTAGCACACAACACACAAATCAGAGTAACCAAGGTAGCATACGGGGCATGAGAAGTTCATACCATTCACCGTTGTACTTGTAACCGACTTTCCTCCGGTGTTCACAAATCAAGTCCTATAACATACACGTGATCGTGGGATTAATTATCTACAATTAACTCAACTTGTATTCCTATTACGTTTCTTAACTCATACTTACTATGTCTTTCCAATTCTTACACTTACACATTGTTTACTTACTCTTCACTATTTTAAGTTCATTTCTTTGCACAACAAGGATATACTTCTACATATATATATAGATATATATATATATATATATATATATATATATATATATATATGGTGTGTGTGTGTGTGTGTGTATACATATATATTTACATATGTTTATTTTAATTATTAATATTATTTTTTTACCGACCGACCCACCCTGGGTCGGTCGGGTGCAGAGACTTCGATTACATAAAATTCCAGTCCGACCGACCCAGCCAGGGTCGGTCCCTTGGGTCGGTCCGGTGCAGAAACATTCTGACTAAAAATTTCAACTCGACCGACCCAAGCAGGGTCGGTCCCCTGGGTCGGTCGGATGTAGAAGCTTCCAAGACTGCAGATTTCGGGTCGACCGACCCTGCTAGGGTCGGTCCTAGGGTCGGTCCAGCCCAGTACTTATTTTAATTGCTCATTTTGAACTCCAAATCCTCCTCAATTCACACCCAATCTTTTCCTAATCATTTTCCCAAATTCCCTACATGCTTAGGCACCTTAAAACACTCCTTATCTCATCTACTAACCTTATTACTCTTTCCTATCTCAATTCACAACTTGTTTTCTAAATTTCATTTCAGCACTCACATTGTTTCTTCCCTTAGTTGTATTTTGCTACAGATTTCAACTCTCACTCCCTCCACCTATTGCTCCCTCATCTAATGCCATTTCAAAGCTTACAATACATTAGCTATCTCTCCTAACCTACCCACTAACTAGCTCAAATCAAAATCTGTTACAAAGGTATACTTTTACCTAGTTTTCTAGTTCTTAAGTGTTCTAGTTCTAGGTAAATTTTGACATAACCTCCCCTATATTTTTACATTCTCACCACATGTTTTATCTCACAAACACTACCCATTTCACCTGTTCATAAAACAACAATATACACAACTCTCCAACACAATACTACACATTATAAATGATTGCCAGGGTGCTTTTGTCTCTGGTAGGAGTTTAGCTCATAATATCCTTCTTTGTCAAGATGATTTCAGGGGTATAGAAGGAAGAATGTCTCTCCCAGATGTGCTTTTAAAGTTGACATCCAAAAGCGTATGACAGTGTTAGTTGGGATTTCTTAGAGGAAGTTCTCTCTGGTTTTGGGTTCCATGAAAAGGTGATCAAGTGGATTATGGTCTGTGTATCCACTCCTTTTTATTCTATCCTGGTTAATGGTAAATCTCATGGATTCTTTAAGGGTGAGAGAGGTCTTAGACAGGGAGACCCCCTCTCCCCTCTGTTATTTGTTATGTGTATGGAATACCTCAGTAGAATGCTCTTGATGGCTAAAGAGATCACAATTTTAATTTTCATCCTAAATGTGGGAAGATTGGGCTTAACCATCTTTGCTTTGCTGATGATTTGCTGATATTTTGTAGAGGTGATGTTGGGTCAGTTCAGATTATCAAGAACACTTTGGACAGATTTTCTGGTATGTCTGGTTTGCTTATTAGTAATCAGAAGTGCCAAGTGTTTTTTGGTGGTGTCTCTGAGGAGGAGAAAGAGAAAATTCTGAAGGTGTTGGAGTTTGAGGAGGGCTCTCTTCCTGTTAAGTATCTTGGGGTGCCATTGTCTGCTCAAAAACTTACCTGTGAGGACTATGCTCCCCTCATAAATAAGATTACTTCCAAGATCTCACATTGGGCGACTAGAAAGTTAAGCTATGCTGGAAGACTCCAATTGGTGCAGAGTACACTTATTGGGATTCAAAGATTCTGGTCTAATGTGTTTTTGTTTCCAAAAAACATTATTCAGATGATTGTCAAAGGTGCAGGAATTTTCTCTGGTGTGGTGGCATTTCAGGTAGGAAAGCACCGGTTGCTTGGGAGAATGTGTGCAGGCCTAAAGGTGATGGTGGGCTGGGAATCAAGGAACTGTCCTGGAATAAGGCATCCATGATTAAAGTCCTTCTCAGTTTGAATTATGATAGCAGTATCTCTTCGGCTCTGGTTAGGTGGTGTAAAGCCTATACTTTGGAGAAAGAGGATATCTGGAGTGTTCGAATTAAAGGCAGTCATGCATATTGGTGGAGATGTTGTATTAAGCTGAGAGATGAGATTGTGGAGAGGAATCTGTCCTCTCGGTTGGTGCAATCTGCTGAACTGGTAAGTTTCTCGTTGGTAAAATCTTTGAGATTATCCATCCTGGTAGTGTAGCTGGTGATTGGGACAAAGTTATTTGGAATAATTTTTGTACTCCACATGCCTCTTTTACTTGGTGGTTGGCCTGTCATAATAGGTTGGCTACTAAGGATAGAATCAGTAAGTGGATACAAAGTGTTGATGGGAGATGCGTGTTATGTGGGCTGGCTGAAAAAGGGAATCACCTTTTCTTTGAGTGTGCTTTCAGTCGAAGTGTTTTCACTGCTGTTTTACATGACTGGTTGCGTTGCAATCTAGCTTGTGTGTTCTCTGACTGCATGTCTTGCCTCTGGACATCGAATTGCAAAGATAATGTGATTTACAAGATGCGAGCCTCAGCGGTTGGGATGGTGGTTTACCACATATGGAAGATGAGGAATGAAGCTATTTTCTTGGGGTCGCAGCCTAGTGTTGATACTTGTATTGTGAATATCATACGGGAACTAAAGATTAGATGGGGTAAATTTCATTTCCCTGTAACTAGGAAGAATTTTAGAATTCTTGGTTGCTTTAATTTGCTTGAGCTCCTCGGTAATAAGGGGTTTTCTTGGCAGTTTTGATGTAATTAGTTGAACTATCTTTTCAGGTTGTACTTTGTTTAATCTTTCATCAATGAAGCTTACTTTACCCTTCAAAAAAAAATACTACACATTAAACACCATTAAATTCCTGCACTCAACATCTATTTCCCTCTAGGTTTCAACAAGTTTTAAATTGTCTTTTAAGCTCCCAAACAATTTAGATCTTCTCCTCATTACACTACTATTCATTACCATTTTCAATATACATTCAAAAGCTACTAAAATCTGTTACATAGAATATTTACAAGACTACAAAATGTGAGCATCATTTACCTTGTTCTTCTTCTAGCTTCTCTTTTCTTCTTCTTTCTTCTCCCTTCTTCCTTCTCTCTCTCTCCACTCTCCACCGTTTTGTAGATTAAATTTTCTAACACTACAACCATATATACACACCATTTTAATACCAATACCCTTAACCATTCTTTAAAAGCCTTAAGGTAAGTTTTTAGGGTTAGGAATTCATTACCTTGCAAATGATGAGATGGAGTTTTGGACAGCTCAAGAACAAGATTTCTCACCCTCCAAGAATGCCAAAACCGGCTAGAACACAAGGCACCAACAAGGGTTTAGTTTCAAATTTCATTTTGCCCACAAGGGCTAGAAAAAGATAAGGTTTCAAGAATATTTTTACCTTAAAGTAACAAGGAGATGGAGGTGGTTCTAATGGTGGTCTTGAAGCTCCAAAGCAAGAATACCGATGGGGATGAAAGTGCTTGTTTTTGAATTTTGGAAAGAGAGGAATACTCTCCTTGATGAGAGGAAGACAATGGTATACTTTTTGTGATTTTTGGTGAAGGTTTGATGGGTTAACAAGAGGAGAGAAGTGGGTGGCTATTTGGCTTCTCAAAATCGCCATTAGAGGTTCCAAGGAAGAAGAAGAAAAATCAGAGAGGAGAGGGGGAGCTGTACGAGAGGGTTGTGAGGAAATGAGAGAGTATGAGAGAGAATGTGAGATAGGTGAGTTACTTTTTTGCTTTTTAAATTGTTTTGTCTTTTGCAAATGAAAAGAGAGTTAAGAGGGAGTGTGAGAGAGGGCATGGGGGCCGGCTGACACAGCACACACACACACACTCTTTACATTTTTATTTCAATAGTGGACATACTAGTTTGGGTTATTTATGTTTCTACCCCACAACTTCCTGTTTTTGACAGGTTTTACTATTTTCTCATTTTATTGATTTTATTGGTTCTAGACCTTCACTAATGTTTATTAATGACTATTTAGTTGACCAAAATTGTTACGAGTCTATTTGACCCGCTTAAAGTCACGTTTTCCCGGTTTCCTCGAAAACGCGCTTTAAGGTTCGTTAGTGTTTTTAATTCATTTTAAAGATCCGTTTCTTCGGGATTTATTCCCTCATGATTATTTAAACTTAATTAAGCTTCTAAAACACTTATTAGCCTAATTAATCACTATTTTTAATTACGGGTATTTCACTTCTAAAGGTAGTACTTGATTGTCAAACAGTTAAACATTGATCTTGATTCGCCTTTACGGCTGCAATCAGTTCATGTAATATTTGTGCTGAGTTTAGTAACATCGGGTCCCATATATCAATCTCTTTGAGTACTATACATATTCTTTTCCTCCCTATTTAATTATTATCACATCTTATCTGTAGTTCATATTTGTTTTCTTCATCCGTTTAATTGGATGTATTGCAGATTGCATAATAGCTTGCCAACACGGCTCTTCACTTCCCAACCCTCCTCATTGACGGTGGTGCATCTACAAAGGGTATTCTATTTCACACAGGATATGATTGTCCATAGGACTAAACATTCATCACTACTAGTGATTATTATTACATGCTGGTATACACTTCTGGTATTTGGCTAATAAGTCATGTCTGAGAATTCTCTAACAGTTAGACTGGCATGGTTTACAATTACGATGGCTATGTAATTCCTTCAGTTGCAGTAGTTGGACTAACTAGTCTTCCCAAGGTTCTATAGGTTTCTAAACTTAAAAGTTTGTATGGAAATTTTGGTATTCACTAAGAGATTAAAAATTTTAGTGGTAGCTGCAGCACTTGCTGTGACAAGTGCGCAAGGCAAATGGAAATTTCAGTGGGTTGATTGTTATAGCGCTTGCAGTAGCAAGTGCGCCATGCAGGTGGAAATATTGGTTCAACAATTACCGTCTCGTTGACTCTCTCATCCTTGAGTATGGTTTACATAGTAGAGTGGGCATTAAAATTCCATTCATATATATATGATCTGTCAAGGTTTTAAGGTTACTGGTACCGAGTGCACATAGCTAATCCCAAAAGTCATTCACGAAAAGGCGAGTGGTCACTGACACACTCCCACATACTTCGGCATATATCTGCCTAATATCCAAGGCTAAGTACATAACAAAATAAGTAAAAGTGTTCCACTAGCGATATCTCGGAGTTCAGGGTACTCATGCCCTGACGACTCCTTTCTCTTTATGGGCTCCAGCATCAGTAGATGTCTGGCCCTCCTGACTGCCTCGTGATACTCCGGATCCTCCAGCTGAGGTCTTCTAAGTAGTCCTTGGTGGTCTATAATTACAACCCTCCAGGTTCATCCAGCACTCGAACTCCCGGTGGCCCTCTTTCTTGCAGTACCGGCATTCCACCTTGCGGCCACTGCAGTCGACCCCAGGATGGTCCTTCCCGCAACGCTTACAATAGTAGTGGCGCTGGGGCTGTCCGGTGCCTGATGGTGATATTTAGTTTAAGTTAATATCTGATGGTATGAATGTTAAGGTTACAACTGAATTTAAGAGGAAGGTGTTCTCACCCTTAGGAGGCCAGATGTCAGAGGCTGAGCATCTATAGCTAGGTCGGTCAACCGGAGGACGGCTCTTTCCCCCTTGCTCCCTGGTGACCCTGCTGCCCTTTCTTCTGAAAGATTTTCCTGTTTAAGGTTTCGGGTCGCATTCATTAAAGGTGTTTAATATGGTAAACAATTAGAATGGGATAAGTCCTTACTTTCCCTTTTTCTTGCCATCGCCTGGAGGCGCTCCTCCACCCTCAGACTCTCCCTCAGGGTTCTTTCTCCTCTTCGTCCCAAGAGTCTCTTCCCGAGTCTGGAGCAGTAGCTCCGTCCTCGAGGCAGCGTCATAGCACTCTTGGAATCTCATGGGTAAGTCCTCACAAGGTTAATTTGTAGTTTAGTAAGTAAAGATTAATGACACTCCTGTTTATACCTGGATAGAAGTATAAGAGGGTAAACACCCATCCCCCCCCGCATCTGGATTCGAAACAGTAATCCCCCGAGAATTTCTCAACCTTCACGGTCTCTTGAGATGCGTCGGGTACTCTCCTCCGGGGATGTAGTTGCTGAGTAGTCGACTCCGGGGATGAAGTCCAGTAAACCGATGAATCGAGCGTAGTACTCATCCACGGTCAGACCTCCCTGGGAGAGTGTCTCGAACTCTCTGCGCTTCTTCTGCTTGAGATGCGTCGGGTAGTACTTCTCCCTCAGCAGCTCAACGAAGGCAGCCCATGTAAAGTCGGGCGTAGCCAGGTGATGGTCCTTGACCAACCTCCACCAAGTGCTGGCTGCATCCTTCAGATGGAAAGCAGCATTGACGACCCTCTTGTTGGCAGGTACTTGCAAAGCTTCATAGGCTTTCTCGTGCTCTACTATAAAACGCTCTAAGGCTACGGGGTCTGGCTCCCCTGAATAAGTAGGTGGTCGGGTCTTGGTAACTGACTTCAGCCAGTTCGTCTCTCTGGGCTGTGGCGGGTGGGTTGGTGCTCCTCCAATCTGAGTACCAAGCTGTGCAAGAACGGCAACAATCGTCTCTGCAACTCCTAGATTCGCGGGGTCACCGCCTTCACCTCTACCGGCACCACGGCCTCTAGTTCCTCCTGACATCTGTAGTACAGAATGTCTTATCATCACTCGGTAAATATACCGTACACAACCAGTGGGTATTTTTAAGGCTAACATATCACGCAATTTGTGTTACTAAACCTAATCTCGTTTAAGACGAGTCATCTCATACCTCACAAACATTTCCCGTATTTCCCAAGTCCTAAGCTCACTGTCTTAACCTAGTATCTCGTCATCAGAGCGGTACTCCGCTCTGATACCACTTCTGTAACACCCCTGTCGATAAACACATAATAATCTCTCACATAGCATAATAAAAGACGTCTTACAGCGGAAGAACAAACAACATTAACTCTCACACGGGTGTCACCTGCCATTACTCGCCCACGCGAGTAACGAAGCAGAAACTAAATCCAACAACCAAAACAAACAGCACTGCCATACCGCTGTGACAACTGTGACAATGAGATAAATCCTATACATCATAATAAGTCCAAAAAGCATAACCATCGATAAGTGAGCATCTACCCAATCCCGCACTTCGGCTTCGACGACGATTAGCAACCTGCGACAATGCCATAAAGGCTCAGTGATAAACGCTGAGTATGCGGACCTGGACCCTATTGGTCACTTGTCATTTTAACCATCTTGATATTAGATTGATTTCATGCTTTACCAGTTTACAGATATAATAAACACTGTAATAATCATGCATAACACATAGTCATCCATCCAATCCAAATAGACATTATATTTCACAACAACAGACGTATAAACGAACGTATCGAGTAGTTGCATGACAGTGTATAATCGTCTTAGTGAACGGTTTCCATATTTAATATTATTTGGCCTTCAAGGCCCTATCCATCCAAACCATGTTTAATTAATTACTATTTGGGTGTCATGTTAGGACAACCCGATTATCCTTTCCAATGGACAGTAGTCCTCCCGTACACACAAAGGTGCTCATGTTGCCAGAGGTCCGGAGGCCCCTGGTCGTTCACTTTGCCTCGTAAGGCGTCCATATAAAGGCCGTAGCCACGTACCAACAGTAGGTACCATCGACCCACAATCCAGTTAGGGCTCGTTGGGAAATTTCCTGGAGCGGAACCCGATCGGGTACCCCTCAGTGATCACAAATGCGCAACCAGGTAGTTCGTAAACTACCGGGATTCCTCCTCTCATCTCATACCAATTCGCTCATAGGATTAAGATAAACTCTTAGTTTTATGGAGAATACAATTCATTAATTTGCTGCCCAATGGGTCTCACGCATACCTAGAAGTAATCCAGGTTATATTCATGTTCAAGATCCATGCTCTAGAGACCGACATTGTCGCATCCCGTACCTAAGTGTTTTACTTAGGTTATTATATACTTAATATTAATACTAAGGTATTATATTAAGTAACCATCGTGTCATCACATTAAACGCATATGTATGTTTATATAAGTCGATCTATAGTCGACGTAGTGTTAGTCTCGTGGGACGCTCGCGCATAATTAAATAACGCAATAACACACATCATGCATACACATAACATACAAGTTATCAAACAAATCCGAGCCCAATGAATTCCTCAGGACAACCCGGATCAAACCCTTCTTCACATACCGTACACCTTAGACCAAGGATGCGCAGTGTAGTCCACTAAGCTTGTCGAGCGCGCACGTCTGAAATGTGATCTAAAAATACGAGGAACGCTAGGTGTCAATCCACAAGACAAAATGACTCGGTATTTCCGGACAATGTCAGTAACCCCAGTACTACATCCCCGGATTTCAACTGTTGTGTATTAAGGTGTGTGTTATCCTTAAAACTCCTTATTCAATGTATGTATTAACACTCGTTTAACAATGTTTAACAATGGAGTCGGTTTCATAAGAACGTCATAGTTAACGTTCTCGAACGTAAGAATTTATATTTTTTTCCAACTTGTGGTAGTTTATAAGTGTTATGCTTTCACATAAGTTCATTCGTTCTTGTACATTTAATTCAACCGTTTCATCACATGCATAGGCACGTATTGTAACCTACAATTGTATGCATAATATATTTTTATAACCTATGGTTGCATGTATAATGCATCATTTATCGTATAGTATTACTATCCCATCATCCATTATAATACATTGTATTGTATAACCATTAATCTTGTAACAAACTACATTTGAATTCAAAAACTCATAACTTATAGTTTATAAACTATTTTCATGTAATAACCTTCACCATTATACTATATGGTTTCCAACCATAATATATCCATCCTGATATACATAATTCTCGCATATGTATACATTTACCAATATAGGTAAGTTTCATGAATTTAAAACACTTATATTATATGTCACATTTTATCATCTAATATTAGATGATTATTCTCATTAGTGGTGTTATATTGTTACAACTTTTATTAAGATCATTATCTTAATATTATGTAACATTTTATGTTGTATAATTCCAACTTCTAAGGTTTATCAATATTTACCTTAGTTTATAAATGTCATTTATTTATAGTTTGTTATTTAATGTGAATATATTTACTTATATAATTTCCTTTTAAAACACATTAATACCATATAATTGTTATAACATTTATAACATTGTAGACCATAATCTAAAATTCATTTCCAACCTTTATAATTTCGGTACAACACTATGCTTTATTTTAATTTAATTTTGACCACATAACATTATGTAATGTTATACCATATACTAATGTCATATACTATGATATCTTTATCTTATATAGATCATAACATATAGTTTTTATACAAAACTAATATTAATTGCCGAAAAGGCATAACCATTTAAACCAATCTTACTAACTTACCATATCTTTATGTTTTATTACAAAATCACCCTATAATTTATACCATGTTATATATACCATATCATATAACATTTTAAACCTTAATTTAAATATAACCTATAGTTATATATATTCCAAATTTCCGAACAGGACCTAAATTCTGTTCTAAATCATTTCTTAATCCATCAACTTTTATAATTACAATTTGACCCAATTTATAACATATAGTTTTATGATATCATCAAAACTATATATTATACACTTATCTTATTATTAAAACACCTTATATTATTCTAAAAAATCAGCAAACTATACCAAAAGGTTATAATATCATTCCTAACCCACAAACTTTCGGTTATTACATTTCACCCCATTTACTTTTCCAAAGTATAACATGACATAATAACTATATATTATACATATATAGCTTATTTTAATTCCAAATTCAACCCAATAAAATCCTAAAATTCCTAATAGCCCATGGGTGTTTAAAATACCATTTTACACCCTTAAGTTTCGGTAATCTTCATACATACCCCATATATTATAAAAATGTTACAATTAAATACTTATCTTATTATATAACCTTAAATAAGTTATTTAACTTATCTAATTGGTCAAAAACCTACCCTATGGTCAAGGTTGACCTCCTTAATACAGCCTTGACCATTACTTTCTTAATTTACAGTTTTTAACCCTATTTTCCAGAATTTACCAATTAACCCCAAAACTTAATAAAATCTTATAATTTTTATTTTAACTCCTTTTAACACCTGATTTTCGGCTTTATTATTATTTAGCCCCAAATTTGATTTAATTATAGTTAACCCTATTCTTTGCGGTAATATTTATTTATCACCTAAAACTTGATTTAAACTAATATACCTAACTAAAATGGCCTAAAGTACATGGCCTTATTACAAACATTAGCTCATAAAATAAATTACACATAAATGCCCCAAATACATGTAAACTCTCGGCCTTACCATGCATTTTCCATCAATGACCAATCTTCCACATAAAGTCTTAATTTGACATTTATGTTACTTAATTACTTAGATAAAATTACTAAGTCATTCCTTAACCACCTAAGGTCAAAATCAGACCATTTAGGTTGTGTTCACTCACGGCAATATGTAGAAAAAGCTAGGAACACATTTAACATATCAAAGTTAAGGTTTAAGTGATTATACCTTGATTTAGCAAGGTTAAGGCCTTGTTTTGCCACGAACACCTTAGGGAAGATTCTTCCACAGCTTGATTTACTTGTCTTCATACAGAAACAAGACATGATTAAACTCCAAGCATGAGCTAACCATGGGAAGTGTTTTAGCACTTAAATTCAAGGTAAATTTACCTTAGAAATGCAAGGGTACCAAGGCTGTTTACACCTCCAAACTGTAGCAAAAGAAAGGTGTTACAACACCATCCAAAGTAAGGAAGAAAACCGTAATTATAAGGAAGAACAAGGTGTATTTTTCCATTACCGAAAACTAGCCAAGATGTGGTCTTTGGTTTAGATCTAGCTCCTCCTCCAAGATGTGGGTTTCTCCACTGATTTTATATGAAGATAACAAGATAAGGAGCTAGGGAAAACTAAGGAATTCCACCGGAAATGAAGAGGAAGAAGAGAGATGTGCTTAAAGCACATTTTTACCTTAAATGGTCAAGCTTAGAACTTCCCTCCTTCTTCCTTGCTACAGCCGAAATTCCCCCTTCTTTAACCTCCAAATCACACTACATACATGGATGGAAATGGCTGGAGCTTAGCTCAATGGAAAGAGGAAAGAAAGATGAAAAGAGAATGGACTTTTCATGCCTTAAAAGCTTACCTAGAGCAAGAGCTCACACCAGCTGAGTTTGGTGTTTACTCACGGTCAAGGAGGAGCAAAAGAGAGCTTTGGAAGTTAGACTCACGGCTTGAAGGAGGTGAGTGAGAAAGAAATTCTCATTTTTGCCTTAAATCACATTTTAATCTTTCTTTAATGATCATGCTTGGTGACTCATTTAGTGATTAATTTAAGTTGCTTAATGGATGAGAATGAGGCTCTTAGGCAGGCGACAATGGGTGGCTAGGTGGGTGAGTGAGTCACTCTTAATTAATGACATAATGGAGCATTATTGTCACTTTAGTAAAATAACAATGGTGAGTCATATCCCATTGCTTGGAATCGGCCACAATTCAAGGAGAACAACTCTTAATCAATCGGTACTGATCACATGGGATGGGTAGACAAGATTATTAATTAAAAGTGGTAAAGGTGTACTAATCTTACTTTAATAAAGTAAAGGTAATGAGCCATATTTAATAGCACATGGGAATAGCTGGTGGCTTGGTTAATAGCCTTAATAAATCAGCTATGGAGGGTCTATTTCATGGTCAATGGTCAAATTTAGTCAAGGGAGACTTAATTTTACATTATTTTATTATTATATTAATATTTTAATGTAAAAATTGTAAATCTCTGGATTTAGAGTTACCAATGTGATATTAATGGGAAAATTTTCGCCCAAATACTATATGTCAAAAAAATTACTTGCGGTGGCTTTTTTTCCAAAAAATTACGCGGATGTGCCAAAACGGGTCATATAAACCGCATCAATTTAATGCTTCTTACTGTAAACCGCATTAAGCTAATCCACTTACCGGAAAAATTTGTCATAAACCGCAATGCATCAAAGCCTCTTTGACAATAGATGGACTTCACCGATGCGGTTTATTTGCATTGAAGATCGATCCGCAACTCGTCTGACGGGGCAATCCTGGGCATCCATTTGGGGAGATCTCCGCCGTCGATTTTCGTTGGAAGCCAGCGAATTTCGCCTGTGTTTTCTCCCCCCCCCCCATTGCAAATAAACCGCACCACACGACTCCATTTATCAACATCCGAAAAATTTATAAAAACGCATCCACCGGATGCATCCCCTCTCACACCCACATTTGCCATTTGCCTCCAACCTCACCCACTCTCCCTACGAAATTGAAAAGGTAAGTTTCAGTTTTTTCAATTTCAATTAGTTATTTTTGTTTTTAATAACTTGTTCTAATATTTAGCTTCTAGCATATTTGTTTAGTGATATTAATTGATGTTTTTTTTGTAATTAATTTTAATGTGTAGGAATCTTTCTAATTGCTTCTTCTAATCCCATCCAAAATCTTTGAGGTTAGTATGTTGCTCTCTAATTTTAATTACTCATTTTTATACTAGATACTTGTAATGTTGGTATTTTTAGTTGTTTAATTAGTATTTAAATTCGTAATTAATTAATGTATTAATTTTATTACTTGTTTTTAACTTAAAATGGTGCATAAATTAGTCAAATAATTAGGTTGGTTTTTATGCTATTAGAGGGAATTAATCTTGGTAGTTTTAGTTGTTTATTTAGTATTTAAATTCGTAATTAATTAATGCATTAATTTTATGACTTGTTTTTAACTTAAAATGGTGCATAAATTAGTCAAATAATTAGGTTGCTATTTTTATGTTATTAGAGGGAATTAATCTTGGTAGTTTTAGTTGTTTATTTAGTGTTTAAATTCGTAATTAATTAATGCATTAATTTTATGACTTATTTTTAACTTAAAATGGTGCATAAATTAGTCAAATAATTAGGTTGGTATTATTATGCTATTAGAGAGAATTAATCTTGGTAGTTTTAGATGTTTATTTAGTATTTAAATTCGTAATTAATTAATGCATTAATTTTATGACTTGTTTTTAACTTAAAATGGTGCATAAATTAGTCAAATAATTAAGTGGGTATTATTATGTTATTGGAGAGAATTAATCTTGCTAGTTTTAGTTATTTATTTAGTATTTAAATTCGTATTTAATTAATGCATTAATTTTATAACTTGTTTTTAACTTAAAATGGTGCATAAATTAGTCAAATAATTAGGTTTGTATTTTTATGTTATTAGAGAAAATTAATCTTGGTAGTTTTAGATGTTTATTTAGTATTTAAATTCGCAATTAATAATGTATTAAATTTATGACTTGTTTTTAACTTAAAATGGTGCATAAATTAGTCAAATAATTAGGTTTGTATTTTTATGTTATTAGAGAAAATTAATCTTGGTAGTTTTAGATGTTTATTTAGTATTTAAATTCGTAATTAATTAATGCATTAAATTTATGACTTGTTTTTAACTTAAAATGGTGCATAAATTAGTCAAATAATTAAGTGGGTATTATTATGTTATTGGAGAGAATTAATCTTGCTAGTTTTAGTTATTTATTTAGTATTTAAATTCGTATTTAATTAATGCATTAATTTTATAACTTGTTTTTAACTTAAAATGGTGCATAAATTAGTCAAATAATTAAGTGGGTATTATTATGTTATGGAAAAGTTTTTAAAAAAAAGTTGTAATTGTATTTTTCGTACCAAAAAATGTATACTTTTGCTTAAAAAATATTTGCACATGTAGTTAATTCTGTAACTTTTTTTAATAAGTGTCTGTTGTTTATTGTCTACTGAATTGAAATATGTGCTTGTGCAGATGGCATTCCAGAGAGAAGTTGCTGGTGTGGGGCCAGATGATGCAACTTTGTTCACATACCAGACTACCCACATATCTGGAGCACTTTTTTCAGATGACCCAGTAAGTAAAGAGCACATGAAACCTCACCGTAATACGTTTTATGTTTTTAATTGAAGTTATGAACATCATTTATTTTATTGCTGTGCAATCTAGGTCATGAGAAATAGAAAATACACCGAAAGGAAACTACGTTCTAGGAATGTTGATGTGGAGCATCCACACTTGGCTTTGCATGGTTACATCCGAGATGCTGGTTTTCTTGGATCATCCTTTTTAGAAGTTAAAGCAGACAATTCCATTGTTAGTGCATTAGTTGAGAGATGGAGGCCTGAAACTCACACCTTCATGCTACCATTTGGTGAGGTAACCATTACTTTGGAGGATGTCCATCGTTTACTTGGCCTGAGAGTTGATGGGGATGTGGTGATTGCACCTATGAACCTTCCTGTGGCTGATTTATGTTTGGAACTGCTGGGAAAGAAACCAGATGAGAGCGCAATCAGGGGTCACAAGATCTCCTTGTCATGGTTGCAAAAGAATTTTGAAGTGCCTAAAAAGTTTCATGATAGCTTCTTCAGAGAGCCAGCTGTGGTGCATCAACGGTACGCCCGTGCATTCCTTATGAGGCTAATAGGTGGAGTGTTGATACCTACCCAGGACAGTCGCATGATGGCTGTGGATACCTGGAGTTATTGAGAGACTTTGACGAATCAGGTCAATTAAGCTGGGGTTCTGCAGTGTTGGCACACACGTACCGTGGTCTGTGCAATGCTACCCAGTTCGACACTCCTTACATCGTGGGGGGACGAAAAGTTAATCACACTGTGGGCGTATTCTCGAATTCCCACATTCTTTCCAGAGCGCATTAAGGGGCTTTCTGATGCACAGATATATGGGGAAAGGTAAGGCGTGTTGTCAGCTAATTTTACTTATACATTTCATTTATGTGCATGCTCAATTTTCTTTAACATGTGCAGGTGGGACAATCCACATGTTCCCCAGGTTTCTTTACGAGATGCTCGTAACATACTTGATTCGATTCCAGTCCCACCCACAAATGAACAGGTATATTTGCATGTCAATAATTGATAATGTTATTCCTTATGTCATCACTTCTTAATTTGATTTCAAAACTTATTATGGCAGTGGGTCTGGCAGCCATATGATGACACTTCTGTGGACGAGGGTGCCATGGTTGTTCCTTTAATTTTGAATAACATCATAGAGGGTCATCAGCCGGACCGGGTTATGAGACAATTCGGCCGTGATCAACCGATACCTGCAGCACCACTAGACTGTGACCGGCTACATAGCCAAAAGCGCACAGGTAGAGTTGAAGCAAATTGGTCTGCCATTAATGCGGTATACATAGAGTTATGGAATGACCGGGAACATAGGCGGATAAACTTGGAAGGATTTCCTCCTGCTGTTCAACTGACTACACGGTCTGAGTACATGATATGGTACCAACAAAATAGCTTAAGATGGTATACTCAAGAAGCACGTCGACAGTCCATATTGGTATGCATTTACAATATATATTAATGTTTTTGGTATTATATAATAGGTGTGCAGTACAATTGCTTACGTATTTACCTTACAACTTTGTATGTTCTGCCACAGGCTGATGGATTAGACCAGCTGCAACATTATGGACATGATGCTGATGTAGGACCTTATGCCGAATATCTCTCCCAGCAATCAGGGACAATGTATCACCAACGGTATAGACATGTCCAGCCTCAAGTTGATCATCATGCACCCCCGGCGTTCAATGTCTACCAACCACCCTTCTCATTGAATGACAACCCCAGCAGAAGGTCTACACGTCGATGACCAAAGAGTGAGTTACGCCGACCGCCACAGGCTGAACCTGAGATTGAGGCTGCTCCCATTATCTTTCAATCTAGCTGGACATATCCTCCTCAACCTTCTTATCCGGTTAGCCAGCAAGATGCCCAGTATGATTATGATCCATGGTATCGTGCCCCTCCAACTGAGCAGTCAAGTATGTGGGGATCATCATTCGGCGGTCAGCAACTAGGTCAGTGGGGTTATCAGACCAGCACACACGATTACTCAGTTGGCCAGACATCCACCCAAGGTGGATGGGGAGGTGAAGTGGGCACCCTGGATCAATATGGTGGTCAAACAAGTACCCAAGATCAGTGGGATCAACAGGGTGGTTCAAGTCAGTGGGATCTTCAGATTGGTGGTCAGCCGACTCAGACGAGTCAGTGGGTAGTTCAAAATCCACAAGCTAGATGGGATCAACCACAGTGGAGTTCTTATTCAAGTTCGTACGTTGATCCCACACCACCATCCATCACACCATACGGTGAAGGGTCTTCAAGAGGGGTAGCTTCAAATGTACCGACTACGCAAGCTGAAAGGTCGGCACACATGAGTGCTAATTTTGCAAATCTTAATGTGTTTGATGATGAAGATGAAGACGATGCACTTCGTACTTCCATGGACGCATATGTTCAGTCCAAACCGGTTACTCCTCCACCACAGACTTCCACGTTTGACATGACTTTGAGGGGACCAAACTCAATGAACCCTCCACAGCGTTATACACCGAGTGAGTACGAACAACCAAGGAGAGGAGGTGCAGGTGGAAGAGGACGAAGGGGTGGAAGAGGACGAAGGGGTAGAAGAGATAGACGTTGAACTAGTCGTTGAGTTAACCTTTTAACTAGCCGTTGAACTAGCCGTTGAGTTAGCCGTTTAACTAGCCGTTTAAGTAGCCGTTGAACTAGCCGTTGAGTTAACCCTTTAACTAGCCGTTGAACTAGCCGTTGAGTTAGCCGTTTAACTAGCCATTTAAGTAGCCTTTCAACTATCCATTATAGTAACCGTTACTCTAGCATTATAAAACAGGGTTTTGGTTACCACCCCATTCATCCACACAACGTTATACAAAATCTTTGTAGTTCGGTAGTGAATTGATCATATCTTACCACAAACTGTCGAACAGGAATCAAATGGAGTTTCCTTTCTGTTTGCACGTTAACTATGCAGCTACTTTCGGTCGTCATGGTGCGCAGTTTGATCGAAGGATGGGGCACAGACGCATAGAAGTAAATATGCCGTATCCTAATAATCTACGTGATCTACATCGACGAGTCATCCGTGCTCTGCAGTCAACCCTAGGCAGAATACAGATAGCAACAATGGTGTATCTGGGCTTGGAGGGCGACTACGAGTGGAATTTTATACACGTACGCAATGATGCATCTGTTCAACGAATGATGGAAAACTACATGGAGTACAATGATTTCATGGCACATATTCCACTACTAGTTATCTACGATCCCATTGAACCCGACGACGATGATTTCCAGGTACAAGAGTCAATGTACGAGATGCGGCGTAACATAATAGCACAACAACTTGACAGACAGAGGTCAGGGAACAATTAGGTTTCACTTACAAAGATAACTACCCACATCTTGTCATTACAACAGACAATGCGTTTAAGTTGTTCATGGTATCTTATTCTTCATCATATCATTTAAATTTTTAAGCATCTGTACCATATCTAGGAATATAATCCTTATCATATACGAATATAATACATATCTAGGCATATTATTAAGCATCTGTACCATATTCTAAAGCATCTGTTGTATTTCCTGACCTTCCCCAGTCCAAACCGAAATGATTTTCATCTATAAATATCTCAATATGGTTCACTTTCAACACAAACACACAACTGCATATTGCCCTACGCTGGAGAAATGTTTATTCCTTGCGAGTTATATCTGCATTACATCCCGTGCGTGGATGATGATGGTTTCAACTTTGAACCTACTGAGCACTCAACAAACACGCCCACTAACCATATCGCCTTTCCTCAACTTCAACGAATTCAAGTATCTGGTTCAATGTTGCTTAGATTGTGGTCAACAAAGGTTCACCGCCACACTCATTGTATACCGAAGAATGGTTTCTACTAACCCAACACCCTCTTGGAGTCAGATGGTTATTGCGAATGAGGAAGACTATCGTATCATGCTCGACAACTACATGAGGAACCACCGATACATGGGTAAGGTTGAACTTCTTGTGGAGTATGAACCAGAGGTTGACGATAATCGTGACGGATGAATAAAAAAAACAAGACGATTGTTCGCCTTATGTGTGATTGTGATGAAGGATAGAATAAAAGTAAGTGATTGTTTGCTATATGTTTATCTTTATAGTATTATGTATTATGTTGCTCCTGCTAGTCAGGTTGTGCCTTAAGCAAGCATGCAAAAAAAAGTATGAATAAAAGGTCCTCACGAACGGTGTTTGTTTTTATATATTGTAACACACATAACATGTGTCTTCTTAAATTTAGGTTCAAACCAGCAGTACATTCATACAGAAGTTTCAAACAAACACTTCCTATTATTAGGACAAAACAAAAGCATGCATCGATAACGTGTAGACTTTGCTCAAAGAGCTAGCACGTATTGAAAAAAAAACTAAGTTACTTGCTTAAGAAACAAGAAGATTCATTTTCAACTAGTTGTAACCACGGTTCGGACAGTTTCTCCTGGTGTGCCCCGGTTGTAGACAATGACGGCAGCGTCTGCGTTCTGTAGTTGTGTCATCGTTTTCATCCATTTCATTCCGAATGCGTGAATACCTTGGTCGCCCCCGTATAGTTCGTATCGCATCTGGATGTGGAACTACTTTTGAATCTGTATACGGTGGCCAGTTGTGCTCATTGCCAAGTGGACGAAAAGGTTGACCACCATAAGCTTCAATCATTGTCTCAAGCCTATAAACACGATGCACGTAATTGTCCCACAGTAACCCTGTTCTGCAACATACAGCCATGACATGAGAACATGGGTATTTGAATGCTTGCCACTCACCACATTCACAAGTCATGTCGCTGAAATCGACTTTGTAATTTCCCTTGTTTCTTCTCAAAGCCACAGATCCAAAATCCTCAACCTCGTATATTTGTTGTACTTCATCAAAAACCCTAACATTGTGACTATTTGATAGTCTTCGATTTCCTCAATCTTGGTTGTGGCGTAGTCTGTGTACAATGACGCTCCAGCGATGCGTTGACCGTTGTATGTAGCAAGATTATCATTGAAATATGTGACGAGCTTGTGCAATGTGCTATTGACAATAGCACTAATAGGCAGTAGACGAACACTTTTCAGTACACCGTTGATGCACTCGACCAAATTTGTGTAGTCATGTGCCCCATCTCCTGCCGTCGTCATATGCTCTTGACCACTTATCAAATGGAAGATCATGGAAGAATCGTTCAATACCAGGGACCTGAGATAGGAGATGATTGTACCTTCTTTGAACGTGATGCCTCCTAAACTCATAAGCTAAAACAACAAGATATCATTAATAACAGATGTTATGGACAAGTTTGATAATGAAGCATCACAATGTATACAAGTTCATACCTGTGTTAATAAGATACTTCTTCATTTTTTTGTTGTGAAACCTTGTCTGGAAGTTCGATGCAACGTGTCGGATGCAGTAGTAGTGATGAGCCATGGGGGGTTTCCAATATGGATCTGATTCAACGATACTTATGATAGCTGGGGCACGATCCGTAATTATTGACACGTCCGCTCTTTGACCTATCACATGGAGTCGCACCTTGTCGAGAAAGAATTTCCAACTAGCTAAGTCTTCAGACTCAACAATAGCGAACGCAATAGGTATGACTTTGTTGTTACCATCTTGGGCCGCCGCTATCAGAAGCTTGCCTTTGAACTTACCGTATAAATGTGTACCATCTATCTGCAACATTGGTTTGAAGTGTCTGAATGCAGAAATACACGGACCGAACGCCCAGAAACACCGTTGGAATTGTTTGACTTGGATTGCCTGTGTGTCATCCTCGAAAGCCCTGACTGTCTTTAGAGCAACAACGGAACCTGGTATGAAATGTTTGATGGCCATGAATAACCTTGGTAGCTGATTATAAGACTCAACCCAATCTCCATAGATTTTTCGGTCGCTTCACATCTTGCCAACCATGCTTTTCTGTATGAAATTGTTCTGTTGTACTGTCCACGAATCTGCTCAATGACATCTAGAACACTCATACCTGGGTTACGACTAATATGGGGAAGAAGAGCTTCAGCAATGAAATGGTAGTTCATCTGCCGATGATCTTGTCCATCATCTGCAGGAGCACAGCTATGGGTAGTGAGTCTCGTAATTTTCCATTCGCTCTCACCATTCAACAACGCGCCCCTTAAGTAAAATGGACATTCGTCATGTTTAACACATTGGACAACGTATGCTTTCCTTGAGCTTTTGACAACACTGATATCCATATTTTTGCGAATGTGATACTCCTTGACAGCGGTTACTAGACTGTCTTTATCGTCGAACTCTTGGCCTACAACGAACTCTTCTACAGGATTCCAGTTTGGGACACCGCGACGATCCACATCTGATCGCATTGCGTTGATGGCATCCCAGTCCACGTGATGATAAAATGAAGCATCTGGCATATGCTGACTAGTTTCGCCATCTACTTCTGGTCCGTGAAGAAATTCTTCTGGAATGAGTTCAACTTCATCATCTGATGTAACATCTTCATCATCTGCAGGCTCATACTCGCCGTCGTCATCGTCATCGTCATCATCACCATCAATTTGTATATGAATGTCCATGCACTGAGAGATGTCCCAAGAACACTTATAGTTACAAAGCATTGCCTGAACATCTTCATCAGTTTCTAGTACAAGTGTTGTAAACTGTAAAGGCTCCCTGCTGGACAACTGCCGATATGTCATCCTCGAAACAGAAAATCCAAACTTCAATTGACGGATGACCTCTGTGACAGAATACTTTAACATTTCGATGGTGAAATCATCAGCTACACGAAGATAAAAGGTTTTGGTGTCTTCATTGCCTTTGAAGTAGAGACTTCCATGTTCCGTGTACGATAGTTCGGCATTAACAAAAATGGTACAAGGTAATGCCATTCTTTCAAGCAAAATTAAGATGCAGACGAGTAACGTAGTTTCTATCTGCACAAACAAACAAAATTTTAAAATTTAAGCAAGAAAGAATAATAAACGATAAACTAAATGCAAAAAAAAAATATTGAATTGTACGAGCAAGTTATGATATTTATGCATTAATTTTTTCCTATAACAAAATAAAACCTACTTAATTATTTGACTAAATTATACAATATTTTAAGTTAAGAACAAGTTATGATATTTATGCATCAATTAATTACGAATTTAAATAATAATTAAACATCTAAAACTACCAATATTAATTTTCTCCAATAACACAATAATACCTACTTAATTATTTTACTAATTAATTACGAATTTATATCATAATTAAGCAACTAAAACATAGAAAAAATTAATGTAAACCATTAATAAGATGTCTAAATATTATTTTAACATACATCAAAATTAAAGAATAATAAATTATACAGTAATGTCATAGTTAATTATGATTTTAAGCATAAGTAATTAGATAACTAATTAAATATACATATATATCAAAACCTAATAAACAAAGACATTTACTATAAAAATAAATGAAAATACAAATTAAAATTAACCATACTAACCTCTTTTCTTCGGAGCATTACTCATGGTTGAAGGGGATTTTTTTGGTGTCAATGATTGATTGAATGAGGATGGCTGAGTTTGGTTTTTATAAAGACTTTTGGGAGTCATAAACCGCATCGGTGCGATGCGGTTTATGTGTAACATTGTGGAAAATCAACGGGACATGGACGGCGGAGATCGCACCAGATGAACGCCCGGGATCGTGCCGACAAGGGTGTCATAAACCGCACCGCCCTAGTGCATCTATTAACAAAGACGCGTTCCTCCAGTGCAGTTTTATGACAAAATTAGCGGGATAATTGGATTAGCTTAATGCGGTTTACAGTAAGCAGCATTAAATTGATGCGGTTTATGTGACCCGTTTTGGCACATCCGCGTAATTTTTTTGAAAAAAAGCCACCGCAAGTAATTTTTTTGACATATAGTATTCGGCGAAAATTTTCTGATATTAATAAATATATATGTATTTATTAGAGTATTTATAGGTGTTTCATTTGGTTACATAGACCCAAAACACTCCGCTGAAATCAGCCGACTCCATCATATAAAATGCGACTCACGAATTTGAATACAATTAACAATTCTTTCAGGAATCACCCCGTCATTTGAGAGAAATCACCAGGCGTTACGTCGTTTCAGTCGAACGCCTTGAGTTCTGAGCTGTCGGGATGGCTTGCAATTGCCACTCTTACCCCTTTCCAAGTCAATCCACTTATCCGGTCAATTCTTGCTCAAATCGCGATTCGCTGGATTCTCATTTCAAACTCCTGCAAATTTCCTCTCTTGCTTGTCTAATCGTTACTCAGTTAACTGCCCAACCTTCTCGGCCAAGGCCAAGGGCTTCACATGGGATGACGTCGTCAGAGAGGGCCAGTCTGAAGACAGTCTTTCTGACCTGTCTGGTTACTTCGACAAAATCGGTGCCTGCAATCGTAATACTGTAATCTTCTTTACGCTTTTGCTTCTGTTGCTGTTACTTCTTCGGTATGGTTTCTCTAGAGTCTGAAGTAGGGACGATACTTGTGTGTAGGACAAAACCACTCTGAATTCTTCCTTGTCTCGAAACCAGACAGTCGGTTATGTACACCACGGGTAAGATCTTTATCAAACTGAAGCAATGATCTATTGGATTGTTATCGTTTGGTTATAAGATGCCACAGCCGTGTGTCTTTTTCTTTCGGTTTATTCTGGCAATGGTAATGTAGAACTGTGGGAGCAAACTTGTTGAAAACCTTTCGTTAAACCTGCGCCTGACCGAGCTCACTACCTAGCAGCTTAAGCATCCAAATGAAATAGGTTTAATATCCTTATGAATTTGTTCTGCTAGTTCATACTGGCTCCTAACCCTACTATTGGGTGCGGAAAAACGTTCATTGGATGGAAATTTTAGAGTGAGATACATACCTCATAGAGGTAAATGTTGAATGTGTTTGGGAGTGGAAGACAGAGATTACTTCAGATCTTTTTTTCCTATTCAATTGGTTTGCTTATGGAGAAGGGTGGAATTGAAGTTTAATGGTGACTATAATGGTTTAATTTAAATGCGGAAAGGGTACTGATATAGGGTTTAATGATACCACGCTGTACTGAAATCTTAAAAAGAATGCAATTGCAAATGAGATGTAAATTCATTTGTCGTTGAACCTTTGGCCTAACCAACTATGCTACTGAATGCAAGTATGTCGATGTGAGTTGTGATCATGGTTTGATCTGTTTCCTGGGCTTCTAGTTTTGCTGAAACCTTGAGAAGGTTCAAAGACGTATTCCTTTTTGGACAATCTTCTGATGGTCCTTCCAATGGTTATGTTACACTACAAGCAACTTTGAAGACTGCAGAAGAGAGGACTGTGTGCTGTTGGAGATGTCATCAAATCTTTAGGAGCTGACATGATTCCAGGTATAAGAAATGAGTATCATTTATATTACCCTTGCTAATAGATTTCTCCATTTAATATTCAGCTGGGTTTGAATTATATTTTGTTCCTCTCATGGACAAACCTTTTTTGTTTAATGACTTAACCCAGCTATACCCGGTCACATCATGCTTTGGAGCGAAGGAACTCTTTGCACTGGAACGTGCGGCTGCTCCATACTTTGGAATAAAGTAAGTGTCTGATCTTTGTGCTCTGCAAGTTGAGCAAGACTCTCCTTCAGTTATCGTATGCAGTATTCTAATGGGCACGCTGTGGGTGGAGTATCATGAAGCTTGAAGATATCATCGTTTTCCCTGTCTGGACTTCAAAACCATACTGGCGCGAACATTTGAAAGTTTTCGCCCTGCTAGAATCAATAGATGTGTAAAAGATGGCTTATTAGATCCTTTATTAACTATCTGAGCACCCCTTTTATGCCGAATTACATCTGCTTGATGCTAGGCTTATGGAGTTCACATGAATGGATATGTTGAGGGGATGGAGAGAAATTTTTATGGATTGGGAAACGTAGTCAAGTAAAGCCCACATTTCCCGGGATGCTCGATCATCTTGTTGCTGGAGGGCTGGTAATGACAAAAATTCCCGCCTTTGGATATTCTTTTGTAGCGATCCTAGAGTTCTCTACTATTACTGATTTCTGGATCAATGTTTCTCTGAAGAAAGTCGTATGGATGACATATCCTAAGGTGATACTTTATCGGGTTAAAATATTTGCATATTTTGACATTTCGGAGAAAGAATGATTGGTCCCCCATTGTTGCCACTAATGCAATTAGACACAAGCAGGAAGGATTGTGAAGTGATCATAGTTTCAGTAAAAAACAAAAAATGCTAGGCGTAGCTTAAAATGAGATTTATGTTTCACTGTGTACATCTTCATAACATGATTTTCTTTTCCTTCCATTTTCATGTTTACTTTACTGACTGCTGCTCTAGGCATCTTGATGAACTTTTAAATCTCTGTGTCACTCACATCTTATGCTTTTGACTCCTGTTTTCTTTGGGTTTCACCTCTCTTTTAAGCCTCATGGAATATCAGCCAGTGATAGTATGATAAAGGAATGCGAGGAGGAAGCAGGAATTCTCCCATCCATCTCTTCCAAGTGTGTTTCCCTTCAGTACCATGCTTATTTCTTGTTCCACTTTTCATAATTTAATTTTCTTTCCTCCTGACAGTGATATCTCATCAGAGCAGATTCTTTCGTCCATGTTATCCGTCTCTTCTTCACCTATTGAGGCTGTGTGCCCATTCATCATTTAATATCCTTCGTCGTTGATTACAGAGTTAGAGCGGCTGGTGCTGTTTCCTATGCCGACATTGATGGTTACAGATACAAGAGGGACGTTTATTTTGCTATGATTTAAACGTCCCTGCAGATTTTGTTCCTCACAACCAGGGTAAAGAATTTACTGAACTGCTGCTAGACCATTTGAAAAAGCTTTTTTTGTTGGTGTTAATCTGTATTCCTTCATCCTTGACCCTATTCTCGGTCTTTTTTCTCCGCCTTTCTCTCTGTGGTATTCTTTGATGGGAAATATGTTGATGGTTGGGCTCGCTATCTGTGTGATAGATGGGGAAGTGGAGAGCTTCAAGTTGATTTCCATAGGCCATGTTGCAAATGTAATAAAAGGACACATTTTTCAAGTCAAACTGCTGTCTGGTTATCATTGACTTCCTCATACGACAAGGGTAACATTATGATCTTCATCTTTATTTTAAGCTTCTATTTATTTATACATAGTCATTGTCAGCGCAAATATATTCTCGGTTTCTTCTGATTTGTGTTTGTTATAAGTTTAGTCACTGTGTTTTTTTTTTCTAAGCAGTTCGTATTTTTTTAGATAATTTGAGCTTATAGCCATTATATTAAGATAAAATATCTCAAAAAAACAATAGTGGACTGGTACCTTGGGTCTCATTAAAACCTCCTCAAATAAAACCCAATTGGAAAAATTTTGAGGAGGAAAAGAGTACCCACCATGTCCAATTACAAAAACTAATCACCGAGCTATGGTTATTAACCCACAATCAATAAAAAGACATCCAAAAACAGCAACCGAGACCTAAGTGACCACATCTCACTGTCACAACAGCCAACAACACTTATCATGGGCCGATGGGCAAGCACACAAAATTTGAACTTGAAAAAACCATCTTCCCTTGACTGGGAGCCAACCAACTGACCACTTATTCCCATCTTTGCCCTCAAAAGAAACTCAGCTCTTCCTAAACCCACAATCCAATTAGTGAAATACCCAACATAATCTACTTTATTTTCTTCGCTTGCGTATATACTTGCAGATATATCACTCCTGACAGCCCTGGATACTTGAAACTCCTGCAGAGCTTGAGGAGTGGAGACTGTTCATGAACGATGATTATGATAAGGTTCTAATCAGCTTGGAAAGGAATAGCCTTTTACAGGAATGATGCTTATGGTTTATTCAGAAATCGACATGTTATATGTGCTGCAAGCTGTGCTGTTTGATTATTTGCAACGTATCTATATACATACAAATCAGTGCTCTACTTTGTCTTGGGATGATATAGTTTGAGGATGGAGGACCTGCAGATTTTTAATAACCTGGTCTTGGTTCCTTATCCCCTCTCTTTTTTTAGACCAGACAAGTTGTGATATGATGAATTATGAAGTGTATCTGAAGGCTCTTCTTGATGCGAGTACAATTGTTGCTTCTTTTATATTCTTGGCACAGGAGATTACGTGGCGTGGTTAATATCGGTGTGGTCGGAGCTGATGACAAGTTATATACTTGATATAGACTAGGTATTTTGGTGAGTCATGGATGTGAAAGAAGTCGGAACCCTTCTGCCACGCAAGCATTGATTCTATCCATTTTTTTTGGACTCTTGTGTCATCCTGAAGAATTTTTTAGTGGACGAAGATTGTTGTTTATGAGTTCCACATATAAATGACAAGATTGTTTTATCTAATCCATCTAACTTTCCCGTATTAGTGTTCCTTCATCTTCTATCACTTGACATGAAAGAGTGAGAACGGCCCCTAACCGTAAGTAAGTAGTAGCTTCTTTTTTTTAGGAGTAGATATTACAACTGAATTTTGTAATAAACAGGATAAGAATACCAGCAGCTGCTGGTGTCGCTGGTGGACTCCTTAATTTGACGATCCGGTATACACGACACGACAAACTTCTTTCAATGGATGGATGAAGACGAGAGAAAAGAATGGTGGAATTTCGCAGGTTATGTGGTCCATCTGTCAGTCTTACATATAGTAATAATACTCTCTTGAAAGCTGCTTTGATGTGAGCAATATGGCAAAGTAATTTAACTATCTACGGTTTCATTTATTTATTTAATATTTTTATTAGGAAAATTTGTCTTTTTCTTTTTTAAGTTTTGCATGTCTGCCTCTTGCAGATGAGTATTTGGATATAGAAATCCAAATAAAAAAATTGAATTCGATTTTGGATAATTAAGTTTAAAATCATGTTATCTAAAATTTAACCATAAGTGAATAATCTGTTATTCAAAATCTGAATTTTTTTAGATGTAAATCTAAAATATAGTTTGGTTTGTAGTTAAATGAAATTTAGACAAAAAATTCAAAAACCAAATGTTTGAGTTTTTTTAGTTTTCATATATAATGTACAAGCGGAGCCAGATTTGAAATTTATAAGGGCCATACTAAAAGATTAGAGGGGTCATATTATAAAATATATGTATTTTTCTATTGAATATTTTTTAATTGAGGGGCAAGCCCACCCAACAATACAAGTGCCTCCGCCTATATAGATCTCAAAAATTGGTGACATATTCAACTTGTATAAGTGGAACTATACCCTAGATACGATATTTAGAAGGATACAATAGATAATAAATATGATATTAGACCTTAAGAAAAGAATAGGTAATAAATATGTTATAAATATGATGTTTGACTTAAATAAAGAATATTATAATTATAATAGAAAATGAATTGTGGTCATGTTTGGATCAAAACAAATTAATGGTTGCGTTCGGTATGGTGTTTTATGGTAGTTTATAGTTGTTTTGGTCTGATTGTTTTGACTGGCTATTTTGTGGTAGTTTTACTGGTTGTTTTGTGGCTGTTTTGAAAACTAGTGATTGGCAGGCGGCGGTTTCGTCTAGCTGTTTTGAATAAGTTAGTTTTATATAGTGCGTTTACCGTTTTTGTTGTTACAATTAAAATTTTATATTACATTTTAAAACAATTATTGTTAATAAAGTTAAAAAAATAGATATTCAATTATAGTCTTTAATAATTAATATTCTTTATTAATATTTTAGTGACAATAAATTTATAATATGTATACAGAAATAAACCATTGTATTTAGAGTAAATATATTAGATGTTATATATAAAATATATTTTATAGATTATATATTAGTATTTAATATAACATTCAAATGTAATAATACTTAAATTATTTTAATTTTTAATGGAATAAATAATATCATTGTAATGAAAAAGCAATTCTTTCTAATAATAAAATAATTGACTGTAAGCGAATATATATGTACAAATATATTTATTATTTATTATTATATATTTTTTAATTGTTGATAAAATATTATTTTAAACGTATATTTGTAGTTAAAACAATATATCTATTCAATTAAATATTACTTAATAAAATTTAAAAACATAAATTTAAATTTAATACTAGATATGCCAACAAATGAATAATAACGTATATTAGCATATAAAATTATTCTTTAATTATTAAGCACAATATAAAACATATAATAACTTTGATATACTGACAAACTATAATAGTTTGTACAAATAGTTTTGTAATTAATCATTACTTAGCAAGTTGAATACTTATAATTGATATTTTTGAAATATACTACAAAAATTTTATACTCTAATAATTTTGATATGATTAAAAGTTTACATCGTAATTTTTATTAATTTGCTCTTTTCATAGTAGAATATTTTATAAAATTGATAAATAGTAATAGTTTTAGTAGACTATTTATCCGTATCTGAATAAACAATTTAGAAAAACACTACTAGTTAAAACTATTGTTCTATATTATTTTTATTAATTTATAATTTAGTATAACGATCTTATAAAAAGAACTAAAAAATAAAAGGGAAAATAAACTAATTTTAATATATTAATCTATATATTTTAATTTTAATTTAATTTTGTGTCAAATTTAATATATAATATCATTTTTAAAATATAATTATAAATATTAAAATTTATTTATTTATTTATTTTTTTAAATATTAATTAATATTATTAAAATATTCTCACCCCCTTAATTACAGTTTTCTGGCTCCGCCTCTGTTTACGGTATTCATTATATTTGCAGCATAAATTGTTGGTTGTTTTATGCTGGTATATTTGTGGCTATTTTAAAAAGGAAAAATTACATGTCCCACCTATGACGTTTGACGAAATTTCACATTCCACCCACGTGGTTTCAAAAATTACTTTCTCCACCCATGTGGTTTCCCCCGTTTTACATCCAGCAACTTTTTTAAATTTGGTTCAATTCAAAAGATGCTTAAACGTTGTCCAAAATTGATGAAACTTTACATGGATGATGCTAAAGTGATATATTTTGATCTTATGTCAAATTTGAAGTTTTTTAAGCTTAAATGTGTCCGTGGGACCCAATGAAACATGTGGCATGCTCATTGGGTCCCACATGTCACATTTAAGTTTAAAAAACTTTAGATTTCCCACTAAACCAAAATATAACACTTTAGCATCGTCTATGTAAAATTTCATCAACTTTGGACAATGTTTAAGCATCTTTTGAATTGAGCAAAAATAAGAAAATTGCTGGATGTAAAACAGGGAAACCACATGGGTGGGGAAAGTAATTTTTAAAACCACGTGGGTGGATTGTGAAATTTCGTCAAACGTCATGGGTGGGGTATGTAATTTTCCCTTTAAAAATTGTTGTTCGGAGGTGACGGTTTGACATTTTTTTGTCAAAAATGCTAAACTTAAAAATGCCACATTTATACCATATAAATACCATGTCCGAGCCAATCTGTTTTTTATTTCCATAATTTGGAGATTTATATTAATGGGAAATTCATGAGATATCCCTGTTTTCTTTCGTAATTCACAATATACCCCTGTGATTTTAGTAATTCAACTTTAAACATGTTTAAATGTTGTCCAAAATTGATGAAACTTTGCATGGACGATGCTAAAAGTGTTATATTTTGGTCCAATATCAAATTTGAAGTTTTTTAAGCTCACATGTGATCTGTGGGACCCAATGAACAGTCACATATGCATTGGGTCTCATAGGTCACATGTGAGCTTAAAAAACTTCAAATTTGATATTGGACCAAAATATAACACTTTAGCATCGTCCATGTAAAGTTTATTCAATTTTGGACAATTTTTAGCATGTTTAAAGTTGAATTACTAAAACCACAAGGGTATATTGTGAATTACAAAAGAAAACAGGGATTCTCGTGAATTTTCCCTATATTAATTAATGTGAAATCTGAAATTCAACCAAATAAAATTTCAAAATCTAGATGACTAAAATTCTAAAAAATGGTTATAAAGTTTGAATAAAATATTTTTATTAAATTTTTTTGAATAAATTAAAAATATCCTATCCAAATAGGTTTTAATGACATCCCCTACTGTTTGTGCAATTTCAAAACTTTCTTCTGCCGCTGCGCCGCACCGGCACCACCGCAAGAGAGATACGAGAGACATCTGCGCCGCACCGGTACCACCGCACCGTTCCGAGTTTCGACTGCACGTTTGCAACCTAAACCACCAAAAAAAGTTCTTAGAGGCTCACCGAATTCGACAGCACCTTCCTTGCTTACATCGTAAACGCCATTTCTACCCACTACCTCTGTCTCTCTCCCTCTTCAGTTGACATTGCCAAAATCATACTCAGCTTCTCATTTCCTCCACCGAACGCTTGATACTTTACTGCCCCGCTGAAGACGACACCACTGCCTCACCACCGATGACGGCTCTGCTCACACGGACGACGCCCAGTGTAGGGGGAAGAGAGAGAGAAGGTGGCCGTACTAGAGGAGTAGTCGGGAGGTTGAGGACAGAGGTGGAGGTCGCACAGCCGACTTCGCTTCACCACTGTCGTTGTTGTTCACAATTCTTCAGTGCGGTGTTCTGCTCTGGAATTCAGGCGTGACTTGGATTCGCTGTTCCTCTGTAACATCATGACCTCCTCTGTGCAACAACACTCTGCGGATTATTGACAATTAGAAGAATGAGAACGTTCGCACTTCTCTCCCGAGAGAAATTTCCACGCATACAAAATAATAGCAGAAACCAAAAATTGAAAAACCCTAAATCGCCTCCATGCTCTCCCTCCCCTCTCCTCTCCTCCACGCCGCTACCTCCCACTTTCCCGCGCTTTACCCTGCTGTTAACTATGAGGAGAGACAATGTCTGTGCAGGGAGGAAAAATCTGAGCGAGGAATATGAGTCGTTCCAACCGGGGGGCAAGCCTGCGTCCAAGCAGTAAGTGTAGTTGGTATGTCCAGAAGGATTTGGTAGACATGGTTCGAGGAGCCATTATTCGAGGTATAAACGTGACTCAATTTCTGACCAGTGGTGCCATGGCAGCAATAGTAGTCGAGAGGTAACACTACTACCACAATATTCATTGATAACATTCATAGAGGAGTTTCAGAGTATCAATTAGGCAAGATCGTTAGAAGGTTTGCTCGGTGGAGTAGGATTTATATTAGTAGAAATGGAGAGCATGGACTCGAAATGCTTGTGCTTTTGTCGACGTTGACCACGTCAAGGATGCCAAAGGGTGATTGACGGCATCAAAGGTTTGAATATCAATGGGAATAGTCTCTGGGCGAGAATGGAGTTTCAGGTCCCAAAGCTAGAGAGAGTAGAGTGCTTCAGCAAAGCGCTCATTACAACCCCAAAAGATGTGTTCTCAAGTCCAAAAGGATAGAAGTGCTAAATCTAGGCTTCTATTAAGATTAAATCCGACGAAGGGATGAAGGCGTGTCTATCCAATGTACGACTGTCACTCTCCAAGAAGATAAGAACCCAGGAGAAGCCTTGGATTTTCTTCAGTAGGTGGCCAAACATTTCTGGGCTCCTAGCTTTTTCAAGGAGAAAATTTCTCATGCTTTTTAACACAACCCAGGAAGTAAAGGAAGTTGTGTTACAATCTGGTGATATGGAAAATGAAGGATTAGCAGTGCGTCATTGGGACAGAGATGACCAAGTTGAGAAGCGTAGGACATGGGTTGTTATACGTGGTGTCCCCCTCCATGCATGGAATAGGGGTAATGTGCGAAAAATGCACAAACAGTAGGGGATGTCATTAAAATTGAAGAAGATGAGGACCAGTTTGTGGAGAATGCCGAAATCCGTATTTACATAGAAACGTCGATCCTCCAGTTGATAAACTGGAAAATTGCGGTTATAGTTGAGGACCGCTCCTACTCGGTGTCCATAGTGAAGTTGGTGACACTAAGATTATTCACGGTACTAATAACCTACAGAGAGCATTGTCCAGATGCCTTCTGCTGGTGGAGATTGTAATCGTGATCGACAGAGTTGCAATAATACGGTTCATTCCCATGAAAGGGGTGGAGATGACAGCGTTCGTAAATAAGTCCCGTACAGATGATGAGGCGCAGTGTGGATTGAAAGTTGTGCCAGATGATGGTGGGAGGCAACAGGATAATCAGGCGACAAAATCATTTTGTCATGATAACCCGTTAATTCCTAGTCTTGAAGCGGCGCCGTTAGTGGTCGATCTGGGGAGATTGACGGTTAGCAGCACTGTGCAGAATTTTTGTCATCGTGAGGGGGAGTTAATTGCAGCAAGTCCCGAGACTGGTGCTGGTCCTATGACAATTGTGGTCCCTGAAGGAATTAAGGAGTCTGAGGTGGGGCGGCACATCATATCTCCAGATACACAATCTGGGGGTATAGGTGGGAGACAGAATAATGAGGCTGATAATTTATTTGGTGCCCTATTCGATGAGGAGCCGTCTCCTCCTCCAGGAGGTGTGCCACGTCAACAAATTGAGGACGAAAAAGTGCTAGTTACTGACATAGGCTCAAATATAGAGGGAGTCGCGGACCTCGAGGGGGAGAGGCAGGCGTCAGGGGTAGAAGTGGCAACTCAGAGAAGGGATATTATTCCGGCAAGGAACGAGCTAGGTAAAATCATCAATCCTGATGCAGAAGCTGATGAGTGCATCAAATTATTAAGGCAGTTAGGGTGCCATATGCCGAATCCAACCCAGACCAAAGTGAATCTTATCAATCAGATCAAAGAGCTAATGTGATAGCTTGAGGCCTAGGTACTGGGTTTTCTTTTGGGAGGTTAGTTTTTAGGAGGAGGATCGGTTTGTTTGGATTTGAGGGTTTGTCTAGGAAGGTTTTTGCCCACCAGATGTGAGTGGGTTTTCGTGTCTGAAGGTGCTTGTGTGGTTTTGCTTTGTGGATCTGTGAGGGTGTTGGTATGACTGTTTAGGGTGTTGGTGTATGTTTTGGGTTTGATAGGAGTGTTCCCTATATTGTTCCCTGAGTTTGGCGGGCACTCTTTTTCCTCCCTAGACTTTTTCCCACTGGGTTTTGCCTTGGGAGATTTTAATAAGACCCGATATTTGCCACTCATCTTTTAAATAAAATGACTTTAAACCCCAATTATAAAAAATAGGTTTCGCCGTTTGGGTACGACAGACGTATGAAATGGGGATACTTCTAGTCTAGAAGATTCCCTTGCACTTTGTTCACGGCAAAATTCTGTAGATGTCCTAGTATATTCCACTTTATTGTGTTTCAATCGCGGTTGGCTTGTTCATGCTGTTGCTGTCTCTGCGGGTCTTGTCCATTTTTTTTCCTTTCTTACAGGGTAGATCTATGTTTCCAAAACTATACAAGTAAATTATCCACTTCTTGTATTGGTCAGCTGAGTCAGAGATATACCTATTGCTATTGGGATGAGCTCCTTGAGTCATTTCATACTTTGGTCAATTACCCTATCGGGATGCTTTTTTTTTTCTTCTCTTTTAAAGAGAAAGGAGAAGTCTTTTGTCATTGAGTTTAGGCTTACTTAACATTGACGTGGTCCCGTGGAGCAGATTTTTTTCCAAACCCAAAGTGTTAAATTAAATCTCCTCCATGACCCTCTCATCTTAATTCCACGCCTCATATTTTCCATTTTATATTAGCCACTCAAAATCTGCCAAATGGTCACGTTTCTCTTACCCAAATAGTAATATAAAATTCATTCTAAAAATTTAAAGAGGCGGTGGTCTGTTTCATTCCCTCGCTCTACAGTAAGACATCGTCGGTCGTTACTCTGGTTTTCTTTTCTTTTTCCATTCAATTCCAATACAGTAGTGAGTAATAGTTCTCTTTCGTTAATGGCTTGCAACTACTACAACCTCTCTTTCCGTAGTCCAGGAAGTTCAGAATCTCTCCTAACCGCCTATCAAGGTGCCAATCTCTTCCTTCCACCACTTCAACTTCATTGCCACAAAACCAGCAAAGACAATCATCATCATCATCTCAATCACAACTCCATCAATCCTCCTCAAGCTTTCAGAACAACCATTCTCAAAATTCAACTTCACCTCCCTCTTCTCGTCTTCCTTCTCCTAAGGATTTCACTTGGGATGATGTGTTTCACCTCCCCGAGGATAATCCCTCTGATCTTAAAGGGTTCTTCGAGAAAATAAACGCTTGCAACCGCAATCTCGTAACATACTTATTCTTATACTATCACTACTACTGATTTCCTTCATTGTAGCAAGATTAATTTGGTGAGATGAGATGGTTTTATGTTGAAAATTGACATTCTGTTTGCAGGAGAAGCAGTGGGAGTTCGTTCCTCTTGTTGTTGAAGACCAAATCGTTGGCTATGTACACCACAGGTGAGCAAAACACTACCACCACCATATATAGTGTCTGTATCTATGTATAGCATCATCAATATTTAGGTTTTGCGTTGAACTATTCTGTCCGATAACCTAATAGTAATTAAGAGAGGAATCATCGATCTAGACATGTTTCATTAATTACAAACTAAGCTCCTTTTTCTCCCTCAGTGTTGCAGATACACTGAAACAATTTCAAGATGTATTCGTATTCTGCCGGGGTAATTCATTTAACAGCTATCTTGGGTTTCATGTCGCGCTACATCCTCGTCTTAAATCTTGTGATGAAAGAACTTCAGCGGTTGAAAATGTAATCAAATCACTAGGAGAAGATCTTATCTCTGGCAGACGGGATGAGGTTCTCATCTCATCTTACATACTTCATCCTTCCACTAACCTAGCTAGCCTGTGAATGCAACAATTCCATTTCATTCTCATCATGTATATCTGAATCTGCAGCTACTACATGTGTCACCAGCTTATGGATCACCTGAATGCTTCTTACTGGAACGAGCTGCAGCTACTTACTTGGGGACCAAGGTCAGTGACTGTTTAATTCAGACTTCTTATTACCTGCTGCTTTGACCGGCTGTATAAAGACATTAAAATAGAATTCCCATGGTCCTCTGCTGTTGGTTGTGGTGGAGCAGATATATTGTGTATATGTGAATGGCTATGTGGAAAAGGACGGACAGATCTTCCTGTGGGTTGCTAAGAGAAGTCATTTGAAGCCATCTTTCCCTGGAATGCTTGATTATCTCGTTGCTGGTGGATTGGTCAGTACATAATCAAATCCCTGTTTTGACTACTGGCAACGCTACTTTACTAGTACTTGTCAGACAATTGATCATTCCCATAAATCTCTGTTCAGTTGAAATCTTCTCAAACTCACCCGCCCACAAAGCTCCCCACTTTACTCTGCTTTCAGTTTCATTCGTTTTTCCTCTTATCTTCTTCTTTTGCTGTCTGTCCCTGCAGCCTCATGGGATAACTCCAACCGATAACATACTGAAAGAGTGTGTGGAGGAAGCTGCAATTCCAAAATCCATCTTATCAGAGTACGCTTAATTTCCTCGCTTCTTAGGAATTACAAACAAACAATACTCTTCTTCCATTTCCTGACATGTAGAAAAAAAATCTTTCAGCGTGAAACCAGCCGGTGCAGTCTCGTACACGGATATTGATGGGTTCAGATACAGAAGAGAGGTTCACTTCTGCTACGATTTAAAATTACCGGATGGGTTCACTCCTGTAAATGAAGGTAACTAACCAACTGTGATTCGATGCGTGTGTAAGTTTAGAGTTCATCATCCATAAACTCTAGCTGGCCTGGTAGTGCCGAATCTTGACTGAAACTTTATCTCACAGATGGTGAGGTTGAGAGCTTTGAGTTGGTTCCAGTCTCAGTTGTCGCTAGCGTGATAAAGAGAACGGATTTCTTCCGTCCTAATTGCTCACCAGGCATCATCGACTTTCTCATCAGACATGGGTAAGTAACATGAGACTTGACTTGAATGTCTGGCAACATATATAGAATGAGTTTGTAATGTCTCGTTAAACTAAATGGATTTGTGCAGAGACAGAGCAGTGATTGAGTGAATTAATTAGTCCTTCTGCTTCTTCTTTGACTCTCTTTCTGCGCAGATACATTAAACCTGAGGCACCTGGGTACTTGAAGCTGGTTCAAAATTTAAGGATCGGAGACTGCTCCTGAGGAATAAGAGCAGCCTACTTTTTAGCTGTACTCATTTCTTATGCAGGGGGTGGATCTTCTGGTGGTTTGAACCTGGCAGTACATACGTAAGAAAACATGCCTTTTCGAAACTAAGGAGAAGCATTGCGTATGTATATTTCCAAGCTTATGATCTGCAAAGATGCAGGAATATAGAAGAAAGCCTTTCATCACAATTTTACATTTGGCATAGCCTTTTTTTGTTCAGGAGTTGCAATTCTGAAAACTGAACGGAGTAAACTCGTACATACGCACAAGTACTAACTTCTTTTCTTTTTCTTTTTTTTGGAAAGCCCCAACTTTTACATTACAGGAAAGGAGATACATTAGTACATAATCGAGGTTTCTATAAACCCCTTTTGTAGCTAAATGGCATATACGGAAGTGGTAAAACCAACAATCCAGCCTGAAGAGCACCTAATTAAACTGACTAGAGAATTTAGAACCCACCACTCCGATGCACCTAAACACTTAAAGACTTATAACAAACCATAGTAAAATACCTAGATGGAAAAGTCTCATAGGATAAAAGACAAATAAAAAGTATAACCTCTTAGAACGAAACCTGCTATCCATATCAACAAAGTACCCCTCTTGATTGGCCTATTTCGTAAGGGGAAAATGCTTTGCTAAACCACCTGCAAAGCCCAAAAGCTATAAAGTTACATAATGCATACAATATACCACCATCTACCTTCCTAGGAAGACATCCTTCAAAAATAGCATAGCAATAGGTAACCAAAACAAAACTATGGTCGTGCAGGAGCTATGACAATTCCGGCATCCATCACACCTGCATTTCATTTTTCTAGGCAACGCTTAAATGTGCTTGCCGCAACATCATTTGTTAGAGTAAAAGCATTTCTTGGCTCCGTTTGATGAACCAAGTCGACCACTAAACATGGATCCTGTCGGGGCTTAGCACATTTGCTCTTCTTAATATGAGGCTCAGTATGATAAAGATTCAAAACTTCCTTAAGCATACCATCCCGAATAACGCGATTAAAATTGCGCTTTCTCCCACATGCTACAGATGGAAATTCTTCAACCTTCCATCAGAATTGGACGGTCAACCGGGTTTTCCCACACCAACAACTACAACAGCTCTAGGATCCGAGACACTTGCTCCATCAAGCTGAAGATTACCAATCCCCCCTCCTTTCATTGTTGTGCAAATAGTAATTAAGCTATCTTGCTAACTGTGGGCAGTGAACCCAATCATTGTAGTACAACAAAGTCGTATCCGCAGGACTTCGTAACTATCTAGTTAATTATAAGCTTAGTAAATGTGCAAGAATATAACCAAAGGTGCATAACTTAAATTGAGGGTTGTGGGTTTTTGGTTGTAATAGGAGAAATAAAGAAAAACAATAAACACTAAACTAACTATCTATGATAGATGTAGTCATGATGGATATTTGCACCTGTCCTCCTCTTAATACCGATTGTCGACCCTTGAACTTATAGCTTAACAACAAAAACTTAATTAATTAGCAACCTAATCTAGGTCTACTAATCCTAACCATTTAACAGGAACTTCTCAATCAGCTAAGCCCCGGGTTAATCGATAGCACTAAGCTTAAGTTCCCTAAGTTGCAGTGTAGTCTAATCCCGAAATCATCAAAATTAGAGTACATTGTTCTAGTCTCCAATAGTTTAGGTTTCTATCTCAGAATATCATTTTGATAGAATCTCACAATAATGCTAAATTAATCGGCAGACCCAACCAACCAATTTAACACATATTTGATAATTTGGGCAAAACTCTAAACTAATTCTCAAATCATGAGCAACAAGTTTAAGAATCATAAATACCCAATAATCGTCTTCATTAAACTTAAAGACTAAAATAAAGCACAAACATAAGTTCAAAGTACAACAATGAAGTTTTGGGAAATTTGGGGCAAAATCCCAATCCCTAACTACATGGAGACTACTCAAGCATGATAAATATAGATAGGAGATAAGAGAGAGAAATAGCCATGGATGAGGAGTGGAGCGTCAATGGAGGTCAAGCTCTTCCTCTCTCTTTCTTCTTCCTCTTCCTCTTCTCTTCTTTCCCTTCTTTTATCTTCTTTTACGTCGCCTGGAGTGCTGCATCCGAGTCTCCTCTCTTTCCTCTTCTTTTCTCCTTTTAAAAGCACGATTCTTGGCAAAATTTTGGCCCGACCAACCCACCCGGGTCGGTCACCCCCTGTTGAAGATGATGCACGTGAGCGATTTTAAGTCCGACCGACCCACCTTGGGTTGATCCTTGGGTCGGTTGGTTCAAGTAGGTTACAATTGACCAATTGTCTGGGTCGGCCGAACCCAGTAGATTCCGGAAAAAGTCCGACCGACCCACCCTGGGTCGGTCCTGTGGCTCGGTCCTATGGGCAGGCTAGTCTTCAACTCACTATATCTTCTTCGTTTTAACTCCGATTTTGGATCTGTTTGCACCCACACGTTTGTCTTTTCGTCTACTTTATCCCTAGCTATATTATTCCTCATGTTTCATCAATAATTGTGTAAAACACCAATAAAACACAAAATTAGAGGGAAACTAGCTAGAATGGAGAAATGAGCATGAAAAATGTTGATAAAAATATGAAATACACCTCTAAAAATGCTCATTTGAACACTAATCACACCCCCACACTTACCTTTTTGCTTGTCCTCAAGCAAAACACCAAGTACCAAAAAAGGAAGGAATACTCAAGACTAACACTACTAACATGCATGAATGTAGGTACCTAATGGAAACTTGAAGGAGTATTCAAGGCTGGTTGACAACATAGCTCTTGACGAGGATGCAACAGTTGGACAGGTTGTCGTACTGAAGTGAAGCACATAGAGAACAGACATAATTATTTGAAAGAGAAGTATAATGCAATTTTTGAAATGTTGAAGCAAACTGGCATCGGTGGCTCCATCTCCCCTGGAATCAAGAGTGTTGGAGCAAACAACATTTCGGACTATGCATTAAAGGACTACATATCCTTTTATTGGTAGTTATTGATATGGAATAGTGTGACTGTGAAAGACATGATGGATGCCGATAGTGGGTTCATGTGAAGTAGTGTTGACTTTTGTTTTTGGGTAGTAAAGTGGATTACAAAACATGTCAAGTGCTACGTCTTTATAGCATGTGTTATTTTGTAATTATTAAATATATTGTTAAATGCAGAGATGGGATTCCACCTAAACTATTGTGTTCGAAATAGTGAAGAAGTAGACATTATACACTTTAGAATTCTACTACTATTGTTTCGATGCTTAAGACATGGATAGACACATAAAGAGTTGTTAAATTAATTGTGCATACAATTTGCTTAGATTTAAACTGTTCAAAAGGAAAGACGAGTAAAAAATAAAAGATTTTTGGTTATATATATATATATATATATATTATGTGATATTAGGAGCAAGTCCATCTAATTTTTAAGATCAATTAGTTTTGCATACATCAACATGTTTGAGATATTATATTGTCTTGACTTGATTGTTAATATCGTGTTATATCTAAAATATGTAATATTCATGTTTAATGAGAAAAAAATATACTTAAATTTTTTTTCATGATTTACATCTATTTAAAAAAAGATTTGTCGTAATTTACATGTATACTAGAGTATTCAAATAATTGACTCTATATATATTAAAAAATTTTGTCATAATTTACATCTATTTTAAAAAATATTTGTCGTAATTTACATGTATACTACAGTATTCAAATACTTTACTCCTATCTCCTTTTCCTTGGGCCGTGGGTGAGGTGCTGCAATAGTGAATATGCAGGAGTGTGCACTAATTCAAACGATGCGTTTATTATGTTTTAAATTATTGATTATATTTATGATTAAACAAATCAGCAACCAAGATGGTGATTGGCAGCGCTCATAACCCCGCTTACTTCTCTTTCATGTATGCTTGTGTACTCAATATCTGCCTTATTAACTTCAACAGAAGAAGAATGCGAGAGGCAGCCAAATTATGAAAACATTTATAATTTATATATGATTTTAATGAAAATAATATATAATAATGTGAAATAACATACTAGTTAGAGTTAATTTTGTATTGCATTAATTTAAATAAGTATTAATTGATTAGTTTACACACTTACTTTAGTCTATGAAGTAATATATTACAGTATATCAAATATATAATATCAAAAATACCTTATAAAGTTTTGAAAGTGTTTCGAAGTTTTCTAAATTTCGAAAACGTTTTGGAAATGGGACGGCTACCTCCTAGAAGTTTCGGTGCAACATAGGAGTAATATATTACGACCCTAACCCTTCACTACAAACCTTAAAAATGTCTTCGATGTTTTAATATTTCTAGGGTGGATTTTGGGTGGGTTTGTGGTGTAGAGTAATCTTTTTTAACTAAGTCTATACTTATAATGTTGCAACTAACTCGGCAATAAGCCTTCGACGTTTTAAGATTTCCTAGGGTGGTTTTTGGGGTGGGTTTGTGGTGTAGGGTAATCTTTTTTTATTCATTCTATTCTTTATAACGTTGACACTGACTCGACAGGTTTTTAGGGTTTGTGGTTTGACCCAATCCCTTCACTACAATCCTAAAAATGTCTTCGACGTTTCAATTTTTTCTAGGGTGGATTTTGGGGTGGGTTTGTGGTGTAGGGTAATCTTTTTTTTTTAACTAAGTCTATACTTTATAATGTCGCAACTGACTTGGCAATAAGCCTTCGGTGTTTAAGATTTCATAGGGTGGTTTTTGGTTGGGTTTGTGGTGTAGATAATATTAGCCATGATTATATTGTTAGTATATAAAAGCACTTGATTTCAATTGTTTAAATTATTATATGAATTGCCTTGAATGGCACTAAGTACATATAGTCCAAAAAAATCATCATATATTGAGTAATACTTTTGGGTATATGTATGAGTTACAATCTATTTTTTATTAGTTTTAAAATTATATGCCATTCATACGGTAATAAATATGCCATAAGTTTACATAATACTAGCCATGATTTCATATCATTAATATGTGAAAACTTATCAATTCATTTTTAACTTTCCAATAATAGGTTAACCATTGACGATTGACATGTTACCATTTACAAATGATATGTTAACCATTTACATGCGACAGATTAATCATTTATGATTGACAGGTTAACCATTTACATCGACAGCTTAACCATTTACAAGCGATAGGTTAACCGTGTATGATTGATAGTTTACCACTAACCATTTACATGCGACAGGTTAACCATTTATGATGACAGGTTAATCATTTTACATGCGACAGGTTAACCATTTACATGCGACAGGTTACCATTTACATGCGACTGGTTAACCATTTACATGCGACAGGTTAACCATTACATGCGACAAGTTAACCATTTACATGCGACAGTTAACCATTCAAATGCGACAGGTTAACCATTTATGATTGACAGGTTAACATTTATATACGACAGGTTAACCATTTACATGTGACAGGTTACCATTTATGATTGACTTTTACATGCGACAGGTTAACGATTTTCAAGTTATAGGTTAACGATTTTCAAGCAACATTTACCAACATTTAAGATTGACAGAAAATATTAAACAAAGATAATATATGCTAAGATAAGAAATAAAAAAAAATTCAATCAGGAATTACATAAAACAAATAACGTAATAATGATTATCTATCCACATGCAAAATAGAATGTCCGGAAAATGATAACGTGTTAGGTCTTACTAGTCAAAAACTATATTAATCTTGCTTATAATAATATAGATATTGAATTTTACTACTGCAGTAGTGCTGCGCAGTCACGCTGCAGCATTGAGCTGCACTCTTTTCCTTGGTCATCCAAACATAGTAAAAAATTGTCATTTATATTTTTTGCGTATCCAAACATAGTAATTTTGTTCACATTCTCATTCCCTTTTACTATAGAAGCATCATATTGTATTTCCATTCTCTTTCACTTTCCCTTCTGCAACCAAACAACTTCATCAAATTCTCATTCCCATTCTCATTTCTCTCATTTTCCCCATTTTCTTTCCTTTCCCTTTTCCTTTCCCTTATCCAAACGTCCTCAATCATTCCATGAGAATGACATCATTGCAGTTTGACGGTTTGGTATCTTGCTAGTGTTGTTCTCTTGAGGGTTCCTTTCCTGAACTCGTACGCTCAATCGAGTTTCCACTTCACGCAGTCGGAATTTAAAAAAACTTTAAGACATTGACCTTATCTCAAAATCTTCTACACATACTTTCAAAAATTACAATATTCACCAAAACTTATGGTATATTACAACATTGCCCAAAACACACACTAATTTTCTAAAACCAAGCTAGCACTACTCGGATGACATTAACATTGACGAGGACGTATGAAGGGCTCACTCAGAGGTATAATGTTATGTATTTGTAAAGTTTTAAGTTAAATTTGGATAAAAGTGGCACCATTTTGACTAGTCATCTAAAGTGGCAAATTAACAGATTCAAGTGTTGCCACTTCGTGTGACTAGTCAAAACAGTGGTCTGGTTGACCGGTCAGGGAGTCAGGGTACAGGGTTGAATGTCCTCTGTTGAGGGTGTACGAAGGACATAATTAGAATATTTTTTTATAGTGTGAAAAATATTGTTCAACATGCTTTGAATCTGTTATTTATATTCTAATTATAAGAAGAAAAGAATCTTAGTAGTTAATAGTGGGAGAAAAACAATCCCCAAATTTTTCACCATGTCGTTATATTTAAAAAATCTACACCACATAGTTACTTTTGGAATAAAAAACACTATGTTTTATTTATATTCTAATATATGGTATTATTATATTCTAACTATAAGAAGAAAAACACTCGGTAAAATCTACAGGACATACTCACCATTATTGTTTTATTTATATTCTAATTATAAGAAGAAAAAAATCTTCCAACTATATAGTTACTAGTGGGAGAAAAACTCTCACCGTTCTATTCATGTGAAAAAAAACCTTCCAACTATATAGTTATTATCAAGAAAACAAATTCTTCCAAAATTTGTCACTAAACTTTAGTATATAGTTATTATTGGGAATAAAATCTAATCTTTTGGGTTGAAGGAGGAAAAACTACCCACCGAAACTATTGGAAAAAAAAAATACTTTAAATGAACCCCTTATAATATTTCTAAGAGCAGAGTGATCCGGTTGATCAGTTCCGGCGTAACCTCGCCTGAATGAGCCAGCGAAGAGCGTCGGGTTCCCTCCTTCAACTCACGGACCGTCTTCGCCTCTTCCATACGAAAAAGAAGCGAGACCGAGTACGATAGGTCGAGAGTAACCACCACATCATGTATGAAGAGACACTGCCGTAGAACCAGAAAATGGTGTGCCTAAGCGCGTCGAGAAGGAAATGAGACGGTTTCGAACGAGATCCCGACCCCAAAAGACGGGTTAGTTTCTTCTTTCTCCTTCTTTTCTTCATCTAGTGACTTCGTCCGACCGTAACTCTTTTATATCTTTGTTTCGTTCCGTCAATTTTCTTCGTCTGAGTCGGCGGTGCAAGGAAGTAAGCCAGTTAATCGAGGAAGGAAAGTTGATCACAATCGAAAACATATACATTTCTGGCATCAGGTGCTCCATGAGGCTAACGAGTCTAAAAAACTGGTACGCTTAATCTAGTGTCCATTTTTCTCCTTCCTCTTCAGTACTCTGGATGTTTGTCTGAATGTTTTTGTAGTTGAATTTGCTGGACATCACAATTCACAACGGTTCCTGTACCTGATGATCAACTTCTCTTGTTTCTTTCTTAGTTTGCTTGTTTTTTTTATAGGTTTAGGTATTACTGTGTGTGTACACCTATGGGATGATGGTCATGTGTGTATCTGAAATTGTTTGAGATCCTATAAATGAGTTTTCACCTGTCACTGTAAACAAAATATCACTATTATTGACTAATATAAGTTTCTCACTCGCCTCTTTGAATGGTTTACTGGAAACTGAATCTTAATTGCTTCTATATAGTGTATGAATCATAGCCAATCCAATGGTAGAAATTAGTACCTAACATGATGCCAGACAGTGTGAATGCTATGAAGTTATAAGTTATAATTTACTGCTAGACTTACACTGGCATGTCATATCTTCAGTGGACTAATTTTTCTTGTCTACAAGAAAGATTAGCTTCTAGTTAAAATATTTTCAGCTTTTTCTCTATTAATATATCTCTAATTACTAATTTCACTATGCTTTTCCCCTGATTTAACTAAATCCTAAACTGCTGGTGGTTGATTTTACTATTCCATGGGATTTCAAACTCCAGACCGCCACAAGCTTTTGTGTTTTCTTTCAGAGTTGGCTAGTGAGCACACTGATGTTATATTCGTCAAAGCGGACATATTTAATGTGACTGAGTTAAAGGTTTGTACGATCTCATATTATTTTTCTATCTTGTTTCTTGATAAATGTCCGTACATGAGTTAGACCATCCTTCTCTAATTTATGTCATGAATATTCTCTTATGTTATCTGCTGCTGTGGCAGAAAAGTGGGGTGTGCGAGTAATGCCCACTTTCAAGTTCTACAAAGATGGAATGATTCTAAACCAGGTGGTGGCAGGAGCTTACAAGGACCGGCTCAAACACACAGTCAATCTGATAGCTTCATCTGATCCCAAGCGCTGGGGTGTCTTTAATCCGAGTGTGACGCCCGAAACTATTCATCTGTGTGAATCCTTGAATGAAGATTACTGGTTAGATTCAGGCTTCCGTTCCACAACAAAGAACCAAGCGTACTTGTTCATAGCAAACAGATACATGGTGGTAGATTATTCTAATTTGAATAAATGAGTGGAAGGTCCTAACCGTATTTGTAAGGGTTTCAAGTACCTTAGTGAATTTATAAGTCATCAGGGTGTTCTCTGTGCGTTCTCATCTCATGATCCCAATGAAAGCCTACCTCTTTTTGCCTGGCTACTGTGTTCTGATTAATTATGCTGAAGAAAAGATAATTGATATGAAGCCGCACTTCAAGATATTCCCTTTCTTGAAGACGACGTGTAATTTGCGTGAACCAGATGCTGCTTTTGAGTCGTCTGGGAAGTATGAAGCTTACATGTTCTTTCAAGACCAATATGTACGTATAAACTACAAGCAAAATGAACTGCTGGAGGGTCTTAAGAAAATCACTGCCACGGGGTCGTCGTTCCATTTCTTGAGTAACACTGTGTTTGAGAGTGGGATTGATGCAGCTTTTACTAAGCACACCACCTTTGATGATGGTGGGAGAGGTAATCTCGTTGAAGCCTACATCTTCAAAGAGGGTAACTTTGCTGTCATTAGGTTTACCCCTGGAAGCACTGATGGTGGATAAATCGTTGGTGATGAACCCAAGAGATTAATCCCAGATTGGCCCGCTTTGGTAAATGTCTTGCCTTTCAAGAACTGCTTCTGTGTAGATACTGATACTGATGATGATGACAATGAGTGCAATGATGACACTGATAAGATTGCTGTCACCACCTATGCCAAGCGTACTGACTATACTTCATCGTCATCTGAGTCAAGTGTCTCAAGTGACAGTGAGTAAGTAGCTACTGTTGTTTATTTGGGATTCAGAAAACTGATACTCCCTCCGTCCTGAATTGACTGTTCTGTTTGCTTTATGACACGTTTTTCATTTTTATATTAAGCATATAAGATAAAATAATTTTATAAAACTAAATTTTGTAATACATAGTTTATCCTTACATGCAAAACTTAAATTTTCAAAATTAATTTATCTTATATATTAAAAGTTGAAATCAAACGACATGTCCAAATAGTAAACAGGACAATCAATTCAGGACGGTGGGAGTATATTTTCCATCAAGATCCTACTTCACTCTCTTCCTCAAATCTATATGTAACTTTTCATCTTATACTCGTGCAAAAGGGCTGAGCTCGAAACACCACGCTGTGGATTCAACAATGATATCTGAAGAAGCTGACTCAGGAGTTCGTTTCTTCTCACGGAAGCCTCCTCCAACTTTCTGATTACATCTTAGCTGAGATGTAGATGTGAAATTCAAAGTTGGCCGTTAAATCCAGCTTCTTTATGTGTGAAGATATGTAGTTTGAGACGATGGTTAAATGCTGGACGGCACGCTGATCTAGTTTGGTGACCGTAGCAAGAATCAATATTGGTAATGAATGAGATACTCCTAACCAGATCAAGAATGGAAAAGTATATAGAGGGATTCAGCAAAGCCTTAATCTGGTGTCTAATGGTTTTCTATGTTAGTAAATATGTCGGGATGGATGAGAACTCTTAATTTTATTTCTCATTTAATTTAGTTGATGTGATGCTTATTTTTTAAAAGAAAAAGCAAAAAATGAATTTTTTTCTATGATCAGTGTTTCTGACTAGTAAGTGTATTCTTTTGCATCGGGTTTATTGATCAGCTAGTTTATGTCTGATGTCACATACATCAATTGTCATATCAACTATTTTCTCCTCTACTTTTTCTAACTTTCAGATGACAATGACATCAGCTAGATTATCAGCCATCAAAAGAATGGGGCCATAATATATTTATTATCCTTTCGTAATTGAAAAAATCCTAGGTTGGTGCTTCCTATCTGTATCAGTCATATAATGAGCTCGTTGGGGAACAACTTCCAGCAGCAGACAGCTTCTCAATTTCTAAAATTAGCAGGCTTCCACCAAACACCCAAAACCAGCAGTTGACAGCTTCTACAAAACCATCAGCAGACAGCTTCTCAATTTTCAGCAGCAGAATCTAACAATTGTCTCTGCTTTTTAAAACCATCAGCAAACGTTCCACCAAACACCAAAATCAACAGCTGACAACTTCTGCAAAACTATCAGCAGAAAGCTTCTCAATTTCCAGCAACAAAACACAACATCAGCCTCTAGCAGCTGTCCCCAAACGAACCCATGTGTTAAATAATTCATCCTGTAATATTGTTTAGACTAATAGGTTTTCACCACTAGTATGACATCATTCTGTGGATAAAAGTAACAGATCGTCAACTTTGAGTAAGACCAAGGATAATGACGGTGATGTATAATAACAGTAGTTGGCCGACACTCAAAACTATTCTCAAAATTCTCTCCCTTCATCAGGTGTTATGTCCTCAGTTTACATTATCCTCTCGTTTCATTTGCCTCAATCTCAGTCTTGGAAAATACCGATTTGCTTTTTTGTTTGTATTTTTTTTGAGTGTGTAAAGATTTTTATTCCTTTCTTTATTACAAAAAATTTAAATTGTTGTAACTTTTAATATATAAATGCGAAATAAAAAAAATATATCATTGTTAACCTAAATTCAAGCTCTTCAAAATAAGACCAGTCATGGATATGGTTTGACAACTTTTAAAAAAATTTATTTTTTGATACTCTAAAATAATAATATGATTCATTAATTTTGTATAATGATTCATTAAGTAATAAGTGGTGAATTCGACGTTTTTAACTTTCTTAGGGTGGGTTTTGGGGTGTTTTGGGGGTATGGTAATTTATTTGGAATTTGTTCTGTACTTATATTGTAGCAACTAATTCGATAGGTTTTTAGGGTTTGTGGTAGCGGGTTATAGACCCTAAACCCGCCCATTGTAAACCCTAAAAATGCCTTTGACGTTTTAGCTTTCCAAGGGGGGTTTTGGGATGTTTTGGGGGTAGGTTAATCTATTTGGAATTTGTTCTGTATTTATATTGTACCAACTAACTCAACATGTTTTTAGGGTTTGTGGTAGCAGGTTTAGTAGACCCTAAACCGCCACTACAAACCCTAAAAATGTTTTTGACGTTTTTTAGCTTTACTAGGGTGGGTTTTGGGGGTAGGGTAATCTATTTGGAAGTCGTTCTATACTTTACATTGTAGCAACTAACTCAACATGTTTTTAGGGTTTGTGATAGCGGGTTTAGGGTAGGTTTAGGGTCTACCCTAAACCCGCCATTACAAACCCCAAAAATGTCTTAGCTTTCCTATGGCGGTTTTAGGGTGTGTGGGGTTAGGGTAATCTATTTGGAAGTTCTATACTTTAATGTGATGATGTACATATTTTAATGTGAGAATGTACATGTTTTAATGTGAAGATGTGATGTTCAATTATTAGAATGTATGTTTAATGAACATCTATACATGTTTGTATGACAATCTGTACAAGTTTTCTCCCTTATATGTACATGTTTTAATCTAGGGATGTACATATTTAATGATTCGTACAGGTTTATGTGACCATCTATATGTTTTTAATGCGAGGATGTACATGTTTTTACGTAAGAATATACATGTTTTAATGAACATTTGTACAATGTTGTATAATTTTGTATGACCATCTGCACAAGTTTTTCTTTACGTTTTGTGCACTATAACCCTTAGTAGTGTTAGTTTTATTTTTTATTTTTTTAAAAATTAAATATATTTTTAATTTTTACTTGTCAGGTCAGTATACAGGGTCAACATATGTAGTCTAGATGGCTACATTCGGATGTAGCTCAGACTGGTTGTTTCCCAATTCGTCTTTTCTTCTTCCAGTTCTATCACACCCATGAATTCTATCTAGGGTTCTTTTGTCTTCTCTTCTTACCTCCTTATTTGCTGCTAGTTATATGTATTTCCTCATTTTTTCATCTCCATGCTTCATTGCTCCTCACTCTTTCATCCAACTACAATTCTTTGAGTTTTGTTTTTCACAAGTACGCACTGGTATCTTTGATTTATTTTCTAAAAATGTGAGTCTTGGAGGTTAATGGAGTTATGCTCTCTCACTATCGATGTATTATGGGTTAGTTATTTCGGCGCTCCCTATCTATTCTACTACACTGGCTTTCAATGGTAAAAGTCAATACTCTGGCTTTCATTTTACGCTTCAAAAAAATTGGCCCAAACCTTTTTTATCATTGAGTTTGAAATTGTAAATGCCATGCAAGTGGTGCTGGTGAAAGGTCTGTGGGTTGAGCAATATGTAGTTTAATCATCTAGAATCTTCCCATGGTTCTCGCAAACGCAAGTTCACTGAACTTATGGTTGAAGCCTGTAATAATCCGGGTTTTCTGTAAGTTAGATTTATTCGTTAGCTTATATTATAAGTTGGTTTGTATCATTTAGGTGTTGTTGTGGTTAGAGGAAGTGGAGGAGGGCAAGGAGGTCTTTTGCAAGTATGATAATAAGGTAATTAATAAATCAAGAAAATGAGAAGACTCCTTTTCACGTCATTTCCTTCCTCTGACAGTTTTTTCAACGTTCTTCTTGCTCTCTTCTCCTCCCTTCTTAAATCTTCAATCTCCATTGGTGGTCAGTTTCTGCAATTCTAGTGGGTGGAATTCGAGGTTTCGTAGTGGTGTGTTTTCCCTCCAGTGTTCAGGTTTGAGTTGTGTTTTCCGGTTGTGGTTGCAGTGCTCAGTTGGTTCTTCGTTTTCTAATTTTGATTTGGTCTTTAGGTTGTTGATCAGTGTTATGTTTGTTCGAGTGGTGATTGGTGATTTGCTGTGCGATTCCAATCGAAGGTTTCTACTCTTCAATCGAGGTAGGTGGTGAATGGATTCAATGGAGTATGTTCAGCCATGAGGGAAATTAGGGATTTGGATTTCTCTGCTAATCGTTTTCGATGTGTTTTGTGATTGTGTTTCCCTCTGTTTTGCTATCGTTCTACCATCCAAGACCCCCATGGTAAACCGGTGTTATCACCTTGAATTGATTGTGTAAATATTGACTTTGAATTGGTCTTTTTTTTTGTAGATTTCTTAACAGAGTCCGCGCTGTCCAGACATCTGTCCGGACCTGCATGTCCGGATAGACCTTTTAACGTTTTAGTTTGTTGATGATTTCCCTTTGCCCGGACAGAGTGTGAAGATGAGTCTGGAATAGGAGTCTCGGACTTTGCCCAAACTTCCTTGCCCGGACACTAGTCCGGACAACTCTAGTTTTACTCTTAGAATTTGTCCGGGCTTTGTAAGTCCAGACACTAGTCCGAACGTTTGAAGGTTTTGGTCTCTGAGTTTATCCGAACATACAAGTCTGGACAGGTTTGTTTAGTATGTTCGCATTATGTCCGGACGTCTACATCTGGACGCATGTTGGGACATTCATATGGCTTTTCTTAAAATATGTTCCAAGCTCCGTTTTGACCTCCGTTTGCGGGGTTATGATCCCCTAACTCTGATTAAGTGATTTATTCACGTTGTTGCACATACTGATGGACCTCTGTTCTGAAAGATGTATTTATGTTTGGGACCTAGTTGCCTAACTTTTGAGCCATGGATGGCTGGGTCTGGCTATCCTGTAGCATGCTGCACACGAGGTCCTTCTATTTTTTGTTCCTCGGGTTTCCCAGGATGATTAGCAACTGATGGGTCCGACTTATGGTCTATACCATTTCTGTAGTGGGATCCTCTAATTCAAGGGCCTCGCCTTTCTGTATGTGTATGCTTAGTACTAGTGTCCCACCGTATTTGTAAATCTGGATAGTACTTCTTTGAGTGTTTGAATAATGCTTTAGTTTCATTTGAATTTTTTTAGCTTTTGCTGTAAAGTCTGCTTGTGGAATTCAGTTTCATGTGCTTTTGCTTCTGGATCAGATTCTAATTTCAAATGTTTTGAGCATGCTTTCTTGATGAAGTTTTCTATCTACTGAGCTGTGGTTGCTCACCCCGTTCCACTAATACATATTGGTGATTGATCAGCGCGGGTTCTGCTTATGAATTAAGGAGTTAGACTATTTTCCTCTTATGTTATGTTTGATTTTGGACATGATTTTTGACTATTTTGTAGCCTACAAGCCTTGGACTTTGATTATGAATTTGTTGTGTACTTTGGCTTGTAAACCTTTCAACTTTATCAATACAAATATCTATTTATGGTTTTTGAGTATTTGTTTAGAACCCTTACGTATCTTAGATAGTAAGTGTGCGGCGTGTAATGGTCTAAGAACTAGCCCGTTTTGGGGGTCGTTACAAAGCCTCTAAGATCGGATTTGTTTCCAGATAAGCTACATGGTATGCCACCAACACGAGAGATTGAATTTACCATTGATCTGATGCCAGGGATATGGCCTATTGCTAAGGCACCATACAGTATGGCCCCTGCATAGATAAAAGGTTTGAAGGTACAATCGAAGGACCTCCTAGAGAAAGGATTCATACGTCCTAGTGTTTCTCCTTAGGGCGCTCTAGCACTATTCGTGAAGAAGATGGTAGCCTCAGACTTTGCATTGATTATCGTGAGTTGAATACAGAAACAGTCAAGAACAATTGCCCTCTATCGCGGAATGATGACTTTTTCGATTAATTGAGAGGAGCCTCTGTATTCTCTAAGATTGATCTGAGGTCAGGGTATCACCAGATTCGGATCGTAGAGAATGATATTGAGAAAACTACATTTCGAATTAGTTATGGGCATTACGACTTCACAGTTATGCCATTTGGATTGACGAATGCTCCGGTGAAATTTACGAATTTGATGAACCGCCTATTCAGAGAGTAGTTGGATACCTCATTGGTGGTTTTCATCGATGAAATCCTTGTGTATTCCAAGTTCAAGCAGGAGCATGAAGCTGTTTAGGCAGGAGCATGAAGCTCATCTGAAGCAAGTTATAGAGATTATGTGAGAGAATCAGCTTTACCCCAAGCTTTCTAAGTGTGAATTCTGGCTTGATCAAGTATCATTCTTGGGAGACTTTATTTCAGCCAGTGGGATTTCAGTTGACCCTGCAAAGATTGAGGTTGTTAAGACATGGCCAAGACCTAAGTTGGTGACTGATATTCACATCTTCTTAGGCTTGGCAGGATATTACAGAAGGTTTGTCAAGGACTTTTCCAAGGTAATCAAGCCTATAAAGAACCTGATGAAGAAAGAAGTCTTGTTTGTGTGGACCAATGATTGTGAAAAATTCTTTTGAGACATTGAAGGATTTATTGACGTCAACACCAGTGTTTATTGTCCCCGAGGGTACTGACAATTTCAAGGTTTACTGTGATGCCTCTGGAACCGGATTGGACTGAGTACTTATGCAGCATGAGAGGGTAGTTGCTTATGCCTCCCGCCAGTTAAAGAAACATGAAGAGCACTACCCCACCCATGATCTTGAGTTGGACGCAGTTGTGCTTGCACTCAAGATTTGGCAGCATTACCTGTATGGGATGACAGTCATAATTTACTCTGACCATAAGAGTCTGCAGCACGTCTTCACATAGAAGGATCTTAATATAAGGCAAATATCATGGTTTGAGTTACTCAAGGATTATGACATCAATTTGCATATAAGAAGGCATGGCGAATGTAGTAGCTGATGCCTTGATTCATAGAGCACACACGTTGTATGCTTTGGTAGCGAGCAATAGTTTGATTGATGAGGTACAGAGTGCTCAGGAAGACAACCAGTATATGCAGATGGTCAGGCAGAAATTGATTGAAGGGATCATTCAAGGGCATAAGTATAATTTCAGACTCAGTGATGACAAATTGATTAGATTGAATGACTGGGTGTGTATTTTTTAGAGTAGTTCAGATTTTAAGGAGAAGATTATGCACGAAGCACACTATTCATCTTTATCCGTCCATCCTTGATCATCTAATATGTACAAGGATCTGAAAGTTCATTTTTGTTGGGTTGGTATAAAGAAATATTGCATTGAATTTGTGACACTATGTCTTACCTCCCAAAAGGTAAAGTTCGAGCATAAGAGACCTGGTAGACTAGTGCAGACTATACCAATACCATACTGGAAGTTTAAGGACTTATCCATGAATTTCATAGTTGGTTTGCCACCAACTGAAATACCCCGGACTTAAAAATGGTGATTAATTATTCTAATATGATATTTATAGGCCTAATGATGCTTAAAGAACATTGGTGAAGAAAGTAAAATCAAAGGAAATAAGAAAACACATAAAAGGCATAAAATGTAAAAACATGCGTTACACAACCTTAGGAGGTATATGACCTCGACTAGGGTCCTAGATGAATTCCTAAGACTTAATTATACACTAATAATGTGTGGGAACAATTACCAAAGAAAACGGGTTCATATAGTGGATTAAAAATGCAAACGAAGTCCTAAAGCATGCTTTTCGAGAAAACCAAAAATGTGACTTTAAGTGGTTTAAACGGACTCGTAAAAATTATAGTTGATCATATAACTATAATAAAACATTTATGAAGGTTTAATAACCATTAAAATTAAAGAAACGAGAGAAAAATCCGAAAACGGGCCCGGTTAATGAATAGTGCCCAAACCGGGAATTTAGCGAGCGGTTCTTGCGAAAAGATGAAAACGCCCCTCCCTAGCTAACTAATGGGGGCCGGTTTTTAGAGTGTTCCAGCACTGCCCTCTCTTAAATAATAAACTAGCTAATAAGTTAGAAGAGAAAAGAAGAAATGAAAAAAAAAGGGAAAAGTACATAAGTCACTTTTTTTTCTCTCTCTCTCCTCTCATTTTCCTCCTCCCTCACCCTTTCTTCCTCCCAGCCGGTTCCATCCTCCCCTTCTCCTTCCTCCCGTTCTTGAAGCAGCCTCCCATGGCTTCCCTCCTTTCTTTTGCTTGCCCAAGCCACACCAATGCTTCAAATCAAAAACAAAGTGGATATTCTTCTTAGTTGGAGCAAGGGCTTTCTTTCCCTCTTTTCAAAATCTCAAAAGGATGAAGATGACCTCCATGTGTATAGCTCCATTTGAGGAGAGAAGCACATTTTCTGGAGCTAGATTGTCTCCTCTTTCATTTAAGGTAAGAAAAACTCAAAAAAAATCCATTGTTTCCTCCATCCTTTTGTTCAGCCGATTTTGGCTCCATGTGGTGACTTTTTCCTTGTTTTGTGTGAGCAATTATCCAAGATACAAAAGGATGGTTGGAACTCTCCTTTGATTCATGACTAAAATCCCATTCTAGGGTTCTAAGGTAAATGCCCTAATTTTTGTGCTTTAAGCACCTCCCTTGTAATCTAGAGTAATTAAGGAATCTAGGTGTGTTACTTAGTTCCTAATTCCCCATTTGAATGTTGGTCTAGAGTGTTGGCAATGGTATTGCCATTGATCGAAAATCAAGAGAAATAGAGAAGAGAAAGAAGAGGAGAATTGAAAAGGAAGTACTTGGGAGCTTAAGGTAAGATAATCTACCTTAATTTATGTCCTGAATGTTTTTAGAAATTTTGGGGATGGGTAATTAAATGAATGAACCAAATATATGCTAGAAATGTGTTCGGGTGACTTAAAAGAGAATTGTGATTCTCTTAGTGCAATTGTGGATTGTTGTTTGATTTAAGGCCTTGGAGCCAAGTGATTTAAGGTTTATGTATTTAATTGTGATTGATGAAATTTTGGATGAGATTGTGTGCTGGTAGAATCCACTAGGGATATGGCTAGTTGGAATTGATTTAGGTGATGAAGATAATGACATATGGATGTGTTAGAATTGTGGGGAAGTTATGGCAAAAAATCTGTAGAAACTAAGAGGTTTAGGTGATGTTATGAGTATTGGAGAACCTAAAGTTAACTAGGAATAAAGGGGGATTAATTTAGGTAGTTAATCAACTTGAGGTGTTTGTTGAAGAATGGAATACACTTGAGCAAAAATCTGTAGCAAATGTGATGTTGAGGTGTCTTGGAATTCCTAGAAAAGAACTAGTGTGTGTGACCTAGAAAATAATGAATGAGTTTTGGCAATGGAGATGAATATGCTAGGAAGGATTTGGAATGGTCATAATAGTTGAGGGTAAGTGGTAAACTGTCATGAGAAGGGTTGGAAATGCACTAGTGTGCAGAAATTGAGAGTGAGAGTGAAAATGTAGAATTATCAAGAATTGAATGATAGGTTTGGACAATGGATTAAGGAGGTTTTTGGGCATGATTATGGAGTTAGAACATGTTTGGAAACATGTGGAATGATTAGAAAAGAAATGGATGAGAAATGGGGTTGGAATAGAAATCTAAACTGTCAAATTTAGCAGCTTTTTAGCAGGGTCTGGGACCTAGTCCTTGGCAAGGTCCCGGACCACACATTAAAATGGGCCGAGAATATACCTCTGTGATTGGTCCGGGACCTAGCTTAGGGACAAAGTCCCGGACCACCTTAATTTTTCAGCGGAGAGAATGACCATGTATTGGTCCGGGACTTAAGAGGAGTACAAAGTTCCGGACCAAGTTAAAAATGCCCCCGAGAGTTCTGAAATGCATTGGTCCGGGACTTAAGGGCCGGACCAAGTCCCGGATCACACCAGAACGTGAACCGTGAGTGTTTAAATGGTATTTAATGATGGGGAATTGAATGGTAATGATAATAGATGATGATTAGGACTTGTTTGGTGACATGTAAAGGTCATTAGGAGTATAAACAAGTATGAGAATGTAAGTGAAAGTGAGAACTTAAGATCAAAAGAGTAAAGTTAACGGGACAACGGGGTTAACTACGAGCGTACTAGTCACTAATTACCGTATCACCTTGACATTAATAGAAAACACTTGAAATGTTATCAGTGAATCAAGAATTATCTGAGGAGCGTGAGATGACACGTTAGAGTAATTCCTTGGTGACAGGTATGGTTTTCTTGCAACTTGTGTCCTGCCGAGTTACCCTCGGCTTGTGTGCTACTTGTTATTGTGTGTCGACCTAACAAGATAAAAGCACGGAAATGTTACTGTATTTGATATATGTATATCTTGATGCCTGTTGTGTGAACTAACCAAACCTTGTTTGAATTGCAAAAACTAACTGAGATTGTTATCTAACTTGAATAAAATAACACTTGGTTAGAGACTTGTAGTGAGAGTTGAATACACAAAGTAATCTAAAACACGGAGAAACACGTAAGAATCTCAACTAGAGAATAATTGTAGTTCAACGCTATGAACTCATGAGAAAAGTAAAAAGAGATATGTGGGATTAGTAAACTCCCTTTTAATGGTCATCGAGAACAACGATAATTCAATCTTATGAACTCACTAGAGTGTGACAGAGATGTATGAGACTATTGAACTCCCTTTTTATGATAGTCGACCTCCTATATGAGGATCCGACCGGTATGAGAAAACAACCCGAATGTAAAGTATTTAAAATGTTGGGGCAACCCTTAAATCTGAGAATACAAGAATTCAAGAGAGATTCCCTAAGTTATTAGATGGCATCGAGAGTGATGCTTCTAGACAATATACATAATTATGTTATAACTCCAACGAGAGAAGTGATTGGGAATGTGAGTAGTCCGAAAGAGACTCGGACGTATGTGAAAGAAAGAAGAACCAAGAGAGTAGTTCCGGTTGCTAGTTGAACCTTCCCACTATGCTAGACCCGGTGTAGGGTCGAAACGGGGAAGTAAGACTAGATCCTGAAAGCCCGGTGGTGAGAATTGTGAATGTTTCTACCTGGAGGTCAAGTGTGTTGACTTAAGAGTTATTCAAGAGAGGAATAATTAAGAAAATAAGATCGAGACCTGTAGTGTCTATAGATCTAAGAGAACAAGAAAGTTATCCGAAGAGAATGGATAATATAGTAAATGATGAGAATGAGATGACATTAGTGAGGCAGAAACCCTCAAGGCCCAAAGAGCAAGATAATGTAAACTAACAAACTTAATGTGTTAGTTTTGTGATTGTATTCCCTTGTATGAATACTTGATATGAATGCGAGCATGTTGTGTGTTTATAGCATTTCATGTTTTGATTTAAATAAAATCAATCACATGCTTAGATGACAATTAGTTGGGTGTGACCCGGTAGTAGCGGGTTGCACGTCTACCATACCAGCAAAGGTGCTGAGCCCCTTTGGGGCCACCCATTATTTTTCAGGTACATTGAAGATGATTACCGTTCAAGAGTAGGACGGGGATTGCGGGTAAGCATGGGTAGTTGATTAAGTACATTTGTAATTGTATGTATTTGTAGGGTAAGTCTGAATGTGTTATCGGCATAGAGAAAGTGATAAACTCGGTATAGTTGGATTGTACTTGTACTTGACTCGGTTTAGAAATGGAATGATGATGTATTGTATAAGTACTCGGGATTCCGGTCCATCAGAGTTACCGTTAGTATTAATTTAGGCCTTGTTAGTCACGTGGGTGACTAACGACATTGTTTCACCCACCGTTGTGTTAGAATTTCCACTGCGAATGTAATGAGGATTGAGACAGTTTAAGAGTTTATGATGTGATTAGCGATATGGGTGTTACACCGACTAAGGGAGGACTAAACCAGATATAGGTTATTGTTGATAGGCTCACGAAAGTGGCCAAATTTATTTAAATGCCCCTAAGTAATACATAATTTAATCAAAAAGTAATTAATGAATGATAGAGGCTAATGAGCCAAATTAATTAAGAAAATTATATAACCTCCAATATATTTATACAAATAAATATATAGTCCAAAAGGTTATTAAACCTTACACAAAATATTGGACTAAGCGGGAATAATTATAAGGAATAATTGAAATATTCCAAATATTAACTATCCTAATTAATAATAAATTAATTTAATGAAAAGGGTTAAATATCCTCAAAGAAGTAAAAAAAATGAATGAATGAACAATATAATATAAATGATCTTAATGAGGTTAAAAAATAGTTTATTTAACCATAACTATGCACTTATATAAACGTATGTATAAGTTAAAAGGGCAAGACCATCCCTAACCACACACGGTAATAACATCGATGAAGGTTTAAAAGGGTTTAAACCTTAGACATAAAGAAAACATTATGGAGGAAAGAGAGAAAGTAAATAGCAATCATGATATTATATAATGTACAAAATGAATAATGTACAAGGAGGCACATAAAATAATAATATGGACATTATCAAATGAATGTAACATGAAATATACAAATTACACAAAATTAGAATGAGATTAACATGTTTGTGGAGAGGAATTGAATACAGATATGGGAGCACTTAAGTAAATCAAATAAAGTGGAATGAATTAGACATATATTATTTTACTAAGTTGTAAACTAACACTCACATTATTCCCTTAATTAGTAAAAGAGTAGAACTTTACAAGGTAGCAAATGTGCCACGTTAGTATCTTCCTCACCACTCTTTGCTTCCGCATCTCCCTCCACTCTCGGTAATGTTGTAAGCTTTACTGGCGAACAAGAGAACATACATACTCGGCAACTCTCTTCAATTCTTTTTAGCCTCTGTTCATTTTCATGCCTCCCCTCAACTTCACTCCTCTGCTGAATAACAAACCTAACTGGAGAACAAGGAAAGTATATATTCTGACTTCATTCATTCCTTGTTGTATCTCGTAAGTCAAATGAGGAAGAATGGGCCCAGTAATTCATTCTGAAACCAGTGCTCTGGAATAGGTAATATACTTAACCTATCTTCATCTTTTTTCCTTACTGGTACAAGTCTGCAGCACAAATACTACAAGTTTTTTCATTCTCTTCTGCTACTTCTTGTTCTATTATGGTACTGTAAATTTGCAACCCTAAACAGCAAACAAAGAACATTCATGTCCTGCACCAGTTTCATTCTCTTCGTGTGAGGCACTCCTGCTGTTACACTTTGGGAAGAAAATCGCACACCAGATTGGAAGCAGCAGGGGATAGTTCATTGCAAAAACGGTAATGCTCTTGAACTGCCTTCCATCTAATGATATCAAGTATAGAACTTTGACATCCTGCTGTTGTGCAATCTCCATTCTCTTCCTGCATCTGCAGTGATAAATAACTGGGACTGCCGCGTTTTACACACTAGATTTCTGGGGTAGAAAACATTTCTTCCAGAACCGGTAATTTGTGCCCCTGTCTTCATTCACTTCCCAATAATTTTACAACCCAAATCTGTGAACAAGGGACTTATCTCTGCACGTCAGTTCATTTTCTTCACTTGTCTTCTGGCAAACAAGTAACATACACCTCCCTCCTCATCCATTCTTGAGTCTACTGCAAATTGTGCACTAGATTGCAATCGGGCAGAATACAGGCCCTGCGCTCTGTTCAATCTCTACTAATGATGCTACATCTTGTACACCTTATTGAAGAGGGGGAGAGAAACAATTAATTTCAGAATCGGTAACATACTTAAACTCCTCTTATTCTTATATCGATTACCACAATTGAAGTTTTGGCCTTCTCTACTATACTTCAGATGGAAGTGGTTGAAAACAATTCATTTATATAACCGTGAACCACCTCGCACACTAGATTGAGGGAATGAAAACATTTCAGTTCTGGAACTGTGAAACATCTCGCACATCAGATTGAGGGGAAGGATCTGGTTCATTCTAAAACTGGTAATTTGCTCAAATCTACCTCTTTCTCTTTTGCGAGTATAATGATACCAGTATTTTGTTCCTTTTATTGCATTTGTGAAGCAATAGATAAGCATTAAAAGTAGTACGTAGCCTTTGTTGTTTTCTGAATTCAAAGACTTTGCTGCAGTGTAAGCTTGGAGTTAGGTAATAATGGTATTCCTCCTACAATCTAGATGCTGCCAGTTACAACAAAACCCTTTGATTGCTTCCGTTACACCTAGTGAAACAATGATTAGCATTTTAAGCAGTAACATGTCGCTGCTATTCCAAAAACCAGTCTGGAGTATAGGCTGCGATAGATTTTGAGTAGGGAAGGTGCTCTCTTTCTTGCAGGCTGTTGTATTCTTATCTCCTTAAACTACACCAAATAAATTGTGGGTTAGTCAAATAGATGTGATTGATATGAACACATTTTGGATAATTGAACAATTGTGGTTTATCTGGACATATTGTGTTTAGTTGATGAAATTATGGTCTGCTTGTTAAAAAAAAAACAACACACGAGTCCTGAACTTTACTGCACTCTTAACAACACATGTTAAATTGTGGGTATGTGTATTTTATGGCAGTCTCAATCAGAATTGAATGATAATCTAATTTAGCCTTGACAAAGGTGGAAATATTGTGGGTTAGTTGCGTATTAACCAGTTGTAACAACACGTTGAATTATAGTTTGGAGCATTATATAACAACTTCAATTAAAGTAAATTATGCCTAAGCTTCACTATAAACAACTAGTACTAAATTAGATGAACAAGACAAATTAATAAGCAATAAACTGATAAGTGAATATAAATATATAAGGGCTGAAAGAAAAAAAAGAAGAAGGAAATAATGAAATAATATTTGTCTAGAGTTAATCAGTTTTCTTCTCCTCACTGTAACATTGGAACTGATAGAAATATACATGTTTCTTCCATTTTCTTCACGGTGAATATCCAACTATATATAGATATATGTACAACATACTCTTCATGGTAGTTTTGAAACCTAAGCTGAAGCAAACTCCGCCAGCCTTCCTACTCCTCACGGTAATGCTACAAATCGAACAAAAATATATACACAAGTTTCATTGTTTGAAAATGACAAATGGAACAAATCTCGGTTAATGCTTAATTATATATATACACATGTAATTGCACTAAACTGAATATATATATATACTTAACGTAACAAGGCTACACACAAACACATATGTATATAGTTGGTAAACAAAAATTAAGAGGAATGCTATAAAAAGAAGAGATGTTATAGTGATAAAGAGTTACACAACACTGGAATTATATAATTCAAGGAATTTATTATGGATTATATAGTAGTGTTGACTTGTATATATTGACCAAGTCAACCAAACCAAATTGACCAAGAGGGTCAAGTTGACCAACTCAAATTTTAAATGGGAATTTAAATGCCAAAGGCTATTAATACTTAAAGGTCAATTATATGAAATATCATATAGTAACAATAATTATATATGAATGTGTATGTATAATATGAATATACACCCATGGTTAAAAGAAATGATATATGTGAGAACTAAATCCTTTGTTATAAGAGGATACCACATGTTAACTACTACTACAACTAAAGGATCAATTAACTAATCCCGAACATGAGTTAAACCCGAATGAAAACAATAATAATCAGGGGGTTAAATACCGGGGGATTGGTGACTATATGGGATACCGATTTGGTTTGAATTATAGTGGATTGACACTTAGCGTGTATATATGTTCCAGAGCTATGAGACAAGAGCTACTAGAGTAGAGGGAGAGCATGATACTTCATGCTAGGATTTACGACGGTGAACGGTATGTGAATGTGTGGTTTGAACGTCTTAAGGGTTTCCTTGGGTCCAGACATATTGTGTGTTTAAATGTTAAGAATAATTATGGTATTCATGTATTGTGTATGTGTTTATGTGATTCGATCGTCACAGCGTTTATTAACTGTGCGCAAACGTCGATCGGACAGAGTGATACCCATTATCACTCAACTTGTGTGTGAACAATTAGGAGGAAACTCTGAGTACTAACCTAAGAGTGTAAATTACTCCTAAAACACTAAGTGAAATACTTAGATTAGAGACCCGGTATATTAACTGTCTCTAGAGCGATGACTCGAACTGGAACATCACCTAGAAGACTTCTAGGTATATGAGTAATTCCTGAGAGGCTTCAAATAAATGTGGTCTCCTATTATCGAGGAGATGAATTAAAATACTCAACGAATGAGAGTGTTATGATCTGATGAAAAGCATGTTTAGTAAATCCTGGGTTGCATACGTTCCAGTAGGTTGTGCAGAGTGATCACTAGAGAGGAACTCTAATGGAGTGACTTTTGTTATGGTAATCTAACGAGCCTGATACAATTGTTAGTCAGAGTGTGCTACCGTTGGCATCATGGCTTCGACCGTATGGACGTCTATCACGTAGACAAGTAAGTCCATCTACCCACTGGTAGTATGGCATAGGACTACTGTCCAATTATGAAAGTGTGAGGTTAAACGGGGAATTATCCTTAACGTGACACCTGTATGGCTATGTGGGATTTGACAGAAGCGGGACTTCAAATGATGGAAACTGATCAAGAGAAACGAATTCTGTTTCAGCAAACTTGTTATCCTTATTTAAATTAAATGGCGATTTAATTTAATTGTAACATGATTGTTATGATTTGCTATGTGAATATGTTTGTGTTAAGCTGTATGTATATTTCTCATTTATAGTTACTTACTAAGCATGTAACGGAATAGCATGAAACGAACCTTATGGTAAGGAAGATGGCTAATCAACCTAAGTGACCTAAAGGGTATTGGATCACATTATTAGTATACTCAGTGGTTGGCTGAGCCTTTAAGGCGTCACATTACAGGTGCGTAGCTGTTGCAAAACTGACACGTGAGTGCGAGATTTTGGGAGATTAGTAGCGGTATACCTCTCAGTGAAACCATAAGTTGTGATATTCCATTTGGACATTTGGCATTACTAGGTAGATTGCTCACTAGTCATTTTGGGATTAGAGTGTTGTAAACTTTGGATTAATGTTGCACACTTGTCATCATTGTTGTTAGCATTGTATTACTAGTTTGGTTGTGTAAGTGAACACTTCGTTATACGCATGGGCGGATAATGCGTGTAACACCCGGGATAAATGGTTTAGTTTATTTTCCGCTACGACGTCTTTATTATTGCTACAATTCGTGTTAATTAATATTGTAATATGAAATACCTCAAACCTATCTATGGTAATTAATGTTAAATTATGATTTAATAAGGCTAAATTATGCCTTAGAAACATTGGTAAACAATTTAAACCATAGAAACACAAAGAAAACACCATAAAGATAATTTAAGCTAATACTTGCTCAAGACTTGGTGTAACCTTGATTAGGACTCAAATGGCATTCTTAGACCTTGTTAACATGCTAATGGGCATGTTAAATCAATTACCAAAGAAAACCAAGCTCAAAAACAAGTTAAAACACAAATTGTGCTTTAAGACTCCTTAAAGCACATTTTTGAAAAATGTCTTAGAAATGGGTTTTAAGTGGCTAAATGACCAATTTTATACCTTAATCAACATGTGTACTATTTAGTATCACATTAGGAAGCCTAAATCAATGAGAAACCAAACATTTCACAAATTTGTGCACTAATTATGAATAGTGACCAAATAGTGCCCAATTAAGACTTTAATCTCTTTTGATTAGTCAAATAGTCAAACTAGCCCATAAATATCTAAGGAAAGGGGAGGGGTCTGGTTTTTGGATAGGTGAGTCATCACCAAATGCCAGCACTTTTAGAAAATAAGAGGGAAAAGTGAAAGAATGACTATTTACCTTTTAACAATTATCTTCCTTATGCCTCTCTTCTCTCTCCACTCTTCTCATTTCACTTCCCCAACGGTTTCTTATCTTCATCCTCCCAAAGAAAAACATTGAAGCAGCACTCCATTCTTCTTCATCTTCATTTGCTTGCCAAATACAACTCCAAGCTCCAAATCCAAAACCAAGCATATATTTGTGCTAGTTAGGCCAAGACCTTTCATTCTCTCTTTTCAAAACTCCAAAAACCAGAAGTTGGACTCCATTGAAGGAGCTCCATTTGAAGAGGAAAGCTCATGTTCTAGAGCTAGTTTAGTCTCTCTTTGGTTCAAGGTAAGAAAGAACATAAAAACTCATATTTTCTTCCATCTTTTGTAAGTGACGAAAATTACCATTTGAAGTGGCTGTTTTTACTCCTTATATTAGCCTTGATTCAATATTCAAAAGACTAGAGGAGGTCTTTCCTTGCTTCCTTATCAAAGTCCATTCCAAATTCCTAAGGTAAACACTCATTTTTAATGCACTAAGCACACCTTTTAACCTAGGAATGATTCCATGTGTCTAGGTATATTACTTAGCACTCATTACATCTATTTGAATATTGATTAGAAGATTAGTAAGGGAACAAACTCCTTGGCTGATTTTCAATCAAGAAAACCAAGAGGAAGAGAAAGAGAGAAAGGCTTGAAAACCTATGGTAAATGATTACCTTAATGTAGTTTAGTACCTTAGGAAATTGTATTTATATTGATATAAACAAACTAAAGAGCCAATGGTAAATGAGTTAGTAAAATAACCATGAGGTGAATTACAAGAGCATTTATAATTGCCATGGGATTGATGTTGTGTAAATGCAGGTTTACAGCTAAATGAAGGGACATTCAGTGTTTAGTTTATGTCATTTAAGGGCCTAAGAGCCATGTCATTTAAGGGCCTAAGTGCCAAGCAATTTAAGGTTATGCATTATATTTTGAATTGATGTAGTTTGAGTGTAAATTGTGTGTAGAGAACATCCATTAAGGATTTGATTGTCTTGGGATGTTTAAGGAAGAAAAACTGTGTGTTTGGGTATAATAATATAGTAGGGAAGCTATGTCAAAATTTGGTTAAGAAACAAAGTCTTTTAAGTGTTCTAATGAGATATTATGATCTAGGTTGTACTAGGAACCATTAAAGGAAATTTGGGTAGAAATGAGTTAACTAAGGTGTTCTTGTGAAATACCCCACAAATTAATTTAAATTAATTTAGGGGATTTCTTTTAGTAAATCCTAGATGATACTATTAAATATTAATTTATTATATGGTATTATGAATTTGATAGTGAGATTTATGAGTCAATAAATATTGGGAAAATTTCAAGACACTCCAATTATATTATAAAGATTTTAGAAATATTTTAACATTGATTTAAGGCTTAAAAGTCAAAATAAAATCATGGAAACCTTAAAGCTTCAAAAGCCTTGCTAGGATTGACTTTTTGAGAATGGTCAAATCAGGCCATGAAAAGTATACCAATAAAAAGGTTATGGAAAACCAAGAAGATTGATAAAAAGAACGTTAAAAACGGATCATCCTAGCCAAAGTTATGATAAATTGAAGTTTAGAGCCAAAATTTTGGAGGTTGCTGACGTGTCCAGAGGGCTGACTCAGCCGCGCGCCTCGGGACACGTGCCGCCCAGTCAGCACCAGAGTACTTAAAGGTTGTTTTCCTTCAGTTTTGGCATGTCATGGGTCGATCTTTAGACCTATATCTTTTTCCCTACTCCACCATTTGGTATGCCGTTTGTTTCATTCGATTCTCCTATCTTTCCTCTTTCCAACCATTACTCACACACCATCTAACTCCTTCTACAATGATCGGAAAGTTGATCCAAAGTTGCCTCCTCGCGAGTTCGTAACCCAGAATTCCAGTTTTTCCTGAAATCGAAATCGGGTAAACTTCGTCACGCCATAACTTCTTCATTTCTCATCCAAATTTCGTGTTCTTCAGCTTGTTTTGAAGATCTCTAATCCCTCTATAACTTTCATGTTGATGGCCAAGGCTGATTCGCACTGGTTTGGGAGATAAATCTGTCTAAAGTTGCCTACTCGATCACGGTGGTAATTCTGCCCAGTTCATCCCGAAACCAACTAGGTAAACACAGATCTTGTGAGATCTATAACTTTCTCCCTAGTTCATCAAATTCAATGATTCTTCCACTAACATCTAGAGTTACATGTCTAGTTTGGATTGTGATAGGTTCCATGAATCAAATCTCTCTCAGTTGGTGCGAGTTGATTCGAGAACATACCTGATCTGCACATAAAATAACGTTTTCCAGAATTCCCGATTTGGATTCTCCTCGTTAATGCAATTCCGGTGAGTTTCTGATCAAATTGCTCCGTTGTTTCCATTCGAAATTTCATCACCGATCAAACCCACATACCAATTTAGTCTATTATGCATTACAATAGGAGAATTTGTCAAAATCGGATTCGAACTAAACTATGAACCCTATCTTTCGAACCCAGATTCGAAACTACTCAATTCTGCATGATAATTGGGGAAATCGGTACCATTAGAACCGGAATTTGATTTCGAATCGATAGGAACAAGAATCACCGAATTTCGTTCTGTAGATTGTGAGATATCGAGTGATTAGTACTCGGGTGCGAATTCGGAAATCCTGAAGAACTCGCGAGTTCTGGGCCGTCCGATCTCGGTTAATAAGAATGGACGGCCGAGATTAGATCGTGGGGGTTTAAGTTGTAATAAGTTAATATGTTTTCCAGAATAAAGTCCTAACTTGCTAGATTTATTTAATGGCCTTCCCGAATGTATTTTGATTTGAAATTTTAACCATAGATTCCTTATAAAATCTAGTTTATTTTGATGTAAATTAATATGGGTTTTGAGTTTTTAAACATAAGTTATGATTTTTTGCAAGTTACGGGTATTATGGTATTATTTGGGCAATTTAAAAAGATATTTTTATGAAATAAAAATTTTATAATGTCTAAAATGTTATAATTATTATATATTAAATTTGGGAATTTTTGGACAAGGGTAAATGGGTTTAAAAATTATGTTTATGGAATTTTCGTAAGAATAACTTATAATATATGGTTTTTAATGTAACAAAAATTAAAGTATGGTTGTTAATAAGCTTTTTAGGTCGGGGAAAATAATTAAACCTAAATTAAAATTTTCATCAGTATGTTTATAAATATTTTGGGTATTATCTTTTAGGTGAAGTAAAAGTTGTTTACACATAAATATACTTATATGAGAAAAATAAAATAGGAACTTATATTAAATCGAGGTATTAAACTAAACTACATATTATTATTATGGAGGTTAATATGCTTAATTAAACTAGGGCAAACACTTTATTTTATAAACCATATATCAGTTGTGGATATGTCTAAAAGGTATTAAATATAGTTAAATACAATATGAATTTCTTAAAGAATGTTTTGGATAAATCCTAAGGAAAATATAAGTGTATATAAATACATTAGAAGTAAATAAAAGAAGTAACATTCCTTATGGGAAACATATTAAGAGGGAAAAATTGGGATAAACCTAATTCATACGTGACAATTAAAAATATTAAATGTTAATGTGACATCTAGATGGACTATTTGGGGGAAATACGCATCCTAAACCTTAAATAGGTGTCAAAGTAAGTTAGCCAATCGTAACCAAAGGGTTTAATTAAATTAAACCTATAATCAGGAGTAGGTAAATGGAATAAGTTAAGTATACATTAAAGATTTAATTACGAGATCTAGCCAGATCCTTAGGAGGGAGTAACTGTAAAACAAAACTATAGACTAATAAGAATGGAGGATGTGTAGCATTATAGTGCCTTAACTAATCAATGCTTGGAATACTTTAATTATAGGTGATTAGTGGAAGTAGTTCGCATTTTCAAGTTTGGTTACTGCTTCTACATATACCAGGTACGATTTCTCGTACTCAGATACTTTTGGTAACGAACTTTATGAAATGTTTTGAGAAACGCTAACTAAGCTTGAATGGATTTCAAAGGAAACTATTTGTGTGACTAACTCAGCTTGATGTGACTAATTGAGCCTTGAATGTATAACTTACGTGATTATTGGTTCCTCCTATCTGGTTGTTTCATTAGATATTATCTGCCTGGGGTTTACGCCTCTGCACTCTGTAGGACTGAGTGTTTTGGTATCGCTCTGGTGCAGTTAATAATATAGTGGGAATATGGGAAATGTCAACTTTGGTAAATTCTTTCTTTGACTCTGGATATTGTTTCAACCATGAGCCGAGTCTTTGTTGTGATGTGCATACATCTTCACCGGTAAACAGCGAGGGGCCGTATATCCCCTGTCCAATCGGACGTGGTAAACAGCGAGGGGCTGTATTCCCCTGTCCAGTCGGACGTTGTAAACAGCGAGGGGCTGTATATCCCCTGTCCTATCGGACGTAGTCAACAGCGAGCCATCTCTTCCAATTGGTTTCATTCCACCCTTGAGTTATTGGTTCTTGGATTTCTTCTTTCCTTTCCTAGTCCTTGTGACTACTTGGGTCTTTCTACTCTTACTGGAACTTAATCTAACTTAAGCATGGGATTTCACTAACTCCTGGTGTGGTTTTAACTGACTAACTTTATCCTTATGTTGACTATCTCTATTTCTTGCTTGTTGCTTTGACTTGGTGATTTTGAAGTGCCTTGTCCCTCTGTTTGGTTTTTAAGAGTTTCTTTCCAAGTTTCTATATTGTTTAAAGATTATGTTTTAATTTCTGTTATGAGGATTGTACCAGTTCCATTCCAGGGAACTGACTCACCCCTCCCGGGGTGGGCTGCTTGGTTTTATCTTGCAGGTATGAGTTGTTATACAGGTGGCCACGAAGAGTCTGAGTGATTGGGGTGGGAATTAGGATTTGTGGAGCGTTGGCGTATTTTTCTAATGTTAGGATTATGTTATGTTTTCTCGAGTTCAGACCGTAGCAGTTATAATTATTATAAGTTGTAATTGGTGAGGTTTGGTGCCGGGTGCTTGGAACCCGATGATCTGTAATCGCCTTAGTATTTTACTTTCCGCTGCATTTTAAATAGGGGCGTTACAGAAAGTGGTATCAGAGCGTAGTTACGCTCTGAGCCCGAGAAAACAAGCCGAGTGAAATACTTAGAATATAGGTGCCCTTAAAACTGGGGAAGTGGGGTAGAATTGGGAAGTGAGGATTCCAGAAAGGCACGTTACCCTTACCCCATACTTTGCCTTACTTACATTACTCATGAACACTCTAACTACATACCGTCCATGGGTAGTTATGAAACACTTCGCACGTTACTACATAGATATCTAGAATTAATATACAACTTCTGAACAACAAACACCATCCTTTAGCAGCTAAATGTCTCAAAGAGGAGGAAGAGGAGGACGCGGAGGAAGAGGAGGACGAGGAGCGGGACCCCCAGGTGGTTACGGACCCGACGCTGTTACCCCTGAGGTCATAGCTCAGATTGTGACCGCTGCATTAGCTCAGCAGCAGGCTCAGATCCCTCAACCACCGCCACCACCACCCAATGGTCCACGGGAGTTTAACTGGTTGAAAGCGGTCAACGATCTTCGTCCCCCAGTCTACGAAGGCCAGCCAGTACCGAAAGCTCTGGAGAAATACATCGCTGAGATTCAAAAGGCTTTTACCTCTCTACATGTTCCAGCAGAACGCCAAGTGGACATAGCGGCCTACTTTCTCCAAGGGCCCGCTCATCGATGGTGGCAGACAGCCAGAGCCGAGCTGACCGCCCAAGCGAACTTTGATTTCCAAGCTTTTCTGGTGGCCCTGAGAGCTAAGTTCTACCCATCCTACCTACAGAAGAGGATGAGAAGTGAATTTGAGCAGTTGAAGCAAGGGACTTCCTCTGTTGCTGAATACTATGACAAGTTTGTGGAGTTGCTTGCCGTCATTGGCGAGGGGGCTTACGCTCCGAGGTATTTGGTGGACAAATTCCATACCGGCTTGGACTTCAGGATCATGAATATGATCGGTTCCACCAGAGGAAAGACTTTACAGGTATGAAATATGACTGTGGAATTTCTGGCATGCTTGGATTCCCCACTAACACGTGTTGTAACGATAGGAGCTAGCTGATGATGCAAATGACTGTGAAACCACCATCGCATATCAGGATTCTGTGCTAGGGAAGAGGAGGAATGATAATGGAGGAGGAAATGGAAGAGGATCCTCTCAGAATCATGAAAAGAGGGGAAAATTTTTCAAGGGAGGGAATGAGAAAGCCATCGTTCCTTCCCATGCTGATGCTAAGCCTCTCCGCTATGAGCCACCTAGGGGTGAGAAAAGATAGAATCTACAATGTAGCTTTATTTTGCTATCACATTACTAACCTTGAACTGAAACAGGAGACAACCCGGTGAGAAGGTATTTCTGTAGGTGGTGCCAGAAGGATCACCCAGGCAAGGACTGTAAAGGGAACCTGGTAGAATGCCACTACTGCAGTAAGAAGGGGCACAGGGGATTCGAATGCTTCTTGAACCCGGACTCCAAGAGTTACTAGCCACACACCGGGTCGGCGGCAAAAGCCCCAACTACAAATGCTACCGGAGGAGGAGGTAGAGGTGGCACAGGAGGTGTAGGACCATCTACCAACCGCCCTGCCCAGAGCTACCCTCAGAGGCCAGGCAAAGCACCAACTCTCAACCTGGCGGACCGTGTCGAATTAGCGAGTGATGACCCGAGTTCACCTGGTGAGGACTACTTTCCTACGGAAGAAGCTTAGACCTTCGTTTTGCTTCATTTCTTCAAGTAATTTTTCCTCTGCATTGTAAAGGGATGAACTATAAATCCCTCTTTCTTTTACATCTTTGTGCAAAGACCAGCTTGAACCTTGACTTGTTTACTTAATGGCAATTGTTGTTTTCGTTCAGCTTTCGATATTTGCTTTCCTGTATTGCCTATTTCCACACCCACCATTCCCTTTGAAGCCAAACCACACCCACCAGAGAAGTGTGAGATATTGAGACCTGGGATGGTCTTATTACGAGAATTTTTGACCCCAGCTGACCAATATGCATTGATCCTCAAGATCAGAGAATTAGGTGTGAAAGGAGGAAACTTTTACACCCCTACCTTCAAGAACGGTGCAACCATGAAGGTGAAGATCATGTGCCTAGGTAAGAAGTGGGACCACACCACTGGAAGCTATGAAGAGGTGGAGGTGCCACCAATTCCAGGAGAGTTGCAGACCATCATTGGAGCTGCAGTTAAAGCAGCCCAGGAATTGGAGGATGAGCCCATCCCAGACCTAACCTCAAACGTGTGCATCATCAACTTCTATGGGAAAGAAGGTAAGCTAGGAATGCATCAGGATAGGGACGAGTCTCTGGAGTCCATCACCAGAGGAGTTCCAGTGGTGTCCATATCACTTGGAGACGACGCGGAATTTCTATTTGGAGATCAGAAGAGAATGGATCTTGCTACAAAGATCCTCCTGAAGTCGGGTGATGTGCTGATATTCGGGGGAGCAGCCAGATTTATCTACCATGGGGTGAAGAGAATTAATCCCCACACAGCCCCCACATCCATCATCAACTAGACCCACATGAAACATGGCCGTTTAAACCTGACCTTTAGACAGATCTAGCCTTGTAATTTATGCAATTTCAGCATTGTAATCATTAAAATGCTCATGAAGACCCTAATAAGAATGGAAATCTTATGAGTTTGTTTCGTCGTTGTAGGGGTTGGGAACTCAGAGATCAGGTTGACTGTGTTGAACCAGGCTCAAGCGAAGAGCAATGGGATGGTCATCACAGGTATAACTACTAGCCTGATTTATTACCTTGGAAGTGATGCCTGAGAATCTTAGAATTTACTCTGTGGTTTCAGGCACGTTCTTAATTAATGAGGTGGAAGCCGCTATTCTGTTTGATTCTGGAGCCTCCCATTCATTCATATCCCAGGCATTCCATGCTAAGATAGATGCCCCTACAGAAGATATCCATTACTGCTCAGTCTTATTGCCATCCAGAGAGTTAATCAAGTGCAGTAAGCAATGTAGGGACTTGAACATACACATCAAGGGAGCAGATTTCCTCTTTGATGCCATTGTCTTCCCTGGCATGGGGTTCGATATAATTGTAGGCATGGACATACTACAGCGATACAGAGGTAGGCTACCCTGTGCAGAGCATCGCCTCCTCTTGAAGTCAGCTACAGGGATCACAGTATCATACTGGGAGTGCCCCTTTAGCCTGAAAATTGAGTTACAAGTTTATATATCCCCATATAACTCAATGTAACACCTTAATATATTATTATTGACTATAAACTATGTCAATAAACACTTGGAACTCATATCGACTAATTATTTTTCAGAAAATCCTTAAAGCACAAAAATGCGCCTTCGAATGTCACGAAAATGCGTTTTACGCAATTGCCTTGAAGTTTTTGAGGAGTCACGAGTTGATAAAATTAAAAGTGGATAAATTGACCATCTAAATTAATTAATGGCATGATAATTCATAGCACAAGTGGGGGCGATTTTTAGAACAAAAATGTACCTAAATCACATTTTTACCTTACAACTTTCATCTTTCCATGGTAAAATGTACCAATTAAATGCTGGAACCTATACACATATGTATGGTCTTGGTACAATATATGTAACAAAATCAAATGAAAAATTAATTCCATTTGAGCCCTATACCATGCGTTAATCTATGTCAATATTGACTAGTTTAATTCAAAAAATTTTGCCTAATGGTAATGTGACTCACTTAGCATGTTCTATATGTTAATGTAACAACTTAAATCTGTCAATGAAGCTTCCTCCACCGTGTAACCTGCAAGAGAAAAGCAATGAAGATTAGATAAGCAAAAGTAATGAAACTAAAATACACAAAAGAATAAGTCCTAGTGCTACTTTTATACAAGGCAATAAACAAGGTAATCAAGTGTCTTCCTACAGCATGTGCTGTCGGTTTTATGCAGGAAGAAGAGGGCTGTGATTGCTATACTTTAGTCTAATTAATACACTTATCTATCAATGTATAAATCTATGTATTAAACAACAAAATCAATGACCCCATACAACACTTTGGTACCGAATTATTGCAAGGAAAGGGCTCCATTTGCTGTATTGGAAATTAAGCTAAAGCATCTAGCTAACCTAGCCATGTTCCTATGTTGTTAATTGTCAAAAATCAGAGCTACACAAGCAGCCCCATTACGCCAACCTGCAAGAAAAAAGACAATTAGCATGTTAGATACCTTAGAAAAACCAAAAGAAACACACTCACCTAACTTAGCTCTTGTCCTCTTATGTTGATGGACAATCAAGCTCCATTCTCTTCAAAGACAACCAGCCGTAAGTCTAGTCCATTATGGATAATTTTATTGAGCTAAATACCAAATTAATAAACATGAGAAGGATTAAACAATTAGACAATCATGGTGTCAAATAATTCCAAGTTGATTTCCCTTCTTTCCTTGCCTTACTCATACGTGAGTGTAGGCTTCATTCTCCTTTGCCATTTCCCTTGGCCGAATGGTGAGTCTCCCTTCTTCCCTCTTTTCTTCTTCAATTGTTAGTTCATTCCTTAGAGCTTCAAAGCTCCATTAATCGTGATCTAAGCTCTAACACCATTTCTATGTAAATTCCTAGCTAAATCTCCTAAGTCTTGAAGCAAGAAATCATCCTAAGAATCTTACAAGAATTCACCAAGCTTATGTGTTCCAAGGGGGTTCCTAGATTCAACAACAACACAAGGAACAACAAGATCAAGTTAAGGTATATTTTCATGTTGAAAAATCCTAAGTAATTATCTAAATCATTTTCGAAAATTATAAACTTCTAAATCCATATTCTCTTCATTATTTCATGAAGGAAATCTAGATCTACAACCATCTCAAGGTGTATCAAAAATACCTTGTTAAATTCCTAAGGTAAACTCTTGTAAAATAACTTCAAATATTATTTATAAATCCTTGTTAGAAGTCTAACAAATGGATCTCCTAAATATATTTAAGGAGCCAAAAATTATTCATGAAGATAGCATTTGGAGAGCTTGGAATTCAAGGAGAAATCAAGTACAAGAATGTCATGTTTGAAAGGAGTAAGTATATATAATTAAGGTTTATTAAGTTTAAGCTTAATTTAAGCTTCAAACTTTGGTATAAAAATTATGTATAACCATTACATAAATTAAGGCCGAAAATATATGGGTTATAATGTCAAGGAAATAATTTATAACATATAAGGTAAGATTATTACCTTAAGGTATAAATATGTGTCACAAAAATTAATTAGGATGCATATAAATATAAACCGAATTATCTAAGGTTTATTTGTTCTATTTTGGGTTTATAATCATTCTAAGTCATTAGCATAATTTTTAGAAGTGTTATATGGCTTATATACACTTATATGTATTAATTATAAAGTTTAAAACAAGTTTTAAAACCATATGGTAAAAATAAAATTAAGGCCGAGAGCTTAATGTATAATTTGGGTGATTTTCGAAATATATAAGTATATTAACTTATATTATGAATTTTGGGAACATTAAAAATAGCTACAAGTATTTAAATGGCTAGTTTATAAAGTTATGTGGCCAAAATGTAAATTTTGAAAAGTTTGGTGTATTAAATGGGATTGCCGAGAGTTAAGGAGTATATTGGCATAATTATGGTATAATATAAGGTAGGAATTAATATTATGAATTTTGATGAATTTAAATAAGTGGTTAAGTGTTAAAATAACATTTCATAAAGTTTTGGGACTATTTTGTAATTATTGGAAAATATAGTGTATGGCCGAGAATTACTTATGATTTTATGGGTATATTAAAGTATTAATTGTGAAATTAAGTCTTGGTCAAAGTGTTGACCAAAAACTTTGGGTTAAAATGATTTATGACATAAAATATTAAGTTTATAAAAGTTTTTGGGTGAATATGTAATTAATGGAAGTATATATGAAAAATAGAATTTAATATGGGCGGAAATATAAATTGAAGAAAATTGTGGGCTGTTTTGGTTATTTAAAGAAATAAAATATTTAGACTATAGTTTATAAGTTAATATGTAACTTATATAAAGTTTTGGAGTTAAAAGTGTAAATATGAAGAACTATATGTTGAAACCGAAAATTAAGGGGTTTATTTGTAATTTATAAAAGTTGGTATAATGAGATTGTTATTTACGAAAATTAAGGTGGACATTTGGTAAATTAAAAAGGTAATGTGGTTAATTAATAATTACAAAGGTTATGTGGGTAATTATTGGATTATAAAAGTTATAAGGTTATTTGGCAATTTATAGAAGTTAATATAATTGTTTTACAATTTCCGAAAAATAAATAGGTATTTAGTAAATTATAATAGTATATGGTTGTTTGGTAAGTTGTAAAAGTTAGTGGGTTCAAGTTATAATTACCGGAAACTATATGTGGTTATTTAATAATTTATAAAGTTGTTGAGTATAAAATATAAATACCGAATTAAGAAGGTTGGTTTGTAATTTAATAAGGAAAGGAAGTAAAACTAGGTAATATAATGTGTTATGGTATATTATGGAGTATAATAAAAGTTTATAAAATAATTGTGGTTATAATAAAAATAACCAAGGGATATAATATAAAGAATAAGTGGGAACAATTATGAGTTTATAAATAAGGAAATAGAAATTTACCACAAGATGGAAATTCATTATCACATGTGAATATCACATAAAATAACAAACTGTTGAACTACCTAGAGTCACTGTAAAATAACAGGGGGAAATAAAAGAACATACGAAGTTATTATACAACGGGTATAAACATTGCAGTGACAGTACTATAATATTTAATGAATAGTTGTATTAATATTACCCGGTATTGTATGTTTAAATAACAACGTACGGGGAGGAACTACTGAACAGGAGTTTGTCAAGCTAGCAGTTACTTGGTGAACGGTATGTTAATTGTGTGGTCTGAATGTCCTAAGGATTATCCTAAGGTCCAGACATTATGTGTTAATTGTTTAAGAGCGATATCTGTGATTTTATGTGAATGATATTGCATACTGTATTGCTCAACTGTTGCGTTGTATTTTGTACGCGAACGTCTTATGACTGAAAGTTTATACATCTAAACTGGAAAAGACTAACTGACCTCTAGGTATTATTGAACCTAACTGATGGTCAACTGTTATAGTCTTAATTCAAATATTGGTTATTGTACCACTGACTAAAGGGCTAACTTATAAAGAGAGGAATCCAGATCGTTTCGACTTTCTGGTTGCGCATAGTGATCACTACGAGAGACTTCAATGGAGAGTCACTCAAGGAAATCCATCAGCCACATTCGGGGATGGCGGAGGGCACTGCCGTTGGTGCACAGGTTCGACCGGATCGGTCAATTAACCAGGGCCTAGGGTCACTGGTAACAGTTCCAAAGGAACACAGGGGACTACTGTCCATTAATAAGTTATTAAGGGTTGTCTTAACATGACGCCTGAGGTGGAAATTTAATTGGAAAAGGTTAAGTGATTGGTTTAAAAGATAAAGGTCAGGTGGCTAACTAACAAGTACAACTTAATGCGCGTATCTTGTTTGGTGATTGTTATGGATTATTAATGTGTGATTATTGGTTATTGCTGTGAATTATTGTTGTGAGATTATTGGTGTTGTGTACTACTGTACACTGAAGTTTGCAGGTGAATTGTTAAGTGGTTGTTGAATGTTTTCAGTTATTACTGTTATTATGGTAAACCGGTATTTCATGTAAAGAACCTAATATCAAGATGGCTAAGACGACTTAAGGAATCTTGATGATTTAAGACTACATTTAGCATACCAGCATTTCGATTGCTGAGCCCTTCATTGGGCCAAACATTCCAGGTTATTGAAGAAGACTCAAGCCAGAGTGCGGGACTCGGGGGTAGCTGTTGCGTTTTCAACAAACACCTTCGGTTTTATTCTGAATTGTATTAAAGAGGTTGTTGTATTCAGTTAGTTGCTCATTTAGTTGGATTTGGTTTGTAATAATTAGAGTGCTCAGTATCTGTTCATCACAACGTGAGGAGTTGTATTGTTGGAAGAGTAAGGGTGCCTTGTTGCTCACAGGGGTGAGTGACGGCGTGTAACACCAAGGTAGATGGTTTTATTTTCCGCTGCGATTTGTTATTCATTATGCTACGACTTGCGACGTTATTACAGGTTTAGGATTAGGGGTGTTACAAAAAGTGGTATCAGACTCCGCTCTGATGAAAGATACTGAGTCTAGGACAATGAGCATAGGATATTTGGAGAATACGGGAAAACGTCTGTGAGGATACGTGACTTAGAAAAACCCTAGGGATATTTTATTGCTAGTAGGTAACTTACTTACATGACTGTGATTGTGTATGACGGTGTAGCAACCGAGTAGAAATAATAGTATACTGTTATAGATGTCGACAAGAGAAAGACCACGTGGAGGCAGCAGTGGACGCAATGACGAGACACCGGTGGATGTTCCAGCAGTAGTAGACCTAGCGGCGGCCATGGCAGTCTTCGCGCAGCAACTAGGATCTCAACTTACGGGAGCCATACCCCACCCGCCGCAGCCCAGGGAAACCAACTGGTTGAAGAGCGTTGCAGACGCGAGAGTACCCATTTATTCAGGGGAACCGGACCCCGCCGCACTGGAGAAATTCATAGTGGAGCAGCAGAAGGCGTTCAAGGCGGTCAGAGTTCCAGAAGACTTGCAGGTCGACATCGCCACGTATAACTTGAAGGACGCAGCTGACATTTGGTGGCGGACTGTTGAGGGCCACCGTAGAGCTACACCAGACTTTTGATGGACCACGTTTGTAGAAGTGTTGCGGGAGAAATTCTACCCCAAACACATAAAGTAGAGGAAAAGGTAGGAGATCGAGACCTTAATCCAAGGGAGTCAAACAGTTGACCAGTACTACGCACGGATCACCAGTTTGTTGGACAATATACCAGGAGTCGACTACTCCGACGCAGAAAGTAAGAAGAGAAAGAGTACTGAAGGAGATGATGGTGGAGCAACCTCTGGCGGTTACTGCAAGAAGGGGAAGAAATTCTTTGAAAAGAAGAAGGGGCGGAAGGATTTCCATGGTCAGAAGACGAAGAAGCAGGTCCCTCGTCTGACCGGCCCAGCTATTGATGCTCAGCGACTAAGAACAGCACCACCTAGAGGCAATAAGTCAACCCAACGTCACTATTACTGTAAACGCTGTGGAAATGATCACCCAGGCGTAGATTGCGCTGGAAGAAAGGTGGAGTGCCGGTATTGCAAAAAGGAAGGTCACAGGGAGTATGAATGTTTTTCCAATCCAGGGAGCCGAGTATACAAGGGAGCTAGAGGTTCACAGAGGACACCAGTTATTGAGGCGGGCGGACCAGGAGTAGGCCAGGCACCGCAAAACAACACCTATGTTAGAGGACCGGCAGGACAGCCATCCTCATCCGGGAGTCGGAAGGGAAAGGAGATAGTTCCATGAAGAAATACCCTGTACACAGTGGGAACTTCAGGCGTTGAGGCGAGCGCTCAGCGCGAAACCGGTAAGCCTAGAACTTAAACCTAATGCATGATGCATAAATGTGTGTTTATATTTATTAGTCGATGAGACTTGTATGTGTATAGTAAGTATCAAAATTTAGAGAGACCTGATTTAGGTAACCTCTCACCTAATGGGATACTTCAATATTTATTTTTTCCCTTACCTAAGAGACCGTGGTCACCTGAGCCTATGAGCGAAGGTCGGGAATACCCAGAGGCATAACGCCAAGTAATTTGACCCGGCATGATCCTACTCAAGAAATACTTAACTATAAATGAACAAATAACTATTATTAATGAATGTAGAACTTGGGGACAAGCCTTGGAGGATTTTATATTCCAGGATATGGGAGTGGATCAAAACTTAAATTATATATGATGAGTATGGGTAAGGATTGGGATACCAGCTGTATCATTCTCTATAGGAGATGATGCTGAATTTATACAATGATCAAAAAAGGATGAATAAGGCGAACAAGATTATCTTAAAGTCAGGAGACGTGTTGATATATGGTGGAGAATCCAGATTAGTGTGCCATGGGATTAAGAGCATTAAACCAAAAAAAAAAATTTAACCTTGGGATACATGGTGCGAGATAGTACAATGAGGATTAGTAAGTTAGTTTTGCTTAATCCGCCAAAGGGCGTTATCAACTGTTCAAACTTACAGTAACTACAAATTATGACCTGCCTAAATGACGAGCAGATGTCATGAAAAGGGAACACATTAATTAATATAAAATACTTAAGACTACATAAATTGTCAAGGGGGTTTGATGAAAACCTGCACGTAAAGAGCAAACACTGAAATTTTATGGGATACCCAGGCACCGAGCTTACCGCTCAGTGCGAGACTGGAAAATCTTACAATCCCTTATTAACTCCGAGAGAAAATAGTGCAAAACCTTGAAATATGACAATAGAGAAACTGGATCTCAAAATATATAACTAAACATCCATCATGGATAAGTACGAGTTTTAAATACCTGAGTAAATATCAAGGGTCTCAGCCAGTATCAATATAGTGACTGTGCTGGACTCCTAATTAACAAAAGGGGAGAGAACAAATGTTGAATATGTATTTTCTGAAGTCGGGAGAACTACCTAATTAGCAATACCAAATGCTACATACATACATATAATGAGGAGGTTGTAAACCTAAACGTTTAGGAGTATTGATACATTTCAGAGGGCTAAAGTATCGTTAAATATACCTACCCTATTTTGAGGCTATCGTCCTACATTATCCTCATGGTTCTATACGAACACATGTCTTTTATGACAACTCAAGTTATAAACGCAAATAAAGATCGCAATAAATCAAATAAGGTTAACCTCATGTGTAATATAGATTCTTATCATAAACTTGGTAATGAATAACTCTCCTTGACACTTGCAATGAAGGCAGTATAAGTTATATAAGAGTTTGAATTGATATATACAAAAAAAGAGTGGGAGTTAAAATTAAAAGTAGGGAAACATGCCCTTGACTTGTAACAAGTATTCCATACGTGAACTTTCCTAATGATATATACAACTTTTAAGAATTCTAGACCCTCTATTTATTACACCTAATCATCATATTTTTGGAAGCCATCGAGTTTGTGGATTAACCACGTTTCTAAGAGAAAGAAACACACAATAAGTCTTGATTGTCCAGTTCCTAAACCGTAGGATCCAAACTGGAAACCCTTAGTTTGAGACGGTACTAATATTAAGAGATACATAACCTTGGCTGAACATATGGTTCACCTGATTTATGGAGTTAAGATGGAATAAGAAAGGCCAAGCTTTAAAGACGGAGGAAATAGTACTTTATGGAACCATAATTGTTGATGGAGTTATGAAAACTTTTCTTTGGAGTTTAACTGTGACTGTCCTTGCCCCAAGTAATGATAACCAAGTATAGGCAATAATCAAGCCCTGATAAGTTAAATATTAGATAAGCCTTTTAAGAGAAGAGGGTATTCAAAGGTATGCAAATCCTTAACTGAACTTATTACTGGTATGATGGATTTAAGAGTTGAATTGATTGACGGATAAAATTATTAGACGGTATGAGCCTGGATGCTTTAATAAGAATTTATCTTTTATGCTAAGAGGAAAAACTGGCTTCCCCGCTTGATGATTTGATCAAGGGAATATGGTACCGGGGATTTGGGAATACACTAGATTCGAGTATAGGTTATAACAGATATTGGATTAATAGTATAGTGGTCAAGAGAAAATGTAGTACTCACCATGTCACAAAGTTTGATAAGATAAAATTTGGAAATGACAATTATGTGATTGTGTGATATTTGACGTGGGAGGTCGAACTTGATCCTGGTCAGATCAAGGGAAAACCAAACACAAAATGGTGTGAAAGGATAGTTCAGCGCTGATGCTGACCCCGTCAGAGTTGGATGATTCCTGAGACTCCTTACAAGTGGTCACAAATATTTCTGTGATATGTAAGTATTTATTCTTAAATCTAATATAAAATTTGACTAATAAGTATATGGGAGGGAGAAGTTGTAAATTAAGAGTTAAGTTGTCCAGGTTACCCTGAGGAGATAGAATAGCTAAGACAACTCCGCGTATGTCGGAAAAGTAGTCAATTGTGAGGGAAATACTAACTATTATTATTACATGAACCATGTTAATAAATAAATATGAGATCTAGAGAAAATTACCTATAATAACACTATTCTCAAACTACCTTCTAAAGTGTGGCCAAATTGCCATCTGGAGGAAAGATCGACTTCCATGTCTTTCTTTATGAATTCAAACCCAATATATTAAAATGGAAACCTACCTATAAACATGGTAGAATATAAAGAGTAGAAACATTAAACTAATCTTCACATGAGTTGATTCGAACCGCAGGAACATGTTTGAGTGAGAGAAAACCGTAGCTTGTTAGAAACCTTAGCAGGAACCTACTGTGGTATACCTGATGGACAGACGATAATAATCGTGTATATACTACCGATAATTGGTGAATCAATAATATCAAGAAACCCTTCTATAATATACATCAGATGCATGGCTCGACCATAGCTCATACCTTACGTTGAAAATGAAAACTGAACTCAAATACCAGAATCACAAGATGATCTGGGGATCAAGGAGAAAGATGTTAGGTAAGCCCCAATATTAATACAAGACCCGAGCGCCAATGATCAAAACTACAAGAGGCGATTAGTGGGAGTGTGTTACACACGATAACTTAAATAATCCATGAAATAATATTGGCAACATAAAAGATGGTAGATCACCTCCATACACACAAGATTCAAATATAAAGCATACTAATGCACTTGGGAACATGTTAGAGAATACATAGATTCTTGAGGGCTATATCTCGTAAATGGACAGGAGTCATATGCTGACGTCCATAGGAGAGACCTCGAGTTCGCAGTAGGAGATCGAGTCTTCCTTAGAGTTTCACCTACGAAGGGAATTTTTAGATTTGGGCAGTAGGGCAAGCTTAGCCGAAGTATGTAGGAACGTACCTTATTACGGAGCGAGTGGGCCCATTAGCTTACAGATTAGATTTATCTTAGAGCCCGAGACACTCGAACTAGATCCTACACTTAGATATGAGGAGACCCCAGTTCGCATATTAAAAATCCAAGACTAGGGAAACCAGGAACAAGACCATTAGAATGGTCAAGGTTCTGTGGTCAAACCACGACATTGAGGAAGCGACATGGGAATTAGAAGACGCCATGCGAGACAAGTATCCAACACTTTTCTTTTCGTTTTGTGTATACTTGTGGGGGTACGTGGGCGTAACCCTTTTTAAGGGGGGTAGAGCACCACATGCGACTTGCATATCTGCAGTCTATATTGGTTTTGTGTATGGTTATTTGTGTTTGATTGTTGCGCATGTGTGCAATTGGTTGAATGGTTATTGTTATGTCCTATGTGACACTTGAATGATTAATTGTGTGTTCTATGTAACACTTGGATGTTTATGAAAGCACTTATTTACTTTACAGTATTTACCAAGTTATTTGTGTTATGATTATATTGAATGTCATGAGTAAGGCTATTGATATGTATGAATTGCATACACTCGGATTACAGATGGAATGTAGAGGTGTCACTATAGTATTGACACCCAGGAATGATAAGCATACAGGGAATAGATACGAGGAACTTGATTCCATAGGATATGTAGTATAAGTTATGACTTCGGGACGAAGTCCTTTTAAGGGGGGTAGACTGAAATACCCCTAACATTTAAACAATTAAATATAAGTAAATAAATATTACTTGAGGAATTATAAATATTATTTGGGGGATTATGAAACCCTAGGAAAGTATATAAACACTTGGGCGTTAAAAACGCACCTAAACTCCTTAAGGTCAAAAACGTGCGTTAAAGCCCGGCCTTAAGATAGACAAGTTATATAAGCTCTAAAACTCATATGAAGTTAACCAAGGATCATTTTATGACCTTTAAAACACAGGACCTCATCTAAAACTGAGTGAAAATACAATATGCTCGGGAATTCCCTTAAAGGCCCTTAAGGCCCGAAAGTCCCGGAAATACATTATAGGATGAAGTAAAGCAATACACTTCATTCCAAATGCACCGTAACACCTTAATAAACATTTGAGATGAATTACTCACACTAAATTCTCAGTTAAACGTAAGGTGCTAGGAGATGCCTTATGGGGGCCCCATAAACCCTCGGGAATGCCTAGGAGGAGTGCCGAGGTGGCACGAACTCCTATAAAATTAATTCTTAGAGTTCCTAAAATCATTATTAATCATTCTAAAGAGAATTCCCAAGTTAATTCCTCAAAAATAAGCAAAGTGCTCGGGGGAATTTCTTAACGCTCCTTTTTACCCCGGGAGTGCCCCTTTAGCCCGAAAATTGAGTTACAAGTTTATATAACCCCATATAACTCAATGTAACACCTTAATATATTATTATTGACTATAAAATATGTCAATAAACACTTGGAACTCATAGCGACTAATTATTTTTCAGAAAATCCTTAAAGCACAAAAACGCACCTTCGGATGTCACGAAAATGCGTTTTACGCAATTGCCTTGAAGTTTTTGAGGAGCCACGAGTTGATAAACTTAAAAGTGGATAAATTGACCATCTAAATTAATTAATGGCAGTGCTAAATTCATAGCACAAGTGGGGGCGATTTTTAGAACAAAAATGTACCTAAAATCAGCATTTTTACCTTAAAACTTTCATCTTTTACCATGGTATAAATGTACCAATTAAATGCTGGAACCTATTACACATATTAGTATGGTCTTGGTACAATATAGTGTAACAAAAATCAAATGAAAAATTAATTCCATTTGAGCCCTATACCATGCGTTAATCTATGTCAATATTGACTAGTTTAATTCAAAAATTTTGCCTAATGGTAATGTGACTCACTTAGCATGTTCTATATGTTAATGTAACAACTTAAATCTGTCAATGAAGCTTCCTCCACCGTGTAACCTGCAAGAGAAAAGCAATGAAGATTAGATAAGCAAAAGTAATGAAACTAAAATACACAAAAGAATAAGTCCTAGTGCTACTTTTATACAAGGCAATAAACAAGGTAATCAAGTGTCTTCCTACAGCATGTGCTGTCGGTTTTATGCAGGAAGAAGAGGGCTGTGATTGCTATACTTTAGTCTAATTAATACACTTATCTATCAATGCATAAATCTATGTATTAAACAACAAAAATCAATGACCCCATACAGCACTTTGGTACCAAATTATTGCAAGGAAAGGGCTCCATTTGCTGTATTGGAAATTAAGCTAAAGCATCTAGCTAACCTAGCCATGTTCCTATGTTGTTAATTGTCAAAAATCAGGAGCTACACAAGCAGCCCCATTACGCCAACCTGCAAGAAAAACAAGACAATTATAGCATGTTAGATACCTTAGAAAAACCAAAAGAAAACACTCACCTAACTTAGCTCTTGTCCTCTTATGTTGATGGACAATCAAGCTCCATTCTCTTCAAAGACAACCAGCCGTAAGTCTAGTCCATTATGGATAATTTTATTGAGCTAAATACCAAATTAATAAACATGAGAAGGATTAAACAATTAGACAATCATGGTGTCAAATAATTCCAAGTTGATTTCCCTTCTTTCCTTGCCTTACTCATACGTGAGTGTAGGCTTCATTCTCCTTTGCCATTTCCCTTGGCCGAATGGTGAGTCTCCCTTCTTCCCTCTTTTCTTCTTCAATTGTTAGTTCATTCCTTAGAGCTTCAAAGCTCCATTAATGGTGATCTAAGCTCTAACACCATTTCTATGTAAATTCCTAGCTAAATCTCCTAAGTCTTGAAGCAAGAAATCATCCTAAGAATCTTACAAGAATTCGCCAAGCTTATGTGTTCCAAGGGGGTTCCTAGATTCAACAACAACACAAGGAACAACAAGATCAAGTTAAGGTATATTTTCATGTTGAAAAATCCTAAGTAATTATCTAAATCATTTTCGAAAATTATAAACTTCTAAATCCATATTCTCTTCATTATTTCATGAAGGAAATCTAGATCTACAACCATCTCAAGGTGTATCAAAAATACCTTGTTAAATTCCTAAGGTAAACTCTTGTAAAATAACTTCAAATATTATTTATAAATCCTTGTTAGAAGTCTAACAAATGGATCTCCTAATATATTTAAGGAGCCGAAAATTATTCATCAGATGCATTTGGAGAGCTTGGAATTCAAGGAGAAATCAAGTACAAGAATTGTCATGATTTAAGGAGTAAGTATATATAATTAAGGTTTATTAAGTTTAAGCTTAATTTAAGCTTCAAACTTTGGTATAAAAATTATGTATAACCATTACATAAATTAAGGCCGAAAATATATGGGTTATAATGTCAAGGAAATAATTATAACATATAAGGTAAGATTATTACCTTAGGTAAAAATATGTGTCACAAAAATTAATTAGGATGCATATAAATATAAACCGATTATCTAGGTTTATTTGTTCTATTTTGGGTTTATAATCATTCTAAGTCATTAGCATAATTTTTTAGAAGTGTTATATGGCTTATTACACTATATGTATTTATTATAAAGTTTAAAACAAGTTTTAAAAACCATATGGTAAAAATAAAATTAAGGCCGAGAGCTTAATGTATAATTTGGGTGATTTTCGAAATATATAAGTATATTAACTTATATTAGAATTTTGGGAACATTAAAAATAGCTACAAATATTTAAATGGCTAGTTTATAAAGTTATGTGGCCAAAATGTAAATTTTGAAAAGTTGGTGTATTAAATGGGATTGCCGAGAGTTAAGGAGTATTTGGCATAATTATGGTATAATATAAGGTAGGAATTAATATTATGAATTTGATGAATTTAAATAAGTGGTTAAGTGTTAAAATAACATTTCATAAAGTTTTGGGACTATTTTGTAATTATTGGAAAATATAGTGTATGGCCGAGAATTACTTATGATTTTATGGGTATATTAAAGTATTAATTGTGAAATTAAGTCTTGGTCAAAGTGTTGACCAAAAACTTTGGGTTAAAATGATTTATGACATAAAATATTAAGTTTATAAAAGTTTTTGGGTGAATATGTAATTAATGGAAGTATATATGAAAAATAGAATTTAATATGGGCGGAAATATAAATTGAAGAAAATTGTGGGCTGTTTTGGTTATTTAAAAAAATAAAATATTTAGACTATAGTTTATAAGTTAATATGTAACTTATAAAGTTGGAGTTAAAAGTGTAAATATGAAGAACTATATGTTGAAACCGAAAATTAAGGGGTTTATTTGTAATTTATAAAAGTTGGTATAATGAGATTGTTATTTATGAAAATTAAGGTGGACATTTGGTAAATTAAAAAGGTAATGTGGTTAATTAATAATTACAAAGGTTATGTGGGTAATTATTGGATTATAAAAGTTATAAGGTTATTTGGCAATTTATAGAAGTTAATATAATTGTTTTACAATTTCCGAAAAATAAATAGGTATTTAGTAAATTATAATAGTATATGGTTGTTTGATAAGTTGTAAAAGTTAGTGGGTTCAAGTTATAATTACCGGAAACTATATGTGGTTATTTAATAATTTATAAAGTTGTTGAGTATATAATATAAATACCGAATTAAGAAGGTTGGCTTGTAATTTAATAAGGAAAGGAAGTAAAACTAGGTAATATAATGTGTTATGGTATATTATGGAGTATAATAAAAGTTTATAAAATAATTGTGGTTATAATAAAAATAACCAAGGGATATAATATAAAGAATAAGTGGGAACAATTATGAGTTTATAAATAAGGAAATAGAAATTTACCACAAGATGGAAATTCATTATCACATGTGAATATCACATAAAATAACAAACTGTTGAACTACCTAGAGTCACTGTAAAATAACAGAGGGAAATAAAAGAACATACGAAGTTATTATACAACGGGTATAAACATTGCAGTGACAGTACTATAATATTTAATGAATAGTTGTATTAATATTACCCGGTATTGTATGTTTAAATAACAACGTACGGGGAGGAACTACTGAACAGGAGTTTGTCAAGCTAGCAGTTACTTGGTGAACGGTAAGTTAATTGTGTGGTCTGAATGTCCTAAGGATTATCCTAAGGTCCAGACATTATGTGTTAATTGTTTAAGAGCGATATCTGTGATTTTATGTGAATGATATTGCATACTGTATTGCTCAACTGTTGCGTTGTATTTTGTACGCGAACGTCTTATGACTGAAAGTTTATACATCTAAACTGGAAAAGACTAACTGACCTCTAGGTATTATTGAACCTAACTGATGGTCAACTGTTATAGTCTTAATTCAAATATTGGTTATTGTACCACTGACTAAAGGGCTAACTTATAAAGAGAGGAATCCAGATCGTTTCGACTTTCTGGTTGCGCATAGTGATCACTACGAGAGACTTCAATGGAGAGTCACTCAAGGAAATCCATCAGCCACATTCGGGGATGGCGGAGGGCACTGCCGTTGGTGCACAGGTTCGACCGGATCGGTCAATTAACCAGGGCCTAGGGTCACTGGTAACAGTTCCAAAGGAACACAGGGGACTACTGTCCATTAATAAGTTATTAAGGGTTGTCTTAACATGACGCCTGAGGTGGAAATTTAATTGGAAAAGGTTAAGTGATTGGTTTAAAAGATAAAGGTCAGGTGGCTAACTAACAAGTACAACTTAATGCGCGTATCTTGTTTGGTGATTGTTATGGATTATTAATGTGTGATTATTGGTTATTGCTGTGAATTATTGTTGTGAGATTATTGGTGTTGTGTACTACTGTACACTGAAGTTTGCAGGTGAATTGTTAAGTGGTTGTTGAATGTTTTCAGTTATTACTGTTATTATGGTAAACCGGTATTTCATGTAAAGAACCTAATATCAAGATGGCTAAGACGACTTAAGGAATCTTGATGATTTAAGACTACATTTAGCATACCAGCATTTCAATTGCTGAGCCCTTCATTGGGCCAAACATTCCAGGTTATTGAAGAAGACTCAAGCCAGAGTGCGGGACTCGGGGGTAGCTGTTGTGTTTTCAACAAACACCTTCGATTTTATTCTGAATTGTATTAAAGAGGTTGTTGTATTCAGTTAGTTGCTCATTTAATTGGATTTGGTTTGTAATAATTAGAGTGCTCAGTATCTGTTCATCACAATGTGAGGAGTTGTATTGTTGGAAGAGTAAGGGTGCCTTGTTGCTCACAGGGGTGAGTGACGGCGTGTAACACCAAGGTAGATGGTTTTATTTTCCGCTGCGATTTGTTATTCATTATGCTACGACTTGCGACGTTATTACAGGTTTAGGATTAGGGGTGTTACATTTAAACTCACCAAAATCATGGTATGAGAAATGTTAAGACTAGTGCAAAAATCTGTAGGAAATGATGTATTATGTCTTGTGATGACTTAGGTATGAACTAGAGAATATAACCTTCCATTAGGTAAGGTCAAAATGGTTGTGAGAAAACAATTGGGTTTGTTAAGGTTGTAAGCAAAATTTACATCTTAGGAGCCTAAGGAATTAAGTTGCATGTGTTAGGAGTTTAGTGAGAATTTGAGTAAAATGATCAAGGAATTAAGTGATGAGTTGATCAATGAATTAGGAGGGTTTAAAGTGCTAAAATGATGTTTGAACATGTGTGTATACATGAGGAAAGATTAGAAGAAAATTGGATAAAAGAACAAGATTGGAATGATGTTCAAAACTGTAAAATTTAACAGTTTAATGTATGGTCCGGGAATTGGTCCTTGGATAAAGTCCCGGACCAGCACTAAAAACCTGCCAAAAATCCATATTTAGGTTGGTCTGGGACCTAGGTCTAGTAATAAGTCCCGGATCAACACTTAAAAGTTGCCGAAATTTACCTCCAGTACTGATATGGGACCTGGGGTCGGTACAAAGACCCGATCAAGTACATTTTCTTACCTGAGAGTTACACAGACAGCTAGGTCCGGGACTATAGGTCCGGACCAAGACCCGGACCAAACAAAAAATTATGCCGTGAGTTGTTTTATGAGGGGAAATGAGTGGGAATGATTAGTAATGTAATTAGATGATAGTTAAGGCTTGTTTGGTGACATTTTATGGTCATGGGAAGTGTGAACAAGTACAAGATATAATGAGAAAATGATTAACTTATGTGATTAAGATTGAACTACAATGACTCAGTGGTAATTAATCGGGAATCATTAGTGATTGAATAAACTAAGTTAATTAAAAGTAATTAACCGCCCGATTGGATGAATGTTATAGGATTTGAGTATTTGAACTCCGGAGGAGAATAGGCAACCGAACGACTGACAGTGAACGGTATGGTTTTCTTGTAGCTTGCTTGCTAACGAGGTGTCCCTCGGCTTGTGTGCTGTTTGTTTATGTAACACCCCTACATCGCACTTCACAACTAAATGAAATCGCAGCGGAAATAAATAACTAAACAATAACTAACGCTTCGGTGCTACAACGCCGTCAACCACCCACGTGGTTGACAAGGCAGAATAAATACAAGTCTACCGGTCTGATGATCAGACTCCCGAGCATAAAACTAAACCATAAATACACCATATACAATACCGAGTATTACTTACATTCCTTCACAGTAAACTGTCAATATACCGCCATAGTAATTTCAACGGAATCAAAATATAATGCCACGGGAGCACAGGTGCATCCCGGGCTCAACATCCAAAATAACCCAACATACAACTGCAGCCTAGATCCTACAGCCACTCTGCCTCCTCGATCCTCATCCAGTAAAAATATGGAGCCCCCGAGGGGGTCAGCAACCCTTGGCTGGTATGGTTAACGCGTAGCCCATCGGCTACCGGGATACGCGCAACTAATTGTCATGATAACATGGCATCCATTTTATACATAGCATAACATAACATAATGTGTGGCATAGCGTCAATAGTGCACAGCACAACATCACATACGCAGTGGATCTTCGTTCCACAATAACAAACCAAGAAGGTCAAATAACATAAGAGCCTAGAGAATGATTCACCCTCATGTTAAGCTCGTTACACACACTCATTACCATTCTGTTATTCGAACGAGTAACTTAAGTCACAGATGGTTCGGATATAGTGACCCGAACACACCACACAAACACATGTTCCCACTAAACCGATCATAAGTCAGAATAGGTAAGCTTTGGAGGAAGCTAGCGGGAGATCGAACGCCAATTTAAGGAGAGCAATCTTAACAACATAAGAGTCGAATCTGATTCAGATATCTACTCTTAACTTACATGCATGACCGGACAACCGGATTCCTCACTTCCCAGTTAACACTTGTTAGAAGTTCATGGTGGAACTTAACAACCAATACACCACAGGTGGTAAGTCATGTTAGACACACACAAGGGAAATGAGTCACATCATAGCATCACAATAATATGAACAACTGTAAACTCATTACATGTTTAAATCTTATAACGTCATAAACACACAGAAAAACATACAACACACAAACCGGTGTAAACCGGTAGACAACAGACTGCAAGAAAACCATACCTTGGTCCTTGCCTCGATTTGTTTCCACCGTAGGTCACTCCTATACATGATTCAAGAATGTCGGTTAATTAACTTACTTAACTTCCAAATTTACTAAGTGTTTAACATGATTATTTGACATGTTTAAACGTCTAACTTACCCTAGGTTACCTTCATTATACCCCCTAGGGTTAACTACATAAGTCACATTCTTTTCTGTTTTTTTTTACAAGTTTTGGTCCGACCGACCTTACCGACCGACCTTGCACAAGGTCGGTCCATTCCAGAACATATTTCCGTCAAAATTTTCTACTCCGACCGACCTTGTAAGTTCGGTCGCATGTTTGGTCCATTCCCGAGAGTTTCTTCCCTTTGAAAATTAAGCCCGACCGAACTTGCCAAGTCCGGTCCCATGTTCGGTCGATCCCAGTAACTTAATCCGTACACAAAATACTAGCCCGACCGACCTTGCAAGTCCGGTCCCCAAGGTCGGTCCATTCCAGAAGCCAATTCTCGGAGGGTAAACTGGGCTCGACCGAACTTGCAAGTTCGGTCGCAAGTTCGGTCTGCCCCAGACCCTTGTTTTCCTTTTCTCATTCAACTCCAAACTTCACCCCATATATCCTAGTACACCCTAACCTCATTTGGGCACTTCAAACACACCTTAAGGCATCCTTAAACACTTATAAAACTCATTTTCTAATTCCTTAAACCTTTACTTATTTCTTCCCAAAATTCCTAGTACTTACAATGTTTTCTCCTAGTCTCCAAATGGTGTTTCATACGTAAGATGATCACTTATACCAAAATACTCCCTTATCACAACAACATCATCTCTCAAGCACCTATTCTCACAACTAACTCCTTATGTCATTCTCGAAATCCTTTTTCAAGTTTACACTTTCTCCTTGTTCACCAAAGTTTGCCTAAGTCCTAACACAAGTCCAAATGACTTTGGTGTATCCCAAACATTCTTTTGCATTATAAAATCCTCTAGAACATTGCCTAAGCCCTTCTCACATCTTAAATCACCCTAATGCATGTTTCTTTCACAAGGAAAGCACCTAACCATTCTAAACACTTCTTAACTTATCAAACTCATTTTAAACTCTTAGAACTTCTTGTTTATTACCTAAATTTCGACATAGGTTCTCCTAGAACATTACTAAACCAAAACATATTGTTTTCACCAACAAACAACCAAGAACACTAAAAATCCATCAAGCACTTTCTTATACACAAACTTCACTCATATAGCACTACATCACAATATAGTGCATAATTTAAATTGCATGGCACTTAGGCCCTTAAATAACATGGCTCTTAGGCCCTTAAGGTGCATAAATCATAAACACTGAATTTCCACAATATATATGCCTTTGACCTGCAAATACATACAACAAGACATATGTTCTTTTACTAGTCTCCTTGAGAACACTTCACTAGGTCATTTACCATTTGCTCTTTAGGTAGTTTTAACAAGCATTATAAGCTCATTTCTCCTAAGGCATTAAACTACATTAGGTTAGTACATTTACCTCTTTTCCACACAACTTCTTTCTTGTTTCCTTATAAAACCGGTAAGGTATTTGATTCCTTGTCAACTACTAAACAATATACAAACATTGAAATGAGTATACAAGCTCCAAGCTTAAACTCATTGTAAACCCTAGTTTTACATTATTTCAAAAACATTAATGTAGTTGTTTTACCTTGGTCTTTGAAGAGAGTTTGAATATATATCAAGAGAGGACTCCACCTAGTCCATGAAAGGTTGGAATAAAGCTAGAACAAGGTCACACAAAGAGCACCATTAATGGGCATTTTCGGTCAAGGTAAAAACATGGAGGAAACATGATTTTTCTTTGAGATTCCTTACCTAGAAGCAAAGGAGAGTAATAATATGTAGAAACATAAGCTCAAGCTCCTTCAATGGTGGAACTCCATGGCACCGAAATGGGGCTCTTGAAGTTTTGAGAAGATAGGAATGAAGAGCTTGATGAGAGGAAGAGAATGGTGGTGTTTGTTTTTGATTTGGTTAAGTGAGCTAGGAATTACAAGTGGTCAAAGATGGAGTTTGTGTGTTTACTATTGCAAATCGTGTATGAAGAGAAGAAGAGAGGTTGAAGAAGACTTGGAACCGTGGGAAATGAAGGAAAGAAATGAGAGAATGAGATGAGTGAGTTTGTTTTGCTTTTTAGAAGATATTTATGCTTTATAAAGTAAAAAGTAACTTAAGTAGTCTTCTTCATTTTCTTAACATGCTAACAAGAGAGTGGTGAGTCACCACACTTAAGAAAACCGGCCCCCAATAGTACTTATGGGTAATATAGTCTTTATTTGTCAATTTAATTACTTATACAACATATGTTACAAAATAGCTTATTAAAATCACTATTCATAAAAACAAGGCACATAGAAGTGAAAATTTTGATTTCCCATTGATATAGACTTCTAAATGCGATACTATATAGTACACATGTTAATTAAAGAGTAATGATGGACATCTAGCCATTCAAAACTCATTTACAAGACAATTTTTCAAAAATGTGCTTTAAGACTCCTTAAAGCACATTTTGTGTTTTAACTTGTTTCCAAGCTTGGTTTTCTTTGGTAATTGGTTTAATATGTTCATTAATATACAAATAAGGTCTTGGTAAGTTCATTAGGTCTTAACCAAGCTTATCCCAAGCTTAGAGCACATTTTGGCCTTTATTGACCTTAAAGCACATTTTGTGTTTTCTATTGTTTAAATTTGTTTACCAATATTTCTAAGACTCTTTTTAGTCCTAATATACCATATTTAGGTGTTTAAACAATATACTAAGGTTTGGGGTATTTCAGTTTAAATGTTTTGATTAAACAAGATAAAGCATGCAACCGGTCTACCGTATTTTATTACGTGTTCGTTTTATACTAACACCACATAACTTTGAGTTCATTTACTTACTATGATAAGTAAACAATTGTATGAGAATATAACACACTCCCCGTTATTGGTTGGTTAATACTCGGAAAAGGTTTAACTAACAAAATTATGTCTTCGAGACTTCTACTAACTGGAACTTGTGGGGGTGTGGAATTCAGGACGGTCCGGTCACATGTGTTTGGAGGAGGAGGTCGGTATCTGTATTAGATCCGATTTCCATTAAGACTTGTCTTCGGACTTGTCACCCAGAGTCGACATATAGACTCGGCCACCTCGAATTTCTGTTCACGGTGAAAGGCATATTAAGAGGGTGCAATGGGATCACCTAAATCTCAATTTAAGAAATACTGTCTTTTTTAAACCAATGGAGCTAATAGCTCATTGGCTAGGGTTACTTTTGACTCGACTAAAATCAGCAATGGTCTAAGTATAACCAAATCTAATTAAAGAACGGTTGACTTATTTGAGATGAAGTTTGAAGTGAGAATTGTATAATTCTCAATTTAAGGAGTTAAAGAGCTAACTTACTTACTTAATGAATGTCCATTACGATGTTCGAACTGTTGAGCTGTGAATTGTTTCATATGTTTGCGTTGTGGTTTATTGTGCTTCTTATAAATGTTGTATGAATAATCAATCGCATGTTTACTGTAACACCCCTACCGCTAATCAAGCCATTATCTCATAATCTGTCTCAATTACCAATAACAAGCAGCAGAATTCAAACTACAACCGGTGGGTGATACAATGCCGATAGTCACCCGCGTGACTAACAAGGCCAAATCCAAATACAAATCTACTATTGGTCTGATGACTTGTATACCGAGTATTCAAACAATACTATTACATTACCTGCCATTCCTTATCCATTCCAAATACATATACAAACCTCTAATCAATTCTATACCGAGTCACTACAATTCTCAAACTTGCCAATAACAATTCGGTCTTACAATTCAACATTACAAACAATTACAATTCTCTTAATCAACTATCCATGCTTAAGTAGCAACCCTGTCCTACTCTCGAATGGTAAACGGCTCCAAGGTACCTGTAAAGTAAAAACGGTGTCCCTAGGGGCTCAGCAAATTGCTGGTATGAAATTCGCATACCCCACGTGCTAATGGGGGTACGCTGACTACTTTGTCGAGAACATGATATTCATTTTAATTCAATAATCATGCTCGCATTCAAAGGCATTCAAACAAGGAATACAATAACAACTAACACAACAAGTTTGTTAGTTAGTATTAACTCACTCTTAGGCCTTGAGGGTTTCTACCTCACTATGCCTTGGTCTCTTATTCATTACCTTACCCATTCTCTTGGAGAACTTTTACCATGGCCAACTTCTCTCAAGAATGGGCATTGAGAAAAAAACAAAAGGAAAAATAGAGATTTGCATTTGATTCACTTTTGCAACAAGAGATGAGAAGAGATAGTTTGGCATTTTGCCTTTCTTTAATGAACACTCAACTCTCATTTGTTGGTTACCTATGGTGTCTCTCAAGTTCCTTTATAAACATTTTTCACAAGGAAGCACCCAATAACAATCCCTAGATGAGAAGATAGAAAGAACCCTAATCAATAAAAGTCACCTAGAAAGGGATTTATGGATGCACCGCAAATAATTGCTCCTTAAGAGAGATCTTTTTTAAAATTTAGTGAAAAATTCTAAAAATTCATGGAAACACTTGCTTACTATAAATGTAAGTTCTACATGGAAGCTGTAGATATGTATAAGGAAATTGAGTAGTACACCAAAAAGAAAAGGTCGTTTCCCCCACACTTGAATGGGGCAATGTCCTCATTGTTCAAAGCAAAACTCAAGGGAAAACAAACAGAAGACCTTTTTGAAGCACTTAACATAGAGTACAAAAGTTTAACGCATTATGTAAGTGTTTAGGAGTGAGAGAACGAGGACTCCCCTGAGAAGGTGTGAGTGGTTGACCGAATTCCCCCACACTTGTGAGTGTCCAGGGCAATGAAACGCTAGCTCCAACGTTTGTAAGTTGGAGGCCCTAGGAAACGTTTTGTAAGAGTTCCTCTTGCATGTGTCCTAACTCACCCTTGAGGAGTTCTTGAGTTCAAAGTATATATCTACAATGCAAGGCAAGAAGGAAATTAGGCGCACTCGTAATTCCAAAGAATTCGCAAAAAGGCCATAATTAGTAAGCAAAAGGGACTCATACATGAGTCCTGAATCATATTATCCGAAAGTGCATTAACGAGAATACTAAAGTAGAAAGTGAAAGACTACAAAGCTAGAGTGTGAAATGTAAAAGTCAAGAAACTTAAACAGCATTCAAAAGAAGTCTAAAGAGGCAAGAACAATGATAACCAACATTTTTCCATAAAGAACTACTGGGGAGGGGGGGTGACCACGTGCCATCTGCTCCTGAAGGGCGCGGATCTGCTCTGCCATCTGGCGCTGCTACTCTGCAACCAGGCATTGGTGCTCAGCTACCTGACGCTGGTACTCCTGGAAACGCTCTTCAGATACAATGCCGGTCGGTGGTGGGGGAGGGAGGAGCATTAGAGGCGAGGGTTGAGCAGAGGGTCCCGAGGAAGACTCCCGCCAGTCTCAGTGTCGCCCTTGCGCCAGCCATCCGCGGCCTGTGTGAACCCCATCCTCCTTATCGTATAATCGCTAATTATCTCCATAGGAGGGCTGGCCAGCAGTCCATCAGTCGGCACCCCCCGCCGAGCAATCTGCCGCTGGATGAAGAAGGGGAAACCCAAGTGCTGGGTCTCCTTCTTGGCGATGATGTTCATCAGATGCCAAAACATCAACCCGGAGAGAGACATCGGCTCGTCAGTGAAGTCTAGGGCTAGCATATAGTCGATGAGGAAGCAGTCCGTCACATTAAGATCTTTGCTATCGCGCAGGTGGCGGTTGTGGTGGAGCAATGCCAGAAGGACTCTCTTGACCGGGTCAGTGACCATGTTCAGAGTCATTGTGACTCGAACATCAGTCCCCGCCTGGTTTTTCTTTTGGTGCTGGACTGGGAGAGTGGCCAGGTATTGTCTCTGATGGTCGTCCAGCTCGTGGGGTAGAATCCAATGGCGGTGGGTTACATCCTCCGACGGCACCCCGAGGAAAAGCAAGAAGGTCTCCTAGTTGATTGTGATCGGTTGCCCTCCAACGTAGGAAGAGACCTCCCACTCATGGTGATCCACAGTGGCATTAGAGTAGAATTCGTAGATCTGGCAGGGGAAGTATTGCCACCCATGCTCAGGAGGCAGCTCTAATTGATAGCATCAAGGGTAGGACGGAGGTAGAGTGTCTCGATTCGGGCGGGGTTGACCGTCCTCTCCTGCACGATTTCCTTGCGGCGGGGGGCATTATACCACGCACGGGCGGCTTCGTTGATGAACCTGCCATCATGGAGACCGGCATTGGCCTCTGCCCTTCGAGCTGCACGTCGACTGTGGTGGGCCATTGTTCTGCAAAAAAGAATAAAGAGAAAGAAAAAGAAAAAAACCAAAACAAAAGGAAACAAATAGCAAATAGTGTGAAGTTAGAACAAAAATAGGAAGAAGACTAAGCATTGGGGCAAGGAATAAGCATGAAGCACACGGAATAGCAAAAGCAACGATGAGTTTCTAGAAAAATTTCGGCATGGTTTCCCTTGTTTTCCTTCCCTTCCCCTGGTTCTAAGAACCTCCACATATCAACCAAAAGGTTGGCATTTCAACAGGTAAGCACCCCCATAGCACAATCCAACCAAAGATTCACAATTCACCAAGTCAATTAGTAAGATATCTAGTTTAAGTACATGGTGAGCTACCTCAATTGTTAACCAGAAGAATCCACTACCCTAGCCAATGAATCCATATTGTGTACGTACTACACCTAGCAAAGCCCACAAAGCCATCCCATAATTGACATACCCCTAATTAAAGCCAAACATAGCACAATTTCAACTTAGGCTAGTAATCACCGAATACATGCCAAAACAGACCCGTTGTCAAATTGAAATTGAAAATCTGCACCCACACTCACCAATTTTATTCAAATAAGAAATTCTCAGTTAAGGCCTTGTTTGGTTTGCACTCATCCTAGCCCAAAGTGTAACTTGTTCAAAAATTCACAAAATTGATAAAATAAGCTTAGATTAACATACCTTGGGGCTGGGGTGATAAAGTAATGCAGAGATTTGGGTCAATTTGGGGGGGGGGGGGAATCAGACAAAATCAGATTGGGAAAAATGTGGCAAGTTAGGAATTTGAGGGAAAAAGGGGATGGGCTGCTGGCGGTTACGGTTGGTTGCAGGTGCGGTTGGGTCTCAGGGCGCCAGCGAACAGGTTGGAAGGAGGGCGCGGCGGTCTAGCGGGGCTGAGGGTGGTGGGCGGAGCAGATCTGGTGTGGGTGGGTGAGAGAGAGAACGACAGAGTGCTTGCGAAGTTGGGGGGCTGGGGAATCGGGGAAGGGAGATAGGGAAAGGGGGAAAACTGTTTAAATGAAACACACCATTTTCGATTTTGTTTTTTTTTTTCAAAACCCCTGGGTCGGTCGGAGGGTCGGTCCATTACAGAGAGGAGAATTTCAAAATTTTTGACCCGACCGACCCACCCTTGGGTCGATGGGTGGGTCGGTCCGCTGGAGAAAGAAAATTTTCAAAATTTTCAACCCGACCGACCCACCCTTGGGTCGGTCCGTTACAGAGACCAATTTTTTTTTCAAAATCTGGAGCCGACCGACCTACCTAGGGTCGGTCCTAGGGTCGGTCTTTGACATAGGCTCCCCAAAAAGGATGTTTTCTTGCCCAAAACACTTGTTTTCATCCACAACCAAATTAATCATGCAAAAACACGCAGAAACACACCATACAAAGAAAGAAACAATTAAACTAATCAACCAAAGCTAAACCACCAAAACAAAGCTAAATTAACAAACAAAGCGAACATAATAACAATAGCGTGAAAGTAGTCTGGGTTGCCTCCCGGAAAGCTGCCTGTCTTTTTACGGTCTTTGGCTAGACCATAGTAAGGGTCAGATCAAACCTGGGGCTCTTGTACGTAGAGAGGACGTGCCTCCGCCTTCTTGATGTCGCCTCCTAGGTAATGCTTCAACTGAGACCCGTTGACCATGAATGTCTCACCTTTCACGTTTTTCAGCTTGATCGCACCATATGGGGTTACCTTGGTGATGGTGAATGGTCCAGACCAATGTGACTTGAGCTTACCCGGAAAAAGCTTCAATCTCGAATTGTAGAGCAATACCCGGTCTCCCTCATGGAACTCCCGCCTTAGGATCATTTTGTCATGCCACCTCTTGGCCTTCTCCTTGTAGATGCGGTTGTTCTCATAGGCTTCCTCCCGGAATTCCCCTAGTTCGGTGAGTTGAAATTTCCTCTTGTCAGCGGCACTCTTGAGGTCAAAGTTTAAGGCTTTCACAGCCCAATAGGATTTGTGCTCCAACTCAACGGGTATGTGGCAAGCCTTGCCAAAGACTAGACGATATGGAGACATCCCGATGGGAGTCTTGTATGCTGTCTGGTAAGCCCATAGAGCATCGTCTAGTCTTAAGGACCAATCCTTTCTAGAGGAGTTTACCGTCTTTTGTAGTATCCATTTCAGCTCTCTATTTGTCACCTTGGCTTGCCCATTGGTTTGAGGGTGGTAAGGCAAGGATACCTTGTGTCTCACTCCGTATTTTTCCGTCAAAGCCTCGAACTGTTTGTTACAGAAGTGAGATCCCCCATCGCTGAGAATCACTCTAGGCACCCCAAACCTTGTGAAGATGTTTTTCTTAAGGAATTTGGTCACCACCTTGGCATCATTGGTGGGGGATGCAACGGCTCCCACCCATTTTGTGACATAGTCTACCGCCACCAAGATGAAGAGATTGGAGTGGGAGGAGGGGAAAGGACCCATGAAATCAATGCCCCATAGATCAAAGGGTTCGACCTCGATCATCACATTAAGTGGCATCTCGTGCTTCCAGGATATGTTCCCTAGCATTTGGCAACGGTCACAAGCGGCTACAAAGGAGTGACAGTCCTTGTGAAGCGTTTTCCAAAAGAAACTGGACTGTAGTACCTTAGCTGCTGTCCTTGCTGGCCCGTGGTGCCCTCCTACCTCAAGAGAGTGGTAGTGGGTGAGGATGCCCTGAACTTCATCCATCGGTATGCACCTTCTAATCATCCCGTCGGCACAGACTCGGAAACGGTAAGAGTCATCCCAAAAATAGTGCTTGATGTCGGCGAAGAATTTCTTCCTTTGCTGGTATGTCATCTCGTATGACACTACTCCCCTTACCAAGTAGTTTGCGATGTCGGCAAACCAAGGGTCACCGGTTTCTCCTATAGTGAACACGGTTTCGTCTGAGAAAAGCTCATTGATTTGGGTACCATCATCCGGTGTCTCCATACGAGACAAATGATCAGCTACAACATTTTGGGTGCCCGGTTTATCCCTAATCTCAATCTCAAATTCCTGTAGCAACATAATCCATCTCAAAAGCTTAAGCTTGGCATCCTCTTTGGTGAAGAGATATTTGAGAGCTGAGTGGTCAGTATGCACAATCACCCTACTTCACAAAAGATAAGAGCGGAACTTATCTAATGCAACACAGCTGCTAGAAGCTCCTTCTCAGTTGTGGCATAGTTTTTCTGAGCATCGTTGAGGGTCTTACTTGCATAGTAGATAGTCCTCAAAATCTTCTCCCTTTTCGGACGTAGGGCTTCCCCCACGCATAGTCGCTTACATCACACATTATTTCAAAAGGGAGGCTCCAATCCGGTGATACAACTATAGAGGCTGAGACAAGACACTCCTTGAGAGTGTTGAAGGCCTTTAGACATTCTTCAGTGAATTCAAATTTTGCATCTTTGGCTAAGAGGTCACACAGAGGTTTAGAAAATTTGGAGAAGTCCTTGATGAACCTTCTGTAGAATCCGGCATGGCCAAGAAAGCTTCTAATGTCTTTAACCGAGGTAGGTGGTGGTAGCTTCTCGATGACTTCGACCTTAGCCCGGTCAACTTCAATCCCATTGGAGGAGATCTTGTGCCCAAGGATGATCCCTTCTCTCCCCATGAAATGACATTTCTCCCAATTGAGTACTAGATTTGTTTCCTCACATCGGCGAGAGAATGGCGTCCAAGTTCTTTAGGCAAGATTCGAAGTTGAGCCCAAAGACCGAGAAATCGTCCATGAAAACTTCTATGCTTTTTTCAATAAAGTCGGAGAAGATGGCCATCATACACCTTTGGAAAGTTGCGGGAGAATTGCATAATCCGAAAGGCATTCTTCTATATGCGAATGTTCCATAAGGGCATGTGAATGTGGTCTTTTCTTGTTCTTCCGGGGCTATAGGGATTTGGAAGTACCCCGAGTAGCCATCAAGAAAGCAATAAAAGTCTTGCCCGGCTAACCTCTCTAATATTTGGTCGATGAAGGGTAAGGGGAAGTGATCTTTCCTTGTAGCCGTGTTCAACTTCCGGTAGTCGATGCACACTCTCCAACCGGTTGTTGTTCTTTGGTGGACCAGCACACCCTTGGCATTCGACTCCACCGTGATCCCTCCTTTCTTTGGTACCACTTGAGTCGGGCTCACCCATTGACTATCGGATATGAGGTAGATGATCCCGGAGTCGAGTAGCTTTAGGACCTCCTTTTTAACTACCTCTTTCATGTTTGGGTTGAGCCGTCTCTGAGGTTGGACGAGTGGCTTGTAGTTGTCCTCCATGAACATCCGGTGAGTGCACAAATGTGGAGCAATGCCCCTTATATCAGAAATGGACCACCCAATAGCTCTCTTGTGGCCTCGAAGCACCCTCAACAGACTGTCCTCTTGTCCTCCTGTGACAGAGGAAGAAATAATAACAGGAAGATCACACGGTTCAGTTAGATAAGCATACTTTAAATGAGAGGGTAAGGGTTTCAACTCCACGGTGGGAGGCTTCTCAACCGAGGTGGGGAGCTTTTGTGCAGTTCGCTCCAAGGGCTTCGGTGGTGGGTAGAGTGTCCGATATGGCATTGACCTCCTCTCTAATGCAGCTACCATCTCTTTCACCTCCGGTTCATCTTCCCGGTCTCCTCAAGTGTCAGTCAAAGCAATGGTGAGAGCATCATAATCAAAACAAGAATAGTAATTATCTTGCAAAATAGAGTCAACAACATCTGTGGCAAAAACAGTTTCCGCATGTGCGGGTTTCTTCACTACCTTAGACATGTCAAACTCAAGCTTTTCATCATGAAATCTCAAGATAATTTTTCCATTTTCCACATCTATTAAGGTCCTAGCAGTTCGCAAGAAAGGGCGACCTAATATCAGTGGTACTCTAGCATCCTCCTTCATATCAATAACGATGAAATCAGCCGGGAAAACAAAAGTCCCTATAGTCACTACTAGATCTTCTACTTTCCCTTTCGGGAAGACCAATGACCTATCAGCAAGTTGCAATTGCATAGCAGTGGGTGCACACTCGCCAATCCCAAGTTTATTAAAATTGAAAGAGGCATGAGATTTATACTTGCACCTAAATCACATAATCCACTACCACAATTTATATCACCGATAGAGCAAGGGATTATAGGCAAACCGGGGTCTCCAAGTTTTGGAGGGGGATTTCGTAGTAGGACCGCCGAGATCTCCTCGGTGAGTTGCACCGTCTCTGCACCAAGTGTTGCTCTCTTGTTAGCAAGAATGTCCTTCATAAACTTGGCATAGATAGGCATTTGTTTCAAAGCATCTGCAAAAGGAACATTAATTGTTAACTTGTTAAAAATGCTTAAGAGTTTCCCAAATTGTTCATCTAGATTTTTCTTTTTGAGTTTATTTGGGAATGGAAGAGGTAGTAAAGGTTTATCAAGAGTAGAAGGGGAAGATGATTCAGGAGACTCCTTTTCATTGGAAGTATTTTTCGGTTGAGAAGGAACTTCCTCAACAATCTCTTGTTCTTCCTCTTGGAAATCTTGAATTTCTTCATTTTGATCCTCTTGGTTCTCATGATCAGCTTGTGGGGATGAGGTTTGAAGGGGTCGACCACTTCTCAATGTTACCACTTTGGCCTCTTCCCACGAGTTGGGCTTTGTTTGACTTGGAAAGGTGCCTGGTGGCCTTTGGAAGAGTTGTTGAGATATTTGACCATGTTAGGTTTCAATGTTTTTGTTGAATGCCGTTTGATTAGCATTGAAAGCCTCTTGTTCCGAGAACTTGGTCTTTGCGGTGACAAAGAAATCCGCCATGAGGTTCTCCAACCTTGAAGTCCCACTTAAAGAAGAGGAGGGGGACTCTTGTTGTTGTTGATGTTGGAAATCCGGAGGGCTTCCTTGTGGTCAATACCCGGATTGAAAGTTTGATGGTTGGCTTTGAGCTTGAGGTCTATAACCTTGGGGGTTGTTGAAATTTTTGTTTGGTACTCCTTGGCCTTGGTCATTTCTCCATGAAAAATTTGGATGGTTCCTCCATGGCGCATTATTGTTGTTGTATGCTCGGTTGCCTATGAAGTTCACATCCTCTTGTTGGTTCATGTTCATCTCCCCTTCACAACATCGAGTGTCGTGGGGACCCGCACAAATGGCACATCCCTTCGAGGATTGACCGGAAGATGAAGAAGCTATGCACTTGACAATTTCAGTTTGAGTGGTAGCTAGCTTCTCTACCATCTTCTTAAGAGATGAGATTTGAGCTGAGAGATGATCGGTGGGTTGCACATTGAGGAGACCAGCTGCTCTTGTTACTCTTCCCTTGGCTCTAGACCATTGTCTTGTGTCATTGGTCATTGTCTCTAGGAGTTCTATTCCTTTCTTAGGAGACTTTGTCATGAAGCTCCCTCCCGCGGAGGAATTAACAAGTAGGCGGTTGGAGTCGTCCAACCCATTGAAGAATGAGAGACACAAGGATTGGTCATCTAGACCATGATGGGAGCAATTCATGAGCAGCTCTTTGAACCGGTCTCATGCATCGTATAAAGTCTCACCTGACACTTGGTAGAATGTGTTGATTTCACCAATTAATTGCCTTGTCGTACTTGTGGGGTAGTACTTGGCACGAAATTTGCTAGCCATTTGCTCCCATGTATGGATAGAATTCGATGGGAGACTACGGTACCACCTCAAAGTTGAGTCGGACAATGAGTGGGGAAAGAGTTGTAGCCGGATCCTCTCGTTTAGATTGCCCGTTTTACCGAAGGAGTTGCAAAAATCCAAGAAAAGGCTCAAGTGGTTTGGAGCATCATCCAGGTTTGCTCCACTGAATTTTCCTTGGTCCCAGATGGCGGTGATGAAGTGGGTTTTGAAAGCCCATTGAGCCGCTTCAGCTTGCGTCAAGGTGGGAAGAACTATTGCTGAAGCTCCTCCTTCAGTGTTCGGTCGGTGGTAGTCTTTGAGAGGTCGGTGTTGGATTTGTGGTTGTTCATCCCCCTGACCATTGTCCTCAATTTCCGGCTCAATGTGAATGCCGACCATAGTGCGATTGATCAAATACTTTCTGATTCTTCTTAGAGATCATTCGAGCTCGGACCTCGGGCTAGCAAGAGGAGAGTCGCTAGACCGGGTACTTGGCATACACAAGAAGAGCAGAAAGTACCTGAATAAGCTCACCACAAGCAATAATAAATATTAGAAGTAGGAAAAATGAACAAGAACTAAAGGAAGCTAAAATAAATAAAACCAGAAATTCCGAAACTGGGGAAAATGATAGAGACTATCAATTTCCCCAGCAATGGTGCCAAAAACTTGTTAAGTGAATTATGTGCAGGTCAATATCACAAAATATGGGCAAGTGGACCCACTAGGAGTAGTAGTAAAGAGTGTCGTTCCACTAGGAAATTGATTATCTATCTCTCTAGCTTCGGTATTCGGTAACGGAACAATAATTAAAAAGGGGGGTTTAGCCGGTGGCAAGATTAATGGTTTGGTTCAAGAAAAACTGCAACTTAAATGTGGAAGCTAAAATTGGTTGTTGAAGGATTTGGATGGAAAGCACTCTAGGATGATCATTATCACCTAAATTCACCCCAACTTCACTTATGAACCCATTTCACTCAAATTGTCTATTTGGACTATTGTAATGACCTTCCAAGTCATGGAAGAGCCAACTCTTACCTAGATACTCTGTGGGCGTTGTTTTTGAACCCTTAAGTATTGAGCTTAAGGCCTCAAGGTTCGATTTGCAATTAGGATAACTAAACCAAAATTATAAATTAAAGCTTAATTATTCTAACTGACCCACACAAACCTAAATAGAGTCGTCACCCAAGTTTTAACCTTCTAAACTTGGAAAGGAAATACTGTTACAATTTTTAGAACTATGGGTCCGGGGGCTTGATATGAAATTTATATGGGTTCAAATTCGTTCATTACCGTTATAAATAACTTTTCCTTTACTGTTACAACTCTAAGGCTAACTTTTTATGTCATACCTCAATGCTTTTTTGTTTGGAAGTACTAAAACATGAGCTAAATGGAACTACTTCTAATTATTGCCGCCAAGATTTCACGGCTGGAACCATCATTATCTAGTTGTTAGCATGATTCTAATTTTAACGAGCCTTGAGAAAGAAAGTAACAATTCACTTATTATAATAAATCGCATATATGCGAATATACTACAGTTACGAGATAGAAAAGAAAAACAAGAGCAACGCATACCTTGTGTCTCTTCGAATTTTCAATTTTATAACAACAAAGCAAAAGCACCAAACGGATGGAGGCTGACGCGTTGGAGACCGGGATAGTGAGCTCGCCTTTTCTTTCCGGTCTGTTCGTGAATGCTTTCAATTTTCTATTCCATTCACCTATCTTTCCTCTTCTCTCTGCATTGTCTTGTGTAGGGATGACAATGGATCTGCGGGTACCCATTTTACCCGGTCACCCGACCCGTTAAACCGGGTGAAAAACCCGTGTAAAACGGATGACGGGTGGAACGGGTACGGGTGTGGGTCGGGTGACGGGTGAACATTTTTCACCCATCACCCGACCCGCTCACCCGTATAGATTATATATATATTATATGTTAAATTGTTACTTATTATTCATTCTCCTTCGCTCATGATTTTTATAACCCTAACTAGTGAACAAGGAACATTCATGCTCTGGGTGACTGCGCCATTCTTTATTCTCACCACTCTCAATAATTTTACAGCCCTTGCATACTTGCTCTACGCAGTTTTTAATTATCTTCACTGAAAGTAATTACAACCCTAACCGGCAAACATGGAACAAAGATGCTCTGTGCCTCTATTTTCTTTCTTCACTCTCGGTAATTTTGAAACCCTAACTGATAAACAAATAACTTACATGCTCTACGAAGTTTTTTATTCTCTTCACTGAAGGTAATTTCGTAATCCTAACAGGCGAACATTGATCATACATGCTCCGCGCCTCTATTTTCTCTCTTCACTCATGGTAATTTTTCCAACCATAATTGGTGAACATGGACTGTACATGCTCTGTGCAATATTTCATTATTTTCTTTGAAGTAAATTTCGCAATCCTAACCGGCGAACATAGAACATACATGCTTTGTGTCTCTATTTTCTCTCCACTCACAGTAATTTGCAAACCTTAGTGACGAACAAGTAAAAAGAAAAACAAATTGATAAATGGGTAAACGGGTTCACCCACTTCACCCACGGGTGACGGGTGAAACGGGTGACGGGTCGGGTACGGGTGGAGCGGGTGAAGTCGGGTGACGGGTGCGGGTGATGGTCCATCCGACCCATTGTCATCCCTAGTCTCGTGCCTCCTTGTGTCGACCAGATGGAGAAGCGTCTGACAGCAGTGAGTTGCGTGGTAACGTTTTTACAACAATGACGGTAAGCGCCGCTATTTCCTCACAGAAACTCGCACCCGACCCCACACCATGCTAATGAGGCATGGACATGCTTATGTTGCTTGAAGCCTCGTCGCGCTCTGCATTTCCAATCCCCCTTATCACGCACACCAGCATCGACCAGGCTTCCTCATCGCTTTTCCTCTGTGTGACCTGCGAGAGGGAGATGTGCGCTGTCATCTTTGTTCCTCCTTGCTGTGTAACATCTCCATGCAACAGAAGAATACGAGAGGCGGCAATGGTGATGAACGAATTAACAGTGATGGTACAGTCTAATGGCAGTGGTGACAGCGCCGGACATCACCGCGGATGGGAAAACACAAGCAAATTGAAGACGATGATGGACCTGAAATTATAGGTGTGGTTACTCTGGGATTTTCTGGGCGGGATACATGGCACATTGACGAACAGCTTGACACGGTAACGTCTTGCTCAATGGTGAGCAGCACTGTCCGGGAGTATTCGGTTTGAGCTTGTATATTCCCACTCTGCATATGTATATTCTGTTTTTGTCTCCCCCTTAATACATGAGATATGAGATGTTTATATAGGGAAGATTATAGGCTAAAGCTAAACAAACTTTTGAATTTTGAAAAATAAACAACCTTAGTTAAGAGAAAAATAAGGGATGAGAAGAAAGAACAAAATAAGAATAAATAAAAGAGTGAACTCTAGCTAAATGAAAGGATTTTATAACAAAATGCTCAACGGCAAAAATTCTCTTCTTGTGTTCTTCTTATTCAGTAATCACGTCAAGAATGAGCGGATTTCAAAACTAACATTTTTTTGTTAAGAAAATAAACTATTAGTAAAAATGATTATTGTTTTTTTTAATTTTGAAAATGAACAAACATGGAGAAGAATAAGGACCGGATAAAAAAAGAAAGGTGAAAACTATCTAAAAGAAGGGATCACGTAACAAAATGAGGGATTTTCAAAAGATATTTTTTTGTTAAGAAAATAAACTATCCGCACAAATAGAAAGGATTTTTTGTTTTCTCTTTATTTTGAAATTTGATAAAAAAAACGATAAACAACAATAAGAATAAAAATTATCTAAAAAAAGAAAAGGGAAGGATAAAAATAATCAACTAAATACGAAGAGAGATTACAATTTTTGTTTTGGTTTTTTTATCACGCTTCAAAATATTTTTTTTTGGATTTTTCTTGGAAAGAAAATAAACAACTAATAAACATGTTTTTGGCTTTTTACTTAATAAATAAAATCTGATTTTGAAAAGTAGCTTTATATATAAATAAAATGAAATACAGAAGAACTGAATAAAAACGAAAACTACAAAAGTTGTTTGCCATTAGCCTTGAACCATTGACCTTTTGTATCTACAACATACTCTTCACCATTATGCCAATATGATTTCATGTCAAACATACCACATGTCTCTGTTTTCACGTTATCACCATTCATCCCATACCACCTTGAAGCCCCTATTTTCTCCAAAACAGGAGAAATATCCATTAGATGAAAAAATGACAATTTTTTCCTTAGCCATGCACCAATCCTAGAAAAACCTTGTTCACGTATAAAAGAGGGTAACGATTTTGGGGATAACATACTCTCAAATCTCAAAGCAAGAGGAGTTCAAATCACTAGATAGCATTAATTGCAAGTCCACATAAATAGCCCCAAATTTCACCAACTAATCAAGCTAGCACAATCTAGGGTTTCTCTCTCCTCTAGGTCACAACCCCCAACTCAAAGTCTTGTGTTGTTGGGAATCACCATAAATGCCATAATTGATCAATTTAAAGCATTAAATGAACAAGAGAGGAGAGAGAAAACAATCATAATTAATAAAGTAAGAGTTTACAAGCTAGTTAGGGGATTCAAGTTCAAATCCTCATCCCAAAGTGCTAAATAGATCTACTCAGCCATAGAGATACATAAAAGAGAGAGAGAGAGAGAGAGAGAGAGAGAGAGAACGAGAAAAAGCCATTGTTGAAGGTGGTTGAAGTGGAAGTGAGTGAATCAGCCTCAAAACTGGCATAAATAGAGAAATTTCCACGTCCGACAGACCCATAGTGGGTCGGTCCCGTGGGTCAGTCGGCCTTCTGAAGACGGGGCACGTGACCTTTTTAAGTTCCGACCGACCAAGTGTGGGTCGGTCCTATAGGTCGGTCCAGTGCAGAGACGATTTTCTTCTTCAGGAGCTTCCGACCGGCCCAGAGTGGGTCAGTCCATGGGTCGGTCGACTGTAGAAGCATTTTTCTCTAACTTGCGTGGGGCCTAGAATCTTCTTTATGGCTCGGAATTGCTCCCCGTTTGCGGCGTTGGAAATCTTGAAGGATAGGGAATCTGTTGGTGCATGCCACTAGCTCTAAAAGGGGCCAAAAGTGTGCTCAAAGTGAGATTTTACCTATAAAATTATCAAACTGTATAAGTTCACTATTAATCACAAAAACACTCTATTAAGTGGTGAAATGAGCTATGCACCAAGTAAAATGAAGGTGTACAAAAACATTGAAACATCATTATTTCACCACTTATCAGTCCCCTCACGTTCCTCGAGTCTTACTCTCGAATCACTGATCACACGTCAAATGGTTCTATTAACATCGATACCTTACGGTAGGTAAATGAATATTACTCCCATATTTACCCCGTTGTCCCGTTAACTTCATCTTTATTCTTATTAATTTAAGTTCTCATTTCTCACTCATTTCTAGCACTTGTATATGCTTCTTAGGACCTTTACATATCACCAAACAAGGCCTAAACATCATCAAAACCCATTTTCAATCAATCCCCCACCTTCTAATGCCTTAAAACCACTTTCGGTGACATTCTAGGGGTGGTCCAGGACTTGGTCCAGACCCTAAGTCCCGGACCTATCTGAAATACCCCGTAATAAAAAACAGTGATTAATTAGACTAATTATATTTTTAAAAGCCTAATTACACTTAAATAAATATGAGGGAATAAATCCCGAAGAAAACGGACCTTTAAAATGGGTTAAAAGCATAAACGAACCTTAAAGCACGTTTTTCGAGGAAACCGGGAAAACGTGACTTTAAGCGGGTCAAATAGACTCGTAACAGTTTTGGTCAACTAAATAGTCACTAATAAATATTAGTGAAGCTTTAGAACCAATAAAATTAATTAAACAAAAAGATTTCGGAAAACGGGTACCGGATAGTAAGAACTGTAACAACCAGGAAGTTGTGGGGTGAGAATGCAAATAAACAAACTTAGTGTGTCCACTTTGCAAATAAAAAAAATTAAAATCTGTGTGTGTGTGTATATGGGGCCGGTCACTCCCCCCCTCTCACTCACTCTCTTTATTATTTTAACTCACAAGAAGACAAAGAAATAAAGAAAGAAAAAAGACTCTCTCTCCTCACTTCCCTCTTCCTCTCACATTTTTTTCCTCCTCTCTATTCTCTCTTCTTCCTCCTTGGGCGATGGCAATGGAGAAGTGAAGCCCCCTCTCAACTTCCTCCTTCTCTCCTCTCTTTGAGTACTCAAACCTTCTCCAAATCCAATAAAAATTACACCATTGGAATCCCCTTGCAAAGGAGAACATTTTCCTCCTTTCAAAAATCCAAAAGCTCCACTTTCGTTTTTATGGGTATTCTCCATTTGAAGATTTGAGGCCACCATTAGAAGCACCTTCACCTCCTTATCATCTTGAGGTAAAAAGAAATTCGAAAATCCATTATTTCTAGCCCTTGTTTGCATTATAAGAAATTTCAGTTTTTGAACTCTTGGTTCCTTATTGCTTCAGCCGATTTTGGCTCCTTCTTGGGCTAGGAATATTGTTCTCTTGCTAGACAAGGACTCCACACATTGGTTGGAAGGTAATACTCTTTTTCTAAACCCTAAACATCTAAATTCTAGGGTTAGTTAAAGTTAAGGTGCTAAACTAGTATGGATATGTATGGCTTGCTGTAGCATTGCCATTCTTGAACAAAAACCGAGAACAAGGGAAGAAGGAAAGAGGAAAAGAAGAGAAGGAAAGGAAAGAAAGAAAAACTAGCAAGTCAAGGTAATGCTCTTACCTTGGGTTAGTTTGTGTATTACATTGTAACAGATTTTAAGTACCCAACAATGAGGAATGTATGTAGTATGAGTAGTAGTAATGTAGTAATGTATTGGAGAAGAGAATGTAACAGTTTTGAAGCCTTTTAAAAGATGTTTAAAAGCTTGGGAAAACATGGGGTATTGGATGTGTATGTGCAGGAATTTATTATGTTGTAGTAGTGTTGAATTGTGTGTGTAGTGTATTGAATAAACAGGTTGTGAATGAGCAGTTTGGGAACTGAAATAGTATGTGGGCAAAGCTAAAAATATAAGGGAGACTATGTCAAATTTTGTGTAGGAATGAGAGGACTTAAGTTGTTTAAGAAGAGGAAGTATTTGGAGAGTTTAAAAGGAGTGTTTAGTAGCTTGTAATAGATTTGAATACGAGTTTGTAAATGGGATGGAATTAGGTTGTGTGTAACACCCCAACTCATAGTCACGTATTAATCACTCACGTAGCATTTAATTAATAGCGTATCACAACGGAAGTCTCACATTAATAAAACTCACTTGGGTGTCACATGCCATTACTCGCCCATACGAGTAAGGAACATAAATAAATAAACTAAGAAGTAACACTGGTATTACAAATATAACCGCAGTGATAAGTGTAGTGCTAATGATGTTTAAAAGGGTGGTTGTAAGGTAGTGAGGGAGTACTTTGGTTAGGTGAAGTTTTAGGCAAGAATACAAGTTACAAGTGTAAGAAAAAAATGTTCTAAGTGTTAAGGACTTAGTAAAAGTTGAGTAAAAGTTTAAGGAATTTTTGGGATGTTTGAAAGGGTTTAAGTGTGCCCAAAAGATGTTAAAACATGTGGGAGAACATGTGTAAAGCATAGGAAAAAATTGGGATGAATTTGGAGTTCAAAGAGGAGAAAAGCACATTAGAAAATTGGTTCTGCAGTGGACCGCCCCTACGGACCGCCCCTGTGGGGAGGTCCAGTGCAGAGAAGTGAAAAAAAAAGGAACGTGTAGCATCTGTTGTGGACCGCCCCTGGGACCGCCCCAGAGGGGCGGTCCAGACCAGAAATGAAGAAAAAAATTTGTTTAAGGCTCCTAATGATGGGGGATTGAATGGTAATGGTTTTAGATGATGTTTAGGCCTTGTTTGGTGACATGTAAAGGCCTTAAGAGGTGTAAACAAGTATGAGGTGTAATGAGAAGTGATTAACTTATATGATTAAGTTTAAACTACAATGACTTAGTGGTCCAACATTAGGGAGTGATGATGGTTAGAAAGATAAGCATTAGACTTTAAACAAGCATGTTACTCCAATGTTAATGAAAGTAATTGTAATGTTATCAGTTGTTCGAGAATTGCTCGAGGAACATAAGTGGACATGATAAAGTGGACTCCGGTGACAGGTATGGTTTTCTTGCAACCTGTGTCCTACCGGATTACACCGGCTTGTATGCCAATATGTTTTCTGAGTGTTTGCCACCTTGTAAGATTAAAACATGTAATGAGTTTATAGTAATTCATTTATGTGGCGAATTTGGCCTCCGATACCATTTAACCTCAAATATGTGTTAAACCTTAGCTAACCAAATCTAGGAACACATGAGTGATCGGTATTCGGAGTTGACGGCCCAAACCTTGGGAACGTGCTAACCACGGCTATGTGTGAGTTAGTTGGACATTGTTGTTGTATGCAAGTGTGTGAACCTCCCTTGTGTGCTTAACTCGGTTATGATACCGTATGGTGTGTGGATGTGGTAGGCTCCATAATGGATCTCTAACTACTTATTTATAAGTGTATATGTACTAATGGGGGGTGAGGAGTCCGGTTGTTCCGGCCACGCGTGTGATGGACGGGAGTCGATGTCATATCCGGTTCGGCTCTCTTGGTGTATGTATAGGTTGTATTCCAATTTGGTTTCTACCTTCCCTTAGCTTATCCAAAGCTAATTACTGACTCACGTCGGGCCACAGGGGCATACGAATGTTATTTCGGTGTGCTTGGGATTACTATATCCGACACACCTTGGGTTTAAGTTAACCGTTCGTATAACTGGACGGTAACGAGGTTGGTAACGAGCTTAGCATGAGATTGGCAATAATCTCTAGGCTCACTATATATACTAACTATGGTGGAAGGTTCCTTGTGTGAACCGATCTTATGGTGTTTGTGTTGTTATTGTGCTAAGCATTTCCCCTGCTATGCTATGATATGTATACGTTAGGTGTTTAAAATGAATGCGATGTTGTTATGTGTACGCCGAACAAGAAAGGTTTGTTATGTGAGGAATGAGATATGTTGTAGGATATGGAGTGTGTGGATCATGGAAATGAATCCAGTTTGTGACAAGAGGCGTTTAAGGATAACCCGATTAAGGTACGTGACGTTCATTAAGGAAGTAGCTCCGTTTTAGAGGAGAGCCACTCTAGGGTTAAAGGAATCATTGGATGATTTGTTAAGTGTGGATGTGTTGGATATATGTTGAGCCCTATTGTTGGGTGTATGCAATGTGTTGTGTGTTTATGGTTGTATGCATGATTTAAATATAATCAACTGCATGCTAAGACGACAATTAGTTGTGCGTGGCCCGGTAGCATGTGGGCTGCGGGATTACCATACCAGCAAAGGTGCTGAGCCCCTTGGGGGCCACCCTTTCTCTCCTTTTCTATTTCAGGTACAAGGAGCTGGAAGCCGTTCGAGAGTAGGACGGGGTAGATGTTATACATGGGTAGCCATTTAAATGGCGTAAGCATTGTAAGCGTAGTAAGACCGAAATTGTTATCGGCATTAGTTTGTAAATACTCGGTACAGTGGGATGTATGTATATAATAAATGTTGGAAATGGAATGAGGATTGTATTGTGTAGTTGCTCGGGAATCTAGTCCATCAGACCGATACAATGTACATGTATTAGCCTTGTTAGCCACGTGGGTGGTTAACGGCGTGTAACACCAACGATTAAGTAATGTGATAGGTTTGTATTTCCGCTGCAGTTTATGTAAGTATGTTAATGTTGGATGGGGTGTTACAAAAAGTGGTATCAGAGCGAAGTATCGCTCTGATGACTGAATTACCGAGCTTAGGAAGTACCGAGTTAGGATTTTAGTACTTGGGTTAAGGGTTGAGTGATAGCGTGAGAGATACGCTAGTAAGGAACTACCAGTGAATACTGGAAACCTACTATATCCCCCGCCCTCCACAATCCCTGTTATATAACTTGGGAAACAACGCCAGAGAGATGGAAGTCCACTCTTACTCGGGAATACCCGATCTGGCTGTTATTAGACACATCTAAGGTACGGAGAACCTGTCATACGGTAGATCCCGAAAACTGGGAATCCCGGAGACGGTTCCCATCTAAACAGTGTTAACCGCATTTCATAGCGAAGAGCGAAGAATCAGTGTACAGAAGAATAGAATTTCCGGCAACCTGGGTCGACATGCAGAGCAGTCGAGAATAACCAGCTTGCAACGCACTGACGTGCAACAAGCAAGAAGTGGATTAGTGAAACCCGAGACGAATGTCTATGGGACCACAGTTGGTAAGTAATACACCAACGGTATACCAACCAACTAAGGAACTACAACGTAGTGCCCAAACAAGAGACAAGTCTCAGTAACCACGACGATGCGTGGAACGGGCTACAAAGAGAAAATAATGCTAAGTAAAAAGGGGACTCCAAGAATGGGAGACACCCCAGTTGATAACTATTATGTGAATACAGTGAGAAGTTACCCAAAGGTTATTGTCGAGACCGTAAGAACAAATAAGGGCCAACAAGGCCACTGATGATAGTACGGGTAAAAACAATACCACAACCGGTATGTGTTGAACCGATAGCCAGTTAGCATGGCGCACTTGCCATAGCAAGTGGCTATAACAGGGCTATTCGGGAAATTTATAACCACTACAAAGTACTTGGAAAAGTACAATAAAGTTAAATGTGATTGTCATAACAGTGGAAGGGCCTGCTAGCCTAACCTCTGTAATTGTAAATACACCAGTCAGCAAGAAGCTAGACTTGGTTAAGGTAAGAAGATGTTGTGAATCCATGAAAATTTTCTTTCAACTCAGATTTATTCAAACCCTTTCTTTTCAAAACCAAATTTTCTTTCAAACCAACACTTTCCAACTTCTTTTAAACCAAACCAGTAAAACCAAGGGCAGATGATAAGATACAATAGTGGATAAACTTTCCTCGATTAAGTTCGGGGAAGCAGAATATTGTCAAGGGACAATATAAGGGAGTTGACAACAGAATACTTCACCTAGGCGTGTGACGGACACTACGAGTGTACCAACTGTTGTGGGACGACCGCACTCCGATAGGAGCTTGTGGGCCTGACAGACCTACTTATGGGTTAGTTGGGTAGGTAGCAATGTATCATTATGGTACCCCACATATGTATACGAGTGGAGTCCGAAACACGGGAAGTAGTCGACTCCGTCTACGGTCAGCAGTATAAATCAAACAAGAGCTAGAGATTACAAGGAATGGTTGAAGTTAAGGAACTCAGTTAAGTTAACGAGACTAAAGGAATTAGTGAATTCCTTTCAAGGAAATGTTTAAGAGTCCGGAGGTGCAATGCACTAACTGCAATGTAAAGACATCGCCTATGTCTTAAGGATCCTCAGAGATAAACATGATAGCTGGAATGGTGACCCAGCCTAATGTGACACATTAATGTGCAATGACGGGATGAAACTCCCAGAATCAGTACCTACACTACTGGAAATGTTGATCTCACAGAAGAAGATAATAACCAGTGAAGAACGCAAAAGGCGTGGCTAACGGAATGTACCCATGAGTGCAAGCCAGATGTAATGGCATATGTTAGTAACACCCTAGCAATCCTTGAGGGTGTTTGGATTAAACATTGTTAGATGGAGCAATATAACAGAAACACAAGATTGGAACAATTACCGGATTAACACTGAAGGTAACCCACTTAAAAGTAGGACCCTAAGTTGCCAGAGAGCTAACTTGATGCTCGGACAGTAAGGCTTATAAGCCACAACAACTTGTGATATGTAAATTTGATCGGTTGCAGAAGTATAGTTACACAAGGAAATAGAGCGGAGAATGAACCACTGCTTAGAGTGGGGATACCTCTCGATATTGTGAAACCGCGAGAGCGGTAGTTGTGTGGACCAAGTTCAAAGTATGTGGATATGGACCATGTTGTTATTACCCCAGGATGATTTGAATAAAATAATACGAAAAGAAGTGCTCGTACCAGTTGTGTACACAGGAAGAGTAATAAGTCTGATAGCAATCACCATAGGTTGTGAAGCTAAATGTGTAGCGAACGACGCTCAAGAAACATAAAGGCTCAGGAAAAAAAAAATATAGTAGCATATTCAAAAATCAGCCAAATAAGTGGCCAGATAAACCCAGCGTAATAGCGGAAGCTAATATAATAGCGGATGCAGTATAACTTGATGTTGTATAATGAGTAAGGATACGGTGCGCAATAACAACCGTTGTGTGAGTATTGTTAGATGATAAAATGGTGAGTGAGCAGAGTTATGAGTTAAACCCAGTGGAGGTACAACGGTAAGTAATAGCAAAGGAACCGAGCAGTAAGCCGGAAGCAAGTGATATGTGATAAGAATTCCAGTAAACACAGAGTAAACTCCTATTGCAATCGCATAAGAGATTTACTGTCAAGAGTTTACGCCTCTGCACTCTGTATAACTGAGTGTTTTGGTATTGCATTTGCGCAGTAATGATCGAGTGGGATAGCTAGGATTTGGGAAATGTTAATTTTGGTGGATGTAGAAAGAAACCTATGGTACTATAATGATCAATGCATAGGAAATGCAAGGTCATACCAATGGAAGAGTACTTGTACGAAACCAAATATGGAGGTATGATTAAGAATAAGTGATAACAGTGGCACTGAATACCAAATGTCGGTATGAAATACACCTCAGGTGTGGGAAATAACCGAGAGAGCACTACACATTAGGTAGTAGCTCAATCTCAACCGACAATAAGTCGGTAGAAGCAAGTCAAACATTGTGCAGTTTACGTAGTAAGCTATTGGAGAAGTGGATGGAAAGTTTTGGAACTCACCGAATTCGCTCAGGGTAAGAGATACCATGCGTCGGTTGAAAAACCATTGTTACCTAGATAAGGGTAATACATTGGAGATGTACAATACAACAACAGTAACGAGTGGAGCAAACTAGCTCTACAACTATCAGAGTTGCGCAACAGAGGCCAGAGAGCCCATGCACCAGATACTGAATACATGGTGAATATGAATAAATGGCTAGTTATCAATGCCTAAAAGCCTCACAGGCCAGGACCGAAACGGTTATGAGTTAGAACTCCAATGCGAATTCTTGGTTTAGGGACTAAACCGCCAATATGGTTAAGATCCTCTAATCAGAATCCATTGTGTAATAGACCGCGTCGAAGTCAAAACACTTCACGACGGCAGAACGTCTTAAGCCAAGGTTTAGTGACTGATTACGTGGGCGTAATCCCTTTTAAGGGGGGTAGAGCGCAAAACCACTTAGTGTGTTTTACCGTACAAGTGTAAGTGAATTGGGTTGTGCATAGCACAAAATGATTTGTTATGATGGTTGGCGCGTGTGTTATATAAACATATGCATTTGTTTGTGGTTAAATTGTGGTAATTGCGCACAGAAGATGCGAATACCATTGTGGGAAGTGTGTTTATTTTGTTAACAGTGGTGTGTGAGAGTACAAGTGGAAGGGAGTAAAGAAACTCCCGGGGAACTAAAACCCCGACGGTGCATAAATGCAAACCATGTATTGTATTTTGAAAAAAAATGTATATATATACAGTGTTGTGATTTATGAGGGGTATAAGACCGACATAGAACCTAGTGGGAATTAAATTCCCTAGGTAACTTGAATTAAGTTGGATTTGGGTGATGATTGATAGACGGAGTTCTATCCCTTGGAGATGTAATGATTATGACTAGAAGGATTTAAAGATAGGAAATGTGATATGCTTGAATTAGTTGTTGGTTGAAAATGAAGTGGGAGGTGAAACTTGATTATCATGAGGTCAAGGGAAGCCGAACACAAATTGGGGTGGAAAGATAGTTCAACACTGATGCTGATCACATCAGGGTTGGATGACTCTTGAAGCTCCCTGTAAGTGGTCACAAACAACCATGTTAAGAAAAATACAAGGAGCATAAATTGGACTTGGAGTTGTGTGGTGTTTTCAAAAGGATTTTCAATTGGTGTTTTCAAACAATCGATTAATATTTTGAACAAAAGATCTTCTTATACTTAACCTAGTAAAGAATATTTTTGTAGTACTTGCTCACGAGCTGAGGACGTATGAGCCTTTGTCTTCGGACCGGTGACATGAGAAGTATATATGTTAAAAATTAAGTGAATGTTTTGATCTCCCAAAGGAACGGGGACCAGAAGGTGTCCATCGCGACCGGGTTCTGCGGGATCACAGTGTATATGTACTCAACGTGGGATTCGAACCCATGGAGAGATGGAAAAGGTATTTCTGTTTGATATACATGCTAGGACATGTTGTGTGGAATAAGTAATAAATATTATTTTAGACCTTGAGTTCTAATGTGGGTGGGTTCTGAATTGATTGTGTTACCCGGGCCTACGAGTCCAAATGTGGTTATGTCACCCAGACCTAAGAGTCTGAGGGATATTATGTAAGTGCAAGTGTGGTGAAGGTACCCGGACCATTAAGTCCGAGGTTACCATGTGAGTATGATATCTTATGTATAATGTGGATATGTTGCCCGGACCATTAAGTCCGAGGTTGGATGTAAAGGGTGGTTGGTAATGGAAGTTTTATGGCTATAAGTAATTCTCGTATTCTAATCCAATGATGCGAGGAAATGTGAACTTCGAGGACGAAGTTCTTTTAAGGGGGGTAGATTGAAATACCCCAAACCTTGGTATGTTGTGTAAATGTTAAACTATGGTATTTAAAAGGCTAAAAAGTGCCTTAGAAACATAAATGAACCATTTAAACCATGGTAAAACACAATAAAACACTAAGACACGGTTTGAGCAAAAACATGCTCTAAGCTTGGAGTGAACTTGGTTAGGACCCAAAGAGCCTACCAAGACTTGATAATATTTAATTATGACTTTACAAGGCTAATTAAGTCCTTAGGAAACTTTGGTAGACAATGAAACCAAACAAAACACAAGAAAATACCTTAAAGTCAATAAGAGCAAAAATGTGCTCTAAGCTTGGGATAAATTTGTATAAGACCTAATGGTCATATCTATACCTTATAAATATGTTAATGAACATATTAAATCAATTACCAAAGAAAACCAAGCTTGAAAACAAGTTAAAACACAAAAAGTGCTTTAAGGAGTCTTAAAGCACGTTTTGAAAAATTGTCTTGTAAATTTTTGAATGGCTAAATGTCCATCATTACTCTTTAATTAACATGTGTACTATATAGTATCACATTTGGGTGGCTATATCAATGGGAAATCAAAAATTTCACTTCTATGTGCCTTGTTTTTGTGAATAGTAACTTTAATAAGCTAGTTTGTAACATATGATTATAAGTGAGACAATTGATTAATAAAGTCTAAAATACCCCTAGGTACTATTGGGGGCCGTTTTTTTTAAGGTGTGGTGACTCACCACCCTTGTTGATTTACTAAGAAAAGAAAGAATGACTAATTAATGTACTATTTGCTTTAAAAGAACAAATATCTTCAAAAAGCAAAGGTTATCTTCATTCTCTCATTTCTTTCTCATTTCACACGGCTCCACTCTTCTTCTACCTCCCTTCTTGCTGCTCTCTCACGGTAATACACACCACCACCATTTAAACTCTACCTTTGACCTCTTGTAAAATCTAGCTCACATGTCCAAATCAAAAACAAACACCACCAATCTCTTCCTCTCATCAAGCTCTTCAATTCTATCCTTTCAAAATCCCAAGAGCTCTGTTTTGGTGCCAAGAGGAATCACCATGGATGGAGCTTGAGCTTTTGTTTCTACATATTATTACTCTCCTTTGCTTCTAGTAAGGAATCTCAAAGAAAATCAAGTTTCCTTCATGTTTTTGCCTTGGCCGAAATTGCACATTGATGGAGCTCTTTGTGTGACTTTGTTCTAGCTTCATTCCAATCTCTTATGGACTAGGTGGAGTCCTCTCTTCATAGATATTCAAACTCCCTTCAAAGATCAAGGTAAAATAACTACATTAATGTTTTTGAAATAATGTAAACCTAGGGTTTACAATGAGATGAAGCATAAACCTTATATACTCATTTCAATATTGGTATATTGTTTAGTAGTTGACAAGGAAAGAAATGCCTTGCCGGTTTTAAGAGGAAACAAGAAAGAAGTTTGAGTGGAAAAGAGGTAAACATGTTATCTCAATGTGGTTTAATGCCTTAGGAGAAATGAGCTTATAATGCTTGTTAAAACTACCTAAGGAGCTAATGGTAAAGGACTTAGTGAAAAGTTCTCAAGGAGACTAGTAAAAGGACATATGTAATGTTGAGTGTATTTGCAGGTCAAGGGCATTATTATGTGGGAAATCCAGTGTTTAAGATTTATGCAATTTAAGGGCCTAAGAGCCATGCATTTAAGGGCCTAAGTGCCAAGCAATTTAAATTATGCACTATATTGTGATGTAGTGTAAATTTGGTGAAGTCTTGTGGGTGATGGTGTTTTGATGGATTTAGGTGTTCTTGAATGTTTAGTGGTGAAAACTATGAGTTTGGAAAGATGATGTGCTAAGAGAACCCATGGCGAAATTTGTAAAATGTATAAGGAGTTTTAAGTGCTTAAATGAACTTGGGTGAACTAGGAATTGTTAGGAATGGATACATGCTTCACTAAGGAATAAAACATGCATTAAGGTGTTCTAAGGTGCTATAAGGATTTAGGCATAGTCTTGGAGATTTAGGGAACTAATGGATGACTTCTTGATACACCAAGGTGATGGTGGAGGTGTCGTAAAGCCTTGTGCAAAGTTTGGTGAACAATGAAAGTGTAACGCCTTGTGAAGGTTTAATTATGAACTTGTGGAAAGACTTGAGGAGTGTGTGTAAAGGGGATAAGTGTAGTGCTAATGATGTTTAAAAGGGTGGTTGTAAGGTAGTGAGGGAGTACTTTGGTTAGGTGAAGTTTTAGGCAAGAATACAAGTTACAAGTGTAAGAAAAAATGTTCTAAGTGTTAAGGACTTAGTAAAAGTTGAGTAAAAGTTTAAGGAATTTTTGGGATGTTTCGAGAGGGTTTAAGTGTGCCCAAAAGATGTTAAAACATGTGGGAGAACATGTGTAAAGCATAGGAAAAAATTGGGATGAATTTGGAGTTCAGAAAGAGGAGAAAAGCACATTATAAAATTGGTTCTGCAGTGGACCGCCCCTACGGACCGCCCCTGTGGGGAGGTCCAGTGCAGAGAAGTGAAAAAAAAAGGAACGTGTAGCATCTGTTGTGGACCACAAATGAATAAAAAAATTTGTTTAAGGCTCCTAATGATGGGGGATTGAATGGTAATGGTTTTAGATGATGTTTAGGCCTTGTTTGGTGACATGTAAAGGCCTTAAGAGGTGTAAACAAGTATGAGGTGTAATGAGAAGTGATTAACTTATATGAATAAGTTTAAATTACAATGACTTAGTGGTCCAACATTAGGGAGTGATGATGGTTAGAAAGATAAGCATTAGACTTTAAACAAACATGTTACTCCAATGTTAATGAAAGTAATTGTAATGTTATCAGTTGTTCGAGAATTGCTCGAGGAACATAAGTGGACATGATTAAGTGGACTCCGGTGACAGGTATGGTTTTCTTGCAACCTGTGTCCTACCGGATTACACCGGCTTGTATGCCAATATGTTTTACTGAGTGTTTGCCACCTTGTAAGATTAAAACATGTAATGAGTTTATAGTAATTCATTTATGCGGCGAATTTGGCCTCCGATACCATTTAACCTCAAATATGTGTTAAACCTTAGCTAACCAAATCTAGGAACACATGAGTGATCGGTATTCGGAGTTGACGGCCCAAACCTTGGGAACGTGCTAACCACGGCTATGTGTGAGTTAGTTGGACATTGTTGTTGTATGCAAGTGTGTGAACCTCCCTTGTGTGCTTAACTCGGTTATGATACCGTATGGTGAGTGGATGTGGTAGGCTCCATAATGGATCTCTAACTACTTATTTATAAGTGTATATGTACTAATGGGGGGTGAGGAGTCCGGTTGTTCCGGCCACGCGTGTGATGGACGGGAGTCGATGTCATATCCGGTTCGGCTCTCTTGGTGTATGTATAGGTTGTATTCCAATTTGGTTTCTACCTTCCCTTAGCTTATCCAAAGCTAATTACTGACTCACGTCGGGCCACAGGGGCATACGAATGTTATTTCGGTGTGCTTGGGATTACTATATCCGACACACCTTGGGTTTAAGTTAACCGTTCGTTATAACTGGACGGTAACGAGGTTGGTAACGAGCTTAGCATGAGATTGGCAATAATCTCTAGGCTCACTATATATACTAACTATGATGGAAGGTTCCTTGTGTGAACCGATCTTATGGTGTTTGTGTTGTTATTGTGCTAAGCAGTTTCCCCTGCTATGCTAGGATATGTATACGTTAGGTGTTTAAAATGAATGCGATGTTGTTATGTGTACGCCGAATCAAGAAAGGTTTGTTATGTGAGGAATGAGATATGTTGTAGGATATGGAGTGTGTGGATCATGGAAATGAATCCAGTTTGTGACAAGAGGCGTTTAAGGATAACCCGATTAATGGGTACGTGACGTTCATTAAGGAAGTAGCTCCGTTTTAGAGGAGAGCCACTCTAGGGTTAAAGGAATCATTGGATGATTTGTTAAGTGTGGATGTGTTGGATATATGTTGAGCCCTATTGTTGGGTGTATGCAATGTGTTTGTGTTTATGGTTGTATGCATGATTTAAATATAATCAACTGCATGCTAAGGCGACAATTAGTTGTTCGTGGCCCGGTAGTATGTGGGTTGCGGGATTACCATACCAGCAAAGGTGCTGAGCCCCTTGGGGGCCACCCTTTCTCCTCTTTTCTATTTCAGGTACAAGGAGCTGGAAGCCGTTCGAGAGTAGGACGGGGTAGATGTTATACATGGGTAGCCATTTAAATGGCGTAAGCATTGTAAGCGTAGTAAGACCGAAATTGTTATCGGCATTAGTTTGTAAATACTCGGTACAGTGGGATTGTATGTATATAATAAATGTTGGAAATGGAATGAGGATTGTATTGTGTAGTTGCTCGGGAATCTAGTCCATCAGACCGATACAAATGTACATGTATTAGCCTTGTTAGCCACGTGGGTGGTTAACGGCGTGTAACACCAACGAGTTAAGTAATGTGATAGGTTTGTATTTCCGCTGCAGTTTATTGTAAGTATGTTAATGTTGGATGGGGTGTTACACTATTGGTCACTTAATAGTCATGGTCGCCATTATTAAGTTCGTTACATGCTTTTCCGGTGTACAAGTATTTAAATCTGTAAACACATGGATGGCGGTAATTTAAACAAGTAATACAGTCACTACATTTCGCGCAATCGCACACAACAACACACAACACAATAATAATAACATTAACACGTGCGGCCGTTAGTAACGGTCAGGTTATTTAGTTAGTCACACGACCCCCCGGGTCCTCCTTACATTACATCACAAACATTGGTGGGTGTCAAGTTAGGACAACCCGAAATAATCTCACTTGGACAGTAGTCCCACGTACACACAAGGTGCTCACTGCCCTGATCATCCGAAGACTCTGGGACTTATTCACTTTGCCTTTGTAAAGGCGTCCATTTAGGTGGCCAAGGGCCTAGTGCCAACGGTAGCACACTCCGCCTGACGATCTATCTAGGCTCGATCAGGATTAACTAGGGTAAACCCGATACGGGATAACCCAAGAGATCTCTACGCGCGACCAGCAGCCAGTGACTGTCTGGATTAAGGTACATCACCACATTCATTCACACTCCACTGTTAACTTCGTTAGTTAGATAGTCAGTTACAGTTTTAATTATGAAGAACATCACTTGTTTTTTTGGCTGCCCTGTGGGTCTTACGCATGCCTAGAATTATTCTAGGTAGTATTCACGTTCAAATCAAATCTCTAGAGACCGACGATGTCGTGTCTCGTCCCTAAGCATTTCACTTAGGATATAACTACATACTTATAATATTTAACGTATTATGTCGGAGTACGGTAACCACAATCACATAACTCGCATATGTAGTTTTATATAAGTCGATCGATAGTCGACGTAGTATTAGTCCCAGAGGACGTTCACGCACAATTAAATGGTGCGGGAAATTAAACGATTAAACATCACATATCACATATCACTCACATACATACATGCATCACACACGTTATACAGCACACATATCTGAGCCCGAGGAAGTCCTCGGGACATCTCAGATCAGACCTCTTTACGTACCGTTCACCAATGACCTAGGTTGCGCAGTAGACCACTAGCTCGTCGAGCGCCTTCGTCGGTGATACGATCTAAATATCAAGCACACTATAAGTCAATCCACATGACTTACTTAAGTTCGGTAAATCCGAACAACACAATAATTCCCGACATTACATCCCCGGATTTCAACTGTTATTTGTTAGGTTACCGTGATACGAGACTCGTTAATCGTAGTGCGTATTAATTATCAATGCCCGAGTTTATTTGGGCGAGTCTGTTATAAGGACGTCTTAGATGTAGCGTTTCCGGACATTAGGATGTGTTCCTCGTTTTTACGAGTATACGAATATGTATATACATATTGGTTCAATATACACATTTATTTATACGTCTTAGATGTAGCGTTTCTGGACATTAGGATGTGTTCCTCGTTTTTACGAGTATACGAATATGTATATACATATTGGTTCAATATACACATTTATTTATACGTATTATTTTCAGCTGTATATGCATATGTATGCATATATATATTGTCATCATTTGATCTCAATCATGTACTATATAGTTACATGTATGCATGCACTATATTATATACTCATTATGTATGTATTTTTATCTTATGCTTGCGCATGCATATATATATATATACTCGCACACAATCATATTCCAAAAGTTCTAGACTTATATTATATGTCACATTATTTTCATCTTATGTAAGATGATTATTTTCATTTGTTGCATTTTATTATGCACTTTATATTAAGAACCTCATCTCAATATTATGTAGTATTCTATTACATGTATTATAATTTCCCTAGGTTTATTTTAATACTACCCTTAGTTTATAAATCCTATTTCTTCATTAATCGTCACGTTATTCCATGTGAACATTATTAATGATAATTACTTCATTCAATCACATTAATACTATATTATAAATATCATGCTTCAATCAGTGGTTGAAACAACGTTAAGAGGAAGTTTAATACAAGTTGGAAAATGGCTTAATAGTGTAGTAGTAAACTGTCTAAACTATGACATTCACAGCAGCAGGCGGAGGCAAATACGGACAGAATTTAGAGCCCTTAAACTGCTGAACATCAGCAAGGTCGGAAGCAATTATTACTTGCATTCTCGCCCTGTCATCGGCTCGTTATTATGACATAAACAAGGTTTGAACATCTATGAAAACAGATTCGATTAGATCAATATGGTGGCTTAAAACGGTGGTAGAAGCTGGAGCAGTAAAGCTTTATTTGGTACTAATGAATTGCTGAACTGGAAGCTGTTTACAGCAGTGGAAATTTGGAGCAATTTAAGTTTATCGAGTATAGTACTCCAGAGTTATTGTGCTGTTGTTGTTAGTTAACAACCAACACCATCACAACCTATTAACATATTGTCAAGGCAGCACATGAACCTCATTTAAATCTGATTGAAGCTGTCACATAATATATTTACCCCTAGTTTAACATGTGTAGTCATAGAGCAGGATTTTTAGGTTTCTTTTCAGATTATAACCATGCTCTTGTGTCAAATGTAAGTAGTGGAAAGATCAGTGCTTAAATAAACTGAAATGTTGGCAAGAGGATGCAGACATTGAACTACTGATTATGTCATTTACAGCAGCAGAATTGATGCGCTAGACAGCACATTTTTGGAGCTTATAACCTACTGAAATGGTTTGTATAGCAGCAGTGATTAAAATCATTTGAGCTCACGTTTTCACATCATTCTCAGCCTATAATCAGCACACACACATGGCTTACCAAGCCCAACAGAACTGAAGTTATAGAGTTGCAGTTTCAGTTTTTGTTATGGGGTTATAGTGCTGTATATAGTGCATTAGTTTCAGATTCATTGTGTTGTTTCTGCTGTCTAATAATCCACTCAAAGTCTGTTTAACTAACATGTTCATCTTCATCAGAAACAAGTTTTATTTAGGGTGATTAATAAGAAGAGGAGACAGCAGCAACTTGTTCTTATAGATTAATGATAGCAGCAGTCCATGGCAACTACCGTGAACAATCACAGAACACACAGCAGCAGATTTGTTGCATAAAATAGCAGAAAATAGTGCAGAGATGCTTCCTGTTCATTATCTATTAGAGTTTGGTTTCACTTAAACACAAGAAGGAAAGGAAGCAGCAGACAGAGCATGTTTGTTCTGGGTACGCCAGTTTGGGGTTGTAAACTGTCGTGAGCAAGATGGGAACAGCACCACAATGCAGGAATAGTCCCTTATCAAATCTAGTGTGTCACGTAGCAGTTCTCTGTTGTTAAACCAAACAGACACAAGAGGAGAATGAAGGAGTATGTAATGTGTAACAGAAGAAGTCAAAAGCTTCTAATTTGTTTCAGAAAACTCAACAACTTTTGTTGCTATAATCAACAGAAAGGATAAGACAAGTTTGGGTATATTAATGGTTTTATTCGCTACCGCTTACATGTTTATCATTAGTTCTACAATCTGTTTTTTTTTTCTTCTTACAACAGCAGGACTATCCAACGTATAACACTTATCATTTGTTTTCAATCATGTTTTTATCTTATTTATTTCTTTGGACTCTGCAACAGCAGAAAAATCTTGCTGCTTTGTTTTTCATTTTGATTCCGAAACTGCAGACTTATGCTAGCGTTTTCGGTTATTGTCTATTTTGCAAGGCGCATCAGAAGAGCCCGTAGCCATGTGTTTTTTTTGTGAATTATGAAACTACTTATAATGTCTATTGTTTTCTTCACTATATGCACTCAACAGAAATAAGGCTCCTACTCTTATACTAACAGCAGGAAGGAGTTAAGTTTGAGTGTAATACCGGTTCTGGCAATGAACTGATTCCAGTCCCTTATTCATCTGGTGTGCGACATTATAGCAGTTGCAGTGAGGTTTTATCACTTCAGAGGCGCATAAGTGCCAGGAGGGAATGAGAAGGCATGCATAAAATGTTCCTATAATTCATACGTAAGTGTTATCTCAAGAAGAGAATGAAGACTATCAATAAAACAAGTTCAGTTTGCCGTCTACTGTTGAAACATTACCGTGGAGGGAGTGAGCAGGATCAGCAGAACTTCCTTCCACGAAGGGAATGAAGAGAGTGCAGAGTATGTCAGTTCTGGTGTGAAGTTTGTAGCAGGTTATTGGAAGTTATTGAAGGTGAAAACAGAATAGAGAATAGCAGTTCCCTTGCATAGTTACCGTTAGGATTAGACAAGGAGGATGGAGGCTGGTGTAATATGTTGTGCTAGCTGCAGCGGTTTCCTCCACAAGGTACGATAGGGGAAGGCAAGCCTGAAGAGAATGAAGAAGCATTCCCAAACGAGAAGAGAATGAAGAGTGATGCAGAAGTTGCATGTTTCTCGTCTGCTTACAGCACTACAAGAGAGGGAGAGCAGGGTTGCTGTTATAGTTACCAGAGAAGAGGAATGTACGTTTGAGTTTATTACCATTTCAGATCAGCCCTTCATTCTTCAATCTGGTGTTCAAGGTGCTGCAGTACTAGTGATTATTTGCGCCTGTGACTTGGAGTAAAGATAAGGTGTTAGAAACACCACCTATCCAGTACAACAACCAGTATAAAAACAAGGGAAGAAAAGGTGGAAGTTCACCTAGTTTATGCTCTCGAAGGTAAAGATTTGGCTCAGTTCTTGCTGGACCTTGAAGGTGTTATTCATGAGCTGATTAACCATGAGAGGTAGGAGAGATTATGTTGAAGAAAAATCCAGAACAAAACCGGAAAAGAGTTAAGGAGAGATAGACTAGTTTAGTGCAAGATTTTACCAAAGAAGTAACCTTAAGCTAGCTTATTCCTTCTTCTTAATATCCAGCCGTGAACACTCCAGCTTTGCAAGCTTTTTAACAGATGGAAATAATGTACGGAGATGAGATTAAAATAAACCTCTAGGAAGAGGAGGAGAAGGGGAAGAAGATGGACATTCATATGTGTTGAGAGTTTACCCATAGCAAGAGGTCTTGTTCCTTGGAGGTGGCTGTTTGCTCACGGTTGACAAGGATAACAAGAAGAGGTTTGTAGCAAGGAGGTCTCTGCTGGAAGAAGATGAGAATAACAATGGAGCGAACTACTCTTACAGTGGAAGTAATTTAGTAATTAATATGCTTGTAAAGATGAGTTATGGGTAGCTAGACATTTTCCTGGTTTCAGATGGTAGAAAACGTCAGAAAAGATGGGCAATTGCACTCAGCTGCGCAAGGGGTTGCCCAAGTGGAAGGTTCTATAGCAGGCGGCAATGAGAGCTGGCGTGGGGGTGGTTTGATTTGTTTAAATAAGTGTTGGGCAACACCATGTCGTAACCTTCATATATTATAGTATATAGCATTTGATGCCTCTTTGTAGGCCTATTAAACTTGATAATGGGTAAGGCTGACACACGCTAGACAGGCGGGAGTATTAAGGTCAAGGTGGCAAAGTAGATTGATTAGTTACGTTGTAAAGTAATAAATGTTTACTTTAATGAAAGTTACTTTTTAGCTATGGAATTACTTAAGTATATCGATACAAGATGATAGGAAAGCCACTATTAAACGGCATGGAAAAGTAAGGTCAAAAATGATCATTGACCATGTTTAGTTGGGATTTTAAAATGTTGTTTTGGGTACTATTCCCCAAAATCACCCTATCTGCAATGATTTTATTGTAAAATTTTGAGTTAGACTTATCATAGTCTATCATGACACTAAATGTTATAAATAATGTATTATGGTCCTTAAAGTGTCATAAAACCAATACTTTTAGTTATCCGCAAAAATGTGCTTTAAGGTGTTTTAAAACACATTTTTTGTTAAAGCTTATTTTTAAGCTTGGTTTTATTTGGGTAATGGTTTTATTAATCCATTACATATTACTAAACTTAGGAATCCAATTGGAATCAAACGGAGGTCACGAGACCTTAAAAGCTTATTTAGAGCACATTTTGCTCTAAGTGACTTTTAAGCATGTTAATACTTGTTCTTGATGTTGGAGTGTCTTCCAATAACTTTATTTCGTTCTTTAATGAATTATAATGCTTAGGAAAAAATTTTAGGTCCCTAAGAGTTCATTTGGGTACATATCTATCCTAAATGGGCAAGGGTTGCAATAATTGCCCAAAGCTGACCATGTTTGTTTTTTTAATTGATTTTTTAAGGCATGTTTAAGCCTTAATTAATTGATTAACATTTCATCATGTTTTATTAGTTAGGGGTATTTCATTGTGAGTTAATGTATTTAAGACGCTAAGAGTGGCATTGGATGAGGGAGTATTGGAGGATAAGTGTTGAGGGAAAAATCTGTAGCATAATAGAGGAAACAAAATCTGTAGCATTAGTGTGAGGAACTAGTATGAGTGTTGAAATGAAATGAGAAAAATGTGTAAGTGAATGTAAGGATTGAGTAGTAAGTTTGGTGGATGAACCAAGGTGATTTAGAGGGTTAAATTAGTGCTAATCATGTGGGGAAGTATTGGTAAAGATTGGGGAAGCAATGGGTAAGAAAAACACCCAAAAACAGATTTTAAACTGAAGTACTGGGCCGGACCGGACTTGCGACCGACTTGCAAGTTCGGCCGAGCCCAGACTTACAAAGACGGGAAACCTTCTGGAATCGACCGAACTTGCTACCGGACTTGCAAGTTCGGTCAGACCAGAAATTTCTCCCGTCAGAAACCTTCTGGACTGGACCGGACTTGCAAGTTCGGTCGGCCAGAAAAATTCCCGCAATGCAAGCTACTGGAATGGACCGACCTTGCGACCGGACTTGCAAGGTCGGTCGGGCTAAAATTCTCACGAAGGAAACTTACTGGAATGGACCGACCTTGGACCGGACTTGCAAGGTCGGTCGGCCCTGGAATTTTCACACGATGTAGCCTACTAACTTGGACCGAACTTGCGACCGGACTTGCAAGTTCGGTCGAGTCAAACAAAAAAAAAAGTTTTATTATATGATTATAGTATCATGTATATATATATGCCCTCTACACATATATGCATATGTATGTAGTAATACACCATTAATGAGTAGTAATGGTAAGAAAGTAAGTAAATGAGTAAGGCAACAAATTTAAGAAGTAGTAAAGAAAAGAATGGTTTATAACCAAGTAAGAAAGTAACGAAGTAGTAAGTATACATTGAAGGTATCAATGAAGGAGTAAGATAGATCAATAATAGACCATTGATCATACAACTTCATGTATGTATAGGAATCGAATAGTTGCACGTTGAAGGAACCCGGTAGTACGAAAACGTCGGTGAACGTTATGATTTCTTCATGCCCTGTATCCTAACTTGGTTACCCCGATTTGTGTGCTTATGTGATCACCAACAAGATAAATGCACGAATCGGACTTATATTGCACTTAACTGTGTTTGAACTATTTTGTTCTTGTTGTATCTTCTTGAACAATTATTTTGTATAATTCATGAAATGAATGAATGTAAATGATGTGTATGTGTATATGACGAGTATTTGTGTATTGTATTGAAGTATGGAAAAGTAGTAATGACTTCTACTAATTCCTAACATTCTAACACCTGACTTGAGTAATGAGTAAAATGGAATGAGTAGAAGTCCGATATAGTTTCGGCCACGCGTGAGGATAAGGAAACACAAGAGGTTGGATCCGAATCCTGGCTATAATCTTTTCCATGGACCAATTCCCTTGAATGGGTAGCATCCTGGATTAGTGGGCCACCCTAAAGCCCGGTAGTGGGATGTAGTAATCCCTGCCCCCTGCCCGGAGGTCATACCGACTTAACTGGAAGTAAAGTATGTAAGAAGTAAGTATTGTATGTGTATTGGTCTTGACTACTGTAAGTCATCGACCCGAGTAAAGAGTATTGAACACCCGATTAACCCGGGTGTGTAATGAGGCTAACAAGACCTTTGTATGTATTGGAGAATTGTAACTCCGTAATGCGGTGAGTATGGTAAGTATGAATGGTTGACCTGATTGTCTTCCTTGCATGTATTGTATGTATGTATGCCTTGTGTATGGAATGTATTGAATTGTATCGTATAAAGCATGTATGTATGTATGAATGAAACGAACCGCATGTACTCGACCAATTAGTTGGCGTACCCTTGCTAGCACGCGGGGTATGCGGTTTATCATATGCAACGTAAGCTGACCCCCTAGGGGGAATGTTTTTACTCCACAGGTACCCGCGAGGCATGAAGGTAGAGTAAGGACCGGATGTAATTCTTTTTGGTAGTTAGTAGGATTGGGATGGTGTACCGAGTTGTACACGGCTAAGGCCATTGATAGCCGGTGTACCATGTGGTACACCTTTTGGATAATGAATTTGATTGGATAGAAGGAGTAGTTGTATCAACTCTTAATTTTTGGGAAGTAGTATTGGAATGTAATTCGTATAACTTGGATACTCGGTAATCAAATGTAAGTTAAGTATTGGTATTGTAAAGTAAGTAGTATGTATTTGGTTTATTCTAATCGTCACCAAAACGGTAAGTAGTAGTAGCCTTGTTAACCTTGGAAGGTTAACGGCGTTGTATCACCCCCGCCGGAGTAAGTAAGTATTCCGCTGCGAGTAAGGTAAGTATGGGAATGATTAGAGGATAATGGAAGGATTAGCGGTTGGGGTGTTACAAAAAGTGGTATCAGAGCGAAGTCTCGTTCTGATGATTAGAATCCTAAGTGTAGTGATTACCGAGTTAGGATTTCAACCATCCTAAGACGGATACTTAGAAACCTAACTAGGAACCACCGTTGCTAACAACGGATACCCTTAACGTCTGCAAGGACGATACCATTGTTTGAATCAAGACCATGAGGTCATAGTATCATGACATCTAATGTAATCCACACTTGTTCAGATGTCAGGACGAGGTCCAGGTCGTCCAGAGGAGGGGGCAACGAAGGACCGGGCGCGCAGACGATAGCTGAGATCGTCGCCGCCACGGTAGCACAGATGCTACCACAAGTAATCACTGCTGTACAACAAACACAACAAACTCAACAACAGCAGCAACAACAGCACAGCCCGACCCGCCTCATCCCGTGAGACCAATTGGGTAAAGGCAGTCGCCGACCTTCGACCTCCATGCTTTAGAGATGAGAGCGACCCCGCCAAGCTCGAGGCTTATCTCTCCGAGATGGAGACGGCCTTCGAGACACTTGAGACTCCCGCTGGAGTTGAGTGAGGATAGCTGCGTACTACCTCAAAGACGCGGCTATGGACTGGTGGAAGCTCATTAAGGCCGAGCATATAGCTGATCCCGCATCGCATTCGGTTGGGAAGCATTCACCTCTCTCTTCCAATCTAAGTACTATCCGAGCATGTCAAGACCAAGAAAAGGCTTGAGCTCGATGCCCTGAAAATGACCGAGAAGATGACGGTTGATGAATATTACCGCACCTTCACCTCTCTTCTCAGACTTCTACCCGACCTTGGGTATACCGGCCAAGTCTTGGTCGACCGCTTCTACGGTGGAATGAGCCATCGACTCCGGTATGGCATGGGCTTCACACGGTTTACCTCCCTTCAGGTAAACATCGTTGAACCCTTAAGGGCCATGAGTAATGTGAATTAGTATTCCCGTATGTAAGTGTAACCTAACGCCTAAGTAATTCAGGAGTGTTACCACGCTGCATCTCGAGTTGAGATCACCTGCCAGCTGAGAGATGAGGAGAAAGCGCTGAAGCGCAAGGTGAGCGGCAAGGGTAACACCTCCGACGACCAAAACCAAGCCAGACCTTGGAAGAAGAAGAAGGGGAAGCATTCCCACCACAAGAACACTTCAGGAGACGGCGGAGCCCATACTGAGAAGGGCAAGGCAGCTGAACCGCTACAGATTGCCTACACCGCACCAGTGGCAGCGAAGCACTGAGGTCTCAACCCTACAAGGGTAAGAACCCGAAACCGAATTAGAACACTTGTGAACACGTATGTATATAGAGTATTGTAAGTATACCGAACCTCGCTAACTTGGAAGCTATAGGTTCTGGATTTGGCCAAGGCAAGAACCAATCTGATGGCCGCAGCTACATATGCCGAAACTGCAACAAGGATCATCCCGACACAGCTTGCCAAGGAAGGGAGATCCACTGCTACACTTGCCAGAAGCCGGGGCACCGTGCCAATGCATGCCCAGAAAACTCTAAGCCAAGGGCAACTACCAGGGCTACAAGCAGCGTGAAGGCAAGGAGGTTGCATCTGGCGATGCTCATGCCCAGCATGCCTCACAGGGACAGGGATCCCGAGGTCCGCAGAAGGGCGCACCACAGAGGCAGCCGGCCTTACACATCATTGACCGTGACGGGACCGGGACTAAGTCCGGCCCAGGTAACTACCGTAACCTTTAATCCTTGAAGAGCATGACTAAGTGTTAAAGTAATTGTATGAATGAGAGTATGAATGCGTAAGTACTTGAAGTATGAAATTGAGCATGAGTAAGTAACATGGAAGTATGTATTGAGCATGAAATGAATCAGTAAGCCTAGAACTCACTCTAGATGAAATTTACCACCTTAGGGAAATTCCTTATCTGTTACCCAATACCTTCGAACTCACCTCATGAAGAGACCGACATCGCCAATCACCACTTCAACAACGAACAGTGTCAGGTCATCCGCCCAGGTATGATCTTGTTAAAAGGATACCTGACACTAGTGCAGAAAATGTTTTTAACAACCACGTTATTTTGCCTATATACCACGGTTAGGAACCATGGTTTATGCTCGCGTCGTATATTGACAAATAGCTATAAACGACGGTTTATAACCGTCGTTTAAAGTAAGTGAAAAAACCACGGTTGGTCGAAACCGTCGTTTAAGACCCCTTCTCCCGCGATATTTCATTGACTTTATACCACGGTTGGGAGTCAGACCGTGGTATAAAGTGTGTTATATATGACGGTTCCGCATAGGACCGTGGTATAAAGTGTGTTAAAATGACGATTATTCTTAAAACCGTGGTATATAGTGTATAAAATCAATAATAAACCACGGTTATACATAAAACCGTGGTTTATAGTCTGTGAATTTTTTTCCAGTTCACCGGCGATTTAGCGGCGCCACCTTCAATCGTAATTTCTCAACAGAGAGCGCAGACAGAAGAGAATGAAGAGGCCAGAACATGTATGTTCCTTGTTTGTGAATTAGGGTTGCTAATAATGAGTGAAGTCGCATTAAGTTCCTTGTTCGTCGTTAGGTTGCAAAATTACCAAGTGAAAGATGAGAGAGGGCGGAGATGTTCGCCGGTTAGGGTTGCAAAAAATTACAGTGAAGAAGAGGCGCAGAGCATGTGTTCCTTGTTCGCTAGTGTGGGTTGCAAAAATTACCATGAAAACAAGAGGCACAGAGCATGTCCTTGTTCGCCGGTAAGGTTTGCAAAAATTACAGTGAAGAGTGCAGCATGTGTTCCTTGTTTTCCAGTATGGCGAAGAGCGCCGTGGGTTGCAAAAATTACCGCGAGTTGAAGAAGAAGAAGAACAAGAAGAAGAGTTGCAGAGCATATATGTGTTCCTTGTTCGACAGTGTTAATTGGTTGTAAAACAGTGAAAGAGAATATATATAATAAGAGAAAGAGAAAGAGCCGCGTTAATTTTCGCCGAAAATTTGAATTCCCGCTTAGACTATATACCACGGTTACTACCAAGAAACCGTCATTTAAAGTTGTTTGACCATGACTAAAAATGACGGTTTTGACAAACCGTGGTTTAAAATACAACGTGTCAAGCTATATACCACGGTTCCACACAAACCGTGGTATATAATACAATGCGTCAAGCTAATATGACGGTTCCATGAAGAACCGTGGTATAAAATGCAACGCGTAAAGCTATATATGACGGTTACACAGCTAGAACCGTGGTATAAAATCTCCCGCCGAGAATTTTTGTGACGGTTATTCTAATAACCGTGGTTTAAAACTTTTAAATGACGGTTATGCGATTAACCGTGGTTTAAAGTGCGTCATTTAAAATCTTTTTCTACTAGTGTGACACCCGAAGCACAAGTTTCAATCATCCGACGATGCAACGAGTTAGGAATGGGTCCAAGAGGATTTTATACACCCGAATTCCCCGGTGGAGTTACAATGAAGCTGAAGATGATGTGCTTGGGAAAGGATTGGAACCCTTATACCAAGACATACCAAACAACGCGAACAGAAGACGGAGCCACACCTCCAGCAATACCCCCTGAATTCCAAATGCTTGTCACCCGAGCTGTAGAACTTGCACAACAATGTGAAGATGAACCAATCCCTGCACTTGAAGCAGATCTATGTATCGTCAACTTCTATGAGAAAGAAGGACGACTTGGCTTGCACCAAGATAAGGATGAGACAGCGGAATCTCTTGAACTAGGAGTGCCCGTAGTGTCTTGGTCCATTGGTGACGACGCCGTATTTTTGTATAGCGAGCAGAAGCGTGTGGACCTCGCAGAGAAATTGGTATTGAGATCAGGAGATGTCCTAATCATGGGTGGAAAATCAAGGTTGCTGTATCACGGGATCCAGAAGATCAAGCTGAATACGGCACCACCGGCAGTAATCAATGCCACACACATGAAACCAGGACGCCTGAACCTTACCTTTAGGAAGTATTAATCTTGTAGCATCATGTAATCCAGTAGTAACGTGTATTAGAGACACAGTATGTATGATGGATGGTTATTAAATAAAAGCAGTGTTGGTTATTAAATTCCACTTGCGTTCCACCATCGTTACTTATAATCTTATGAATCAATAGGTTGTGGACTCGGTACCGAAGGTAACCTGAGCATCCTCACCGAAGAACAAGCCGGCAAAAGCGGCACCATTCTAACGGGAACATTCCCAGTAAACGGCATCGAAGCCTCAGTATTATTCGACTCCGGCGCCTCTCACACCTTTGTATCGCCATCATTCGCTACAAGGTTGGGGCTAGACGCAGATGAGCTACCAAATTTCTTGGTTACTCTCCCATCGAAGGAGCGGGTAAAGTGTACTAAGTATTACCACACCGCCACCATTCAGATCAAAGGTGAAGCGTTTCCCATCTCCTTCATCGAATTTAACGGGTTGGGATACGACTTAATAATTGGAATGAACTGGTTGGAGCGGCACAAGGGGAGAATCCTATGCGCCGAGCACCGATTGCTGCTCAAGAGTCCATCTGGGGTCACTGTTTCATACCGCCAGAGACCGAGAGAGCCTTCAACTACAGTCATCTCCACTATGGCAATGTACCGGGAGCTCAGAAAAGGGCATGAAGTGTATTTATGCCATGTGCAAGATCTGGAGAGGGATCCAGAATTCAGTGATGATGTAGCAGTAGTCTCAGAATTCCCTGATGTATTCCCGAAGGAGCTACCTGGTATGCCACCACAGAGAGCGGTAAAGTTCGAAATTGACCTTGTACCTGGTACTGGTCCCATTGCTAGGGCACCATACCGTATGACACCAACATAAATGACAGAACTCAAAGAGCAACTACGTGATCTACTCGACAAAGGGTTTATACGCCCAGCGTATCACCCTGGGGAGCACCGGTCCTCTTCGTAAGAAGAAGGACGGTAGTCTCCGCCTCTGCATCGACTACCGCGAATTGAATGCGGTCACAGTAAAGAACAAATATCCATTGCCACGCATCGACGACCTGTTCGATCAGTTGAAAGGGAGCTTCGGTCTTTTCTAAGATTGATCTCCGATCCGGATATCACCAAATTGCTATCAAAGAGCAAGATATTGAGAAAACAGCATTCCGAACAAGATATGGCCACTACGAATTCACGGTGATGCCATTCGGTTTGTCTAATGCACCAGCCAAGTTCATGGACCTAATGAATCGGTTATTCAGTGATCAGCTGGACACTTCAGTAGTAGTATTCATCGACGACATCCTTGTGTATTCGAAGTCAGCAGAAGAGCATGAAAACCACTTGAGAAGAGTACTTGAGACACTGCGTGAGAATCAGCTGTATGCGAAATTCTCCAAATGCGAGTTTTGGCTAGATCAGGTATCATTCCTCGGTCATGTCATCTCGAGCGTGGGCATTTCAGTAGATCCATCCAAAATCGAAGCAGTGCGATCATGGCCTAGACCTAAGACTGTTACCGACATCCGGAGCTTTCTTGGTCTAGACGGTTACTACCGGAGGTTTGTAAAGGACTTCTCAAAAGTCGCTAAGCCCATGACGTCATTGATGAAGAAAGATGCACCGTTTGTATGGACAAGCGAGTGCGAGGTATCCTTCCAGAGACTAAAAGACTCATTGACCTCAGCGCCAATTCTCACACTTCCAGAGGGCATAGAGGGATTTGAGGTGTATGTGATGCATCGGGTAAGGGCATGGGATGCGTACTCATGCAGCATGGCAAGGTAGTAGCATACGCCTCCCGCCAGCTGAAAAAGCATGAGGAGAATTACCCGACACATGATCTAGAGTTAGGAGCCATTGTCTTCGCCTTGAAGATATGGCGACACTATCTCTATGGGGTAAGCATCACCATCTACTCCGACCACAAAAGTTTGCAGTATGTATTCACACAGAAGAATTGAACTTAAGACAGAGGAGGTGGATGGAGATCCTCTCAGATTACGACATCAACCTCCAGTATAAAGAAGGGAAGGCAAACGTTGTAGCCGACGCCCTGAGCCGTCGAGCACACTCGCTCCATTCGCTACTCGCTTCTTCTAGCTTGGTTGACGAGGTGCGAGACGCTCAGTTGAGCGACCCTTACTTCACAGAGATCAGACAGAAAATCACAGATGGTACCTTCAAGAACCGAAAGTACGACTTCAAATTGCATGAAGATGGTCTGATCCGATTGAATGGCAGATTATGCGTCCCTCGAAGCAATGCTGAGCTAAGGGATCGCATTCTGCGAGAGTCACATTGTTCGACATTGCATGTCCATCCGGGAGCCTCTAAAATGTACAAAGACATGAAGAGGTACTTCTGGTGGTCAGGAATGAAATCTGACGTGACTGAGTATGTTCTAAGGTGTCTCACATGCCAGAAGGTGAAGTTCGAGCACCGAAGACCGGGAGGAATGGTGCAATCCATGCCCATTCCGGAGTGGAAATTCCACGATATCTCTATGGATTTTGTTGTTGGACTCCCACCTGCTAGGGGAGGACTCAACATGATCTGGGTAGTAGTCGATCGTCTCACCAAGGTTGCCCGATTCATACCGATGAAGGACACCTGGAAGGTGGCGAAGCTCGCGGAGCTATTCGACAAGGAGATCATCCGACACCACGGAGTCCCAAAAACTATTGTATCCGACCGCGACACCAGATTTCTTTCGAGATACTGGAGAGCAACACGGGAAGCGCTTGGTACTGAGTTGAAGCTTAGCACCGCCTTCCACCCACAGACCGACGGTCAGACAGAAAGGACCATCCAGACACTAGAGGACATGCTTAGGGCATGTGCCTTAGACTTTCAGGGGAGCTGGATTGAGAAGCTTCATCTTATCAAGTTTTCGTATAACAATAGCTATCATGCTTCGATTAAGATGTCGCCGTTCCAAGCTGTATGGTAGACCTTGCCGTACCCCGTTGTGTTGGGATGAGTCAAGCGAATCGGTCATCATAGGACCGGAGTATCTGGAACAAGTACAAGCTGAGGTATAACAAATCCGAGCAAATATGAAAGCAGCCCAAGATAGACAGAAATCCTATGCGGATGTGCGACGACGCGACCTTGAGTTCGCCGTGGGCGACCAAGTGTTCTTGCGTGTCTCACCTATGAAGGGCGTCTTTCGATTTGGCCAGAAGGGCAAACTGAGCCCGAAATTTGTAGGCCCGTATACCATTATCGAGAGGATTGGAACCGTAGCTTATAGGCTAGCATTGCCTGAAGAATTGAGGCGTGTTCATGATGTCTTTCATGTATCACAACTCAAGAAATACATAGCCGATCCCTCTCATGTATTAGAACCCGAACATCTATCCTTAGAGCCGACAATGAGATATGTCGAGACTCCATTACGAATCCTTGATACAAAGACAAGACACTCGCCATAAATCTGTACGAATGGTGAAGGTCTTGTGGTCTAACCACGATGTCGAGGAAGCGACTTGGGAATTAGAGGACGCCATGAAGGCGAAGTACCCGAATCTATTTGTAGACTAGATGTCTAGTATCCGTATAGCACGGAGGGTACGGGGCGTACCCCTTTTAAGGGGGGTAGAGCCTTTTGCTTTTGCATTGCTTCGGTTAGCATTGCATAGTATGTATGATTGTAATTGTATGTTGTTGGCACATGTAGTGCTAATTTTATTTTATTGGCACAAGTAGTGCTAGTGGTATTCAGTATGTAGTACAATGAGTATGGTTATGTGTAATGGTAATGCACTTGTGTTGTACGTATATGACACGAATGACATTGTGAAGTGTATTGTGAATGTATTGTGGAATGTGCGAATTGAATGGAGGATTGTGTATGGATTGAGTATTGTGTATGGCAATTGAACTGAGTATGATGTATGGTATCTGAACTGTGTAAGCTGGTAGTGTAAGAATTGTGAACACCTTGTAAGGTGGTAGTAGAATGTATTGTGGCAATTGGCTTGCCAAGTGAGTAGAAATGGTAAACCGTAACCTTGAGCAACTTTGAGGGCAAAGTTTCTTAAGGGGGGTAGATTGAAATACCCCGTAATTAAAACAGTGATTAATTAGGCTAATTATATTTTTAAAAGCCTAATTACACTTAAATAAATATGAGGGAACAAATCCCGAAGAAAACGGGCCTTTAAAATGGGTTAAAAGCATAAACGAACCTTAAAGCATGTTTTTCGAGGAAACCGGGAAAACGTGACTTTAAGCGGGTCAAATAGACTCGTAACAGTTTTGGTCAACTAAATAGTCACTAATAAATATTAGTGAAGCTTTAGAACCAATAAAATTAATTAAACAAAAAGATTCCGGAAAACGGGTACCGGAAAGTAAGAACTGTAACAACCGGGAAGTTGTGGGGTGAGAATGCAAATAAACAAACTTAGTGTGTCCACTTTGCAAATAAAAAAAAATCTGTGTGTTGTGTATATGGGGCTGGTCACTCCCCCCCCTCCCCCTCTCACTCACTCTCTTTATTATTTTAACTCACAAGAAGACAAAGAAATAAAGAAAGAAAAGAGACTCTCTCTCCTCACTTCCCTCTTCCTCTCACGTTTTTTTCCTCCTCTCTATTCTCTCTTCTTCCTCCTTGGGCGATGGCAATGGAGAAGTGAAGCCCCCTCTCAACTTCCTCCTTCTCTCCTCTCTTTGAGTACTCAAACCTTCTCCAATCAATCCAATAAAAATTACACCATTGGAATCCCTTGCAAAGGAGAACATTTTCCTCCTTTCAAAAATCCAAAAGCTCCACTTTCGTTTTTATGGGTATTCTCCATTTGAAGATTTGAGGCCACCATTAGAAGCACCTTCACCTCCTTATCATCTTGAGGTAAAAAGAATTTCGAAAATCCATTATTTCTAGCCCTTGTTTGCATTATAAGAAATTTCAGTTTTTGAACTCTTGGTTCCTTATTGCTTCAGCCGATTTTGGCTCCTTCTTGGGCTAGGAATATTGTTCTCTTGCTAGACAAGGACTCCACACATTGTTGGAAGGTAATATACTCTTTTCTAAACCCTAAACATCTAAATTCTAGGGTTAGTTAAAGTTAAGGTGCTAAACTAGTATGGATATGTATGGCTTGCTGTAGCATTGCCATTCTTGAACAAAACCGAGAACAAGGGAAGAAGGAAAGAGGAAAGAAGAGAAGGAAGGAAAGAAAGAAAAACTAGCAAGTCAAGGTAATGCTCTTACCTTGGTTAGTTTGTGTATTACATTGTAACAGATTTTAAGTACCCAACAATGAGGAATGTATGTAGTATGAGTAGTAGTAATGTAGTAATGTATTGGAGAAGAGAATGTAACAGTTTTGAAGCCTTTTAAAAGATGTTTAAAAGCTTGGGAAAACATGGGGTATTGGATGTGTATGTGCAGGAATTTATTGTGTTGTAGTAGTGTTGAATTGTGTGTGTAGTGTATTGAATAAACAGGTTGTGAATGAGCAATTTGGGAACTGAAATAGTATGTGGGCAAAGCTAAAAATATAAGGGAGACTATGTCAATTTTGTGTAGGAATGAGAGGACTTAAGTTGTTTAAGAAGAGGAAGTATTTGGAGAGTTTAAAAGGAGTGTTTAGTAGCTTGTAACAGATTTGAATACGAGTTTGTAAATGGGATGGAATTAGGTTGTGAGTTAATGTATTTAAGACGCTAAGAGTGGCATTGGATGAGGGAGTATTGGAGGATAAGTGTTGAGGGAAAAATCTGTAGCATAATAGAGGAAACAAAATCTGTAGCATTAGTGTGAGGAACTAGTATGAGTGTTGAAATGAAATGAGGAAAAATGTGTAAGTGAATGTAAGGATTGAGTAGTAAGTTTGGTGGATGAACCAAGGTGATTTAGAGGGTTTAATTAGTGCTAAATCATGTGGGGAAGTATTGGTAAAGATTGGGGAAGCAATGGGTAAAGAAAACACCCCAAAACAGATTTTAAAACTGAAGTACTGGGCCGGACCGGACTTGCGACCGGACTTGCAAGTTCGGTCGAGCCCAGACTTACAAAGACGGGAAACCTTCTGGAATCGACCGACCTTGCGACCGGACTTGCAAGTTCGGTCGGACCAGAAATTTCTCCCGTCAGAAACCTTCTGGAATGGACCGAACTTGCGACCGGACTTGCAAGTTCGGTCGGCCAGAAAAATTCCCGCAATGCAAGCTACTGGAATGGACCGACCTTGCGACCGGACTTGCAAGGTCGGTCGGGCTAAAATTCTCACGAAGGAAACTTACTGGAATGGACCGACCTTGGGACCGGACTTGCAAGGTCGGTCGGCCCTGGAATTTTCACACGATGTAGCCTACTGACTTGGACCGAACTTGCGACCGGACTTGCAAGTTCGGTCGAGTCAAACAAAAAAAAGTTTTTATTATATGATTATAGTAATCATGTATATATATATATATGCCTCTACACATATATGCATATGTATGTAGTAATACACCATTAATGAAGTAGTAATGGTAAGAAAGTAAGTAAATGAGTAAGGCAACAAATTTAAGAAGTAGTAAAGAAAAGAATGGTTTTATAACCAAGTAAGAAAGTAACGAAGTAGTAAGTATACATTGAAGGTATCAATGAAGGAGTAAGATAGATCAATAATAGACCATTGATCATACAACTTCATGTATGTATAGGAATCGAATAGTTGCACGTTGAAGGAACCCGTAGTACGAAAACGTCGGTGAACGGTATGATTTCTTCATGCCCTGTATCCTAACTTGGTTACCCCGATTTGTGTGCTTATGTGATCACCAACAAGATAAATGCACGAATCGGACTTATATTGCACTTAACTGTGTTTGAACTATTTTGTTCTTGTTGTATCTTCTTGAACAATTAGTTTGTATAATTCATGAAATGAATGAATGTAAATGATGTGTATGTGTATATGACGAGTATTTGTGTATTGTATTGAAGTATGGAAAGTAGTAATGACTTCTACTAATTCCTAACATTCTAACTCCTGACTTGAGTAATGAGTAAATGGAATGAGTAGAAGTCCGATATAGTTTCGGCACGCGTGAGGATAAGGAAACACAAGAGGTTGGATCCGAATCCTGGCTATAATCTTTTCCATGGACCAATTCCCTTGAATGGGTAGCATCCTGGATTAGTGGGCCACCCTAAAGCCCGGTGGTGGGATGTAGTAATCCCTGCCCGGAGGTCATACCGACTTAACTGGAAGTAAAGTATGTAAGAAGTAAGTATTGTATGTGTATTGGTCTTGACTACTGTAAGTCATCGACCCGGAGTAAAAGAGTATTGAACACCCCGATTAACCCGGGTGTGTAATGAGGCTAACAAGACCTTTGTATGTATTGGAGAATTGTAACTCCGTAATGCGGTGAGTATGGGTAAGTATGAATGGTTGACCTGAATTGTCTTCCTTGCATGTATTGTATGTATGTATGCCTTGTGTATGGAATGTATTGAATGTAGTATCGTATAAAGCATGTATGTATGTATGAATGAAACGAACCGCATGTACTCGACCAATTAGTTGGCGTACCCTCGCTAGCACGCGGGGTATGCAGTTATCATATGCAGCGTAAGCTGACCCCCTAGGGGGAATGTTTTTACTCCACAGGTACCCGCGAGGCATGAAGGTAGAGTATGGACCGGATGTAATTCTTTTTGGTAGTTAGTAGGATTGGGATGGTGTACCGAGTTGTACACGGCTAAGGCCATTGAGTAGCCGGTGTACCATGTGGTACACCTTTTTGGATAATGAATTTGATTGGATAGAAAGGAGTAGTTGTATCAACTCTTAATTTTTGGGAAGTAGTATTGGAATGTAATTCGTATAACTTGGATACTCGGTAATCAAATGTAAGTTAAGTATTGGTATTGTAAAGTAAGTAGTATGTATTTGGTTTATTCTAATCGTCAGACCGAAACGGTAAGTAGTAGTAGCCTTGTTAACCTTGGAAGGTTAACGGCGTTGTATCACCCGCCGGGAGTAAGTAAGTATTCCGCTGCGAGTAAGGTAAGTATGGGAATGATTAGAGGATAATGGAAGGATTAGCGGTTGGGGTGTTTACACTATCAAAAACTCAACTTTCAGCCATAAAAATATAGTGGTTTGGGACCTTGTACCTAGCTTAAGTCCCGGACCAAGTGTAGTTTGTACTCTCGGCCTCTTTTTAAGTGTGGTCCGGGACTTTGTCCAAGGACCAAGTTCCAGACCCTGCTAAAAACTGCTACACTTGTCATTTTTCAAACCCTAATCTAACCTTAATCCATACCAAATCATTCCCTAATCTTTCCACATGTTTTCTACATGTTTAAACACACTAAAAACTCCTTAAAACTCCTTAAATCATTGGTCAAATTCATTACTCAATTCTTGTTCAATTCCACAATTTCAATTTCCATTTCCAACACTTTTGCACACTAGTGCATTACCTAACTTCTCTTGCTCGTTTACCTCTTGTTCTCCCATTTTGACCATTCCCAATTCTTCCTAGACAATAGCATTATCTATACCCAAGTTCATCCTCCATCCACAAGGCCACACCCCTTAACTCTTTTACTCTTTTCTAGACGTTCTAAGTTACTAAACATCAATTATGCTACAGATTTTTGGTCACTTAATTCCCAACCTCCAAATACCATTTCAAGGTGATTACTCTACTCACTCAACCATATAACACTTAACTCCTCCCATTCATAAAGTCATCTAAAAACACTCTCCATTTCCACCGAAATTTCGCCATAACTCACCTACAATTCTATCATTGCCCAAATGCACAACTTCATTCTCCTAAATCAATTCACTATACACATCCACAAGGGATTTTCCTACCAGCACATAATACTTCATCAAAATTTACTAAACCAACAAATAAACATATATTCAAGTAACTTGGCTCAAAAGCCCTTAATTCAAACAATAATTTCACAAATTCTCTCCAACTTCAATCAAACACATATCCCTCCCATTTTGAGTTCATTCATTAATTTACTCATCCCATATTCTAAAACATATAAGTAGCATTAAGGTAGGTTTCTTACCTTAAATCTACCAAGTCCTTTTTTCAATTCTCCTCTTCTCTTCCTCTTCCCATTTTCGGTCAAGTGTGGGCAATGTGATTGCCCAATTCCATCCCAACACCCAAGGGGAACACAATGAACAATAATTAAACTCCTAAAACCCTTAGAATAACTCTAGAATTCAATGGAAGGCTTAAAGCACAAAGTTAGAGTTTTACCTTTAGAGTTCTAGAAGTGGTTTAACCCTTGAATAAAAAGGAGGGTTCCACCACCATTGGAGGCTTGAACCAAGGCTCAAATCAAGAAAGAAAACAAGGCATTACAAAGGGGCAAAATCGGCCAAGACTAACAAGGAAGGAGAAATGAATTTTTCTTGGATATTTTTACCTTGAATGAAGAGGGGGACTCCAAGCTTCAAGAATCTCTAGCTTTCTCTTCAAATGGGCTATACCTATGGAGATGGACTTCACCATTTTGGAAATTTGAAAAAGAGAGAAAGATAGAGCTTGGTGAGAGGAGCAAGAATATGTGGTTTATTTTTTATTTGGAGCTTGGATGTAGCTTGAAAAGGTGAGGAAGTGGGCTGCCATGGAGGGCTTGCAAAATCGCCAGAAATGGAGAAAGGGAGAATACGGTGGAAGAGAAGGAGGGAAGGAGAGGGAAGAGAAAAGTGAGGAGAGAGGGGACTTTTCTTACTTTTTGTACTTTTTTCCCTTTTCTCTTTTGTTTTCTTTACTAACTAAGAGTCAAATGAGTCAAAAAGAGAGGGGGGAGTCAACATAAGAACCAGCCCCCTATTATACATGAGCTGGGGCGTTTTTCATCTTTTACAAGAAAACGCTCATTAATTTACCCGGTTTTAGCACTATTCACTAACCGGGCCCGTTTTCTGGATTTTTTCTCGTTTCTCTAATTTTAATGGTTCTTAAGCTTCCATTAATTTTTAATTGTAGTTATTTGATTTACTATAATTTTTACGGGTCCATTTGACCACACAAAGTCATGTTTTCGGGTTTTCTCAAAAAACATGCTCTAAGGTTTCATTAGCATTTTTAATCCATTTTATGGATCTGTTTTCTTCAGGAATTGTTCCCGTATATCAATTAGGCCTAACTAAGCCTTTACCCATCTAGGACCCTAACCGAGATCGTATTCCTCCTATGGTCACGTAACGCTCATTTTGCGTTTTATGCTTTTTAAGCGTTTTCTCTTTTCTTTTGGATTTATTTTCTTCACCAAAATTCTTTAGGCACTATTAGGCCGTCAAATACCATATTAGAATCATTTAATCACCATTTTCAAGTTCGGGGTATTTCATTTACAACAAAGTAGTCATGTGTAGCCCCGTTAGCTTGGGGGCGTTAATCATACCAGCGAAGGTGCTGGCTGAGCCCCTCGGGGCATCCGTATTAATTTTTCAGGTAAACATCCGCAGAAGACCCACCTTGAGAGTAGGAAAGGGTAGACTTACTATGGCCTTACTTTGTATACGGGTTGTGCCTGTACACCCGTTTGTTGATATTAGAGGTTGTTGTAAACTATGTTAGAGTTTGAGATACTTGAGAGTCAGTTTATGTATTTTGGTCAAGAGTTGTAAATACTTATGTTCTGTATATTCCGGATTGTCAGGCCGTAGTAAGATACTAGGTAATGGAGTATGCCTAGTTCGTCACATGGGTGACTAGCGGCGGTAACACCGACTTTTGTAGGAATTCCGCTGCGTTGTTAATATATATGTTAGGAGGTTTTTGCGATAATCACGGTAATATGAGTTGGGGTGTTACATATTTAGAGTGTTGTTAATGGGGGGGGTGTTACATTTATTCCTATGAAGGACACTTGGAAGGTGCCCAATAAAATATCCCAAATATTAATTACTTTGATTAATCATGCATTAATTAAATAAAAGTAATTAATGAGAGATTAAGGAATTAAATATCCTTAGATAAGTAAAAGGGGAATAATATAATATTTAAATAAACCCTAAGAAGTCGTTAGGAAACATTAAGAAAACCCAAAACGACATTGGGGAGGCTTTAGAAAAGAAATATAAACAAAAAATATAATTAATCATTTTTACATCGAAAAACGTGTCACAAATATTTTAGAAGTGGATACGAGGTCTTAGACACTTTATAAGGTTATTGGGGTAATTTTAGAGGCATTGGAAAATTAGTTAAGCAGTCGGAATAAAAGACGTCACATTTACGCCTAAAATGGCAAAACACAAGCTAGTTAGAAATTAAATACTAATTAATGGAATTTATAAGTAACAATAATAATTATTGTTTGAAAATATAAATTTGGAATCGTAAAATGGTTCGTCTCGTTAAACGGGACATCGTGTCACAAACGACGTGAGAAACGGGTCTAAAACGAGCTTGAAACGACATATGTGAGTAACGTTAAAAAAAGAAATATAAGTGGGCCGACCCGCCCAACATGACTGGGCCGGCCCAGTCAACTCTATTGACTCTCACCAATCCAGCCCAGCGAGAATAATCAACAAGACTTAATTCTCTTTGCCCACGGTAAAGTACCATCCCAAACAAAATATCTCATTCTCTCATTCCTCTTCACTCTCTATAATCTTGAGACCTTAACCCAACGAACATTCATAGCGCCTCCCTTCCTTCTCTAATGGGCGATATGCAACCCTAACCCAGCGAACGAGTCGCGCCTCTCTCCTTCTTCTTCGACAATCTTATTCCCTCAAACAACAACTCAAACTGGCAAACATGGAAACCCTCTTGCTGTTCGACGCCACAAACCATCCCCCTTGGCCGAACCTGGAAGAAACCGCAAGGAAAAGTTCAAAACGGCCGAAGTTATAGTCTTCCACTTTGGAAAACCGAAGGTGTATATCAGTTATATTTTTCTTTTTTGGTTTCAGTTGTGTCCAAAAATTAGGACTTACTTAGTGTGATTTTGGTGTTCAGATTTAGTTCGAATGTTAGGGCTACGAATCTGAATTGGATTTAGGGTTAATCGATTAGAGTTTGCCTTTAAAATTGACTTTGGGGCAGTTTTGCAATTCGGGAATAATTGGGACAATTTTGCAAATCTGAAATATAATTAATTTGGGGGAAAAAATCTATAATCTAGGGTTATGTGTAGAAAACTAGGGTTTGAAATGTTAATTTGGAAATTTTTGGAATTGGAAGTTTGAAAATCAAATCGGGGCTTTTTAAAGTTAGGATCATTTTAGGGTTTGAGTGTAAATTTAGGGTTCTGGGTAAAACAATCAGATTGTGAATCTGGAAAAAAAATTGGGGCAAAATGGTAAATATGAGAAAGTTAAAGGTAAGAACTGTATTATTAGAAACTGATGGATGAAAGTGTGAATTTCAGAAATTGAGGGTAAAAACGTGAATTAGAAAAGTTAAGGGCCACTTTGGAAATCTGAATGTTGTTTTAGAGTTTAGCTAAATCGGTCAATTGGAAATTAAATAGAAAGTTCAAAATTAGTCAAAATTATGGAATTGGTCAAAATTGAAATAGATTAGTCAAAATTGATTTGAGAATTTTTAATGGGATCACCAAGTCAAAATAGAAATTGGTCAACGAAAGTCAAAATGAATTTGGGTTTAGATGGCCTAATCAAATCTGGGCCAAACAAACAGAAGGGCCAAAAGTAAATAATGTGGGAAAAACAAACAAATGGACTTGGAGAAGGTGGACTAAGGGAACCATTTGAAATGACAAAAGAGGAATGGATATAGGCTCAATATTTAATTATATTTTGTAATGGGCAATAGCCTAAGTTAGAAGTATGAACAAAAAATTGGAATATCGAATTGGGCCAGTCCAGATGATCAAATGGTAAATTAGTAACTTGTAAATGGGACTAATATTTATAGGTAATTTTATGAGTTAAAATGGGTAAGGAGGTTGTTATAAAATCGGAATTAATTGGTATGTATTAAGATTGATATTATTTATATGAGAACTTAGAAGTATATATATATAATGGGTTTACATTGGAATTGGTGAGACTACTAACTTTTTAGTAAGTTACTTAAGTGATGGACCAATATGGTTAAGGAAATTGCTCCTACAAAATTAGTAGAGGTATTAAGGTTAGTATTAAACATATGAGAATTCATATACACATATATGTATATAAATATTAGTGGATTAAAGGTTAGGAGGATATGAATATATATATATATATACATATATTTTGTAACATTAAGTTTAAGAGGACAATTGATCTAAGGATTTAGAATTATATAATGGTGGTTGGATTATAAAGTTGGAAAGTATTGGTAGAGTTGATAAGATGTATTAAATATATATAGACTTGTGAGAACTTATATATATAAATTATACGCATGTGTATATAGTGGGAAATATAATTAAGAGGAGTAATGTGACAATAATGTGACATTGGAATTTATAAGACTATATATACATGTGTAGTTAGCTAGAATTGTGGAAATTATAAAGATGAAATGAAATACCCCTAAAATAAGTAAACGCTATTTTAATATAAAATAGCTATATTAAGGTATAAATAATCAAGCAAGTAATAACCTGCGAACACCACGAACAATTTATTATTACGGTACTTATGTACATACGGATATATATAATATATATTATATATATATATATATATATATATATATATGTAAATGTACATAACGTTACAAGATTATAAAGTTGTACATATAACCAAAACGCGACAAATAAAAATAGTCGTATATGTATATGTATACATACAACTAAAACGCTACATATTAATAACAGTCACTTATATACATTAATTTGGCTTGATAGGCTGAACACAAAAAAAAAGAAAAAAAGAGCAACTATGCTCTAGGCGGGATTCGAACCCGAGACCTCTCGTACATATCCCGAAACCTTAACCGCTTGAGCTGTGCTCGAATTCGCTATAACATACCCATGATTTATAGTTAGTAGTCACTATACTGAAGTTACAGAAAGGAGAGAATCAACTCTCGACATCTTTCTCTGAACTCAATTCCTCAGAATCTGAACTATCCCAAACCTCCATAACGACAGTACTAATTATATTTTCAACCGCCCATACCACTCCTCACGACAGGCTCATGGATATTTGCAAACACCCATAACGTTCCTCTGGTAACTTACACCCACCTGCACTGTCTTGGTCTCAGTAGCTCGATAGAGCCGATAAATTCACTCAGCTTTCCTTCTCGAATCAGTGTCCTTGTCTAACGAGACCAGGCACCTCCTGTTCCATGCGGGAACTTCTCTCCAATGCGCAAGAACTGAAGCAAACCAACCCAGCTGTTACCTTCCCGTAAGGTAGGCTCAACTGCACTTTCCAGTTCTCTTCTGCCCATGCTGATTTCACCTTCTGTCAATCTGACTAGCTCTTCAATCTCTGCATAAATCAGTCTGAGAATCTAGTCCCTGGAGAACGCATCAACTCAACGTGCAACAAGCCACCATCGCTTCAAGAAAAAAAAAACGGAACTCAATAAGGTAAACTACAACCGGTTTCCGCATCATTGTTTCATCTGCTTTTTGTGCGATCATACTGAGCTTACACACTGCCCTCTTACTTATTACCCACAACAATCCTAGCTGATCTGGAACTCCTGCTCTTCCCTGTCTCTCTTCACGACATAGATCAGTGAGTAGGACTCAGCTTGGGGAACAAGACCAAGCACACTTTCCTTGTTGTGCCATTATCAGTAGAAGAAAAAAAACAAGGTAAGGATCGTACCCATCTCAGATAGATCCAACCCATGCCCTTTTCTCTAAGCTATCACAGTGTAACCTCTGAATAACTTTTCTTAGTAGTCGTCAAGTGACCACGGTGCTGGAAGTCTCATTGTGCCAAGGGTTCACCAGGGAGAACCAGCTTCAATCCTGAAGGAAAGAAGAAAAAAAATCTTAAGGTAATAAATCTCTGAACTAACAAGAGCTTTTACCTGCGTGATGTTTTGAGGAATAAACACTATGTAAGGAACTGGTATTTCTGATGCAAGAGTAACTTCTAAACTTATGAAAAATCAGAGAAAACAGAAAGAAGATTAAATCAATCAAACCTAATAATCATGCCAACCTGAAGCATGTCACTTCGGTATATAAGTGTCTTTGAGCTGCTAATACCTTACAATCCTATAATACACCTGAACAAATCTCTAAGTGTGAGGGGGTTGAAGGAAAAGAAACAAAAAAAAAAATACCAACAAAAGAGAAAGGAAAGACATAGAACAGATGTAACAGTTTATGTTTCTGTTTCTGATATAGTTTTCAACTGATGAGAAACTTGTGTTTTGTACACCTACCTTGCAGAGGTAATGTGAGAGTAATAAGGGTCTTGTTGCTTTAATAATGTATCCAACACATTTCTAATACACCTTACCAGCCTATAAACACCTTGGGAGTGTTTAATAAGAAAAAAAAAGAGAACCATCTGATGCATCGTGTTTCAGATTTCTCAGTAATGCCATTTCTGTATAGGGAGACTTCTTGGGAGTTAACAGTGCTGTTCTGGAATGATATTGAGTTAATGATGCACATACAATATTGTAAACACACCTGCCTGAGGTGCCTAAGTGTAGGAATGAATCAAAAGAAAACAAAAACCAACCTGTTGCATCTGTGGGAAGGAAATCATAGGAAAGGAAAAACAACAGTCCACACTTGCTGGCTTCTGTTTTATTTTCAGTTCTGCAGATTGGGAGTAAAAGAACCTTAGAAGTGCAGACCATGTGGTCATAGGTATGTTCTTGAAGTAAATCAGGGAGAGAGAACCTGTAATCAAGAAAAAAATTATTTAAAGTAAAGGAAACAGAAGCCAAGTCAGGAATGAAACAGAAAGAAAAAAAAACATATATGTATAGTCACATGGCAGTCCTGTAAAACATGTTCAGGGTATCACCCATGCGGTTTGTCTTGCTGTGAGTCTAAGATCCCAACTAAACTTTAACTGAGTGGTTGAACAAGCTGGGAAAACAGAAATTAGACAAGATGAACAGAAGAGAAACGATAGCAGGAATTTTGACATTAGTTCAGTTTTCTTTGGTTGGGTTTAGTTCTGTACAGAGGTTAGGTGGGTATTTATTGAACTAGCTTTGAATTTACAACGTGGCTAGAGCACTAGACTAAGCAAGTAAATAATCAGAGATCAACTGAAAAGCAGGCAGATAACAAACAGAAGAAAGAAATCAGTTTATATTTTAGTTTCGATTTCGGGATGTATCAGTTTTGCTTCTGTATAATGAAGTTCAGTGGTGTTCTCAGTGTTGTCCTGGGTTTGTTTTGGATTCAAACTATTACTAACCTACTTAATTAGTCTGTGAGTACTTAGGGAGAAATTAAGAGATAGATTAATAACAATGACCGGAAATAAATATCAGTCCAGATTTCAGTTCTGTGATCTGTCCTAGTTTTCATTTGAAGGTGTTTATGTGTAACTTGTACAGAGGCAGTATGAGTTTGTAGTGGGTTGGAAAAGAGCTAAAAACCTGGTCAACTCATGAAAACAAGGTGGGGAAAAACAAGAACTAGATAAGTAAACAGAAAAGGAACAGAAGATAGGACTGCATCAGTTGCATAGCTTCAGTTTTTTCCAATCTGATGTTTCTGTAGAGTAAGTTTCAGAGCAACAATGGTGGTGTACTGGGTTACCAAAGAACCTAGAGTATATCTAATAAACTTAAGTAAATTTAGAAACACTGTGGGGAAGATGGAAATCGAAGTAATCAGAAAAGAAGAAAAGATAAGAGGGGTACACAGATTTCAGGTTACCGATTTCCAGTACTAGGGTACTTCTGTGTAACCCCATTTTCAGAGAGAGTTAAAGAGGTTGAAGTGACATTAAATGGGATCTAGAATGTTGCTAAAATACTTTAGTAGGTAGACATGTTCTTGGAGAATAATAGGAATAACTAGTAGTTTAACAGCAGGAGTAGAAGGGAGATACACCAGTTGAGTTTCAGATTTCCAGCAGCAGGTTGTCTCGGTGTGAATAGTGTACAGGTGCTGTATTGATGTTTTAATGGTTTGAGAGTGAACTTAGAACCTTGTAAGTAAATTAACTAAGAGTGTGAACCCGGGGGAGAAACAGGAAGTCAGTTTGGGAGCAAACAGAAAGGGCTAGAAGAGTAAATAACAGAAGGAATTTCTGGTTTCAGTTTACCTTCCTGAAACTGTGCTCTCTGTGTAACCGCATACAGAGGGCTTATAAGGGCTGCATTGAATGGTAATTGATCCTAGAACTTAACTAACACACTCAAGAAAGATACAAGCACCTTAGGGAAAGGTTAGAGGCTAGGAAAAATTCACCATCAGAAAGAACCAAACAGAAACACCATTCTGTTTTAGTTTGTCTTGCTTTCTGTAAATGTGCCTCTGTACAACTGAAGCATTAATGTCATAAGATCCTTGTACTAGTATATTTTAAACACAAAACCAGCCATGTCTCTTAAGTGAATCTGTGGGAATTTGAATAGGATCAGAAGTTTATTATAACCAAACTGCAAGGGAAGAATGGAGAGGCTTATCATCGAATGTAGTTTCGGTTCAGGTAGTTGATGTTTCTGCATGAAGGAGTACGGTTGAAGGGTGAGTAACTAAATGAGGATTAAGATACAATATAGTGTAAAGTTTATAATGTGTGATGAATGCAGTATGATATAAAATAGGTGGTAAAATAGGAATGTTGAGAGTATGGGATTGATGAGAAATGGAGTCAAGATATACACTAGCGGTAATTATAACAAGGATTATAAAACCTTGGGTTATATTCTAATACAAGTTTTGATGTTATAAACTTAAATATCTAAACACGTTATAAGTATGTGGACATACTCTGATCCATGAGAATCATAAAACAAGGAGCACAAATGTATAATGTGTTTACACTATATTCGGTACATACATATAGTTACCAAAACCTTATGTTGTATAATGACACCTAAAATAGCGTATTGTATAACATTATGGAACTAGTTAACACAAATAATATTATGTGGCTAAGGATATAGCTATTCAAACTGTTATGCTAAATGCATACATACATAGATAAACAAGTACCAAGAAATAAAGTTATACACTATAGTTCAACGACATATAATGCTAAGGTTAGCATAAGACTGGGGTTTGATAAATAAACCCTAGTGAAGTATCATAAGTGTATAATGTAAGGTTTCATGCTCTAATGTAAACCGAGAATTAAACCAAACAACGAGTAAGGGGTTTATAAAATATTAATAACGATACTCTAACTAGTAACAAATGATAAGTCTGGGGACATAGTACTAGGATTTCAAACGTTATTCGGAAATACCGAATTGTGCTGTCATGTGGAATGACGCTTGGTGTTCCTTGTATTACTAGATCGCATTTCCGACGTACGCGCTCGAAAGCTCTAGTGGCCTGCATTGCACGAATCTAGACGACGGTGTACGGTATGTAAAGGGATTTGATCCGAGTTGTCCTGAGGAATTCCTCGGGCTCGGATTTGTTTGATAAATAACTTGTGTGAATGTAAGTATGTGAAATGTGTGTGATGTGTAGTTATGTTCACTGCATTATTATTTATGCACGAGCGTCCCACGGGACTAAACTACGTCGACTATAGATCGACTTATACAAAACTACATATGCGAAATGTGTGATTGTGACCACTGTGCTTGACCTAATACGCTAAGTATTACAAGTATGTAGTTATAACCTAAGTAAAATACTTAGGAACGGGACACGACATTGTCGGTCTCTAGAGCTTTGACTGAACGAACGTGAATGTTACCTAGAATAATTCTAGGCATGCGTAAGACCCATAGGGCAGCCAAAAACTAAGTGAAGTACTCCATAACTAAAACTGTAACTGACTATCTACCTAACACAAGCTAACAGTGGAGTGTGAATGAATGTGATGATGTAACTTAATCCAGACAGTCACTGGCTGCTGGTCGCGCGTAGAGATCTCTTGGGATATCCCGTATCGGGTTTTCCCTAGTTAATCCTGATCGAGCCTAGATAGATCGTCAGGCGGAGTGTGCTACGTTGGCACCAGGCCCTTGGCCACCTAAATGGATGCCTTTACAAAGGCAAAGTGAATAAGTCCCAGAGTCTTCGGATGATCACAGGGCAGTGAGCACCTTTGTGTGTTCGTGTGGGACTACTGTCCAAGTGAGTATATTTCGGGTTGTCCTAACTGACGCCCGACTGTGCTAACCTAAACAAACGATATGTGAAGGCCCGAAGGGCCGAGTGATGTACTATGTGATGATGTTAACATACAATGAATGAGTGCTCAATGCCATTGTATTGTATGATGTATGACAGTAATGTGAATATCCATATATGACTGTTTGAATTGGATGAATGACTATGTAATCATGCATGTTGTTACAATATTTATTATATCTGTAAAATGACAAAGCATGAAATCAATCTAATATCAAGACGGTTAAAAATGACAAGTGACCAATAGGGTCCAGATCCGGCATACTCAGCGTCTATCGCTGAGACTACACTTATTGTGCAGGTGCTGAACACGTTGAAGCCGAAGTGCGGGACTGGGTAGTTAGGACGTTGTTAATTCTAGATTTACCGTTCATACCTCGTTATGTATTAAGTGATTCCACTGGAAAGGGGTTGTAAGATTTGGATTATGTTAGATGCTCACCGTAGTGGTGCTTTTGATACTTAGATAGAAATGTAGGTCGTATCTCGTTGTCACTGCGGATTGTATTTTTATGTTTAATTTTGTTAAGATGTTGTACTGCTACATCACTCGTATGGCGAGTGGTGGCAAGTAACACCCATGTGAGTTCTATTACTGTAATTCTTCCGCTGTGAGACGCCCTTAATTCCTGTCACGTGAGCGATTATTACGTATTGTTATGAGGGGTGTTACAAAAGTGGTATCAGAGCGGAGTACCGCTCTGATGACGAGATACTAGGTTAAGACAGTGAGTGAGGATTTGGGAAACTTGGAAACATTTGTGAGGTACGAAACGTCTGTGTCTTAATGGAAGTATGTGTTGGCAGAGCCTTTGGCCTGCAAGGGTTAGCCCATGGGGCACATAAAGAGTAATTGTATTATGGTGTGTATTGAGAAGACGAACGGTAATACCGACATCTAGTGTGGTGTGAGCCAGGAAGCTGACCAAGGGCATAAAGGCCCTGGAATATTACCCTGTTAGGTCCAGCTGGGAGCTCAGCCAGGAGGAGACAAACGTCATGAGTACATTGGCGACATTCCACTTTCATGTGGAAGTCCAATACGAACTACCGCCGACAGTACCCCTCCCGCCACAACCCAATGAGTATAAAACAACTGAGACATAAAACCCCCGAATATAGGAAAAGGCTATCAAGCCCAACGGACTGTCTAACACACTCTCGCAGCGAATGAATAATTCCTGCTCCTGTAACATTAATATAACCTCAAGTCATACCTCCATTAACGACCAAGCGCCGTATGCAAAAGACACTGCCAGAGGCGAGCGCCACTACTACTGTAACGTCGTGGAAAGGATCACCCAAGAACAGCAGAGCAAGCGGACCGAGGACACCATGAACTCCGCGAGACCGTCGCCCGCAATGGGACCTTTACCACCAAACTGTAAAAAGAAATTATCTTGAGAACGTGGAGGAACTTTGTGAGACTGTCCTGTTATGCTCAAACTACAATCCTAAACTAGTGTGCACACAATACAGTGACACCAGGACCCTGTAGTGGTGGTACCTGTAGGGAGACAAAGTCAAAACGTTTACGCTATTGTAAATATAATGTGAGGAAGGACTTGATTATCCTAATGACAACGTGGTCAGGAAAATTTCCGAATCCAAATACCGTCTTATTCATGAACAATCATTCTAACGGTACTTAAGTAACCCATACAGCAGTGAGACAACAAGTCGGAAACCGACAACTCTACTTGCATGGTGCGCTTGCCACTGCAAGCGCTAATTTGAATAATGTACCAGTAATTTTGTCTACCCCGCGCACTTGCTACTGCAAGTGCTGCAACAAACAATTACTACTGCAGTTACCACTGCTATTATCGTACAAACGAATACTGTAAACTGCATAGACCTATGGTACGACACCATGGCTACCAATAATCACCGAACAATTGTACACCTCTAGTATAAACTACATAACTACAATTGTGCAATAAACCACTAAATATGAGGCCTACAACCTCTGAAGGGACCGACGAGTCCGACTAACGCAATAAAAAAAAAGGGGCGCACCAGCTCATAGCAAATTATAACTACTAAACGAGAAACGAATCAAATGACACAGGCTGAGAGCCAAGATAACATAACTTAATGATCAAACCATTAAATGGCTGAATTGGAGGTGGACGGTGAAACCTGATTCCCGGGGATCAAGGGAAAACCAACCACAAATTGGGGTGAAAGGTTAGTGCAACACTGGTGCTGATCACACCAGGGTCGTATGACTCCTGAAACTCTTCACAAGTTGCCAAAATTAATTATAGTAAGGATAAACAAAACTGCAGTATCCTAGTTACAATCAACTAGCAAAGGAAACTTGCGATTAACAGTTACGTTGTATTAAATCATACAAATTAGACTATGAAGAGAACACGATCGTATAACGATCGCTGCCATACAGTTTCCAACTATATCGTATGCGCAGTATTTATATCTATTCACTTACATTCATTACATATATCTCATGATTTATTCTCTTATATCTTATGTCACATTTTCATCCTCATCTTAATGTAAGATGATTATTCGATTTGATGCATTATATTATGCAACTCATATTAAGAACTTTATCTTAATATCTTGTCACACTTCTGGACATATATTTATAATTCCTAAGGTTTATTTTATACCAACCTTAGTTAATAAAAACTATGTTATTGCCGAAAGGCATATACATCAAATTTCCTATTCCCATCAACTCCTAATACTTTTCCATTATTACAGTATTGCCCCATATTAAATAAAATGTTATACATATCATGCATTATAACATTTTAACCTTGTAATAAATGTAACTTATAGTTCACTTACTATATGTACGTATACGCCAACCTGTGATGAATTTAAAATGAAAATAAATATTACCGTAAGATTTTGGGTTAATTGACAAGCTAGCAGACCAAATAAATGGGCGAATGAAAATATAACACCCAAGAAGGCTCAATAGCAGTTTTAATCAACAACATCCATTACTCAGAACCACTCAACGGTTATAATCATTACCCGTAAAAGGGGGCTAAGAGAGAACTACTCTCCAATATAAAATATACACAACTACACTAAATGATATGACAATCATATATGTCCAAATCAAGGACAGTGGTACCAACACCTTCGCAACAATGAACGCGAATCAACACAGAACACACGATTAATTACCACCTCTGAGCACTACCTTTACCAAGGAGTGCCATATACTGTTATGTACAATTACAACTAATCAACATCAAGATTAAGTTTATATGTATTGTCAGAATCATACTGATTATTAAACAAGTTCTAACTAGAAGAAGGGCTACCGCCATGGGCGTCCCGCCATGTTAAGGAAATGATAGATATCAAAAAAATGTAGAAGACATGTCGTTTACTACGGTGACGACTGTCAGTGATGAATGAATGTGTAAATTGAGTCAATGATGACCACCTAAATCGATATTACAGAAAACACAAACCAAACGCTAAATAGCGTAAATAAGCAAGTACTTAATGTACAAATAAGGGGCATAAGCTCAGGAGACCGGGAACACCGACTCCAATTACCCTTCCAGGCATATTACTAACGTAACAATGTTTAAGTTAATATAATGAAGCAATGGAGCTACGGTACATACCGTAAGCAATGTGAATAACAATAATGAACTACTAGCACGCGCTAAACCGCGCACTTGAAATATAAATAACTGCAGTTACAAGTAACTAGCACTAAACAATAAGTAACAACAAAGACATTACTTACTAGCTGAATACCAGGAGTATATACCAGCATGTAAGGTTAATCACTAATAGTGATAAATGTTTAGTCCTAAAGGACGAACCTGATCTTATGAGAGGTGACATACAAGGATTCACTTATAATATTTGTAAAAACAACTCATTTGCAGTACCATCAACGAGAATAGTTGGAAGAATGAAGAGCCAAGTCGCTCAAGCAATCATACAATCTACATACACCCAATTAAACGGGAGAGAGAACGCATATAAATACCCAAGTATGAGAACTTACCCCACGCCGTATCGGGAAGCATAGGTAAGGTAGGATAATGATTAAACCTGGAGGAAATAATTATGTATGTACTCATGGAGATCGAAATGGGAGAACTGACATTGTTACCTCAACACCGGTATTACACATAAACCGATTGCAGCCATACAGACGAATCAACATCTAACGTTTAACTGGTTAACAACCAAGTGCTACCACTAACATGTTACTAAGGACATGAGTCCAGGGAACAAAAATAATGTTCCAACCACCTTACCACCATACTGCTACAACATTAGAATCTACGACAAGATAACCAACATTGCGGACCAATCAACATCAAACTACAACAAGGACATCCATCAAAAGGGAGATTGACAATAGAATACTTCAAAATAGTCGTGTGACGGACACTACCAGTTTACTAAACGAGACATGGGACGACCGCACTCCGATAGGAGCATGTGGGCCTGACAGACTTATTTATAGGTTAGTCAGGTAAGTAGTAATGTATCAGTATGGTACCCCATGCACGTAGACAAGTAGTGTTAGGAATACGAGAAGTAGTCAACTCCGTACTACGGACAGTGATGCAGATTACCTCGAAGATGGACGAGAAGAGCCGCAGTTAACCAACGGGCTAGAGAAACCAAGAACCTACAACACAGAGTTGCAGACGATACACAGTGAAGACAAGGAGACCCTTCAAAGATGACGAGACAGACGACAGGAACAAGAAACCACTACATGGACGAATAATACGTAGAACCCTCATAAGGATCATGCAAGTTCTTGCAATCCAGAGGAATCTACCAAATGATGTGAACATAAACGCGTGACTACGCAATGATGAGAGACAAGCTAAATGCTAACAGATACCTTAAGAAGGAATAATGGACTTGGAATGTACCACTCACATGATGATTCGCTCATCTTATCTGTTTGACTCTTTAAATATTAGCTGCTGAGAGTTTACGCCTCTACACTCTGTAGGACTGAGTGTTTTGGTATTGCACTTGTGCAGTTATTAATCTAGTAGAAATACAGAAAGATGCAATGGATATCAACAAGAGTGTGTACCAAAGATCTACAACAGTGTATTACCCTGGAACAAAACCACCAGGAGACACGGATGACAATCATCATCTACGTGGACATGTAGGCTGGTACGTCTTGGTATTACAAAGACAAGCGCAAAGAGCACCAAGTACTAACAAGAGCCAATGTCATATTATACCTCAAACTGAATATCAGTGGGAGAAGACACACGAATGTATGCTAGTGATCCAAATAAGAGGATGCACGGTAATGAAAAGAGGGAAATTGAGCTTATGTTCATGGGTCTGCACCTCATACAGAGCGAGTGGGCCCATTAGAATGAACTTGGGAGAGAGCACAAATACGTGTCTCACCCTTTATACATATTTAAGAGCCCGAAGGGGCTAGAGTCATACCCGTCTCTCTAACATGAGAATAATCTACTCCAAAGGTGAAAGCACCACAATGACAGTTAGAGAACTCTAAAAGAGCTAAGTATCCAGCGCTCCTTGTGGAGCGGCTGTTGAATACTTGTGGGGTACGGGGGCGTAACCCTTTTTAAGGGGGGGTAGAGCCTCTTGGCTGTGCACATGTTTGCACTAAATTCTGTTATTTCGTATGCGGGGCATACAATAGTTGGTGGGTATGCGAGGCATACGATGTCGATTGTTAGTTTGTCTCGTATGCGGGGCATACGTGGTTTTGTGTTGTTGGTATGTTTGTGGGTGTGCGAGGCACACGATGTTGATTGTTGGATGTTGTTTATTCATCTTGTTGGTGTTGTTGGGTACGCGGGGCGTACGTGGTTGATTTGTTTGTGTGAAATGTGCACTTGTTGTATGTATCTTATGAAATACTTGTTGAAATGATGTGTCTACATCCATGAATGTAGTACTGTTCTTTATGATATGCGGGATATATATATTTATAGTACCTTGTAGATTGATTACCTAGGGTATCGCTTAGATACGAAACGAATAATTAGATACGAAATGTGGAATGGTGATATGGTATGACACCTCGGGTAGATTGATTACCTAGGGTATCGCTTAGATACGAAACGAATAATTAGATACGAAATGTGGAATGGTGATATGGTATGACACCTCGGGGAGGTTGTCAGGATTGGTAGAACTGATAGGAAATGACGGTGCTGATGGATCACCTATATCCACATATGTTTGAATTAACGCCACAATTGAGGGCTATGTGCGGTATTAGCACAACACGATATGCGTAAATGATATATCACATAGATATACATTATGGGATTGTAAGGGTAGTTATAATACACCTATTTAAGTAAAGACGACTTCGGGACGAAGTCTCCTTAAGGGGGTAGACTGAAATACCCCTAAATAATTAAACGCTATTTTAATATATAAATAGCTATATTAAGGTATAAATAATCAAGCAAGTAATAACCTGCGAACAAACGAACAATTTATTATTACGGTACTTATGTACATACGGATATATATATATATATATATATATATATATATATGTAAATGTACATAACGTTACAAGATTATAACGTTGTACATATAACCAAAACGCGACAAATAAAAATAGTCGTATATGTATATGTATACATACAACTAATAACGCTACATATTAATAACAGTCACTTATATACATTAATTTGGCTTGATAGGCTGAAACAAAAAAAAAGAAAAAAAGAGCAACTATGCTCTAGCCGGGATTCGAACCCGAGACCTCTCGTACATATCCCGAAACCTTAACCGCTTGAGCTGTGCTCGAATTCGCTATAACATACCCACGATTTATAGTTAGTAGTCACTATACTGAAGTTACAGAAAGGAGAGAATCAACTCTCGACATCTTTCTCTGAACTCAATTCCTCAGAATCTGAACTATCCCAAACCTCCATAACGACAGTACTAATTATATTTTCAACCGCCCATACCACTCCTCACGACAGGCTCATGGATATTTGCAAACACCCATAACGTTCCTCTGGTAACTTACACCCACCTGCACTGTCTTGGTCTCAGTAGCTCGATAGAGCCGATAAATTCACTCAGCTTTCCTTCTCGAATCAGTGTCCTTGTCTAACGAGACCAGGCACCTCCTGTTCCATGCGGGAACTTCTCTCCAATGCGCAAGAACTGAAGCAAACCAACCCAGCTGTTACCTTCCCGTAAGGTAGGCTCAACTGCACTTTCCAGTTCTCTTCTGCCCATGCTGATTTCACCTTCTGTCAATCTGACTAGCTCTTCAATCTCTGCATAAATCAGTCTGAGAATCTAGTCCCTGGAGAACGCATCAACTCAACGTGCAACAAGCCACCATCGCTTCAAGGAAAAAAAACGGAACTCAATAAGGTAAACTACAACCGGTTTCCGCATCATTGTTTCATCTGCTTTGTGTGCGATCATACTGAGCTTACACACTGCCCTCTTACTTATTACCCACAACAATCCTAGCTGATCTGGAACTCCTGCTCTTCCTGTCTCTCTTCACGACATAGATCAGTGAGTAGGACTCAGCTTGGGGAACAAGACCAAGCACACTTTTCCTTGTTGTGCCATTATCAGTAGAAGAAAAAAACAAGGTAAGGATCGTACCCATCTCAGATAGATCCAACCCATGCCCTTTTCTCTGAGCTATCACAGTGTAACCTCTGAATAACTTTTCTCAGTAGTCGTCAAGTGACCACGGTGCTGGAAGTCTCATTGTGCCAAGGGTTCACCAGGGAGAACCAGCTTCAATCCTGAAGGAAAAGAAGAAAAAAAAATCTTAAGGTAATAAATCTCTGAACTAACAAGAGCTTTTACCTGCGTGATGTTTTGAGGAATAAACACTGTGTAAGGAACTGGTATTTCCTGATGCAAGAGTAACTTCTAAACTTATGAAAAATCAGAGAAAACAGAAAGAAGATTAAATCAATCAAACCTGATAATCATGCCAACCTGAAGCATGTCACTTCGGTATATAAGTGTCTTTGAGCTGCTAATACCTTACAATCCTATAATACACCTGAACAAATCTCTAAGTGTGAGGGGGTTGAAGGAAAAGAAACAAAAAAAAAATCACAACAAAAGAGAAAGGAAAGACATAGAACAGATGTAACAGTTTATGTTTCTGTTTCTGATATAGTTTTCAACTGATGAGAAACTTGTTTTTGTACACCTACCTTGCAGAGGTAATGTGAGAGTAATAAGGGTCTTGTTGCTTTAATAATGTATCCAACACATTTCTAATACACCTTACCACCAGCCTATAAACACCTTGGGAGTGTTTAATAAGAAAAAAAAGAGAACCATCTGATGCATCGTGTTTCAGATTTCTCAGTAATGCCATTTCTGTATAGGGAGACTTCTTGGGAGTTAACAGTGCTGTTCTGGAATGATATTGAGTTAATGATGCACATACAATATTGTAAACACACCTGCCTGAGCTGCCTAAGTGTAGGAATGAATCAAAAGAAAACAAAAACCAACCTGTTGCATCTGTGGGAAGGAAATCATAGGAAAGGAAAAACAACAGTCCACACTTGCTGGCTTCTGTTTTATTTTCAGTTCTGCAGATTGGGAGTAAAAGAACCTTAGAAGTGCAGACCATGTGGTCATAGGTATGTTCTTGAAGTAAATCACGGGAGAACCTGTAATCAAAGAAAAAAATATTTTAAAGTAAAGGAAAACAGAAGCCAAGTCAGGAATGAAACAGAAAGAAAAAAAACATATATGTATAAGTCACATGGCAGTCCTGTACAACATGTTCAGGGTATCACCCATGCGGTTTTGTCTTGCTGTGAGTCTAAGATCCCAACTAAACTTTAACTGAGTGGTTGAACAAGCTGGGAAAAACAGAATTAGACAAGATGAACAGAAGAGAAACGATAGCAGGAATTTTGACATTAGTTCAGTTTTCTTTGGTTGGGTTTAGTTCTGTACAGAGGTTAGGTGGGTATTTATTGAACTAGCTTTGAATTTACAACGTGGCTAGAGCACTAGACTAAGCAAGTAAATAATCAGAGATCAACTGAAAAGCAGGCAATAACAAACAGAAGAAAGAAATCAGTTTATATTTTAGTTTCGATTTCGGGATGTATCAGTTTTGCTTCTGTATAATGAAGTTCAGTCGTGTTCTCAGTGTTGTCCTGGGTTTGTTTTGGATTCAAACTATTACTAACCTACTTAAGTTAGTCTGTGAGTACTTAGGGAGAAATTAAGAGATAGATTAATAACAATGACCGGAAATAAATATCAGTCCAGATTTCAGTTCTATGATCTGTCCTAGTTTTCATTTGAAGGTGTTTATGTGTAACTTGTACAGAGGCAGTATGAGTGTTGCAGTGGGTTGGAAAAGAGCTAAAAACCTGGTCAACTCATGTAAACAAGGTGGGGGAAAACAAGAACTAGATAAGTAAACAGAAAAGGAACAGAAGATAGGACTGCATCAGTTGCATAGCTTCAGTTTTTCCAATTTGATGTTTCTGTAGAGTAAGTTTCAGAGCAACAATGGTGGTGTACTGGGTTACCAAAGAACCTAGAGTATATCTAATAAACTTAAGTAAATTTAGAAACACTGTGGGGAAGATGGAAATCGAAGTAATCAGAAAAGAAGAAAAGATAAGAGGAGGTACACAGATTTCAGGTTACAGATTTCCAGTACTAGGGTACTTCTGTGTAACCCCATTTTCAGAGGAGTTAAAGAGGTTGAAGTGACATTAAATGGGATCTAGAATGTTGCTAAAATACTTTAGTAGGTAGACATGTTCTTGGGAGTAATAGGAATAACTAGTAGTTTAACAGCAGGAGTAGAAGGGAGATACACCAGTTGAGTTTCAGATTTTCCAGCAGCAGGTTGTCTTCGGTGAAATAGTGTACAGGTGCTGTATTGATGTGTTAATGGTTTGAGAGTGAACTTAGAACCTTGTAAGTAACTTACTAAGAGTGTGAACCCGTGGGAGAAACAGGAAGTCAGTTTGGTGAGCAAACAGAAAGGGCTAGAAGAGTAAATAACAGAAAGGAATTTCTGGTTTCAGTTTACCTTCCTGAAACTTGTGCTCTCTGTGTAACCGCATACAGAGGGCTTATAAGGGCTGCATTGAATGGTAATTGATCCTAGAACTTAACTAACACACTCAAGAAAGATACAAGCACCTTAGGGAAAGGTTAGAGGCTAGGAAAAATTCACCATCAGAAAGAACCAAACAGAAACCATTCCTGTTTTAGTTTGTCTTGCTTTCTGTAAATGTGCCTCTGTACAACTGAAGCATTAATGTCATAAGAGCCTTGTACTAGTTATTATTAAACACAAAACCCAGCCATGTCTCTTAAGTGAATCTGTGGGAATTTTGAATAGGATCAGAAGTTTATAACCAAACTGCAAGGGAAGAATGGAGAGGCTTATCATCGAATGTAGTTTCGGTTCAGGTAGTTGATGTTTCTGCATGAAGGAGTACGGTTGAAGGGTGAGTAACTAAATGAGGATTAAGATACAATATAGTGTAAAGTTTATAATGTGTGATGAATGCAGTATGATATAAAATAGGTGGTAAAATAGGAATGTTGAGAGTATGGGATTCGATGAGAAATGGAGTCAAGATATACACTAGCGGTAATTATAACAAGGATTATAAAACCTTGGGTTATATTCTAATACAAGTTTTGATGTTATAAACTTAAATATCTACAACACGTTATAAGTATGTGGACATACTCTGATCCATGAGAATCATATAAACAAGGAGCACAAATGTATAATGTGTTTACACTATATTCGGTACATACATATAGTTACCAAAACCTTATGTTGTATAATGACACCTAAAATAGCGTATTGTATAACATTATGGAACTAGTTTAACACAAATAATATTATGTGGCTAAGGATATAGCTATTCAAACTGTTATGCTAAATGCATACATACATAGATAAACAAGTACCAAGAAATAAAGTTATACACTATAGTTACAACGACATATAATGCTAAGGTTAGCATAAGACTGGGGTTTGATAAATAAACCCTAGTGAAGTATCATAAGTGTATAATGTAAGGTTTCATGCTCTAATGTAAACCGAGAATTAACCCAAACAACGAGTAAGGGGTTTATAAAATATTAATAACGATACTCTAACTAGTAACAAATGATAAGTCTGGGGACATAGTACTAGGATTTCAAACGTTATTCGGAAATACCGAATTGTGCTGTCATGTGGAATGACGCTTGGTGTTCCTTGTATTACTAGATCGCATTTCCGACGTACGCGCTCGAAAGCTCTAGTGGCCTGCACTGCACGAATCTAGACGACGGTGTACGGTATGTAAAGGGATTTGATCCGAGTTGTCCTGAGGAATTCCTCGGGCTCGGATTTTTTGATAAATAACTTGTGTGAATGTAAGTATGTGAATTATGTGTGTGATGTGTAGTTATGTTCACTGCATTATTTATTTATGCACGAACGTCCCACGGGACTAATACTACGTCGACTATAGATCGACTTATACAAAACTACATATGCGAAATGTGTGATGTGACCACTGTTGCTTGACCTAACACACATTGTCCGGTCTCTAGAGCTTTGACTCGAACGTGAATGTTACCTAGAATAATTCTAGGCATGCGTAAGACCCATAGGGCAGCCAACAAACTAAGTGAAGTACTCCATAACTAAAACTGTAACTGACTATCTAACTAACAAAGCTAACAGTGGAGTGTGAATGAATGTGATGATGTAACTTAATCCAGACAGTCACTGGCTGCTGGTCGCGCGTAGAGATCTCTTGGGATATCCCGTATCGGGTTTTCCCTAGTTAATCCTGATCGAGCCTAGATAGATCGTCAGGCGGAGTGTGCTACCGTTGGCACCAGGCCCTTGGCCACCTAAATGGATGCCTTTACAAAGGCAAAGTGAATAAGTCCCAGAGTCTTCGGATGATCAGGGCAGTGAGCACCTTTGTGTGTACGTGGGACTACTGTCCAAGTGAGTATATTTCGGGTTGTCCTAACTGACGCCCGACTGTGCTAACCTAAACAAACGATATGTGAAGGCCCGAAGGGCCGAGTGATGTACTATGTGATGTTAACATACGATGAATGAGTGCTCAATGCCATTGTATTGTATGATGTATGACAGTAATGTGAATATCCATATATGACTGTTTGAATTGGATGAATGACTATGTAATCATGCATGTTGTTACAATATTTATTATATCTGTAAAATGACAAAGCATGAAATCAATCTAATATCAAGACGGTTAAAAATGACAAGTGACCAATAGGGTCCAGATCCGGCATACTCAGCGTCTATCGCTGAGACTACACTTATTGTGCAGGTTGCTGAACACGTTGAAGCCGAAGTGCGGGACTGGGTAGTTAGGACGTTGTTGATTCTAGATTTACCGTTCATACCTCGTTATGTATTAAGTGATTCCACTGGAAAGGGGTTGTAAGATTTGGATTATGTTTAGATGCTCACCGTAGTTGTGCTTTTGATACTTAGATAGAAATGTAGGTCGTATCTCGTTGTCACTGCGGATTGTATTTTTATGTTTAATTTTGTTAAGATGTTGTACTGCTACATCACTCGTATGGGTGAGTGGTGGCAAGTAACACCCATGTGAGTTCTATTACTGTAATTCCTTCCGCTGTGAGACGCCTTTAATTCCTGTTCACGTGAGCGATTATTACGTATTTGTTATGAGGGGTGTTACACATTTCATTTAATCTGGAATGATTCAGGGTTTTATCTTGAGAGTGGCCCAACCTCCCGTTGATTTGTTTAAGTGGGCTTTTGGAGTTCATGGACTTGGGCCCAGTAGGGTAGCCCAAGTCCGCGTTACATTTTCGTTAGTTGATTAAATTTCCTTAAAACGATTTTGCAAGGTTTCGAACATGCAACCTCGATCTAGTTCCGGGTTTGACTTGACCATTTACGCCATTGAATTTGTATGTCTTAAGTGTGCATCTTAGTTTATTCCAATTACTTACTCTCGAACATAGGTTAGCTTAGTTAAACTCTTAAGTTATAGTTGACTAATTTTACTTTAATACATGATTAAGGTTTGGGATATGTATTTCTCCTAATAGTTCACCTATATGTCACATTAACATTTAATATTTTAATTGTTACGTATGATTTAGGTTTACTCTAATACTTTCCCCTTAATACGTTTCCTATAAGGTATGTACTTCCTTTATTTATTTTTAATGTATATATATTAGGATTTATTCAAGACATTCTTTATGTAGTTTATTGTATTTAATTATTTCTATTAAGTTTTACACGTATCTACATTCAATATATGGTTTATAATGTAAAGTATTTTCCTTTGTTTCATTTCAGTATATTATCTTTTATAGTATATAGTTAACATAAAAGTAGATTAATTTAATTCCTTGATTTACTTAAGATAATATTTTGTTTCTTTTGTTTCTTTTGTTTCTTTACTTCACTTAAAAGTTTATACTCAAAAATATTATTAACGTTCTGTATTAAGGTTAGTTTTAGCCTTCTTATATTATTTCCAATCTGTAAAGTTTATTAATCAACTATAATTTAATTTTTGTTACATTAAAAACCATAGGTTATAAGATAACTTATGAAAAGTTCATAAACATAATTTTTAGACCTATTTACCCTTGTCTAAAAATCCCCAAATTTAATATATAGTAACTATGATATTTTAGACATATTATAACATTTTTATTTCATAAAAATCTCTTTGTTAATTATCTAAATAAATCTAGAATACTCAGAACTTACAAAAATTATAACTTACGTTTAAAAACTCAAAACCCATATTAATTTACATGAAAATAAACAATTTCATAAGGAATCTATGGTTAAACTTTCGTGTCAAAATACATTAGGGAAGACCATTAAATAAATTCACAAGTTAGAGTTTTATTCTGGAATTTATATTACTTAATATATTACTAATCTTCCACGTTTTAATCTCGGCCGTCCGTTCCTCCTAACTACGATTGGACGGCCCAGATTCGCCGAGTTCATCAGAAACAAGTTGATACGATCCAAATGGGAATCTTGCGATTTCTCTCAATCTACAGAACCAAATTCGTTGATTTTTGTTTCATTGGATTTGAAATTAAAAGACGGTTTCAATGGTACCAATTTCGCTAGCTATAATGCAAGGATCACGGTTTTTGAATCTGGGTTCATCTCGACTTAGGGTTGTAAGGTTGCGAATCGAATTTCTACAAATTTTCTCTATATGATGCATTATAAGTTAAATTGGTAGTTGGGTTAGTTCGAGAATGAAAAATCGAGTGACGTTATCGGAGGAATTGATCGGAAACTTACCGGAGAAGTGCCGGTGAGGAAAATTGAAATCGATTTTCTAGAAAAGTTCGAACCTTCTGGCTGTTCGAGTAGCAAACTTTGCGGATCTATAAAATACGTTTTAGATCGAATTAGGCCATGTTTATGGGCTTAATCGAAAGAGGAAATGTAGCTCTACAATATGATAGGAACATCTTGATCTAATACGTAACACACACGAAGAAATCTAAGTTAAAATTTTCGGGTTTATACCTTGCGTTTTTCTAGAAAATCTATGATTTTATGTGAAGTTTGAGTTGGCTACTTCACGGACCAACTTGTGCTAATTGAGAAGGATTCGATCCAGGAAACCTACCACATTTTAAAGTAGACATGTAACTCTAAAAACCAGTAGAAGAATTATTGAATTTGATGGATTAGAGAGAAAGTTACAGATCTCACAAGATTTGGGTTTACCTAATCGTTTTCTGGAAAAACCTGGGCAGGAATTCCACCGTGATCGAGTTGGGAACTTTAGACGCCTCGATCTTCCACACGATTGAGAATCAGCCTTGGTTGTAAAAAGGAAAGTTGGATAGGGATTAAAGATCTACAAAATGAGCTATAGAACGCAAATTTTCATTCACTGATGAAGAAGATATGATAAGACTAAGTTAACCTTATCAAATCGGTTTCTTGAAAATCTGGGTTGCAGATTCTCGGGGAGGTAACTTCAGATCAACTTTGCGGCGGATGTAGAAGGAGTTAGGTCAAGTGTGAGTAATGGTTAGAAAGAGGGTTTGTAGGAGAAGAGAATGAAGAAGACGGCGTTCAAAAATACCAAGAGACGGCTGAGAAATCTAGGTCTGAAATGAGGCAATGAACTGGGAGTGGCTGAGAGGACTTAGCCGATTTTTGAGGAGTTCTGGAAAGCTAGCGTGGCACTAATCCCAAGGCATGCGTGGCTGAGTCAGAACAACCTAGCCACGTCAGCAACCTTCAAAATTCTGGCTCTAAACTTCATTATATCATAACTTTTGCTAGGATGATCCGTTTTTAACTTTCTTATTATCCTTTTTGGTTTTCCATAATCATTTTATTGATATAGGTTTAATGGGCTGGTTTTACCATTCTCAAAAAGTCAACCCTAGCAAGGCTTAAAAAGCATTAAGGTTTCTATGATTTTATATTGACTTTTACGATTCAAATCAATGCTCCAAATATTTCTAAAATCTTTATAATATAATTGGAGTGTCTCGGAATTTTTCCAAGATTTATTGACTTATAAATCTAATTATTAAATTCATAATACTATATAATAATTAGTATTTAATAGATTATTTGGGGTTTAACAAAAGAAATCCCCTAAATTAATTTAGATTAATTTATGGGGTATTTCAGTATACCCCCTTAAAAGAAACTTCGTCTCGAAGTTTAAAATCAACTAATAGGTACTCACACCGCTTCGGGTGTGCTAAGAATTTCCAGAGGTTCATCCAATAATTCCAAATGCAATTTCATACCAATCCTTTATTTCTATCCATTTCCATTTCCACATTCCACTCGAGATTACTCAAAATCAAACTGAACCAAGATATGCCATGATATACCAAAATATTTCATAGATAGAACCAAGAGTCAAATAATGTGTAAATCAAGTACATACATACACCTCTCCATCACTCTGCTAATAAAACAACATGGCATAATCTGGTTGAGGTGATGAAGAAAGAGTATGCACTACTCCTTCTTAAAAGAGCTAAGGTACGCCCTCGCACCGCTACTAACGAGAACCCATAGAAGGAGGGGATATATGGAAACATCATGTGAATAGGTGTGGGTACTTCAATCTCATGGATTCCTCAGTCTCCCAAGTAGCTTCCTCAACCCCATGATGCTCCCAAAGAACTTTCACCAGCTTGACAGATCTGTCTCTCGTCTCTCAGACATTCATGTCCAAGATCTGAATAGGGGTCTCCTCGTACCTCAGTGTAGGCTCAATCTCCAATCTCTTTGGCTGCAGCATGTGAGAAGGGTTAGGTATATACTTCTTCAACTGAGATACATGAAACACGTCAGGTACCTTCCCTAACTCCGCTGGTAGATCTAGTTTGTATGCTGCTGGGCCCAGTCGCTCTATAATCCTGTACGGACCGCCATACTTAGGGCTTAGTTTCCCTCTCATCCCAAATCTGAAGATGTATCTCATCGGAGACACTCGTAGGAAGACCATGTCACTGATCTGAAATTCGAGCTCTCTGGTACGCTGATCCCCATAAGATTTCTGCCTAGATTGCACTGCCCTCATGTGCTGCTGAATAACTCTAATGTCATCCTACAGTGTCTGAATGTACTCTGGCCCAATCAAGACTGCCTTAGTAGGGTCACTCCATGATAAGGGAGTCCGGCACGGCCTGCCATACTGAGCCTGGAACGGTGCCATGCCGATGGATGAGTGGTAGGAGTTAATGTAGGAGAACTCTACCAGGTGTAGACGCTCTACCCAACTCCCCTGATAGTCCAGAGCGACCGCTCACAACATATCCTCCAGCGTCTGAATCGTCCTCTCGGTCTACCCATCAATCTGAGAGTGAAAGGCTGTGCTAAGGCGTAGCTAAGTTCCAAACGCCTCCTGTACCTAATGTCAAAATCTGTTGAGGAAACGTGTGTCACGATCGGAGATGGAGGGAGACCGGCCACAAAATCCATGCTGATGTCGTCAAACTTCTAGCATGGTACTGGTAGTGACTGAATCTGACCTCCTGGTCGATGATGCTTAAACTTCCCCTTCTGACAGGTGACGCATGGGAGACAAAATCTGCAACATCCCTGTTCATCCCACTGCACCAGAATTACTGCTTCAAATCTTTATACATCTTGGGGCTCCAGGGTGTACTGACAAGGTAGAAGAATGAGCCTCAGAGAGGATCCTGGTCTGAAGTTCTGTCGCATCCTGAGGAACGCAGAGTCTGCCTCTGACTCGAAGGTGTCCCTCGCTGTCTAGCTCATAGTCATACTTCAGACCATCAGTTAGACCATCTGCTAACTTCTGCCTAATGCCCTGTAGGTATACATCTCTGTCCTGAGCTGCATATATCTCCTCAGCTATCGTGGTCATCTCTATCAGAGCAAGGAGTGAATGTGCTCTTCTGCTCAGGGCATCTGCCATGACATTACCTTTACCTTCAGTGTACTGGAGGTTAATGTCGTAATTGGCTAGTAGCTCTACCCATCGTCGTTGTCTCAGGTTCAGCTCCTTCTTGGTCCAGATATATTTCAGACTCTTATGGTCTGTCATAATCCAGAATGTGGCTCCATACAGATAGTGTCGACAGATCTTCAAGGCGAAGACTATGGCGAGGAGCTCAAGGTCATATGTGGGATAATTTTCTTCGTGCTTCTTCAGCTGTCGAGAAGCGTACGCTACAACTCTGCCATTCTGCATCAATACCCCCACCGATCCCTCTGCCTAAAGCATCACAATAAACCTCGTATCCCTCGTTCCCTTCAGAGATTACTAATACTAGAGCTGTGGTCAAGGCGTCCTTCAGCACCTGAAAGGAGACCTCACAAGCCTCTGTCCATACAAACGGGCTATCCTTCTTCATCAGAGAGGTTAAGGGCTTGGCTAGCCTGGAGAAGTCCTTCACAAAGCGTCTATAGTAGCCAGCCAGCCCAAAGAAGCTCTGGATCTCAGTCACTGTGCGGGGTCTGTGCCAGCTCTTCACCGCCTCAATCTTAGCTGGGTCTACTGAAACTCCCTTAGCTGAGATCACATGACCAGGGAATGTCACCTTGTCCAGCCAGAATTCACACTTACTGAACTTGGCATACAGTTTCTTCTCTCTCAGAGTCTCCAAGACTATCCTCAAATGCTGCTCGTGTTCCTCCCTGCTCTTGGAGAAGATCAAGATGTCGTCTATGAATACGACCACTGACTTATCTAACTGGGCTTGGAAGACTCTCTACATCAGGTCCATGAATGTCGCTGGTGCATTGGTCGGTCCAAACGGCATCACTATAAACTCGTAGTGGCCGTATCTGGTCCGGAAGGCGGTCTTCTCTATATCAGACTCAACTATAGCTATCTGATGATATCCGGAACACAGATCAATCTTAGAGAACACCTATGCTCCCTTCAGCTGGTCAAATAAGTCATCGATCCTGGGCAGTGGGTTCTTGTTCTTGATCGTGACGTTGTTCAGCTCTCTGTAATCGATACAGAGTCTCATGCTTCCGTCCTTCTTCTTGACAAACAGCACAGGAGCGCCCCAAGGTGAGACACTGGGTTTGATGAAACCCTTATCTAGTAGCTCATGCGGTTGTTTTCTTCAATTTCTCTTCTCTACAGGGCCCATCCGGTAGAGAGCCTTGGCAATCGATCCTATGCCAGGTATGAGGTCGATGTTGAATTCAACCTCTCTAGCAGTGGTAGTCCCGGTAGCTCCTCCGAAAAAATGTCGGGGTACTCCGACACAATGGGGACGTCACTCCTAAACTTTGGATCAATCCTCAGATCCTGAGCATAACAGTAGTAGGCGGTAGCGCCCTTGGACACCTCCTTCATCAGTGAGAGTGCCGATACAACCTTCATAGTCGGCTGCTTAGGCTGTATTCGGTATGATACTGTGATTCCTGTAGCGGACTTCAAGAGGAGACGATGCTCTGCATAGTGTAGTCTACCTTGGTACCACTGTAGCGTGTCCACCCACAATCATGTCGAATCCCATGCCAGGGAAGACAATGGCATCAAGAAGAAAGTCTGTTCTCTTATGTGTATGCTCAGATTCTTTCATTGCTTACTGCACTTGATCAACTATCTGGATGGTAACAAGACTGAGCAATCATGGATGTCCTCTGTAGGAGCCTCTATCTTGGCATGAAATGCTTGTGATATTAAGGAATGGGAGGCTCCAAAATCAAATAGGACAGTGGCCTCCACTCCATTAATTAAGAATGTGCCTGATTTATAGAGTAGATTTTTAAGATTCTAGGCAACCTTTCTAAGGTAACTAATCAGGGTTAATTCTTATATCTGTGATGACCATTCCATTGCTCTTTGCTTGAGCCTGGTTCAACACGTTCAACCTGATCCCTGAGTTTCCAACCCCTACAACGAAGCAATAAAATTCTTAGAATTTCTATTCTTATTAAAAGCTTTATGAGCAACGTAAAGATTACAATGCCGAAATTGTAAAATACATGGCTAGGTCTGCCTAAAGGTTAGGTTTAAACGGCCAGGTTTCATGTGGGTCTGGTTAATGATGGGTGTGGGGGCGGTGTTGGGCTTGATTCTCTTCACCCCATGGTAGATAAGTCTAGCTGCTCCTCCAAATATCAGCACATCACCCAACTTCAGGAGGATCTTGGTAGCAAGGTCCGTCCTCCTCTGGTCACCAAATAGGAACTCCGCGTCGTCTCCAAGTGATATGGACACCATTGGGACTCCTCTGGTGATGGACTCTAGAGATTCGTCCTTGTCTTGATGCATCCCTAGCTTCCCTTCTTTTCCATAGAAGTTTATGATGCACACGTCTGAGGTTAGGTCTGGGACGGGCTCATCCTTCAATTCTTGTGCTGCCTTTGAAACCAGCAAGCACTTCCTAACGCGTCCCCGACGTGTCATGGACGTATCATGGACTCTAATAAACCTTGATAGTTTGGAAAGGGACAAGAGATAAACTTACACTAGAAAACACATTTCGATTGAGAATTTACACACATGAAATTCACTCAACCTCCCTTGCCCCACACACGGACTCCTGGGACAGTTTCGACTTTACCCCTAAAGTCGTCAACACTCTCCTGACTATCGGCCTACGGTTCACCGACCGGTCCCTGACCTGTCGTCCTATCAAATACCCAATGTATTGATACTCTTAACCAGTCCTCTCTAGCTCACCAACTCTCTAGCACTTACACACTCCTAAGTCTGATCCATACTTGCCCAGATTATCTCTATCTTTTTCTTCATACAGGCTTACTTACATATGAAATAAATACAAGTATATATACACGGTTGTTAGGATGTAACTACCGTCCTATTAATCCCTAGACTTCTAGGATTCGACTACTATTTCGATTATTCGCATGACAACCACACTAGACTTGCAGAGAGTTCAACTTGATCTGGAGGCTTGAACTACATGTCACTCCTGGTGGTCAAGTTGGCGGCAGCCCTCTTGATAGGTCGATCACCACTTGTGTGCCCCACTTGCTTGATTCTGTCTGGCTCATTAAATGCTCATAAATGCCCTCTTCTAAATTCATTATGGCTATGTAATGATGTTCTTTTATAGCTTTGTTATCTTGTCCATTAATGAACTTCTTCTTTTGTCGTGAGCTTGTCTTGAACAAGTTGCTCATGTGGATGTATGTGTCTTAACTGAATGTGTCGATCCTTTGCAGTCTTTGATCTTCATCTTTTAGCATAAGAGATATCTTCGCGCGGTGTCTGACTGGTTGTTTGTGCTAGAAGTTCTACGGAGATCTCGCCGACAGGTGCCCGACTGGTAGGACACATCATGGATTGAGTGCGCTTACAACCTTGCGTGCTAAGCCACTCATGACTTAAGTGCGCTTGCAACCTTGCGTGCTAAACCACTTATTCACCTGTCTATCTGAATCATGAATCTGGACAAACGCATTAGATAGACAATACAAGGTTTGCTATCATCAAAACTAAAGGATCTTATCTTAACAATTTCCCCCTTTTTGATGATGGCAACCTATGCACTTATATGTACTTGGCGATTCAAAAATTGAGAGATTCCCCCTAAGAAGGATTCCCCCTGAGTTTATTAAGGGTTTTAAGAATGGAAAACTTTAATGAATGATAGCATAAGTGACAGCTTTTGTGCATAATAAGTGACAGCTTTTATGTTATACTATAACCAAACTAGATAAAGTTTTCATTCAGATGATCAGATGATACATAATACAAGGACGATAGATATAGTCTCACAAGTACATATACTTTTCTTTCCTCCTTTGCCATCCAGCAAAAATAGGGAGAAACTACACGACGTAAGATGTTGTAAAGGCCATGACATTCCATAGATTACAAACTACAAAACATGATCAAGAGAGTCTAGATGGAGTGACGGGTTTGGGTATCCCATTCATAATCTTCTGGGCCAAAAGGTTCATCCTCCGAGAAAGAAGCTTTGATCCAAGAGGTTTGGCTGTGGTAAGATCGATCAAAGGTGATTCAGCTGTGGTGGAAAGGTCGGACTCATCATAATCTATTGTGAACTCCATGCAGTGTGGAGAACGTGTATGTGATAGAGTGACACTTGATGTAATAGACTAAGTTGTGAGTGAATCGGAGTCTGGTTGAACATATCTTTGGGCGACATATTTCTTTGGATGTTTTGTGGCCATGAACTTGCGAATCGTGGAGTGAATGGTTTGCTCATTTGAGCTAGATAAACTTTGTGGAGTTTGAGCCATTGTGTGATATGTGAAGGACTGTGGTGTGAGTGGCGGATGGAGTAAGCAAGTTTTTATAGACATTTTGGATATGCTCAACGACTGATCGGTGAGTGGCATTAAATGAGGTGCTACGTCTTGTGGGCTATGTTTGTAGGCTTTTTAGGTGTCAAGGTCCAAGATTGGATTAGTGGAATGGATGAGACTAAATATCTCATATCATTTTGTAATTTTTAATCAAGGAAGAAGCAACCAATACAATAAATTATTTCATACGCATCATAAGCATTCAAGTATACAAAAACCAGTTGCATTTTCATTGATATCAAAAGGTACATTGAAACAGATAGTCAAAGGTAAATAAAACATTTGACGGAAAAGAAAAATCTAATCCTAAATCTAACTCTCACAGTTTCACTCGAGTCTCTAGGAGACAAAGAACGCTCAGGTTATGAGGGAGTCTATACAATCTATTGCTCCTTGAACCATGTGATGAACACTTGGTTCGGTGGAGACAGCCTACACAGCGGTAAGAGTGATTCTTACTCGCTCAAGAACGTCCCGAGTTGAGGTATCCACACTGGTCCCCGACCTGTTGTGGACCGGTGAGAGACTTCTCCTCCTTTTGATTCCTGAAGCTATTGTCGTCGGTCTAGGTTCTGACCTTGCATCTTCGCTCTTTGTGGGCTTCTGGACAGCCATGAGCTTATCTCCCTTAGTCTTTATCCCCATTTTGGATAGCATCTCGGAGCAGATGCAGTCTTGAGCGGTGCGCGTGCACTCGTGGAACATGTCGGTGTCCACTCCACTCTCCAGGAGTGCCATGGTGACCACTCCCCCGTGCACCAGACCTTGGTTCACTTGACGACTCTCATCTAGGGTGAGGAGAATCATGGCTGGCAGATCGATTTTCTCCTTGGTCTTGAGTGCGAACAGCAGCCTCACATCTCGGGCATTGACAATGTGGGTGCGCTGGTTCCTTGGGGTGATGTTGTGGGTGACTAAGCTGAAGAAGACTCTGTCTGTGATGGACATGTCCACGGCATTTAAGTTCTTCATTGTTGCTCCTTTGTTGAGCAAGTTGACCATCTTCCCTCCTTAGTGTCCTAGATTCCAAGTTTTTTCCTTGGGGATAACCAGACCTTCTAGCTCTAGGTTGAAAGTCTTGTAGATCCAAGACTTGGAGATGGTGATTTGAGTCGTTTGGACTGTCGAGAGGAGGTGGTCATCATCTTCATCACTCTGGAGTGGTCCAAGATGTCTCATATGCTCCATGAGGAGCTCGGTGTAGACAGGGATAGGCTCCTGGAAGAAGTCTACCCATCCTTGGAACTCCAGTAGCTCGATGACCTCACCCAGACCTATCTTCTTCATCCATTCCATATCCATTGTATTGGGTAAGACGGGACAAGATCGGTCGTTGACGTTCTCGGCTTTGATCAATGGAGCCTCCAACTCTTTAAGTATTTTTAGTCACTTCAAGGACTGTGGAGGTTGGGACTTAGCAACTGATTTTTCGACGTAAGCAAGCTCCTCGACCTCCTTGGTGCTAGAAGGAGTGCCCATCTTTCCTTCTCCCTTGGCCTTCTTCAAGTGAGCACGCTCCTCAAGCGTGTGAATAACAGGTGATGATGATTTTGTGTCACTATCACCGTTTGTAGGCTGTCGCTGAGGTGTCGGAGACCTGTCGATGACTGGTTCTCCGAAAGCGGCTATAAGGTTTGCCTCTTCTTCGGAGTCAGGTGCAGTTATACCTTCCTCCTGGCCTATCTCTTCTCCTGAGGCTTCATTTTATGACGGTTCATCACTTTGAACCTCCTCTACCTCCAATGATTGAACCACTTCCTTGATGACAGCTGAAGGAGAGGCTTCTTCTTCCTCGGTGAAGTGTAACTGACTTGTTGTTTTCTCTGGTGTTGAATGGGATTGTTGTGGAGCTGTTTGTTTTTGGGCGCGCCTAGATGCGCGAGTTACATGACTAGTTATGGCGGTTGAATGGCCCTTGGATTTTAGTTGTTTGGCTTTGGATTTCTTTGTGGTGATTTTGGAGGTTTCAGGTGAGGGGGGCAGGAGAAGACATTTTTGGTTCTGTGTGGGAAAGGATCAGGAATGATAGTGGATTTGAAAGTGCCAATTCTGAAATACCCTGAACTTAAATATGGTGATTAGAATATTTTAATATAGTATTTAAGGGCCTAATAGTGCCTAAGTAATTTTGGTAAGGAAAATAAATCCAAAAGAAATGAGAAAAACGCTTAGAAAGCGGAAAACGCTAAAACAAGCGTTAAATAACCATAGGAGGTACGAGACCTCGGTTATAGTATTGTAAGTACTCCTAAGGCTTATTCATGCCTAATTAGTATACGGGAATGATTTCCGAAGAAACCGGAGCCAAATAAGGTATTAAAACGCTAATAGAGCTTTAGCGCACGTTTTTCGAGGAAACCCGAAAACGTGATTTTAAGTGGTCAAACGAACCCGTAAAAATTATAAATCATTAAATAACTAATATTAAGCATTAACAGAAGCTTAAGAACCAATAAAAATAAAGAAACGAGAAAATTCTGGAAAACGGGCCCAGTTAGTGAATAGTATCCAAACCGGGTAAAATAACGAGCGTTTTTTGTAAAAGACGAAAAATGCTCCAGCTAGTATAACAGTGGGGGCCGGTTTTTACTGGTGTAGACAGCCTCTCACACACACACTAGACTAGTTACTAATTAACAAGTCAAAAAGCAAAAGAAGAAAAAGTACAAAAGCACTTTAGCTCTCTCTCTCCCCTCATTTCTCTCTTTTCTTTTTCTCTTTCCTCTTCATCCCCTCCTCCCACCGATTTTCTCTCTCTCTCTCTCTGGTTGGGGGGCGATTTTTGGAGCTCCACAAAGCTCCCATGGATTCTCCATCTTCCCAAGCTCCATTAAAACTCCAATCTCAAAAATAATTACATATTTGTGATCTCCTCGTCATCCTCTATCATTCCCTCTTTTCAAAATTCGAAAAGGACGAGTTTCATCTCCATGGGTTTTCCCCATTTGAAGAGAAAAGCACACCATTGTGAAGCTTGGAGTCTCCTCTTTCCAACAAGGTAAAAATCTTCATGAAAAACTCAAGCTTTCTCCACCTCCTTGTGAAACCGATTTTTGCACTTCTTGTAATGCCTTGTTCTCTCTTTGTTTGAGCTTGGTTCAACTCTCCAATGGTGGAGGAGCTCTCCTTTGTATTCAAGGCTTAAAACCCTCTCTTGAAACTCCAAGGTAAAACCCTAACTTGTGGTAATTTAAACCCTTCATTTAATTAGTGGTGTTATAAGAGGTTAGAAGTTTAATTATGTTCTCTTTATGTAATTTGGGTGTTGGGATGGAGTTTGGTAACTCCATCCCCCACAAAATCGATTTGAACAAGAAAGAGAGGAAGGAGGAGAAATGGAAAAGAAATGAAGGAATCGAAAGCTCAAGGTAAGAGCTCCTTCTCAATGCTTAATTTAATGCATTAGCGTAATGGGAATGGGTAAACAAATAAAAGAACCTAAACTATTGTACTTAGAATTGTAGTATTGGAAGTTTGAGAACTTGTGAGCAAGTATGTGAATGGTAGGCCTTGGAGCCAAGTGTAATGAGTATGTGTATTGGTATTGTGATTGATGGGTATTGATGTATTAAGATTGCTTAGTATGTGTGCTGGTAGAACCCTTGTGGTTTGGCTAGAATAGGGATGAAGCTGATGAGAAAAGATGTGTGCGGATAAGTAAGAATTATAGGTGAGCTATGGCAAAATTTTGGTAGGAATTGTGCATTAAAGAATGACTTGATTAATGGGAGAACCAAGGTATGTATTGGGGTTAGTAGAGATGTGTAATGACCATGGATTGGTAATCGGAGGATGAGGATAAAGTATATAAAAATCTGTAGCAAGAAGGGATAGAAATGTATTGGAGAAGCTAGGAAAAATTAGAGTGCAAGATGTAGTGGAATGGATGTTGGACTTGGGTATAGACATGGTGATTGCTTGGAATTGTATTTGGGATGCTAATAATGGTATTGGTAGTAGAAGTATTGGATGTGAGGATTGAGTTATAAAATCTGTAGCATAAGTGTAAAAAAACTGTTACAAGTGTTGAAGGGAGTGAGGAAAAATTGTGTATATGGATTTAGAAATGAGTAAGGTATTTGGGGATGAACCAAGGCAATTTTGAGGGCCTAAGTAGTGTTAAAATATGTGGCATTACATGTAGGAAGATTGGGGAAGCAATGGGTAAAGTATAGAACTGAAAACAGAATTTAAAACTGAAGTACTGGGCCGGACCGACCTTGGGACCGAACTTGCAAGGTCGGTCGAGCCCAGAATTACAAAGACGGGAAACCTTCTGGAATGGACCGAACTTGTGACCGGACTTGCAAGTTCGGTCGGACCAGAAAATTCTCCCGTCTGAAACCTTCTGGAATGGACCGAACTTGCGACCGGACTTGCAAGTTCGGTCGGCCAGAAAAATTCCCGTAATGCAAGCTACTGGAATGGACCGACCTTGCGACCGGACTTGCAAGGTCGGTCGGGCTAAAATTTTCAAGTACGAAACTTACTGGAATGGACCGACCTTGGGACCGGACTTGCAAGGTCGGTCGAGCCTGGAATTTTGCCGATAAGTAACTTACTGACTTGGACCGAACTTGCGACCGGACTTGCAAGTTCGGTCGAGTCAAAACAAAAAAAAATGTATGATTATAGTTATCATATGTACACATATATATATATATGCCTATACACATATGTATATGTAAATGTAGTAGTACATCATTAATGGAATGGAATGGTGAAGGAATACACATGTGAGTAAGGAAACAAGATAAGGAAGTTGTAAGTATAAGAACATTAAGTACACCGGGATAACGGGGTAAGTAAGGGAGTAGTAATTATTTGAATATCGTACGAGCATAGTATTAATAACAATGTTGGAAACATTATCAGTGGAACAAGTGTGAACCAAGGAACAAGGGAACACACGGTAGAGCTAACTCCGGTGAAAGGTATGATTTTCTCATGCCCCGTATGCTAACCGAGTTACGTTGATTTGTGTGCTGTATGCCGGCGAATCAAGACTAAAGCATGAAAACGGTTTATTGCCTTTCATTGTATGTCTTGTTGTATGTTGTGTGAGCTAACCCTTCTTGATTGATTGTGTGGCTCCATTTAGTGCGTAGTACGACTCATAGATGAGTCTTGTTGTGTAGCGACTCGTAGTAAGAGTCATGTTGTGAGCTAATGATAACGTAGCAACGCACTAAACTATCGAATCAATAAACGATAACGCAACCCAATGAACTCACTAGAATGTGAGAGAGTGTACGGGAGTAATAACCTTCCGATAACGGTAGGAGAACCGAAATGAATAATCCACAAATAATAAGTAGTGGAAGTATATAAGTAACCTCTAATAGAGGAATTAACCTTGGTGCAAGACATGAACCATGAGGGTAGTAAAGAATGATGAGGGATCTCCAAACCCCTTAGCAATTAGTCGACCCATTATGAGAGGACCCGACTGATGTAAGTATGCCCCGAACGAGAGAGTATTCGATATGTTGGGGAAACCCTTAAATCTGAGGATACTAGACGGTGGTAATTCCCTAAGCTAGCAGAGGTTATCGAGAGAGGTACTTCTAGGTTAATCCATGAGATTGTATTATACTCTAAGAGAAGAGTGTTGGGAATTTGAGTAGTCCGGTAAAACGGACATTGAGTATTTGAGGAGCTAAGCGTATAGCCCTCGTATTGTAGGTCCGGTGGCGAGTCTTGTGTATGACTCCGCCCAGAGACCAAAGTAATGAGTAATGAGTATTGCGTATGTATGAGTAAAGTAATGAGTACCGAGCATTGAGTATGTATGAGTAAGTATGAAGTACTGGGTAGTGAGTATACACAAGTATAGTAACGAGTACAGAGTAAGGATCGTGTACGAGAAAGGTATTGAACATGGAGCGATGAGTATACAAGAGTAAGGAGCGAGTATGAGTAGAGTAGCGAATATCGAACATAGTACGAACAGAGTAATGAGTAACGCCATAAAAGAGTATTGAATAAGTAACTAACACAAACGGTTGACTATAGAATTGTCTTCCTCGGTAAGTATTGTACCTTGTATGTGTATGTAAGTATTGATGAATGTGTTGTGTAGTAATAGTATGTATGTATGCATGTAAAATGAACTCCATGTATATCCGACCCAAAGTAGTCGGCGTACTGCGGTTAGCACGCGGTATATGCGAATTTCATATGCAGCGTAAGCTGACCCCCTAGGGGGACCGTTTTTAGTGTGCAGGTACTCGAAGCTGACCACCGTTCGAGAGAGTAGGACGGGGACCGCTACGTAAGCATGGGTAGTTGTATAGTAGGGATTGGTACTTGTACTGTAATGCGAATTTGGAAGCTTAAATTGTATCGGTAATTTAAGGATTGTAGTATACTCGGTATAGTAATGTATTGGAGTTGTAATTGGATTATGGATGAGTATGCAAAGGGGAAGTATTGTATTGTGTAGAGTACTCGGTATGTTCATGTTCATCAGACCGATAGTATGTAGTATTGTAACTCGCCTTGTTAGTCACGTGGGTGACTAACGGCATTGTACACCCGCCGTTGTGTAAGGAGTATCCGCTGCGAAGGTAAGTATTTGTACAGTAGTGACGGTATTAGTGGTAGGGGTGTTACAAGATGAGGTAGTAGGTTTTGGGAATGTGGGACTTTATATACTCTACCTCACTGGCGAGAAGGTTCCCCTTCTGTATTACTTTAACCGTAAGCTCATTTTCCTCCTCCTTTGTCAGTCGAGTTAGAGATTCTGTCTACTGGATATTGGCCACTTGTTGCGTGGAAACTTCCATGTGGGTGTCTTTTGCTTTTAATCGTAGAGCAGTCTTGGGTGCCATTTTCAGTGTAGAGGATTTTGTACTGAAATTTAGAACTTTTTGCTCGGGTGTTCTTTAACGGCTATGAGGCAAGGGATTTTTGCACTTAAATCTCACAGGGAGTTTTGTGAGAGAGAAGAGAAGATGCTCTGAATGCTTAGAGAGATTAGAGAGAGTGAGGGCAATAGTGTGACAAGAGTAAAACTCTCATCGCCCTTTTATAGATATCGAGTAACGGTCGGTGACCGCTCCTCGTCCGCTCGCTGACATGTCCTAACGGTACTATTCATAATGGGCAGCAGTCGTGACGGTTGTCAGCGATCCGTTGAGGAGTTTTCCCGTTTCTATCCGTTGGACTATCTCTAACCTAATCTCACTTTGTGGAAAATGACATATCTGCTTCAAGTAGTCGTTTGACATAATTTCTATGCATTAAACTGATCGTTGACTACTGAACGACAATATAACAGGTGTTGCCCACATGTCGGTGACCGATAGTGGGAAATAAAAGATACTTTAACCGTGATTAATGAATATCACTCCAAGATCATGAACAATCTTAGTAAACCTTTCTCTACTTAATGGCTTAGTAAAGATGTCAGCTAGTTGGTCCTCAGTAGAAATATACTTTAAACCAACTAATTCCTTTTCACAACAATCTCTAAGAAAGTGATGTCGAATGTCAATATGTTTGGTACGAGAATGGTGCACAGGATTTTTGGAAATAGAGATGGCACTTGTATTATCACACATAATTGGTAAAGTACCTGTTTTGACGCCATAATCACCAATTTGTTGTTTAAGCCATAGGAGTTGAGCACAGCAGCTTGCTGTAGCAATGTATTCAGATTCAGCTGTTGAGATTGCAACACTTTTTTGTTTCTTTGATCCCCATGCAATCAGACATGACCCAACAAAGAATGTTGTCCCTGAAGTACTCTTTCTATCGGTGATAGATCCTCCATAGTCTGCATCTGATGTAACGACCCCAAAACCGGCCTAGGAGTTAGGGCCGTTACACGCCGCGAGTCTACTACCTAACGTCGCAAGGCTCTAAGCAAACGAATCCCAAAACCGAATAAGAAACTTGTATAAATACTAAAGGGTTTACAAGATCCAAATACTTATAAGTCAAATACAAAGAGAGAGGCCCGAAGGCTACACAAAGTACTAAAGCGTCCAAAGCGCAAGCAAACAAAGTTTAAAGACACGTAAAATAACGAAGCTCCAGAAGGGGACGAGAAGAGAAGATCCCACGAGCTCAATCTGCAGCAAAGTAAAGGGGTGAGCTAAACAGCCCAGCAAGCAGAAGACTTCCTCAAGGAAGCCCACTCAAAACAGAAGCAGAAGAATACTTATAAACAGAGAGGATAGCGGAGTCAATATAAATAGACTGAATGAAACCACAAAACAGAGGCAGAGCAGAACGGAATATCACTTCAATACACAGTCGGACTTTCAGATCAGAAACAGAAGAGTGGGACACTAGTAACCAGCTAACACAACAGAAGGACTCACATAATGTCCTATGGATCTGAAGATCCCACAACAGAAGCCGTAGAGACAGCTAACAGACCCGTCGGTCAAATAACATCCTAAGGGAGACCCTAAGGAGTATAAACAGAAGGAATTCCTGCGCAGCATGCTACGGGACAGCCCGACCCGACTATCCAAGGCTCAGAAGCAAAGTAACTAGGTCCCAAAACCAAAAGCTCACCAAAACAGATCTTAAGTGCATAAAAATGCATATAAACAGCATAAGAAGCTTGTACACAGATAGGGGAATCTAACCCCGCGAACGGAACTCAAAACGGAGCTAAAACAGAGAAGTTATGCTCAAAACAGTGGCATGTCCGAACTTGCGTCCGACCTTGCAAGTTCGGACAGAGGCCGAGAGTCAGAAGTCGCGGAGATACAAATGTCCGAACTTACGTCCGAACGTCGAAGTTCGGACGTAAGTCGAGAGTTAAAAGCCAGAACCATCTTCGTGTCCGAACTTGCGTCCGACCTTGAAAGTTCGGACACACGTCGAAACTTTTACGAAAATTCATCCTCGCGTCAGGTCCGAACTTTGAAGTTCGGACCGATGTTCGGACACTTCAAAACCTTCAAAAACAAAACGCGCCCGATGAACTGTCCGAACTTACAAGTTCGGACAGACGTTCGGACAGCGCGAAACTGACGAAATCCAGAGCGATCAGACGAGCAGAAATCCGCCAAAATCACCATAACTCACACAAAACTCACAGAATGATAAATCAGTACCCTCGGGGGTTTAGCCAAACGATTAACAACGCAAAACCGATGAGAAAACACACAAGCAACACACGAAATCAGATACGAAACAGATATTAAAAGCAGCCCCCGAGGGTGAGTAAACAACCCCGATTCCATCCCCCACTTACTTGAATTCGAAGCGCTGATTCAGTCCACACGTTACCAGCAACTCAATGAACAGAACACAACAGAGGAGACGCACAATGCACCACTGAATTCGCAGAGAAGAGACCCCAAAATCAGAAAACTGCCCTCTCAAAACAGAAGCGGAAACCATCGGAATCGAAAGGAAAACCAAACCTGATTGCAGAGGAGAAGAACCCGAACAGAAGCAGCAGCAGAACCGACCACAAACGCAGCAAAGATTCACCAGAAGACAAAGTGCTCACCAAGGAAGAAGAAGAGAGGAGAGCGCAGAAACTGTCGCGAGGAAGAACGCACGATTTGAAAGTTAATCGTGGATTGAGAATGTAAAATAAATGACTTATCTACCTTAATAAGTCTCACCAAAATAAAAGAGGGGAAACGACCTCCTTGCCCCCGTCTTTTAATTTAAAGACTCCGGTGTCCCATCAGCTATCCAAAGTAACACATAACATAAGCAATGATATAAACCGAAATGTCATGAAATCTGAAAACGTAAAATACGGAGTATTACATCACTCCCCCCTTAAAAGGAATTTCGTCCTCGAAATTCAACATACCTCACTGCTCGAAAAGGGACGGAAACTTAGCACGCAACTCCTCCTCGAGTTCCCACGTCGCCTCATGCTCGGACTGATCAGACCACTGCACTTTAACCATAAGCAGTGTCTTGCTACGAAGCCGACGAACATCCCGTGCTAAAATACGAACCGGAACTGCCTCATAAGTGAAATCATCTCTGAGTCGAAGCTGACCATAGTCAATCACATGCGAAGGATCATGTAGATACTTCCTGAGCATCGACACATGGAACACGTCATGCACTCCTGCTAGAGCTGGTGGCAATGCCAATCTGTAAGCTACCGGCCCAACCTTCCCAAGCACCTCAAAAGGCCCTACGAACCGAGGACTCAGCTTGCCTCGCTTCCCAAAAAGAACCACACCCCGAACTGGAGAGATCTTCAGGTACACGTGGTCTCCCACCTGAAACTCAAGCGGACGGCGTCTCTGATCTGCATAACTCTTCTGCCGGCTCTGGGCAACCAACAAACGCTCCCTGATAGTCTTGACTTTGTCCACAGCTCCCTGCACCAACTCAGGACCTACTATCGCCCTCTCTCGCAGGTCATCCCAACAAATAGGAGATCTACAGCGCCTACCATACAACGCCTCATATGGAGCCATCCCAATACTCGATTGGAAACTATTGTTGTAGGCGAACTCAATCAAAGTCACATGCTGATCCCAGCTGCCCCCGAAGTCGAGCACACAAGCCCTCAACATGTCCTCCAAAATCTGATTCGTCCTCTCCGTCTGCCCATCGGTCTGAGGATGATAAGCCGAACTGAAAGCCAAATTCGTCCCCAACGCCTTATGCAGGCTCCGCCAGAAGCGAGATACAAATCTCGGATCTCTGTCCGAAACGATCGTCGCCGGCACACCGTGCAGCCTCACAATCTCATCAACATACAGTCGAGCCAAGCGCTCAAGGCTGAAGGTCTTCCTCACAGGCAAGAAATGAGCTGACTTCGTCAACCGGTCCACAATCACCCACAACGCATCGTACCCCGAAGATGTCCTAGGCAACCCCACAATGAAATCCATACCTACACTCTCCCATTTCCACTCAGGAACGGGAAGAGGCTGCAGAAGACCCGCAGGTCGCTGATGCTTAGCCTTCACCTGCTGACAGGTTTGGCAACGAGCCACAAAGTCGGAAATCTCCCTCTTCATATTCGCCCACCAAAAGGACTCTCGGAGGTCCCGGTACTCTTCACCCTCCTGGGTGCACAGAATAGGAGCCATGAGGCCTCCTGCATAATCTGCCGCCTAGGTCGGCCTCCACTAGGCACACAAACTCTTGCCCCTGAAGCGTAGACAATCATCGCTGGACACAGAAAACTCTGACTCCTGCTCATCTGACAACTTCTCTCTGATCTTACACAACTCAGCATCAGCCTTCTGACCCTCTCTGATCCGCTCAATCAAAGTAGACTGGACCTGAATCGAAGCAATCATCCCGCACGGTCGACCGAACAACCCAAATCCCCATACGCTGAAGCTCAAAAGCAGACCTCTGAACCCCTGACAACGAACAAGCAAGTCCAGGAGCACCCCTACGGCTCAAGGCATCAGCCACCACATTCGCTCTACCCGGATGGTAGAGGATCTCCAGGTCGTAGTCATGTAACAGCTCCAACCAGCGCCGCTGTCTCAAATTCAATTCCTTCTGCGTGAACAGATATTTGAGACTCTTGTGATCCGTGTAGACCTTACACGTCACCCCATACAAATAGTGCCGCCAGATCTTCAAGGCGAAGACCACAGCAGCTAGCTCCAAGTCATGGGTAGGATAATTCTTCTCATACGGCTTCAACTGTCGTGACCCATACGCTACCACCTTTCCCTGCTGCATCAGAACACACCCCAACCCTCTGTGGGAAGCGTCACAGAACACCTCGAAGCCCTCTGTCCCAGAAGGCAACGTCAAAATCGGAGCCGAAGTCAACCTCTTCTTCAACTCCTGGAAGCTCTCCTGGCACGCCTCACTCCAATCAAACTTGACATCCTTCCTAAGAAGACGAGTCAAGGGGATACATCTTAGAAAAGCCCTCCACGAACTTCCTATAATACCCAGCCAATCCCAGAAAACTGCGCACCTCAGACACACTAGTGGGCTTCGCCCACTCCATAACCGCCTTAATCTTCTCGGGTCCACTGAATGCCATCCTTCGAAACCACGTGGCCAAGAAACACCACTCTATCCAACCAAACTCACACTTCTTCAATTTAGCATACAACTCCTTCTCCTTCAACGTCTGTAGAACCATCCTCAGATGCTCCTCATGCTCCTCAGCACTCTTGGAGTACACCAAGATGTCGTCAATAAACACAACTACAAAGAATCCAAGAAAGGTTTGAAGACTCTGTTCATCATATCCATGAAGAACGACGGGGCATTGGTCAAACCAAAAGGCATGACCAAGAACTCATAATGCCCATACGGGTCCTAAATGCAGACTTAGACACATCCTCGGCCTTAATCTTCAGCTGATGATATCCAGAACGCAAGTCGATCTTCGAGAAGACTGTCGCCCCTGCTAACTGGTCGAAGAGATCATCAATGCGGGGAAGAGGATACCGATTCTTGATGGTAACCTTATTCAATTCCCTGTAGTCAATGCACAATCTGAAGGAGCCATCCTTCTTCTTCACGAACAACACAGGTGCTCCCCATGGAGACACACTAGGGCGAATGAAGCCCTTATCCAGAAGATCCTGCAGCTGCACCTTCAGCTCCTTAAGCTCTGCCGGACTCATGCGATAGGGAGCCTTAGAGATAGGCTGAGTCCCTGGCGCTAACTCAATAGAAAACTCCACCTCACGATCAGGTGGTAGTCCTGGCACATCGTCCTGGAACACCTCAGGAAACTCACACACAATGGGGATATCCTCCAACCGGGATCCCTCCTTAACCTCAGGTACAAAGCAGAGAAACCCTGGCAGCCCTTCCTCAAGGAACGGACTGCCTGCATAGCAGACACCAACACAGGAGCACAAGGAATGGAATTCCCCACAAAAGCAAAACGGGTCTCACCCGGTCTATCAAACACAACTCTCCTAGCTGCACAATCTATATGGGCATGGTGCTCTGCTAGCCAGTCCATGCCCAAAATCACATCGAAGCAAGACATACGCATAGGATCAAATCAGCAGACAAGTTCCTATCCATAATCACTACCGGAACCGACTTACACACAGAATCAAGTACACAAGCAGGTACGCCACTCAGCGGGCTAGAAATACACAAATCCACATCACAGGCACAGCAGACAACCCGAGACTACCCACTAAATCAGCAGACACAAAGGAGTGGGTAGCTCCTGAATCAAACAAGCAGAAAACTGGCTGAGAAGAGATCTGAAGAATACCTGACACACTCGGCCTGAGTCACGGTCTCGCTCACCAGCTAGAGCGTACACACGAGCCTGGGTCTGGGGCTTCTTCTGATCAGTCTTCTGCCCGGACCCTGAACCAGCTCTCGGCCCTCAGAACCGCCACTGCTACCTCCACCTCTAGCCTGTGGACACTGGGCAATGCGATGGTCTAGCGAACCACACTTGAAGCACGCCCCGGACTTCCTGTAGCACTCCCGCCCAGGATGGAAACGGTCACACTCCGCACACTTCTCCACAGCAGGGGATGCTGATGAAGAAGAACCCCGGTCTCCTCTATACTTCTTCTTCTGAGAAGAAGTCTGCTCACGCCTCTCGGGCTCCTCCACACGACCCTTCCTCTTCTGGTCCTTGCCCTTATCGGGCCTCTGGTCCCTCTTCTCATACCGCTGCCTAGCCTGCAGCTCAGACTCCACCACCAACGCCACATCGGCCACATCCCTGAAGTCTTGTGGCGAAAAGGTGCCACAGCAGCTCGAATGTCACCCCTCAACCAGCCTCAAACTTCCTAGCCTTCCGGTTATCATCCGGCTCAGGCACAAACTTCGAAAGGGAAATAAACTTCCTCACATAGTCCCACTGACATCTCCTTCGTCTGGCGAAGCCTCCCATACTCTACAATCTTCTGATCCCTGAAGACATCGGGATAGAACTGCTGATTGAAGCAGCCCCTGAACTGCTCCCATGTCCATGGGTGGGGGTACTTCCCTTCGACCGACTTCCACCACTCCTTCGCCTCACTGAAACATGAAGGTAGCAATCCGACTTTCTGATCCTCCTCACATCCCATGACCCGCAGAAGGTCCTCAATGGCAGTGATCCAGTGGCTCGCCTCCTGTGGGTCGCCACTAGCATCAAAAGAAGGTGGCTTCAGCTTCAGAAACTCCTGAAGCGCCTTCACATTGTTGCCCCCCGCGTTACCGGCTCCTGCCGCCTGACCAGCAGTGGCCCCTACAGTCTGCAGCACCTGGGTCACCACCTGCTGCACAATCTCTGCAATGTCCCCCTGGGGAGCATCGCCTGCAGCTGCACCACGTCCTGAACGTCGGGGAGGCATACTGAAGATACAACATCAAAATTTATCAGAAACCATCAAGCACAAACAGCAGACCTTTCAGACACCCACACATGCAGACAAAACCCCACAGACACCAAAGAACGAGCAACCTGGCTCTGATACCACTAAATGTAACGACCCCAAAACCGGCCTAGGAGTTAGGGCCGTTACACGCCGCGAGTCTACTACCTAACGTCGCAAGGCTCTAAGCAAACGAATCCCAAAACCGAATAAGAAACTTGTATAAATACCAAAGAGTTTACAAGATCCAAACTTATAAGTCAAATACAAAGAGAGAGGCCCGAAGGCTACACAAAGTACTAAAGCGTCCAAAGCGCAAGCAAACAAAGTCTAAAGACATAAATAACAAGCTCCAGAAGGGGACGAGAAGAGAAGATCCCACGAGCTCAATCTGCAACAAAGTAAAGGGGTGAGCTAAACAGCCCAGCAAGCAGAAGACTTCCTCAAGGAAGCCCACTCAAAACAGAAGCAGAAGAATACTTATAAACAGAGAGGATAGCGGAGTCAATATAAATAGACTGAATGAAACCACAAAACAGAGCAGAGCAGAACGGAATATCACTTCAAAACACAGTCGGACTTCAGATCAGAAACAGAAGAATGGGACACTAGAACAAGCTAACACAACAGAAGGACTCACATAAGGTCCTATGGATCCGAGGATCCCACAACAGAAGCCGTAGAGACAGCTAACAGACCCGTCGGTCAAATAATCCTAAGGGAGACCCTAAGGAGTATAAACAGAAGGAATTCCTGCGCAGCATGCTACGGGACAGCCCGACCCGACTATCCAAGGCTCAGAAGCAAAGTAACTAGGTCCCAAAACCAAAAGCTCACAAAACAGATCTTAAGTGCATAAAATGCATATAAACAGCATAAGAAGCTTGTACACAGATAGGGGAATCCAACCCCGCAAACGGAACTCAAAACGGAGCTAAAACAGAGAAGTTATGCTCAAAACAGTGGCATGTCCGAACTTGCGTCCGACCTTGCAAGTTCGGACAGAGGCCGAGAGTCAGAAGTCGCGGAGATACAAATGTCCGAACTTACGTCCGAACGTCGAAGTTCGGACGTAAGTCGAGAGTTAAAAGCCAGAACATCTTGTGTCCGAACTTGCGTCCGACCTTGCAAGTTCGGACACACGTCGAAACTTTTACGAAAATCATCCTCGCGTCAGGTCCGAACTTTGAAGTTCGGACCGATGTTCGGACACTTCAAAACCTTCAAAAACAAAACGCGCCCGATGACTGTCCGAACTTACAAGTTCGGACAGACGTTCGGACAGCGCGAAACTGACGAAATCCAGAGCGAACAACGCGCAGAAATCCCCAAAATCACCAAACTCACCAAAACCACGAATGGTAAATCAGTACCCTCGGGGGTTTAGCCACGATTAACAACACAAAACCGAAGAAAACACACACACACACAAATCGAACGAAACAGAATTAAAACAGTCCCCGAGGGTGAGTAAACAACCCCGATTCCATCCCCCACTTACTGAATTCGAAGCGCTGATTCAGTCCCACGTACCAGCAACTCAACGAACAGAACACAGCAGAGGAGACCACAATGCACCACTGAATTCGCAGAGAAGAGACCCCAAAATCAGAAAACTGCCCTCTCAAAACAGAAGCGGAAACCATCGGAATCGAAAGGAAAACCAAACCTGATTGCAGAGGAGAAGAACCCGAACAGAAGCAGCAGCCGACCACACAAACGCAGCAAAGATTCACCAGAAGACAAAGTTCTCACCAAGGAAGAAGAAGAGGAGAGCGCAGAAACTGTCGCGAGAAGAACGCACGATTTGAAAGTTATCGTGGATTGAGAATGAAAATAAATGACTTATTACCTTAATAAGTCTCACCAAAATAAAAGAGGGGAAACGACCTCCTTGCCCCCGTCTTTTAATTTAAAGACTCCGGTGTCCCATCAGCTATCCAAAGTAACACATAACATGAGCAATGATATAAACCGAAATGTCATGAAATCTGAAAACGTAAAATACGGAGTATTACATCTGAAAATCCTACAACGTTACAGTTATTGAACTTAGGATAAAAGAGACCAAGATTCATGGTTCCTTTTAAGTAACGTAGGATTCTTTTTACAGCTGTGAGGTGACTTTCTCTTGGATCTGCTTGAAACCTGGCACATAAGCAAACATTATACATGATGTTAGGTCTACTAGCAGTTAAATATAGTAGAGAACCAATCATCTCTCTGTAAGATCACTGGTCGACCGGTCGGTCACCAGTCATGATGCCCATCTTAGTGCCAACTGCCATTGGTGTGTCAAACGTCTTACATTCCTCCATTCCAAATCTCTTCAGTAAATCTTTTACGTACTTCTCTTGGGATATGATGGTCCCTTCATCATTTTGCTTGAGTTGAAGTCCTAGGAAAAACTTCAATTCTCCTAGATCACTCATCTTAAATTCCTTTTTCATCAATGCTTCAAACTTTTTGCAATATTTCTCATTAGAGGCTCTGAAAATTATATCATCAACATATACTTACACAATTAGGAAATCTCTTTTGTTGTTGTAAACAAATAGAGTTTTGTCTACTTTACCTCTTTTAAAGTGGTTTTCCAATAGATAGCAGAACAGGTGATCATACCATGATCTTGGTGCTTATTTGAGCCCGTAAAGAGCTTTATCAAGTTTAAGTACCATGTCTTTCCCTTCTTGTGTCTCAAAACCTGGAGGTTGCTCAACATACACTTCCTCTTTGACGTACCCATTTAGGAAGGCACTTTTGATGTTAAGTTGGAAGAGTTTGATTCCTTTGTGTGCAGCAAATGCAATTAGTAATCTAATAGATTCCATCATTGCTACTGGAGCGAAGGTTTCTTGGAAGTCTATTCCTTCTTGTTGATGATATCCTTGAGCTACCAGACGAGCTTTGTTCCTGACAACTTCTCCCATTTCATTCAGCTTGTTTCTAAAGACCCATTTTGTGCCAAGTACTCCTTGATGAGTAGGACAAGGCACAAGATGCCAGACTTTGCATCTTTCAAACTGGTTTAGTTCTTCTTGCATTGCATTTATCCAGTCCGAGTCTCGAAGAGCTTCCTTGACGTTCTTGGGCTCGATGGGTGAGACTGTAGTTGAGAAGGCTAGAAGATCTCAAGTTTGCGCTCTTGTCTGAGTTCCTTTGGATATGTCTGATATGATATTCTCCAATGGATGATTTTTGTACAAAGCACGAGATTGATAAATGGTTGATGGAGAAAGAGGATCCTCGACATCATTGTTTCCTTCGTCGACCTGTTGTAGACCTGTCGCTGACCTGTCGGGCAAGTTTTCTTCAGTGGGTGATTCATCTTTGGGATTATCTATGTGATCCTGATCAGCTAGATTGAATCCAAGTTCTTTATCTTCATCAGATTCCTTGACCTTGTGTACGTCAGCCTCATCAAAGACTACGTGGACACTTTCCTCCATCTTCAGTGTCCTTTTGTTGTATACTTTGTATGCCCGACTTCTTTCAGAGTATCCAAGGAAGATGGCCACATCACTTTTGGCATCAAACTTTCCAAGGGGATTCTTTTCATTGTTGTGGACATAACATTTGCAACCGAAGGTCCTGAAGTGACTTATGTTTGGTTTTCTTCCCTTGAGTAACTCATAGGGAGTTTTGTTGAGGATAGGTCGTATGAGCGTTCTATTTGTGATGTAGCATGCAGCTGCCACCGCTTCTGCCCAGAAGACTTGAGGAAGACTGCTTCCCAATAGCATGGCCCTAGCTACCTCTTGTAGCGTTCTGTTCTTACGCTCAACTACCCCATTCTGTTGGGGTGTTCTTGGTGCTGAATATGTGTGACTAATCCCATGTTGTTTACACATATCCATGAATTGTTGATTCTCAAATTCTGACCCATGATCAGACCGAAGAGTTTTGATCTTGAGATTGAGTTGTACTTGGACTTTTCCTGCAAAGGCTTGAAATTTCTCAAAGACTTTGTCTTTGGAATCAATAAAGAGTGTCCAAATAAACCGTGAGTAATCATCAACAATTACAAACACATACCAATTTCCTCCAAAACTTTTGACTCTCATAGGTCCACATATGTCCATGTGAAGTAATTCAAGTGGCTTGGATGTACTAACTAAGTTCTTTGATTTAAAAGAGGTCTTAGTCTGTTTGCTTCTAACACAAGCATCACAAAGATTGGTCTCAGATTCTTTAATCTCAGGAAGACCTCTTACCAACTTTTTCTTGACAAGTTTTCTTAGTAAAGAAGTGCTAACATGCCCTAGTCTTATGTGCCATAATGTAGAGTCATCTATTGAAGCAGTCAAGCATGGAAGGTTTGGATTGTCAATATCCTCTAAGCTTGTTATGTAAACATTTTTCCACCTTTTTCCCTTTAACAACTCTTTGCCATTGTTCTGACTTACTATGCTACAAATTGTAGGATAGAAGTGAACTGAATTGCCTTTGTCACAAATTTGAGAAACACTAAGCAAGTTGAATTTTAAACCATGAACTAGATTTGCACTATCTATGACATAATCAGATGTAAGGCCAACCTTACCTACACTGATGATTTTTCCTTTCTTGTTGTCGCCAAATGAAATGGTTCCTTGGCTTCCTGGTTCGAGTGAGAAGAACTTCTTTTTGTCTCTTGTCATGTGTTTAGAGCACCCATTGTTGATGTACCAGCAGGGGTCCATTCTCACTCGATTCTGCACTTAACACGTTAGTGGTGGGGGTTAGGGTTCATAGAAAGGTTGGACCCATTTCCACCATTTGATGTTCTAAGATCATTTTTGACTACCCATTTTAGTCCTAGTTTCTTGAGTTGCCAATGCCTCATAAAACTCGTTTTATAGCAATTGGATTCATGATGACCAGGTTGTCTACATAAGTTGCAGACATCTCTACGACTGGTCTCTGACCGGTATCCGACCTATCGTTTGCTTCTCCTCATGGGTGGCTTAGGAACAGCATCTATCTTTGAATATTTTTCATTGATGGTAGCTAGTTCCTTTTCTTTAGTGTTAAGAGCAACAATCAATTCATCAATTTCAGGTTGTTTTTCATGCTTCAATTTCTCATGAATGGAGAGAATTTGACTATAATCTCTTTGTAATTTTATGAGTGCCCTCATGAGATTATCTACCTTGCTTTTATCTGAGGTTTTTCTCAATTTTTCATTTTCTTCCAAAAGTTCATCGTTTTCAGTTTCTAATGCCTCTAGGTGATCAACTAATGTAAGAGAAAACTTTCTAAGTCCTAGAAGTTCAGCTTTTTGAATTCTCCTTCTAAGTTTAGAATAGTTTACCTTAAATTGTTCTTCTTCTTCTTCTGATTGTGAGACATCATTGCCTTGTGTCATCAAGCATACTTCCTCAAGGCATAGGTGAGCCTTCGCATCTTTTGAGATGTTGCTGTCTGAGGTTTGATTGTCATCACTCCATTCAGAATCTCCCCATGCGGCAACGAAGGCTTCCTTCTTTGGTCCTTTGAATGATCATCGGACAGGCTTCTTGATCCTGTCGTTGTCTTCTCGTGATCGCTGAGGGCAGTCTTTGATATGATGCCCGCGTTTCGAACACCCAAAACTTGTCATTGCTCTTCCTCTGATCATCCGACTCCTTGGACTCCTTGTCTTTCCTCATTTTATTTCTTATGAACTTTTGAACGTACCTCTTAGCATAGAGGACCATTTCATCATTGTCGTCTCTTGACTCGGACCTTTCATTTTCAGCTACTTGAAGGGCTATGCCTTTCCTCTATCTCTTGATGAGCTTTCTGAGTTCCTGTGTTGTAGTTTCAACTCGAAAGCCATTAGAGATCCTAGCATGTCTGCCAGAGACATCTTGGAGAGATCATGCATTTCTTGCATGGCATTGACTTTTCTGTCAAAGGGGCAGGAAGAGATCTGAGGAACTTTCGAATTTGATCCTCGTTAGAGATAGTTCTTCCAAGCACCAACATTTCGTTGATCAGCTTAGTGAACCATGTATGCATTTCAAAAATGCTCTCCTTTTCTTCCTTCTTGAATAGCTCCCAGTGAGTGAGTAGCAACTCAATGCGAGTCTTTTTGATCTCATCGTTTTTTTATATAGGTGACTTCTAGAGTTTTCCAAATCTCTTGGGCTTTTTTAGCTGAAGCAATCTTAGAGTATTGCTCAGGTAGTAGTGCACAATGAAGTATTCTTACAGCTCGAGCATTGAATACCAGCTTCTTGATTTGATCATCCGTCATGCTATCGATAGATATGTCTTGTCCTTGAGGATTCTGGAAGGTGTACTCTCCATGTGTTATCACCCTCCACATTCTGGATCGTCAGACTTGATATGAAACTCCATCTTGTTCTTCTAGTGAGTGTAGTGTCTCCATTGAAGAGTGATGGTCGATTTGGTGCAGAACCTTCTTCTGCTGCTAGAATGCTTGCATGAGACATCTTGATCGTCTTCTAAAGCAGTTAGTTTTCTAGAAGAGACCCGCTCTGATACCAATTGAAACCAGCAAGCGCTTCCTGACGCGTCCCCGACGTGTCGTGGACGTATTGTGGACTATAATAAACCTTGATAGTTTGGGAAGGGACGAGAGATAAACTTAAACTGGAAAACACATTTCGATTGAGAATTTACACACACGAAATTTACTCAACCTCCCTTGCCCCACACGGACTCCCGGGACAGTTTCGACTTTACCCCTAAAGTCGTCAACCCTCTCTGACTATCGGCCTACGGTTCACCGACAGTTCCCCGACATGTCGTCCTATCAAATACCCAATGTATTGATACTCTTACCCTGTTCTCTCTAGCTCACCAACTCTCTAGCACTTACACACACTTCTAAGTCTAATCCACACTTGCCCAGACTGTCTCTATCTTTTCTCTCGTACAGGCTTACTTACATATGAAATAAATGCAAGTATATATACACAGTTGTTAGGATGTAACTACCGTCCTATTAATCCATAGACTTCTAGGAATCAACTACTAATTTGATTATTCACATAACAACCACACTAGACTTGCAGAGAGTCTTCAACTTGATCTGGAGGCTTGAACTACGTGTCGCCTCCTGGTTGGTCAAGTTGGCGACATCCTGTTGTGCAAAATAATGATTAAACTATCTTGCAAACTAATGGGCAGTGTACCCAGTCGAAGTAATACAACAAGTGTCGTATCCACAGAGACTTCGCAGCTATCTAATTAATTATGAGCTTAGTAAATGTGCAACAATACAAATAAAAGTGTATAAATGTAAATTGGGGGTTTTGGGTTTTTTTTGGTTTGATTAATGGAAAATAAATAAAGCAATAAAACTAATCTAAGATAGGTGCACTCCGGGAGTTAGCCGGAGCCAAGCTTAGTTATTCGGTTTAGTAATAAAAATAGAAAACAATTAAACTAAAGTGGTATTTAATGGATTGAAATGAAGATGTACCCCGGGAGAGTGTAATCGCCCAAATACTCCCAAACATAACATTTTATCCCAATTTGCTCTAGTTGTCTATTAGGACTAAAGTTATGACTAACTCTAAAATCCTAGAGAAAGCCAAATCTTATCTAGTTAAATAAACCCTACGGTTAGGTTGGATAAATATCACTAGATAGCATTAAACACAAGCCCTTAACAATAGCACTAAATCCACCAACTAATTAAAGAAGGAAAAATCTAGGGTTTGTCTCTCTCTTGGTCAAAATCTCTAAATCATATATGTATGAAGTTAGAAGAAACCACAAATGCGCAAAGGTGATCAATCTAGCACATTAATTAAATATAGAGAGACAAAACAACTATATTTAACCAAATTAGGTTTTACATGCTAGTTTGGGGATTTGGGGTCAAACCCCATTCCAAGGGTACAAAATAGGACTACTCAGACATTAAAGAAGTAAAAAGAAGAAGAGTAAAAGAGATAGTCATGGACTGTTGAAGAAGCTTTAATGGAGATGGGTCCTTCTTCTTTTCGTCTTGCGTTTCCCCGTTTTCGTCGCTTTCTCCTTTGCCTCTGTTTTCTTTCTTTCTTTCATGTCTGTTCTTTCTTTTTCTCGCGTCCAGTCTCTCTCGTCGAGTCTGTCCATCCTCCCCTCTCCGCTTCGTCCCCTTCTCTTTCTTTATAAACAGCCCCCGTTTTCAATTCACTCCCCCACGTGAGCGAGGTGTAAGTAATCCCGCCTCACTGCTCCAAATTTGCGTGCTTGCTTGATGGTAATTGGCTGCGTATGTTGAATTTCGATGCATGCACATACAACATGTTATACATGCCATTGTATAAGTTTGAGTGCACGTCATTACGTGTGTGAGTGCATTCCCTTGCACCTCTATTCAATTTCTTGCATGCAGAAATATATTATATGCATGCATAGATAAAACAAGGTTGCGTGCATGGCTGTAGGTAGCAGGTAGCTTGTGTGCTTGCAGCAGGTAGCCTGTCTGCTTGCTTGCGCAGCGGTAAACAATGTCAAATTGAGCATTCACCTAAAATATAATAAAAATATGTAAGTTCACTAATATAAATAAAATACTCTATAAAGTGGTGAAATTATGTCATAAACCATATAAAATACATGTAAAGATGAATCATAAAAGTATATATTTTCACCACTTATCAACTCCCCCACACTTATCTTTTTGCTTGTCCTCAAGCAAAACTAGGAACCCACAAGAAAAGAAGAGATATTTAAAGCAAGCAAGTGTTTAAATGAATTCTTGGATTTTATTAAACAAACTGGTGGAATACTCATGAGGAGTGCAAACCAACCTTATCGTGGTGACATGGGTGTGCTTCGGGTAAAAATAAAAAGATAGAGTTTGGGGTATGATCTAGAGTGCTTCAAAGTTATAAAGATTAGGTGACTTGGAGAACTTTTACCATGGCCAACTTCTCTCAAGAATGGGCATTGAGGAGAAAACAAAAGGAAAAATAGATGTATGCATTTGTTTCACTTTTGCATAAGAGATGAGATATATTAGGCGTTTTGGCCTTTGCATTAAAGAACACTCAACTCTCATTTTGTTGGTTACCAATGGTGTCTCACAAGTCCCTTTCTAGATTTTCACAAAGAAGCACCCCTTAGCAATCCCTAAGAGAGAAGATAGAAAGAACCCTTAAGCAATAAAAAATTCACCAAGATAAGGTTTTATGGCTGCACCGCATATACATGCTCCTCAAGAGAGAATTTTTGAAAAATTTTGATGAAAAATCCCAAGAATTCAAAGAAAACTTGCTTACATTTAAATGTAACTCCTAAGTGGAAGCAATTAGATAAGCATAAAGAAATTGAGCAGTGCGCAAAAAGAAAAGGTCGTCACTCCCCCACACTTAAATGGGACAATGTCCTCATTGTTCAGGGAATAACGAAGGGAGAAACAAAAGACCTTTTCGAAGCACTTGCATAGAGTTTAACAAAAAGTGTGTATGATATGTATTGTGCAAAATTAAAAAGAAGGGTGAAACTAGTACTCCCTTGATAAGGTGCAGACTGAAGACGGGATTCCCCCACACTTGAGAGTGTCCGGGGTCGATGAGGAGCAGCCTTCGATCATTGGAGATGAAGGTCCTTGGAAAAATTTCGCCAGAGTTTCCTTTGAAATTGTTCCTAAATTCATCCCTTTTTCAGAGGGGCACACCTGTTTCCAAAATATTCACAACACAAACAACACCAATTTGGGCACAAAAATGCACTTCCGAGGAGTGCTCAAAAAGCCCATTAACTCACAAGAGTTCAAAATATTGTGCAGTTTATAAACTAACGAAAAAGACATGAAAATAAAATGAAATGAAATGGAATCCGGGCTGCCTCCCGGAGAGCTACCCTTCTTTAACGTCTTTGGCTAGACCTCACCACCTTGAAGTCATCCGGGATCGAATATAAACGTTGAAGTTGGCTTCAATAGGTGGTTGGTGCGGGCATCGTAATTCTTTGAAGAACGACCCGGATCAAAAGGGAATGTTACCTCAACACTGAAGATTTGATAATTTAAACTCCACCGATCTTTCTTGAGGTGGGAGTGTTGAGGTTGTTGATCCTTGGTGCAAGGATCAAATTTTGGTGGAGCCTCCTCTTCAAATTTAAGGATAAATACATCCTTATCTTCATTGAGCGGTACAGGGAGAACTCTGGGGCGGACGTTGTCTTCTATTTCCGGTCCAGGATCAAATGGAAAGGTGGCCTCCACACTTAGGGTGGGCTTGGAGCTTCCACCTTACTTCGTTTGTGCACAGGTGGGAAATGCCTTGATCCTCCAGGTGAAGATCAAAGTTTGATGGCTCCTCCTCCTCAAATTTGAGGATGTAGATATCCTCATCTTCTTGGCGAGGCTCATGGGAAGAGCCTTGATGGACATCAACTTCAGAGAGATGTGACTCCTTGAAGTCGATGGTGGCACTCTCCTCTGATGACTCGGAGGGAGGCGGTGTCTCCTCCTTCTCAAAATCGAGGATGTGATCATCCTCATTGTCTTGATGAAAAAGGGAGGGGGAGACAAATTGGTGGTTGACCTCAGAGGGAGGAAACTCCATGAGGTCGAAGTAGAAACTCTCTTCTGACGAGTTGTCTTCATAATCAAGCTGGTGGTTGTTACTCTCTAGCTCAAACAAAGGGGGAGAGAGAGGGTAGCTCAAGTCCTTAGTAGGTTGCTCTTCCTCATGAATTGTTTCACTCTGAAGTTGTTGCATATCTTGATCTGGGTGAGCGTGCAGGTTATGCTGTGGATGATTCTGGCGGTACTTGCATTGGTCACTGAGATATACTCTGCCATCATATTCATCAAACTTGAAATTGAAGCCGGACAAGGAGAACCCTCATGATATCCTTCACACCTTTGACACACAATCATTTGATTGTCGTTCTCTTGGCCAAAGATTAGGTGTTCACAAGGAGGCCACAAATGGTAATGCCCACACCCTTGACAGTCAACATCTCGATCGTAGGTAGTACCGTCGTAAACTGTACCCCAGGAGTGGCCATACCAACCTTTGCTTGATCATAATGACCGTCCATCAGAATTAAGATCCTAAAAAGAACAGAAACAAAAATTTATACCAAAGTAGGCAAATAAAGGAAATGAAAAATATGCACAAAAACTAAACCGATAATAAACCAGATAGTTGGACCGAAGTCCCCGGCAACGGCGTCAAAAACTTGTTGTGCAAAATAATGATTAAACTATCTTGCAAACTAATGGGCAGTGTACCTAGTCGAAGTAATACAACAAGTGTCGTATCCACAGAGACTTCGCAGCTATCTAATTAATTATGAGCTTAGTAAATGTGCAACAATACAAATAAAAGTGCATAAATGTAAACTGGGGGTTTTGGGTTTTTTTTGTTTGATTAATGGAAAATAAATAAAGCAATAAAACTAAGCTAACTAATCTAAGATAGGTGTACTCCGGGAGTTAGCCGAAGGCAAGCTTAGTGATTCGGTTTAGTAATAAAAATAGAAAACAATTAAACTAAAGTGGTATTTTAATGGATTGAAATGAAGATGTACCCCGGGAGAGTGTAATCGCCCAAATACTCCCAAACATTTTATCCCAATTTGCTCTAGTTGTCTATTAGGACTAAAGTTAAGACTAACTCTAAAATCCTAGAGAAAGCCAAATCTTATCTAGTTAAATAAACCCTTCGGTTAGGTTGGATAAACATCACTAGATAGCATTAAACACAAGCCCTTAACAATAGCACTAAATCCACCAACTAATTAAAGAAGGAAAAATCTAGGGTTTGTCTCTCTCTTGGTCAAAATCTCTAAATCATATATGTATGAAGTTAGAAGAAACCACAAATGTGCAAAGGTGATCAATCTAGCACATTAATTAAATATAGAGAGACAAAACAACTATATTTAAGCAAATTAGGTTTTACATGCTAGTTTGGGGATTTGGGGTCAAACCCCATTCCAAGGGTACAAAATAGGACTACTCAGACATTAAAGAAGTAAAAAGAAGAAGAGTAAAAGAGATAGTCATGGGTTGTTGAAGAAGCTTTAATGGAGATGGGTCCTTCTTCTTTTCGTCTTCCGTTTCCCCGTTTTCGTCGCTTTCTCCTTTGCCTCTGTTTTCTTTCTTTCTTTCCTGTCTGTTCTTTCTTTTTCTCGCATCCAGTCTGTCTCGTCGAGTCTGTCCGTCCTCCCCTCTCCGCTTCGTCCCCTTCTCTTTCTTTTTAAACAGCCCCCGTTTTCAATTCAGTCCCCCACGTGAGCGAGGTGTAAGTAATCCCGCCTCACTGCTCCAAATTTACGTACCTGCTTGATGGTAATTGGCTGCGTATGTTGAATTTCGATACATGCACATACAACATGTTATACATGCCATTGTATAAGTTTGAGTGCACGTCATTACGTGCGTGAGTGCACTCCCTTGCACCTCTATTCAATTTCTTGCATGCAGAAATATATTATATGCATGCATAGATAAAAACAAGGTTGCGTGCATGGCTGTAGGTAGCAGGTAGCTTGCCTGCTTGCAGCAGGTAGCCTGTCTGCTTGCTTGCGCAACGGTAAACAATGTTAAATTGAGCATTCACCTAAAATATAATTAAAATATGTAAGTTCACTAATATAAATAAAATATTCTATAAAGTGGTGAAATTATGTCATAAACCATATAAAATGCATGTAAAGATGAATTATAAAAGTATATATTTTCACCACGTGTCACAGCCCTCTTGATAGGTCGATCACCACTTGTGTGCCCCACTTGCCTGATTCTATCTGGCTCATTAAATGCTCATAAATGTCCTCTTCTGAATTCATTACGGCTATGTAATGATGTTATTCTATAGCTTTGTTATCTTGTGCATTAATGAACTTCTTCTTTTGTCGTGAGCTTGTCTTGAACAAGTTGCTCATGTGGATGTATGTGCCTTAACTGAATGAGTCGATCCTTTGCAGTCTTCTGTCTTTGATCTTCATCTTAGAGCCTAAGAGATATCTTCGTGCGGTGTCTGACCGGTTGTCTGTGCTAGAAGTTCTACGAAGCTCTTGTCGACAGGTGCCCAACTGGTAGGACACATATCGTGTATTGAGCGTGCTTGCAACCTTGCGTGCTAAGCCACTCATGACTTAAGTGTGCTTGCAACCTTGCGTGCTAAGGCACTTATTCACCTGTTTATCTGAATCATGAATCTTGACAAACACATTAGATAGACAATACAAGGTTTGCTATCATCAAAACTAAAGGCACTTGTCTTAATAGCCTTGACTGCAGCTCCAATGATGGACTATAATTCCTCTGGAATTGGTGGAACCTCCACCTCTTCATAGCTCTTGGTGGTGTGGTTCCACTTCTTACCTAGGCACATGATCTTCACCTTCATGGTTGAACCGTTCTTGAAGGTATGGGTGTAAAAGTTTCCTCCTTTCACACCTAACTCCCTGATCTTGGGGATCAATGTATATTGGACTGCTGGGGTCAGGTACTCTCGTAGTATGATCATCCCGGGTCTCAATACCACACACTTCTCTGGTGGGTGTGGTTTGGCTTCAAAGGGAATGTTGGGTGTGGAAAATGGCAAAATAGGAAAGCAAATATTGAAAGCTGAATGAAAAACAACAATTGCCATTAAATTAAAAAATCAAGGTTCACAACTGGTTTTAGAACAAAAATATAAAGGAAAAAGGGATTTATAGTTCATCCCTTTACAATGCAAAGAAAATTTAGTAAAGAAATGAGCGGAATGAAGATCTAAGCTTCTCCGATAGGAAGGTGTTCCTCACCAGGTGAACTCGGGTCATCCCTCGCTGCTTTGACACGGTCCACCAGGTTGAGAGTTGGTGTTTTACTTGGCCTCTAGGGGTAATTCTGCCCCGACCTCTGTGGATAGCTCTGGGCAGGGCAGTTGGTAGATGGTCCAGCACCGCCTGCGCCACCTCTACCTCTTCCTCCAGTAGTAATGGCAGCTGGGGCTCTAGCAGTGGTCCCGGTGGCTGGCTGGTAGTTCTTGGAATCCGGGTTCCTGAAACATTCGAATCCCCTGTGCCCCTTCTTACCGCAGTAGCTGCAATCCACCAGGTTTCCTTTACAATCATTGCGCAGGTGGTCCTTCTTGCACCACTTGCAGAAGTACCTTCTCACCGGGTTATTTCCTGTTTCAATTCAAGGTTAGTAACGTGATAGCACAATGTAACTACAATTTAGATTCTAATTTATCTCACCCCTAGGTGCTGGGAGCAGAGTGGCTCAGCATCAGTATATGAGGGGACCATGGCCTTTTCATTCCTCCCCTTGAAGAATTTTCCCTTCCTCTTATAGTTCTGGGAAGAGTTTCCTTCATTCCCTCTTCCACCATCTCCCTTCCTCTTGCCTAGCACCGAATCCTGATAGGCAATGGTGGTCTCGCAGTCATTTGCATCATCAGCTAGTTCCTGTCGTTATAATATGTGTTAGTGGGGAAATCTTAGCGTACCAGAAATTCCAAAGTCATATTCCATACCTGTAAAGTCATTCCTCTGGTGGAACCGATCATAGTCTCATGCTCCTGAAGTTTAAGCCGATATGGAATTTGTCCACCAGATACCTCGGAGTGTAAGCTCCCTCTCCAATAACAGCAAGCAACTCCACAAATTTGTTATAATACTCAACAACAGAGGAAGTCCCTTGCTTCAGCTACTCAAACTCACTCTTCATCCTCTTATGTAGGTATGATGGATAGAACTTAGCTCTCAGGGCCACCAGAAATGCCTGGAAGTCAAAATTTGCTTGGGCAATCAGCTCGGCTCTAGCGGTCTGCCACCATCAATGTGCAGGTCCCTGGAGAAAGTAGGCCGCTATGTCCACTTGGCGATTCGCTGGAACGTGTAGAGAGGTGAAAGCTTTCTGCATCTCGTCAATGTATTTCTCCAAGGCCTTCGGTTTTTGTTGGCCTTCGTAGACTGGGGACGAAGGTCGTTGACCGCCTTCAGCCAGTTGAACTCCCGGGGACCGTTAGGTGGTGGCGGTGGTGGTTGTGGGATCTGAGCCTGCTGCTGAGCTAATACAGCCGTCACAATCTGCGCTATGACCTCTGGGGTGACAACGTCGGGTCCATAGCCTCCTGTGGGACCTGCTCCTCCTCCTCCTCTTCGAGACATTTAGCTGGTAATGACGGTTTTTGTTATTCAGAAAGTGTGTTGTTAAGTCTAGATGTCTACGTAGTAAGGTATGAAGTGTTTGTAACATCCTAGGGACGGTGCATAGATATAAGTGTAGTAATGTAACCCAACTAAAGTAAAGCATGGGGTAAGGGTAACGTGCCTTTCTGGAATCCTCACTTCCCAGTTCTACCCCAGTTCCCCAGTTTTAAGTGCACTTATGTTCTAAGTATTTCACTCGGCTTGTTTTCTCGGGTTCAGAGCGTAACTACACTCTAATACCAATTTCTGTAACGCCCCTATTTAACATAAATACAGCGGAAAATAAAATACTATGGCGATTACAGATCATCGGGTTCCAAACACCCGACACCAAACCTCAACAATTACAACCTAAAAATTACAAATGCTATGGTCTGAACTCGAGAAAACACAACATAACGTAATAAGAGCAAAATATAATAACTCTCCACAATTCCTAATTCCCATCCCAATCACTCATACTCTTCGTGGTCACCTGTATAAACAATTCGTACCTGCAAGATGAAACCAAGCAGCCCACCTCGGGAGGGGTGCGTCAGTTCCTTAGAATGGAACTGGTACAATTCTCCAAAGCAAAAATTTAAAACTGGATTCTTAAAATAACCAGTAATTGGAAATCAACTCTTAAAGATAAAACAGAGGAACAAGGCACTTCAAAATAATTAAATCAAAGATAACAAAGCAAAGATAGAGATAAATACAGAGAAGTAAAGTTAGTCAATTAAAAGCCACATCACGAGTTAGTGATCATTCACTGATTTTGTTAGATTCAATTCCAGGTAGGATGAGAAGGATCAAGTAGTCACAAGGACTAGGAATGAAAGAGAGATCCAAGAACCAACAACTCAAGAGTGGAATAAAACCAATTGGGAGAGATGGCCCCCACCGCCAGTCAAACGTCCACATGGACAAGGGATATACAGCCCTTCGCTGTTATACACATCCTTTTGGACAAGGGATATACAGCCCTGCGCTGTTACCGACCCATTCTCAATCATCGGTGAAGACGCGCGCACGTCACAACAAAAAGACTCAGCTCAGGGATGGAACGATATCCAGAGTCAAAGGAAGAATTTACCAAGATTAACCTTTTCCCATATTCCTAGCTACCCCACTAGATCATTAACTACACAAGTGCAATACCAAAACACTCAGTTCTACAGAGTGTAGAGGCGTAAACCCTTGGTAGTTAATATCTAATGAAACAACTAGATAGGAAGAACCAATAACCATGTAAGTTGCACATTCAAGGCTCAGTTAGTCACATCAAGCTGAGTTAGTCACACAAACAGTTTCCTTTTGAAATTCATTTAAGCTCAGTTAGCATTTTCCAAAACGTCTCCTTAAGTCCGTTAGCAAAAGTATCTGAGTACGAGAAATCATACCTGGTATGTGTAGAAGTAGTAACTAACTTGAGTGAGTGATCTCCCATTAATAACCTATAATTAAGGTGTTCCAAGTATTGATTAGTTAAGGAACTTATAAAGCTAAACATATTCTATTCTTATTGATTTATAGTTTCGGGTTTACAATTACTCTCTCATAAGGATTTGGGCTAGATCTTGTTAATTAAATCTTTCATTAGGCCCATTTCATTTAATCTGGAATGATTCAGGGTTTATCTTGAGAGTGGCCCAGCCTCCCGTTGATTTGTTTAAGTGGGCTTTTGGAGTTCATGGACTTGGGCCCAGTAGGGTAGCCCAAGTCCGTGTTACGTTTTCGTTAATTGATTAAATTTCCTAACAAGGATTTTACGAGGTTTCGAACATGCAACCTCGATCTAGTTCCGGGTTTTACTTGACCATTTACGCCATTGAATTTGTATGTCTTAAGTGTGCATCTTAGTTTATTCCAATTACTTACTCTTGAACATAGGTTAGCTTAGTTAAACTCTTAAGTTATAGTTGACTAATTTTACTTTAATACATGATTAAGGTTTAGGATATGTATTTCTCCTAATAGTTCACCTATATGTCACATTAACATTTAATATTTTAATTGTTACGTATGAATTAGGTTTACTCTAATACTTTCCCTTTAATACGTTTCCTATAAGGTATGTACTTCCTTTATTAATTTTTAATGTATATATATATTAGGATTTATTCAAGACATTCTTTATGTAGTTTATTGTATTTAATTATTTCTATTAACTTTTACACGTATCTACATTCAATATATGGTTTATAATATAAAGTATTTTCCTTTGTTTCATTTCAGTATATTAGCTTCTATAGTATATAGTTAACATAAAAGTAGATTAATTTAATTCCTTGATTTACTTAAGATAATATTTTGTTTCTTTTATTTCTTTACTTCACTTAAAAGTTTATACTCAAAAATATTTATTAATGTTCTGTATTAAGGTTAGTTTTAGCCTTCTTATATTATTTCTAATCTGTAAAGTTTATTAATCAACTATACTTTAATTTTTGTTACATTAAAACCATAGGTTATAAGATAACTTATGAAAAATTCATAAACACAATTTTTAGACCTATTTACCCTTGTTTAAAATCCCCAAATTTAATATATAGTAACTATGATATTTTAGACATATTATAAAATTTTTATTTCATAAAAATCTCTTTGTTAATTATCTAAATAATTCTAGAATACTCAGAATTTACAAAAATTATAACTTACGTTTAAAAAATCAAAACCCATGTTAATTTACGAGTAAATAAACTAGATTTTTTAAGGAATCTATGGTTAAAATTTCATGTCAAAATACATTAGGGAAGGCCATTAAATAAATTCACAAGTTAGAGTTTTATTCTAGAATTTATATTACTTAATATATTACTAATCTTCCACGTTTTAATCTCGGCCGTCCGTTCCTCCTAACTACGATCGGACGGCCCAGATTCGCCGAGTTCATCAGAAACAAATTGATACGATTCGAATGGGAATCTTGCGATTTCTCTCAATCCACAGAACCAAATTAGTTGATTTTTGTTTCATTGGATTTGAAATTAAAAGACGGTTTCAATGGTACCAACTTCGCTAGTTATAATGCAAGGATCACGGTTTTCGAATCTGGGTTCATCTTGACTTAGGGTTGTAAGGTTGCGAATCAAATTTCTACAAGTAGCGAACTTTGCAGATCTATAAAATACGTTTTAGATCGAATTAGGCCATGTTTTTGGGCTTAGTCGAAAGAGGAAATGCTCTATAATGTGATAGGAACATCTTGATCTAATACGTAATACACACGAAGAAATCTAAGTTGAAAGTTTCGGGTTTATACCTTGCGTTTTTCTAGAAAATCTATGATTTTATGTGAAGTTCAAGTTGGCAACTTCACGGACCAACTCGTGCTAATTGAGAAGGATTCGATCCATGAAACCTACCACATTTTAAAGTAGACATGTAACTCTAAAAACCAGTGGAAGAATTATTGAATTTGATGGATCATAGAGAAAGTTACAGATCTCACAAGATCTGGGTTTACCTAATCGTTTTCTAGAAAAACCTGGGCAGCAATTCCACCGTGATCGAGTTGGGAACTTTAGATGCCTCGATCTTCCACACGATTGAGAATCAGTCTTGGGTGTAAAAAGAAAAGTTGGAGAGGGATTAAAGATCTACAAAATGAGCTATAGAATGTGAATTTTCATTCATAGATGAAGATGATATGATAAGACGAAGTTTACCTTATCAAATCGGTTTCCAGAAAATCTGGGTTGCAGATTCTTGGGCAGGTAACTTCAGATCAACTTTGCGGCGGATGTAGAAGGAATTAGGTCAAGTGTGAGTAATGGTTAGAAAGAGGGTTTGTAGGAGAAGAGAATGAAGAAGACGGCGTTCAAAAATACCAAGAGACGGCTGAGAAATCTAGGTCTGAAAATGAGGCAACGAACTGGGAGTGGCTGAGAGGACTTAGCCGATTTTTGAGGAGTTCTGGCAAGATGGCGTGGCACTAATCCCGAGGTGTGCGTGGCTGAGTCAGAACACCCTAGCCACGTCAGCAACCTTCAAAATTTTGGCTCTAAACTTCATTATATCATAACTTTTGCTAGGATGATCCGTTTTTAATGTTCTTATTATCAATCTTCTTGGTTTTCCATAATCTTTTTATTGATATAGGTTTCATGGGCTGGTTTTAACATTCTCAAAAACTCAACCCTATCAAGGCTTAAGAAGCTTTAAGGTTTCTATGATTTTATATTGACTTTTATGATTCAAATCAATGCTCCAAATTTTTCTAAAATCTTTATAATATAATTGGAGTGTCTTGGAATTTTTCCAAGATTTATTGACTTATAAATATTATTATTAAATTCATAATAGTATATATAATTTAGTATTTAATAGATTATTTGGGGTTTAACAAAAGAAATCCCCTAAATTAATTTAGATTAATTTATGGGGTATTTCAAAACCTTAGGGGTATCTTGTGAAATTTCCATAAAATATATATTTCTACACCCTGGATTTTGCCTCAAAAGATAGCTTACGAAAATACAAATCCAACGGCGCAAACGACATTAAAAACGGACTTCAAACGAGTCCTAAAAGTGCAAAAATAGTGTTTGTCCGAACTTGTGTCCGGACATTTAAAGTTCGGACACAAGTCGAGAAAGAAAATAACTGCGGAAAACCATTTGTCCGAACTTGTGTCCGGACGTTGATGTTCGGACACAAGTCGAGAGTTAGAAAACTGAAAAGCGACAACGTCCAAACTTGTGTCTGGGCTTCGAAGTTCGGACACAAGACGAGCTTCAAACTTCGGAAAATCTTTTACGTGGTCCGAACATTGGTCCAAACTTGCAAGTTCGGACATAAGTCGAGACTTGCAAGCTGGACCCGTCCTCGCATGCTGTCCGAACTTTGATGCCCGGATAGATGTTCGGACACAACCAAATGACGGAAACCTTTGAAATCTTTTGGGGCCTGTCCGAACATTGATGTCCGGACGGACGTTCGGACAGGTCATTAAATGCAGTTTCCAGCGCGTAAACAGAAACCAAAACACATATATAAACACAACAACAATACGAGAAACACTTAAATGAACAAAGACATTAATAAGTACCTCAGTACATAGCTCAAACTTCATAAAGCTGATTCATAAACTGCCAATACTTACTAATAGTGAATACTCAAATAAACATAACCTTAAACAGCAACGGATTTCAAAACATCCAGGGCATTACCGCCACACCCAATTCCCATGGGTGCTTAGGCTAATGAACTAAAAACCATCAAAACAAAGGTTAACTCAATTTAAGCGGAAGCTAAAATAAACATTCGGAGAGCAAAACCTTGGAAAAACAACACAATATCTCTTAACCATTGTAACTCAAAACATCGCCTTAATAATTCATAATTCCTAAACTATGTGATTCGTTGTCCCGATCCCCACACTTAGCCATCCATACCTGCGATCATAAAACATAGACAAAAGCACAGAAAGGATCGCACAAATCAGAAAAACTGAGTAAAGACTATCTCAATCTGTAAAATACATTTTAGAAACTCGTTTGTCATTTGTCAATCAGAGAGGAATTATTTGAAGGACATCGGACGAATTTCCAGAATCCAAAACAACATTCAAAAGCACAGTAGGGAGCTTTCAGCAGGAGATCACCACAATACTAAATACGGGGTCACATGTGGGACCCCAAACAATAGGACAGTCACCTATGGGACCGTCAGACAACCACCTCACCCTAAGTCCTTAAGTGTGCACACCCCCTATGAAACAACAGTAACATAGAGTAGATCATAGAGGTTAACTGCAACAATGTGTGCAGCGCAAATAACAATAACCATGGGGAGCACCTATGGGCTCCCAAACAATAGAGTACGACCTGCGAAAGACTCCTAAAATCCAGAACCACAATCCGCAGCACAATCCCAATTTCTCATTTCCAAAACGTGGGAACAATCCCCAATTTCCAAAACACAACTGAGAACTCATAAAAGCACCGTGAAACCTTTTCCAATTGTTTTACCAAAACTTCAGTCAAACAATCATTGAGCATAGAATTTACCTGGATCACCCAAAACCCTCAAGAGCCCAACTGTTCCGGATTATCAGAAGCGCTCGTCGATGTAGTCGGCGTCTAGGTAACCAAAACCAACAATCAGGAATCGTTGAACAACGCGTAAAGATATTTATACAACCTAGTTAGAATACATTACCCCACAATTCACTAACTGGCACCAGAGAATTGATTAGACCTCGACGGAACTAGCGTGAAATCACCAAGAGTTGAAAAAGAGAGCGTGAAATTTTGTGTAGAGTGTAAGCGCAGGAACGGCGTATTGAGGATGAAGAAGGATGAGGAAACCGATGTTTTAAATAGAAAAATAATTGTAAAACCATAAAGGATTCTTAAATTTAGTAATTAAAAGTCTATGTTTAAGGAGAGAAGATATTAAATATCAAAAGATAATTCAGTATTGCCAATATTTAAAAGGTGTAGAACTTATAATTAAATTAATGAATCAATAACTTGAAATAGAGGAACGTGGTTAACCGTTGTAACAAGATATGGATGAGAAATAAAATATTTAGGAAGTTAACTAGTAAACATTCACTTGGAAAGAAGTAGTTTAGAAATAAATAAATATATATTGGACATGGTTTCAAAGTTCAACAGAAAAGAAAAACAATCACGTTAAAAGAATGAATCAAAAGGCTAGTAATATATTAGCTGACAGAAGAATAAGGAGAGTTAATAAATATTATATTAAGTAGTCAATCGGGATTTGAACTCTTGAATTTAAATAACTACAAGGAGAAAGCCAAATCGAATTCGAACTCCATATATCTAATGTTAATAAATTGGGAAGAAGATTCTAGAATAGTATTTTAAAGCTTAAATAAATAAAACGAGGTTAGGAGGATAACGTGATATCTAAATAGTATAATATTCGTAATATATATTTCTAAAGTCAAATAAGGCCAAAACGTTACAAATAACTGTAAACACTTTTAAGGAGAAAGATTAATTTAGGAATAGATGTCGTTTAATTCTCTGGGCCACCCTAATACCAACCTCAGTCACATTAAACAAACTATATACTATATCATTCCTAACTTGCAATTCCCGGGTATTTCATTGTAAGACTCCAATATATTGGGAGTAGACAAATGTAAATTCCTTTTCTTTTTAAAATAACTCTTTTCTTTTTAGGGAAAATTCACAATATGTAACACCCCTAAAACCGGCCTAAGAGTTAAGGGTGCTACACGCCGCGTATTGCTACCTAATAACGCAAGGCTCTAAAACACTCAAACGTAATAAAGGTCCAAAACAAAGTTTACATAAACATTAAACCAATGTATTCAAATACAGCGAAAGCAAATACCAAAACCCCAAATCGTACTGAGTCAGAAACAGAAGTCAAAAGTGTAAGGCCCGAAGGCTACAACATCTCAAAGTCAAACTGAATAAAAGCTAAACACTATAGCTCCAGAACTTAGATGATCCTCGCTGATCAATCTGCAAAAATGTTAGAAGTAGGGGAATGAGCACACAATGCCCAGTAAGCAGCGACCGTCATCAGTAAGGTCGCTCAAAACAATTGAAATCAGAAGAAGGAGAAGATAAATATATAACCACAATCTCATACTCAGAAGCTTTCAGAACAGAAACAGAGTGGAACTCAAGGGGTTCCCATATCAGAAACAGTCAGAGCACTTAAACAGAAAGGGGACAAAACACAATGCACACACTCAGAAGGGTCGAAGACCCATAGACCATACCAGGTCTCTCGGCAACGCAGAAATGACTCGAAAGAGCCAAAGGGTTCGTCAACCCCACAGAACAGAAAGGGAATGACCCACACTCAGAACGACGTCTACATGGTATACCATGGAATAGCTTCGACCCAGCCATTCACGGCTCAGAAACAGTGTGCAATGTCCCAAAACAGAAAGGTTGCTTAAACAGAAGCAAAGTTGCATTTAAATATGCCAAAACACTCATAAATCAGTAGTACAGAACATAAGGAATCCAATGCCACAGACGGCACTCAAATCGGAGTTCAAACGAAGAAGTTATGCTGAAAACAGAGGGGTGTCCGAACTTGTGTCCTAACGTCGAAGTTCGGACACAAGTCGAGAATCAGAACCAGAGAATGCCAAATGTCCGAACTTGTGTCCGGACATCAATGTTCGGACACAAGTCGAGTTGAAATCAGATAGAGGAATTCAGAATGTCCGAACATCCAAGTTCGGACGGATGTTCGGACAGGTTTTACGGAAGAACACGCGGAAGGTCCGACCTTGTGTCCGGACGTCGAAGTTCGGACACAGGTCGAACTTAAATCAGAGGAAAACCTGAGGGTGTGTCCGAACATCCATGTTCGGACAGATGTTCGGACATACCCCCGAACTTGAAAATCAGAAGGCAAAACGCACTGTCCGAACTTCAAAGCTCGGACAGAAGTTCGGACAGTGCGAAAACTGCAAATTTCAGAAGACGAACAGAGCAGAAAAACAACGCAATTCAACACCACGAATTGCCAATTAAGCACACACACCAAATCAGACATTAAAACAGGAAACCATGGGGTTTTAGCCATTCCAAAATCACAACAAACGCTAATAGAATCACACACAAAATCAGATAACGCTCTTGCAACACCCCATGGCTGAACTTCCAAACTGAATCGAGTAACCACCTACCTCATTAGCAGCAGAAAAACAACGATCTGAATCAACCAGTGCAACCCGAACAGCTCTCCAACCAGACACGAACACAAACACTGAATTCTCACAACAACGATAATCCCAAATCAAAAACACGGAAGAACCCAGGAACTTGCAATTACAAAACTGTAACACTCTGCAACACAAACCTGAATCAAGACCAGATGTAGTACTGCAGCAGAAACCCAATCCGAAGGCAGCCAACGACAACTGATTCGAACACATTCAGAACCCTCAATCAGAAAACTGAATAAAACGAAGAAAACAACGAAGTCCCAATTCTGCAATTCAAACCTGGAATCGAAGGGGGAACCACACCACAACGAAGATCGCCAATCTGATTGCAGCGGTAGAGCCAAAATTCACAACGTAGGAAGAGATTGAGAGAGAGGGAAGAAGAGAGAAAACTGTCGCTCTGCACCACGATGAAGAGACGCTCCCACGATTCAGATTGATGAGGAAATAAAACGCTAAATGGAAGGAATAAATAGATAATTCCTTACTTATTCACTTAATAAAACAATTACCTTAATTGTTTTATGGAAAGACTTCCTTGCCCTCTACAAATAAACAATACCGCCGACGTCCCAACTGACAACAAGGAAATGATAATCCAACTTAGAACAACATTGCAACTGATATAATATAAGGTAGGAATTATACGGTTATAACATCACCTCCCCCTTAAAAGAATCTCGTCCTCGAGATTAACTCACCTTACTGCTCGAACAGGGAGGGATACTTGGCACGCAGCTCATCTTCGAGCTCCCAAGTCGCTTCACTCTCTAACTGATCTGACCACTGGACCTTCACCATAGGCAGGGTCTTACTACGAAGCCGACGGACATCCCTGGCTAAAATGCGAGTAGGCACCGCCTCGAAACTGCAGTCCTCTCTCAACTGAAGCTGGCTGTAGTCGATCACATGAGACGGATCATGCAGATACTTCCTCAACATAGACACATGGAAGACGTTATGCACAGCTGACAAGATGGAGGCAAGGCTAGACGGTAGGCCACAGGGCCAATCCTCTCCAGAATCTCAAACGGTCCAACGAACCTCGGGCTAAGCTTCCCACGCTTCCCAACCGGACCACGCCTCTGACCGGCGACACTCGCAGATAAACATGATCTACAACCTCAAACTCAAGCGGCCTGCGCCTCTGGTCTGCATAGCACTTCTGTCTGCTCTGAGCAACAAGCAACGCTCCCGAATCGTCCTGATCTTCTCTACTGCTCCCTGCACCAGCTCGGGTCCAACCAAGACCCTCTCCTTCAGGTCATCCCAACAGATGGGTGACCTGCACCTCCTACCATACAACGCTTCAAACGGAGCCATACCAATGCTCGCCTGAAAGCTGTTGTTGTAGGCGAACTCAATCAGAGTCACATGCTGCTCCCAGCTACCTCCAAAGTCCAGGACACATGCGCGAAGCATGTCCTCCAAAACCTGATTAGTCCTCTCTGTCTGGCCATCCGACTGAGGATGGTAAGCTGAACTGAACGCTAAATTCGTACCCAAGGCCTTATGCAAACTGCGCCAAAATCTCGAAACAAAACGTGGGTCACGATCAACACAATAGTAGTAGGCACACCGTGAAGCCTCACTATCTCATCGATACAACCGAGCTAAACGCTCCAAACTGAAGGTCTTCTTCACCGGCAGAAAATGAGCAGACTTCGTCAGACGATCGACTATCACCCATACAGCATCACAACCCGAAGGAGTCCTGGGCAAACCCATGACGAAATCCATCCCCACACTCTCCCACTTCCACTCAGGAATGGGAAGGGGCTGAAGCAAACCCGCTGGCCTCTGGTGCTCAGCCTTAATCTGCTGACAGGTCTGGCACTTCGAAACAAACTCGGAGATGTCACGCTTCATCCCAGACCACCAGAATGACTCTCTGAGATCTCGATACATCTTCACCCCTCCTGGGTGAACTGAATATGGCGCTCCATGAGCCTCCTGAAGGATCTCCTACGCAGCACTGCATCGTCTGGCACACATACACGGCCTCTGAAACGCAGACACCCATCGCTGGAGACACTGAAGTCTGAACTCTGCTCTGAAGACAGCCCTCTCTGATCCGACACAAAGCTGAGTCTGACTCCTGACCAACCCGGATCCTGTCGACCAAAAAGACTGAACCTGAAGCGCTGCTATCACACTGGCACTGGCTGGTCTGACTACCCAAACACCCATACGCTGAAGCTCTAAGGCGGACCTCTGAACTCCTGTCAAGCACAAGCTACACCCGAAGCACCTCTCCGGCTCAAAGCATCTGCAACAACATTCGCTCTACCCGGGTGGTAGAGGATCTCTAAATCGTAGTCATGAAGTAGCTCCAACCACCTCCTCTGTCTCAAGTTCAGCTCCTTCTGAGTGAACAAATACTTGAGACTCTTGTGGTCCGTGTAAACCTTACACGACGCTCCATACAGATAATGCCTCCAAATCTTAAGCGCGAACACTACAGCTGCCAACTCCAGATCGTGGGTAGGGTAGTTCTTCTCATAGGGCTTAAGCTGTCCGGGAGCCATAAGCCACTACCTTACCCTGCTGCATCAAAACACATCCCAGTCCCTTATGGGACGCATCACAGAAGACCTCGAATCCCTCGGTCCCAGAAGGCAAAGTCAGAATCGGTGCGGTCGTCAGCCTCTTCTTAATCTCCTGGAAACTCTGCTCGCAAGCCTCGCTCCACTCATACTTGATCTCCTTCCTCAACAGACGGGTCAGCGGGGATACAATCTTAGAGAACCCCTCAACGAACTTCCTGTAGTACCCAGCTAACCCAAGGAAACTACGAATCTCAGCAACATTCGTGGGCCTCGCCCACTCCATCACAGCTCTAATCTTCTCAGGATCCACTGAGATACCGTCCTTCGAGACCACATGTCCCAAGAAAACTACGCGATCAAGCCAGAAGTCACACTTCTTCAACTTAGCATACAGCTCACGATCCTTCAGCGTCTGCAAAACAATCCTCAGATGCTCCTCATGCTCCTCTGCGCTCCTGGAGTACACCAAGATATCATCTATGAAGACCACTACAAACTGATCCAGATAGGGTTTGAAAACCCGGTTCATCATATCCATGAATACTGATGGAGCATTAGTCAGACCAAAGGCATGACTAGGAACTCGTAATGACCATAACGAGTCCTAAAAGCGGACTTAGGCACATCCTCGGCCTTAATCCTCAACTGATGGTAGCCCGAACGAAGATCTATCTTCGAGAACACTGTGGCGCCCGCCAACTGGTCAAACAAATCATCTATGCGCGGAAGGGGATAGCGATTCTTGATGGTCACCTTGTTCAGCTCCCTGTAGTCGATGCACAAACGGAAGGTCCCATCCTTCTTCTTCACAAACAGCACTGGCGCTCCCCAAGGCGAAACACTAGGGCGAATGAAGCCCTTATCTAACAGCTCCTGAAGCTGGACCTTCAGCTCCTTCAACTCCGCCGGACTCATACGGTAAGGGGCCCTAGAGATGGGCTGAGTCTCTGGCGCTAAATCGATGGTGAACTCCACCTCTCGCACTGGTGGAAGTCCGGGCACGTCGTCCTGGAAGACCTCCGGGAACTCTCTGACGATCGGGATGCTCTCCAAGCTAGATCCCTCACGCACCTCTGGCAGATAACACAAAAGCCCTGGCAGCCCTTCCTCAAGAAACTGGCTGCCTGCATCGCTGACACAATCACCGGCGCACATGGAACTGCATTCCCAGAGAAAGCAAAGCGAGTCCCGTCTGGCAAGTCGAACACTACTTTCCTCGCTGCACAATCTATATGGGCATGGTGCTCTGCTAGCCAATCCATGCCCAGGATCACATCAAAACAGGTCATCCGCATCGGGATGAGGTCAGCAAAGAAGGTCTTGTCCCTAACTACTATGGGACAAGCCTTACACACATCCAACACACAAGGGGCAACCCCACCTAACGGACTACTCACACATAGGTCTACCTCACTAGGCATAGCAGTCAGTCCAAGATCACCCAATAAATCATAGCAGACAAAAGAATGCGTAGCTCCCGAGTCAAACAGACAAAATACATCTCGAGAATGGATCTGGAGAATACCTGAGATGACGCGATCACCAGCACGATCACGCTCTCCAGCCATAGCATAAACCGGGCCTGAGTCTGAGGCTTCTTCTGATCGGACCTCGCCCCTGAATCTGAGCCGGTGCCTCTATCTCCTGAGCCTCTACTGGATGCCTGAGGGCACTGAGCGATCCGGTGCTCCATCGACCCGCACTTAAAGCAGGCACCAGTCTTCTTGTAGCACTCCCTACCAGGATGGGAGCGACCACAAGACCCACACTTCGCCCCAGCTGACGAAGATGAAGAAGCTCCCCGGCGATCTCCATAGGACTGCTTCTTCTGAGGAGGAGCAGCCTCCTTCTTCTGAGGCTCTTCAGCACGCCTCTTCCCCTTATGGTCCTTGCCTGCCTGTCTGCCCCTGATGTCCGCCTCTACCAGCAAGGCGACATCCGCCACATCTCTGAAGGTCCGGTGACGAAGAGGTGTCACCGCCGACCTGATGTCTGGCCTCAAACCGCTCTCGAACTTACGAGCCTTCCTATGCTCATCTGGCTCTGGGCATACTTCGAAAGGGTCACAAACTTCCTCACGTACTCCTCTACGGTCATATCTCTCCCCTGACGCAGCCGGTTATACTCATTGATCTTCTGGTCCTTGTAGACATCCGGATAGAACTGCTTGTTGAACTCCAAGCAGAACTGATCCCAGGTCCAAGGCTGGGGATGTCTACCCATCACCATGCGCCACCACTCCTTCGCCTCCCCCTTGAAGAGGAATGTGGCGAAGTCTACCTTCTGGTCGTCCTCCGACCCCATCACTCTCAGCAGGTCCTCGACCTCAGTAATCCAATGGCTCGCCTCCTGAGGGTCGCCACAGCCGTCGAAAGGAGGTGGCTTTAGCTTCATGAACTCCTGGAGTGCTCGGACTCGGCCTCCCACTGCATTCGCCCCTGCTGGGCCAGCACCACCAGCTCCTCCACCAGCTCCCCCAGCAGCTGCAGCCATCGTCTGCATCAACTGCGTCACAAACTGCTGCACTACATCCGCAGCATCTCCCTGAGGGGTCACTGGTGTCCTACGAGGAGCCATTCTGAGATATACAAATCCAAAACTTGTCAGAACTAACTCATACTGTCAACCACTGTCACAACTGACTCTCACACAAGCAAACACACCCACAGACACCAAAGAAAGCCAAACCTGGCTCTGATACCACTAAATGTAACACCCCTAAAACCGGCCTAAGAGTTAAGGGTGCTACACGCCGCGTATTACTACCTAATAACGCAAGGCTCTAAACACTCAAACGTAATAAAGGCCCAAACAAAGTTTACATAAACATTATAACCAATGTATTCAAATACAGCGAAAGCAAATACCAAAACCCCAAATTCGTAGCTGAGTCAGAAACAGAAGTCAAAAGTGTAAGGCCCGAAGGCTACAATATCTCAACATCAAACTGAATAAAGCTCTAAACGCTATAGCTCCAGAACTTAGGATGATCCTCGCTGATCAATCTGCAAAAATGTTAGAAGTAGGGGAATGAGCACACAACCATGCCCAGTAAGCAGCGACCGTCATCAGTAAGGTCGCTCAAAACAATTGAAATCAGAAGAAGGAGAAGATAAATATAATAACCACAATCTCCAGACTCAGAGCTTTCAGAACAGAAACAGAGTGGAACTCAAGGGTTTCCCATATCAGAAACAGTCAGAGCACTTAAACAGAAAGGGGACAAAACACAATGCACACACTCAGAAGGGTCGAAGACCCATAGACCATACCAGGTCTCTCGGCAACGCAAAATGACTCGAAAGAGCCAAAGGGTTCGTCAACCCCACAGAACAGAAAGGGAATGACCCACACTCAGAACGACGTCTACATGGTATACCACGGAATAGCTCGACCCAGCCATTCACGGCTCAGAAACAGTGTGCAATGTCCCAAAACAGAAAGGTTGCTTAAACAGAAGCAAAGTTGCATTTAAATATGCCAAAACACTCATAAATCAGTAGTACATAACATAAGGAATCCAACGCCACAGACGGCACTCAAATCGGAGTTCAAACGAAGAAGTTATGCTGAAAACAGAGGGGTGTCCGAACTTGTGTCCTAACGTCGAAGTTCGGACACAAGTCGAGACTCAGAAACCAGAGAATGCCAAATGTCCGAACTTGTGTCCGGACATCAATGTTCGGACACAAGTCGAGTTGAAATCAGATAGAGGAATTCAGAATGTCCGAACATCCAAGTTCGGACGGATGTTCGGACAGGTTTTACGGAAGAACACGCGGAAGGTCCGACTTGTGTCCGGACGTCGAAGTTCGGACACAGGTCGAACTTAAATCAGAGGAAAAACCTGAGGGTGTGTCCGAACATCCATGTTCGGACAGATGTTCGGACATACCCCCGAACTTGAAAATCAGAAGGCAAAACGCACTGTCCGAACTTCAAAGCTCGGACCGAAGTTCGGACAGTGCGAAAACTGCAAATTTCAGAAGACGAACAGAGCAGAAAAACAACGCAATTCAACACCACGAATTCCAATTAAGCACACACACCAAATCAGACATTAAAACAGGAAACCATGGGGGTTTAGCCATTCCAAAATCACAACAAACGCTAATAGAATCACACACAAAATCAGATAACGCTCTTGCAACACCCCATGGCTGAACTTCCAAACTGAATCGAGTAACCACCTACCTCAATTAGCAGCAGAAAACAACGATCTGAATCAACCAGTGCAACCCGAACAGCTCTCCAACCAGACACGAACACAAACACTGAATTCTCACAACAACGATAATCCCAAATCAAAAACACGAAGAACCCAGGAACTTGCAATTACAAAACTGTAACACTCTGCAACACAAACCTGAATCAAGACCGGATGTAGTACTGCAGCAGAAACCCAATCCGAAGGCAGCCAACGACAACTGATTCGAACACATTCAGAACCCTCAATCAGAAAAACTGAATAAAACGAAGAAAACAACGAAGTCCCAATTCTGCAATTCAAACCTGGAATCGAAGGGGGAACCACACCACAACGAAGATCGCCAATCTGATTGCAGCGGTAGAGTCAAATTCACAACGTAGGAAGAGATTGAGAGAGAGGAAGAAGAGAGAAAACTGTCGCTCTGCACCACGATGAAGAGACGCTCCCACGATTCAGATTGATGAGGAAATAAAGATCGCTAAATGGAAAGGAATAAATAGATAATTCCTTTACTTATTCACTTAATAAAACTTACCTTAATTGTTTTATGGAAAGACTTCCTTGCCCTCTACAAATAAAACAATACCGCCGACGTCCCAACTGACAACAAGGAAATAGATAATCCAACTTAGAACAACATTGCAACTGATATAATATAAGGTAGGAATTATACGGGTTATAACAGATTGAGTTTAGCTATAACAACAGTTATCATGCTTCGATCAAGATGTCTCCTTTCCAGGCTTTGTACGGTAGACCATGCCGCACACCATTATGCTGGGATGAGTCAAGTGAGACGGTCATTATAGGACCAGAATATCTGGAACAAGTTCAGGCAGAAGTTTGCCAGATCCGGGCTAACATGAAAGCAGCTCAGGATAGACAGAAGTCGTATGCAGACGTACGCAGACGTGACCTAGAGTTCGCCGTGGGCGATCAGGTGTTTCTTAGAGTATCCCCCATGAAGGGAGTGTTTCGTTTTGGCCAGAAGGGCAAGTTGAGCCCAAAATATGTGGGGCCTTATGTTGTGACGGAGCGGATAGGACCGGTAGCTTACCGACTTGATTTACCTGCTGAGCTGGGCAAGGTACATGATGTATTTCATGTGTCCCAGTTGAAGAAATATATGTCTCATCCGTCTCATGTACTTCAGCCTGAAAGGCTAACTTTAGAGCCGACCATGCGATCAGTGGAGACCCCCGTACGGATTCTGGATACTAAGACTCGAGACACTCGCCATAAGTCTGTGAGACTGGTGAAGGTCCTCTGGTCTAACCAGGACGTCGAGGAGGCCACTTGGGAGCTGGAAGATAAGATGAAGGCGAAGTACCCGTCATTGTTTACTTCTTAGTGTTTATATGTATAGGGTACGGGGCGTACCCCTATTTTAAGGGGGGTAGAGCCGTTTCGGTTATGAGTGTACGACATGTATTTGAATACATTGTCTATGTCGTTGTTTATGTCATGTTGTCATATTGTTATGTTACAGACCGTTGTGTCTGAGTGATGTTATGTTGTTAGGACCTTGTGTCCGATATTATGTAAGTATGTTGTTGATGTTGTTATGGAAGTATTGTTTCATAAGTGATTCCCATGTTTTAAGATTTAAGATATGTGGGAAGTGTGAACTTTGGGGACAAAGTTCTTTAAAGGGGGGTAGATTGAAATACCCCAAACCTTAATAAGTTGTTTAAACATTAAATTATGATATAGTAAGACTAAAAAGAGTCTTAGAAACATTAGTAAACAATTTAGTAAATAGTAAATACAATTAATTGCCTAAAGGGCAATAAGGGCAAAATATGCTCTAAGCTTGGGATAATCTTGGTTAAGGCTTATTGAACTTACCAAGACCTTAATTATATATTAATGAGCCTATTAAATCAATTACCAAAGAAAACCAAGCTTGAAAACAAGTTAAAACACAAAATGTGCTTTAAGGAGTCTTAAAGCACGTTTTGAAAAAATTGTCTTGTAAATGAGTTTTGAATGGCTAAATGTCCATCATTACTCTTTAATTAATATGTGTACTACTTAGTATCACATTTGGAAGTTTAAATCAATGAGAAATCAAAAATTTCACTTCTAAGTGCCTTGCTTTTATGAATAGTAACTAAATAAGCTAGTTTGTAACATATGTTAACATAAGTAATTTAATTGATCAATTAAGGCTGGGTAACCCCTTATATTATATGGGGGCCAGTTTTTGTATGTGGTGAGTCACCACCCTTGTCAATTAACCAGTAAATAAATAAGTAATTAAGAAAGCACTATTTGCTTTTGGTAACAAATATCTTCAAAAGCAACTACAATCAGTGATTCTCTTCATTCCTTCATTTCCTTTTGCTGTCTACGTATCCCGTCTCCTTCCTTGCTCTCTTTCACGGTTGAAGCAGCTCACCACCAGACTTCATCTTCAAATCCTTGTAACTCCTAGCTCACTTGGCCAAATCAAAAACTAAGACCACCAATCTCTTAGTCTCATCAAGCTCTTCAACTTGGTCCTTTCAAATCTTCAAGAGCTCCATTTTGGTGCCAAGAGGAATCTCCATGGAAGGAGCTTGAGTTCATCTTTTCACATATTATTGTTCTCCTTTGCTTCAAGGTAAGGAAACTCAAAGAAAAATGATGTTTCCTCCATGTTTTGTGTTGTCCGAAAATTACCTTAAATGGTGTCCTTATATTCCTTGTTCTAGCTTCATTCCAACCATTCAAGGACTAGGTGGAGTCCTCTCTTGACACATATCCAAACTCTCTTCAAGTTCTAAGGTAAAACGATCACCTAAGTGTTCTAAGACAATATGTGTACTAAGGGTTTATAATGAGATGAAGCACAAAGCTTGTATACTCATTACCTTGCTTGTATATTGTTTAGAAGTTGACAAGCAAGCAAGTGCCCTTACCGACTTCTGAAACAAGAAAGAAGTTGTGAGGAAAAGAGGTAAATATGCTAACCTAAAATAGCTTATAATGCTTTAGGAAAATGAGCTAATATTGCTTGTTGAAACTACCTAAAGAGCCAATGGTAAATGACTCAGTAAAATGTTCTCAAAGAGACTAGTAAAAGGACATATGTATTGTTGTGTGTATTTGCAGGTCAAAGGCAAATATATTGTGGGAGATTCAGTGTTTAAGATTTAAGCATTTTAAGGGCCTAAGTGCCATGCAATTTAAGCTATGCACTATGTTGTAATGTGGTGTATATTTGGTGAAGTTTTGTGTATAAGAGTGTTCTTGGTGGGTGTTAGTGTTCTAGTGTGTTTAATGGTGTAGACAATGTGCTATGGCTTAGTGATATTCTAGGAGAGTCCATGTCGAAATTTTGGGAATGTCCAAGAAGTTTTAGGTATTTATATAAGGTTGGGTGAACTGGAAATGTTAGAGAATGACTAAGTGTTTTACAAGAGAAGAAATAATGCTTAAGTGTTGATGGATTTTATAAGAAGATTGAGTAACAAGTTAGATAAGGACCTAGGTGTGTTTAAGATGATATTTTATCGTTAGAATATACCTAAGATCATTTGGGAAGTTTATGCATATAATGGGTGTGAAGAACTAATGCAACAAGACTTGAAAAATGCAAGTACGTCAATTCTGTAGCTTGGGTCCGGGACCTAGGTTATGGGTCATGTCCCGGACCAGTATGAAAAACGGGCCGTGAGTTTCTAAGACAATGTGGTCCGGGACTTGGGTCTTGTACAAGGACCCGGACCACCCCCCTTAAATTACCCGAGAGTTTTTGCCTAGAATGGTCCGGGACTTAGGACCTGTATGAAGTCCCGGACCACCCCATTAAAAGAGGCCGAGAGATTTGTTAAGTGTAGGTCGGGACCTTAGTTGGGGACCAAGTCCCGGACCACTATATAAACTTGGTTCTAGGTTATTAAACGATGTCTAAAGGTGGGGATAAGTTAGAGATGATGTTATAAAGTTATGAAGGTCATGTTAGGAGTGTTATAATGACATTTTAAAAGATGACAAGTCAAAACAAAAGGTGGAAGTAAGATAACTAGAGATGTGAAGTAGAAATGTTAACAGTGGACTAGTGCGTTAATTAACCGACGTTACTGAATGTGTATAGGATTCTCTCAAGGTGGAAACCAGTCGAAACAAGGGCCAAGGTATGGTTTTCTTGCAGTCTGTTGCCTACCGGTTTACACCGGCTTGTGTGTTGTTTGTTTTCTGTGTGTTTATGACCTTGTAAGACTTAAGTCATGTAATGAGTTTACAGTTGTTCATATTATTATGTTGTTGAGGTGTGACTCATTTCCCTTGTGTGTGTGTAACAAGACTTATCCACTTGTATGTGGCCTGTGTATTGTGTTACAATGATGATCTTCTAACAAGTGCTAACGGGGAAGTGAGGAGTCCGGTAGTTCCGGCCACGCGTGTGAGTATGGGAGTCGATGTCATTTACCTGTTCGATTCTCTTTGTATGTTGAGGTTGTTTTCCAATTTGGTTTCAATCTTCCCTTTAGCTTATCCAAGGCTATTTTACTGACTCACGTCGGGCCACAGGGGCATACTACGTTTATTCGGCGTGCTTGGGATCACTATATCCGACACACCTTGTGATTAAGCTATCCGTTCAATTTTAAATGACGGTAGCGAGTTATGTAACGAGCTTAGCATGAGTTTGGCAACAACCTCTAGGCTCTCAATGTGATCTAACCTTGTTGGTTCGTCTCCTAAAAGGGATTCGTTCTTGTGTGTTATGTGTGATGTTATTTGCTATGCAATACTCTTGCTATGCTAATGTATGTATGTTGTTGTTGTGTAAAATGAATGGCATGTTATCATGACAAATGGTTGCGCGTATCCCGGTAGCCGATGGGCTGCGCGTTAGCCATACCAGCAAAGGGTTGCTGACCCCCTTTGGGGGCTATGTTTATTTGCAGGATGAGGATCGAAGAAGCGGAGTGGCTTTAGATCTAGGCTGATGTAATACTTGGCTAAATTTTGGATATCGGGCCCGGGATGCGCCTGTGCTCCCGTGGCAATATGTGTTTCAGTTATTGACAGTGTACAATGGAAGTTTACAGTGACAGTGTATAGTTATGGGTTGTAAGTTAAATACTCGGTTATGTGTATGTGTACTTATGGTTTTACTTCTATGCTCGGGAGTCTGATCATCAGACCGGTACAACTTGTATTTATTCAGCCTTGTTAACCACGTGGGTGGTTGACGGCGTTGTAGCACCAATCGTTTAGTTATTGTTTAGTTGTTTAATTTCCGCTGCGATTCCAGTTATTTTTAAGTACGTAGTAGGGGTGTTACAGCATTTCTTGAGTTCAGTGACTCCTTCGTGAGTAGCTTGAAGGAGTGTCCATATCTCGTTTGCGGACTTACAGTGGTTGACTCTCCTTTGTTCTGGGATGGACAGGCAAGTGTATATTGCGCGTGATGCTTGTCGATTCAGCTCGTACCTTTTGCGATCTGCAGCAGTCCATGTTGATCGATCTGGATTGACTGTAAGATCTCCTCTAGTGACTATCTCCCAAAGCTCAGAGTTGACTGACTCAATGTGTTGCTCGATCTCGTTTTTCCAATGGTCGTAGTTAGTGGAGGTGAGTCTGGGGTGCTCGAAGTGCATTTTGTTATTTTGATTGGCGAAGAGGTCTGCCATTGCTTCGTTGATTGACGGTTAGCCTAAGCAAGGCTCTGATACCACGTGTAGGATTGGGTGGCTAACTCAAACTAAGCGAAGGTGTGAGTCTAAGAGTTTGTTTGACTCAATCAATGTTTGAGAGTAAGAGACACTCTGTGATGTAGAGGCACTCAATCGAATTGGTTAAACTAAGGGTGCGGAAGACTTTGAAGTAATCGAAATGAAATGATGCTAGAAAGATAGAAGGACTCTGTGGAACTCAGCAAGATACACAAATAAGCTATTTCATTTCCTGGTCAAATAAAACAACTTACAAATGCCCACTAAGTAGAAGGGATCTACTTAGCGGGTTTTCACTCACTCACCCAATACAATTTCTGATCAGATCAATGGTAAGCGTAGCAAAACTAGGATCTTCCTAGGCAGAGTCTATCTAGATGCACTAACTAACTTGGTACGTATTCTCTCTCTTTCTCGCTTACAAAGTAGTTCTCTCTCTCTCTCTCTCTAAATTCTGAAATGTATCTCAATGAAAAGCACACTTAAAACTAGCTATTACACAACCTATTTATACTAATATTGCAACGGGTAGGTCGAGGGAGTTAGTTCCAAAAATATCGGAACTAACTTAGTTGAGCAACGTCCAACGTCTTTGAGTGGTCTTCTTACTTGGGCCGTGAACTTCGGGTGTTTAAGGGAGGACTTTATGACCGTTGTGGCATTGAGGCATTCCTGAGTTGACTCCTTATTATTCGCAACAACACGGGAGAGTCTGTGAAGCCTCCTAAGTTACGCGGACTCCATTGAAGTGGCTCACTCTTTGCGTCTGACTAAGGATGATTGACTCTGTCGAGGTGATTGGCTATCTCAGCAACACTCTGATGTTCCAACAAAATATAAAACACCGACATGAACATAGCCTAACATCACAGATTCTTGAACAAATCGCCTAGCACCTATTCAATATGTACCATGTACCTGTGTATAAGCCAGACACAATGTTGGTAACAGTTCTCTTCTTAAACAAATTCATATTCTTATCTAGCTAGTGAACTTTTATCAACACCTTCTTCAATCTGGGGTTCGAGAAGCTTTAGTTCCTGAGATTCATCTCTGTAGAGGCGCATACATAAGAAGAGAATGAACAGACGTGCAACATAAGGTATGGCAGAATGAATCAAAATATTCTATTGTTATAGTCCCCCGGTAAGGAGAAGATGAGTTCATGTAAGATTGGTAAGATGACTCAAAACACTTCAAGGTGTGAGTCTGTGAAGTAGGTTTGACTCTATCGTATTAACGGGTGTGGAAGCAGTCAGTCAAGCTCAATCATTTACACAATATAAGTTATTTTATTTCTTTATAAAACAAAACAACCTACACTGCCGACTAAGTAGAAGGGATCTACTTAGTGGAACCTCACTCTCTTATTCAACAAAATATCTAATCAGAATGATGAAAAGTGTAATGAGTCTAGGACCTACCAAGAAAGACTATATCGATAAGTGTAAACAAAGCTAATGATAAAAACTAGTACCTTTCTCTCTTAATTACAATGCAAATCTTTCTCTCTCTGATGTCCAAAACTAATCTCTGGATGGCACAAAAACAACTGAAAAATATGGCTCTTTATATATCAAAGTCTCTAGAACCATTGAAGGAGTCTATTCTGAAATTTTAGGGTTTGAACGTTTTTCAGCATGCATTTTGGAATTGACTTATTTCTTGAATGATTGAGGTTGTAAGTCCAATTATTTTGGCCCAAGGAAGTTGATCGTTGTTGTTTGAACGTTCGAAACGACAAACACGTCTTGATCCTTAAATTTTGCAGTTGGTTAAAATGATGGTGTCAATGAACATTCTTCTAGCAAGAGACTCTGTTGAGATGATAGAGTTAATCCACATAATCTTTGTTCTTGGACTCAGCGATGCTTTTTAAGGATGCCGCTTTCTTTTCTTTGGTTTTGATCGACTTATTTATTTTGTCAGGTTGACTTTGCCTTTGATGGACTCAATTGAACTTTGATTGACTCCATCGTCAGCAACACTTCAAAGCTCCAACAATTTCCCCCTTATTGTTGATGATGGAAAAACGTTCTGTGAATCTCAACTGAGTCAATCGTGTAAAACAAACACAAAGACAAGAAAAACTTTAAGTAACCGACTCTATCCAAGTTCTCCCTTAATAAAAGGATATGATATTTTTGTAACCCAACTTTACAGAGTTCCCCTTTAATCTACGAGAAATTCTGGCAATGCACAAGATCATATATGGAACTGGGCTATATATGAAACAAAAAAGTAAAACATAATAAGCAATTAAACCAACTGAATTTAGAAACCAACAGAGTAAAAATGATACAAAATATCCAAACTTCACCTAAGACCTAGTCACAACAGAAACAAAATTAATCCAGAACATAACCAAAACAACCCGTTCGTAGAGAGACGAGATTCACTACTTTCCCCTTTTTACAATCATCGGTAGGGAAAGTTTGCAAAAGAGTCTGAGTCAATTCATAGGCTCAAAAATAGATATACTGTATCCATAACGCATGCACACGTAAATATACTCATGGACGACTAGGGGTAAGAAATATTGTTCTATTCCACTATATCTTTCAATGCCGCATACTCACAATATGAAATATTTCTCGTTGCAGTTCATTGCAATTTTGAAGAATTTATAACTTTATATTTGCAATTCATAAGTATTTAACATGTTAAGTACACACGGACCATCTCCATCCCCCATACTTTTCTCTCCACCCATGTAGCAGCTTTGGGCCAACTTTCCCAAGTTTTGCACCCTTAGGAAGATAGGTGATGAATCACCCTTAAAGGCTTAATAATATAGTGGGTGAGGTTCATTGCGGTTCAGGAGAAATAGATTAGCGGAGTACCTTTCCTTTGTCTTGTCTTTCCTTTCTGTGAAAACCGCCAAGGGAGACAAGCAACAAACACATTCTATTGATATGAGAACACGAATTGAATCAAACAGAATGCAAGCTACACCTACTAATTATTACAACCAAGGGAGAAGAAAGACGACCTTCTCACGTTGAGTGGGTCATTCCAGTTTCCGAATGAAGTGCTTCGAATCTAACGGTAGGAAGTGGGTTGGTAAAGATATCTGCAAGTTGGTCTTCTATGGGAACAAAATCAAGTTATATGAGTTTCTTTTTAACACAGTCTTTCAAGAAGTGAAAGTGTATTTTAATCTGTTCAGTTCTAGAGTATTGGACTAGGTTTTCAGAAATTTTGATTGTACTTTTGTTGTCACAGAAAATAACAATTTGACCCTAATCAATATGATAATCCCCTAATTGTTGTTTCATCCAAAGGAGTTGCGCACAACAAGGAATTGTGCATTATCATATGTACTATTTTGATCATGGAGGAAACCTGCAAAGTAGAGACGCAAATCTAGTTAAAGTAAAGATAGGGGAACGAGGATACCATAGGTGGAGACGACTGGTGCCCTTTAAGTATCGAAAGACTTTTTTGATCGCCTTGAGGTGTGACTTCTTGGGTGCTACGTGGAAGCGAGCACATAAACAACCTGCGTGGAGGATGTCTGGTCGACTAGCAGTAAGGTAGAACAAGGAGCCTATAATTCCTCTGAATTCATTGACATTGACTCCAACTCCATCAGTCTCCAGATGTAGTCTTGTGGTGGTGCAGCTGGGTGTGGACATACTTTTGGCATTGGAAAATTGTATTTTGCATGGAGTTTCTAGATGTATTTCTGCTGATAAGTCATGATACCATCTTCTTTCTGTTGGATTTGTAACCCTAAGAAGTACCGAAGTTCGCCTAACTCATTCATGGAAAACTCTTTCTTCATTAAAGTAACAATGTTCATAGAGTGTTATACTTGTAGAACCATAAATAATGGCATCAACATAAATTTGAACAAGAAGAAAATCATGGGATGAGTGAAGAATGAATAATGTTTGTCCACTTTACCTCTGGAAAAGCCATTTTGTAAGAGACAAGAAGAGAGTCTTTCATACCAGGCATGTGGAGCTTGTTTGAGTCCATATAGGGCGTTACGAAGTTTGTAAACATAGTCAGGATGGACTGAGTCAGTGAATCCAGGGGGTTGCCCCACATAGGCTTCTCTGTCAACATAGCCATGTAGGAAGGTTGTCTTGACATCCATTTGATAAATGTGAATCCTTTGTATCCAGCAAAGGCTATAAGCATACGGATTGCTTTGAGTCGAGCTACTAATGTGAAGGTTTCATCATAGTCAATCCCTTCCTCTTGATTGTATCCCTGCACTACCAAACAAGCTTTATTCCTATAAATGTTAGCTGCATCATTGAGTCTGTTATGAAAGACCATCTAGTGCCAATAGTCTGTTGATGCATGGCCAAGGAACTAATTCCTCGATAGAGTGTCACTCTAGGGAATTGAGTTCCTCCTGCGAAGCAATGACACAATCACTATCAAGCAGGTCTTCTTTAATATTCCGAGGTTCAGTTTCAAAGAGAAATGCACCAAAAGCATAGAGATTTTACATAGCTGAATGACGAGTCTAGACATCAGAGTCAGGACTAGAAATAATATTTTCAACAGGATGGGAAAAGGCGTGTTTGAACTTTATTTATGGAGTTGGAGTGATCGTGTCGTTGGGAGGACCTGGGGTGTAAAACTCCAACTGTTCTTGGATTATGGTGTCGGATTTATGGTCATTGTCAGAGTCGTTCGTGGATTGAATGTCTTTACCTAGGGAGTTTTCCTCAATCTGTGGTGGTGCAATGTCCTAGATACGACTTATGGGAATTGACACAAAATAGGGATCAGCTAAATAGTCATCAGAAGCAAAGTCAAGTTCATCAAAAAATGAGTCAATATTACTAAACTCATCGAACATTATGTAAGGGCTTTCTTCTAGACATTAAGTTCGTTTATTTGTAACATGATAAGCTTTGTTTCTAGAAGAATAGCCAAGAAATATACCTTCATCACTTTTGGGTTAAAACTTACCCAAGTTATCCTTACCATTGTTGTGGATGTAATATCTGCATCCAAAGCGTCTGAGGTAGGTTAAATTGGGCTTACGCTGTCGTAGAATTTTAGGGTGTCTTTTGAAGCAAGGGGTGGATCAAGGCGTGGTTAAGCACATAACATGCTATATTGATTGCCTCTCCCTAATAGGATGGAGTTTCTCAAACTCTGTGAAGGTTTCATCAATAAGCATGGTGCATGCCATCTCCACCAAGGTCTTGTTCTTGCTTTCAACGATTCCATTCTAGTCTAGAGTTCTTGCAGCCGAGATTTGATGATCGAATCCTTTGGTTCTACAGAACTCATCAAAAGAATTGTTGCAGAATTTTGTTCCCAGGTAATTTCTCAAGGTTTTGAGTGTGAAAGAGTATTTATTGATTAACAATTTATGGAGTTTCTCAAACTCAATGAAGGTTTCATCTTTAGTAGCAAGGAAAATAACCCAGGTCCATCTTGAATAGTCATCGACTATAACCATGATGTACTGCTTACCACTTATGTTTTGAGTACGCATGAGACCGACAAGGTCCATTTGGAGTAACTCTAACAGAGTGCTGGTAGAGAGAATGTTTTTTATTTTAAAGGATGATATAGTGTGCTTACCTTTAACGCACGCTTCACAAACAGAGGTTGTGTCAAAGTTAGTATCAGGTAAACCAATGACTAGATCCTTACTCTTAAGCTTGTTGAGCAGCCGATGATTCACATGACCAAGTCGAGTATGCCAGAGAAGTTGGCTCTTGGAGTGTACGTTAAGACAAACTTGGTCATCAAGGTTGATAGCATTTAGACACATCTTGTACAAATTTCCTTCCCTACGTCTAGTGGCTTTTAGAGACCCAATGCATTCAATCGATAGATGAGAAAAGTACTAAGTTGAATCTATCATAAATTTGGTAAATACTCAAAAGACTATGTTGAAGTTCAGTTACCAAATTGACTCCATCTAACTTAAACTTGGAGGGATTACTAATAGATCTAACTCCCACGATTTATCCTTGATTGTTGTTTCCAAAGATTACCTTGCCTCATTTATAGGCTGAAAGTGAATTGAATTGTTTGGGATCTCTAGTCATATGACAGGAGCATCCACTATCTAGATACCAATAGTCTTCATTCGCCTTAACCTACCAGAAAAAAATCAATTGTTAACCTTGTGAAACTAAACATTTGGGTTCCCTTTTCAAACCAGATTGTCTTAACTTCTCACGTGCCTCAAGAATTAATGTGTCTCGTTTGAGATTCAAAGACAAATCTTTTCGCAGTTTTTCACAAGCACTGACTCGATGCCCAAAACAACCATAATATCCACAAGTATTTGTGGGAGGGAGGTTGACATATTTTTGATTGCTTTTTTGCTAGAAGTCAAACTTCTCCTTCTATCTTGTTGTCTGTTTTTTTATTGGGTTTGAAGACAGTGTTAGGAAGGTCTAACTTGCCTTTGTGCCACTCATGCTTGGATTGAGTGGATCCAATTCCAAATCTTAAATTGGTTACCTCCTGAGAAAGTTTCTCAATTTCCTTGCACAGATTTTCATGATCTTCACAAATTTCTTTGATCTTAGAATTGGCCTACTCAGGCAATTTTGAGGGTGTAACCTGTTTGATGAAGTTAACAGGCTTAAAGGCAAGCACATGTTCTTTTTCTTTCAATTATTGAGTGAGTTGATCAACAAAGGAATTCAAAGATAATATGAGATTCTGATTTGTTCAACTCATTATGCAAAGAGCAACATTTATCAACAAACAAAGTAAGATCTTTCTTGAGAGAGTCTATCTTAGTTAAGGACTCCTTTTATTCCCTTTGATTTGATTTAGTAATGCTCTTGGCCTTATCTAGCTCCTTTTGAAGTGAGTCTACAAAAAACCGAGAATCTTGTAAATCTAATCAAAGTGAACAAACGATAGTCCTATGTTCTTCAGTTTCATCTATGTGGGCATTGATTATAATTTTATACTCCTCAAGTTCATCTATAAGTTCAAAAATCTGTCTAGTGAGGTTTGCTTTGCGAGAGTTAGTGTTTGAGGCAATTTTAGCTATCAAAGTAAGAAAGCCTTTAGGAGATATACGATGAAGGTTTGTCTCTAGATGAGATATTGTTACCTCATTGTCGAGAATCATGGAGTGAGTGTGACCATGTGCCATGAGGCAGATTAGCCCAGTCAACTCTGCGTCTAGATCGTCAGAGTCTGAATCACCCCACCCGACTGAGGCCATTAGTGATCTTCCTTGAGGTCTTCCAAACTGATTTTTGAGAAGAGAACAGTCCTTTTTTAAATGACCTGGTTTCTTGCAGTTAAGCAGGTGAAAGAGTTGAGAATTTGTTTGCTAGGGTTAGTGAATGACCGACTCGGTCGGTTAGGTTGACTGTGCATAAACTTGTGGAAGTTCTTTACTATGAAGACAAAGTCTTCCATAGTCTCTGCCTCACTTTCCTCAACGATGATGTCAAATAACTCAGCTTTTGCTTGCCAAATTTGATTGTCAGTAATATACACACCTTCTTGACCACTATAGGGTGTCTTGACCTGCAGAGCTTGATCATTAATTGAGGTCATTTGACTAGAAGAGGAAGAAAATACATTACCGCGCTTCTTTCCGACATTCTTCTTGTACTTGTCCAATGAATGTAGATAAGAACCAAGTCCTAGAAGCTCCACTTGGATAGATCTTTGGATGCCTTGGTAGAGATCACAAATCTCTGCCAATTCCTCTCTAAGGCTGTCAAGTAGCTTGTGCAAGACATGTTCCTTATCCGGTAGGATATTGATCTCCTGCATGGTAGTCGTTAATAAATAAAATCGATCAAGTAAATCTTCTAAGGACTCACCTGGTTTTTGGAGAAAATTCTCGTAGTCCATTCTGAGCTTATGAGCCTTGAACTTTTTTTAGCTCAATGACTCCTTCATGAGTGGCTTGAAAAAGAGTCTAGACCTCATTGGCCGCCTTGCAATGGTTGACTCTCCTCTTCTCTAGAATGGATAGGCATGTGTAAATATCTCAGGATGCTTGACGATTCAGCCCATAGAGTTTACGATCTGTAGAAGTCCATGCAGACCGATCTGGAGGAACAAGAATGTATCCCTAGGTGACAATCTCCCATAATTCCGAGTTGATTGACTCAATGTGTTGTTCGATCTCATTCTTCCAATGGTCGTAGTTTGTAGGCGTGAGTCTAGGATGCTCAAAGTGCATCTTGTTGTTTGGTTAGTGAAAAGATCTGCCATTTCTTCTTGATTGGGATGTCAGTTAAACAAGGCTCTGATACCACGTGTAGGATCAGTAAGCTGACTCAAAACACTTCAAGGTATGAGTCTGTGAAGTGGTTTGACTCTATCGTATTAATGGGTGCGGAAGCGGTCATTCAAACTCAATCAAATACACAATATAAGTTATTTTATTTCTTTGTGAAACAAAACAGCTTCCACTGCTCACTTAGTAGAACCTCACTCACTTATCCAATAGAATATCTAATCAGAACAGTGACTAATGCAGTGAGTCTAGGACCTACCTAGAATGACTCTATCGATAAGTGCAAACAAAGCTAAAAATATAAACTAGTACGTTTCTCTCTCAATTACAATGCAAAGCTTTCTATCTCAAATGTCCAAAACTAACCTCTAAAAGGCACAAAAAACAACTGAAAACTATGGCTCTTTATATAGCAAAGTCTCTAGAAGGAGTGTGTTTTGAAATTTTAGGGATTTGACCGTTTTCAACATGCATTTTGGAACTGACTTATTTCTCGGATGATTGAGGTTGTAAGTCCAATTATTTTGTCCCAAGGAAGTTGACTGTTGTTGATCGAACGTTGGCAACAACCAGACACGTCTTGATCCTTAAATTTTATAGTTGGTTACAACAATGGGGTCAATGAACATTTCTTCTAGCAAGAGACTCTGTTGAGATGATAGAGTCAATCCACGTAATCTCCGTTCTCTGACTTAGTAATGCTTTTTAAGGACGCCGCTTTTCTTTGCTTTGGTCTTGATGGACTTATTTGTTTTGTCAGGTTGACTCTTTCCTTTGATGGACTCAATTGAACAATGATTGACTCCATCCTCAGCAACACTTCAAAGCTCCAACTTTTCGAGTGCATTACCAGTCCCCGAATGAACTGTTTTCATAACAGACTTCAATGTGGTATGGGATTCGTAGTTCCTGTGATTTATCTCTGTAGTGCACATACTCTTGAAGATAATGCACAGAGGCACAGAGCATGAATGTTTAGAAGATGTGTGATAAGAAATCAAATCTTCAATTGTTAAATTCGCCAGAGAGAAGAAGATAAATCCGAGTATATTACCGGTTCGGGAATGAACTACTTTCAGCCCGTTTTCAATCTTGTGTGCGAGATGCACCAGTTCCAGTAATTCATCGCTGCGGAGGCGTAGACACAAGAAGGGATTGAAGACATCGGTGAAGAGATGCAAAATTAGGGTCAATAAAGAGAAGCAAAATTAACATGAGTGAAGAGAAGCAAAATCACCGTCGGTGAAGAGAATGAGAGGCACATCGCATGTATATTCCTTGTTCACCGGTTAGGTTACATATTGACAATGACGAGAGGCGTATAGTATGTGCATACCAGCGTTGAATAGCAGTCATCACCGTTGTTAGTTATTGTCGATGGAAGTTCTGAAGGCGGAACCAATAACTTTACCATAACAACCACCCGTATAGTAATGTGGTGTGATAAGCCTCAGACTTATCATATATTATAGTCTAGAATTATAAGAATACTAGTCAAAATAAGGTGAAAATATCTAGTATTTATGTTATATAAAGTTTATTGTATATGTTCAGACTTATGTTTTCTATATTTTCATGCAAGGAATAAAATTCTATTCAAGAGATCAAATAATGCCGGACATGATGCCGTATGTACAACTCACGACAGCAATATGGAGCAAAAGTAGAAGGCATGCCGGATCCGTACCGGGTATTCCCTATCCGGCACCAGTGAAGAGTCATCTCGGTTCGCCAAAAGTTGGCAATTAATTACCGTTATCAAACCAGCCAGTGCCAGGTCTGGTATCGGACATCCCCTGTCCAGCACAAGCATCTCCTTGCGGTTAAATTAACGGTTAAGCAACACATTTTGCACGTGGTGCCGGGTACTCCTTACCCGGCATGACACCCGGCACACATGAAGATTTGAGTCTATAAATAGGCTGAGAGGCTGCACATTTCAACACACTTCAACATCCTATACACTCCACTCATATCTCACAATCCGCATTCATCCAAGTGTTGGTGTCCAAGGAAGTTCTGCGCAACCATCCACGCGAAGAGAAGAAGATCCTTGTCGGGTTAAGGCTATGACCGATTCCCTTATCCTCTTGTATTTTCTTCTTGTATTTAGTATAGATGGTTGAGTTGAATTCCTTGTTATCTTTGGTTAGGAATGATTCTCTTTGTAATACAATTATGATCAATTAATAAAGTTACAAGTTTCCAACTTAGATTTCGATCTTTATGCCAAAAGTGGAATAAGTTTGCTACTTGTTCTCCTTTACTTCGAAATTCTAAAAGAATGGGTTGAAGGAATCTAAGTGATCTTTGCCTTTGTCTTCTATAAATTGGAAGATGAAAATTAAGATTGGAGTTAGCCATTTTATTCTCCTTTTTCCTGTTCGTTTATTGGCAATATATTTGCTGGATTTGATAATGGATTGAGAGTGTTTGTTTCGAACCGAAACTGGAAATCAATATTGACATTTTGACATTGCCAGATGCAATGCCGGGTGTCTGGTGTCCTACACATTCAAAGTTCTTGAATGTGCCGTGTATCTTATGTCCGACATCACATCCGACGTGTTCAAGAGTTGGTTAATTCGAAACTTGCTAATTTGAATTGGTGATCATACTTGTTATTAGATTGATTATTATCCGGAATCAAGGGTAATTCATTGTAAATACCATTTAGTTAGATCCCTAGTTAGTTTTTCTAATTTGAATTATTACTACTCATTTCCCCCTTTTATTAGAATAGGCAATTACTAGGATTATGACTGATTTCCTATTAAGTCCCTTGGGTTCGATACTCTTGGTCGTAATATACTTACACTATATTCCGACCGGGATTTTGGCTACCCGTAGTAGAGTGTAGGATTATTTAATTCTTTTATTCATCTTGTACATAATCTTCCCTACGAATCTCTTGTTAGCATGGTGAAACGTGAATACAGTAAGATAAACAGTAAATACCTACTGTGGAATCTCAAAAACCCATAAAATTGGTACTAAAATAGTTTTTATCTCATAGAAATTAAATTTTGATTTAGATATAATCTGGGTCATCTGTTAATATATCGACCTATATTGTGTCTATAATGGTTAGAGAGAATTCCCTTCCATAATAGTATATATATGGGAAATTTCACGAGATACTTCCGAGGTTTCATTGAATTTTATGAAATACCCCTGATGTTTCATTTTCATTAAGAGATATCTCTAAGGTTTCATTTTCTTTACGAGATACCCCTAAGGTTTCATTTTCATTACGTGATACCCCTGAGGTTTCAATTTCATTACGAGATACCCCTCTGTTCAAATTGTGATATATTATATTGTTAAAAACCCCATTGTAGCCTCACACCATATGCCCTCATAATAATCTTAGGAGTTTATGGTCAATTTTTTTAAAAAAATTAAAATATAGAAAAAATACACAAAAATAATTAAAGATCATATAAAATTTGAATTCAGTTTTGAAAAATGAATAATATTAAATATACAAAAAACAAAAATAGTTAAATAAATGGAAATGACTAAATAATAAAGTAATAAATTATTTTGAAAAAGAAACATAAATTGTTAAAGTGTTACGTAGCAATGACTTAAATCATAGAAAAGTATAACAATAATATGAAAAATATTAAAAGCAACAATTTCATATGGTACATAGAAAATCTCATTATTTAAAATTAGAAAAATAAAGTGTAAAGAAACATAAAATATAATCATTTTCGTGTAATTTTAATGTATTTTTTATAACTATTTTATGGTTTTAAGTCTTCACTACAATAATTTTTAAATTATGTAACAATCTATATTTTTTAAATAAATTAATATTTTATTGTTTAGTCATTTCTATTTATTTTTAAAATTTAGTTCTTTTGTTTATTTAATTATATTTATTTTTAAAAATTAAATTCAAATTTAATATGATCTTTAATTATATTTATGTATTTTTTTATATTTTAAAAATATTAACCATAAACCACTGAAATTATTACGAGAAATATGATGTGAGAATAAAATAAAAATATTAAAAATATAATATATTAAAATATGAACGTATTTCAATTGATAACGAGGAATCAAACTCGGAAGTATGTAATCAAATTTCCGTAAATATATTTTTGGGCAAAATGTCTTACGGAGAAAGCCAACGTCCAAAACAGTTCGTAACCGGATTCTTTGACGGCATACCAGACGCTTCATCGGTGGTGGTTTTACCGGATTCTTTGACGGCACACCAGGCGTTTCATCGGTGGTGGTTTTCCATCCCTAACGCTCCACTATTACTATGCTCTCCCACTTCCTCAATCCACGCGGATTTCTTCGATCCGTTGCCAGCGGTCTCTCACTCTATCCCTCAGCCCTGACTCTCCGGTTCCATTCCTCCCCAATTGGACCATATGGCGAAAACGACCGCTCTGACAACGGATATGAATTTTTCTCCACAACCCAAGTCGCATCCCCATCTCGAGTTCAGAAGGTGATTGCTTCTCAAGCAGACCCTTTACTAGCCAAAGAGATTTTTGACTTGGCAGCGCGCCAGCCTGGTTTTCGCCACTCATATGCGACCTATCACACTCTCATCCTCAAGCTTGGTCGAGACAGACATTTCTCTCTTATGGAAGAGCTCTTGTGTCGACTCAAAAGCCTGGGGTACCCGGTCAAGCCAGGCTTGTTCTCGAGGATCATTCAGATTTACGGGGATGCGAATTCACCCGATAAGGCTATGAGGACTTTCTATTCGGTTATAGAGTTTAACTGCAAACCCACCTCCAAGCACCTTAACCGGGTTCTGGAGATCCTAGTTGCTCGCCGTGGATACCTCCGGCCAGCTTTCGACCTTTTCAGAGTTGCCCACAAATATGGGGTTTCACCCAACACGCGATCATACAATGTAATGATGCGAGCTTTCTGTTATAATGACGAGCTCAGTGTTGCCTACAAGCTGTTCGGCCTGATGTTCAAGAGAGAGCTTATGCCTGATGTTGAGTCTTACAGAATACTAATGCAGGCATCGCTCCAAATTTCGTTGCTAATCTTTCATACGGATCAGTTGTGTTGATTTTGAAATTATTGAAACTGATATCCGAATTTTAGTCGGATGGATCATATGGCTTGTAATTTCATCGTTTTTTAAACTTTCGTGTTGACATCTTGTCATCTGATTGCAGGCTTTATGTAGGAAGAGTCAGGTGAGCAAAGCCGTAGACTTGTTGGAGGATATGTTGAACAAAGGATTTGTCCCTGATACATTGAGCTATACAACTGTGTTGAATAGTTTGTGCAGAAAGAAGAAGCTCCGGGAGGCGTACAAGCTGCTGTGTAGAATGAAAGTTAAGGGATGCAATCCCAATATAGTTCATTATAATACTGTTATCTTAGGATTATGTAGAGAAGGTCGAGCACTTGATGCTATAAAGGTTTTTGATGACATGCCAGCAAATGGCTGTTTGCCCAATTTGGTATCCTATAGGACTTTGGTTAGCGGGTTAAGTGATCAGGGAAGGTATGACGAAGCCACAAAGTATCTGAAGGAGATGATGGTGAAAGGGTTCTCTCCGCATTTTGCAGTTGCTCATTCTGTTATACAAGGATTTTGCAATGGTGGTAAAACTGAAGAAGCATGTGATGTTTTGAGTAATCTTTTAGAGCGTGGTGAAGCTCCACATGTTGATTCTTGGGTAGAGACTGTGCCTAAAATTTGCAATGTTGAGACTGAGAGATTGGGTGAGTTTTTGGATGAAGTGTTGAAGATTGAGATAACACCTCACACAAGAATCGTAGAGGCTGGTGCTGCATTGGAGGATTATTTGGTGAAGAAGTTTAAAGCTAGATCTCAAAGTGGTCGACGCTCTCCCTTTACTGATAGATAAGGAAGCTCTGGTTGATATCTGGGTAAATTTTTGTGCCTGGAAATTGCAACGATGACATGCAGGATTTTGTAAATGTTCAGACAAGGTGTTGAGCTTGATAACCCAAATTAAATGAGGATGACACTAGAGAGGCTGGTTTGGCTTTCTAAAGTTTTCCATTAGCCAAGTTTAAAGCTACATCTTGTTTGTGCTTGACTATCTTCACGTGGCTGGATCATTTAATGCTCAGTTGATCTCCTGAATATGAAGCTCCATGTGAAAGTAAGTGTGCTCCTGTTCAGATACCTTTCGTGGTATAATTGTTTTTGTGAAATATTCACTTCATAGTGTATGGGTGCGGTGAGTATTAATAAAAACTCTAGGTGACATGATCATGTGGATGCTGGAGAATATGCTGAGAAAGAGCAATTGTCTTGGTGTGTTTGACATGAACTTGAATATCCTTTTGGTCTTGAAGTGTGGACACGGTCACACAAGCATAGGCCTTTGATCTTCAGCGTGTGCTGAAATCAGTTTTACTCTTTTATTGTTTTCATGATCTAGAGATTCGAACTTGATAGTCCGAGAAGACTTAACTTTATGAAGCTGATATTCATTGATACCTCTTACCTGTTTTCTCAAATCTGAATTATATCACGCCTGTTGTTCAAGTTTTACATTCAATCCTCTTTGATTTTGAATTGTTGCAGTTCTTCTTCTGGCTGTTACCGGCTGCATGCGTGAAGACAGGTTGGCCCCATGAGCCCTTGATCTTGCGCAGAGCCATCTCCTGAAAGATGGGAGTATTATGACTTTAAGAGGGGTAGATAAAACATATACTGGAAAACACGCTTGAAAGCATCAAACTTGGTCCATTGGCAGGCTACCTTGTGGCCAAGATGATGCTAAAAGATCCATCCCATCTGTATGGGGTCTTTGGAGACTTTGACCATAGACTTGCCAGGAGGGCTTGAAATCAGGCCTTGTAGTAAGATGGTTTCAAAATAGGGAAGGGCTGGACAGAGTGTAGTTCGAAGGAAATAGCCATTCTTTGCACCTGTGGTTGAATTCCAACTTCATTTTGGTCCATCGCATTATTTTTGTTACTATTATTTTTGTCAGCAGCAGCTTATCTTCAAATGGGTTATCCACTAATCTTCTTTTTTTTTAAAAAAGTATTGTAATTAATACAAGCATTTGCACAAAAATAAGGCGCGTTATCTCGGCCACAATCCCCCATGTCACATTCAACCAAAGGCCAACTCCAGTCCCATTTGGAGAGCGCTCCTCACTGTTCAGGATCTCGTGCAGGTTGGGGCCTACAAGAAGATTGGTGATGGGCAAACCACACGCATTTGTGACAGATGGCTTCCCTCTAAGGAGGGGGTACACCTTACCTTTGGTCGATTCCTCAGCACCTACATCATGCCCCAGTTTCTGATTTTATGCTCTCCCCCTCGGCATGGAATGTCTCGCTTTTACACTCCGTCTTTCATCCAGAAGATGTACAACACATTCTCAAAGTGGCTTTGCCAGGGGATGTCTTTTCACGGGACTCTTGGTATTGGGGCCTCTCTCCTTCCGGCCAGTATACAGTCAAAAGTGCATATCATTGTGATGTAGCCCTCTGTCGCCTTGCGCATCCCTCACCTTCGTCTATGATCTCATCTCCTCAAGGTCAAGCGAATAGGCGTTTATGGGCTCTTGATATGCCGCCCCGTGTTCGTCTGTTTGGATGGAAATTGTTGCATGGCGTTGTTCCATGCCGTGCTCTATTGGCCTATCGACTACACCGTCCGGATCTCCAACCCTGTGTTCTTTGTGGCGGCAGTGATACCATCCTCCATGCCCTATATCGCTGCCCTACAGTCCGCTCTTATTGGGATCGCTTGTGCATCCCCCATCCCCCGCCCCTACAAACAGACAACGCGTTTATTGATTGGTTTACCGATTGCGTTGCCCTGCCGCGACATCGTCTTTCCTTGCTTGTCTCGCTTCTTTGGCGTTTATGGTATGCCCGATGCCAGTATGCCCATAACCGTGTCACCACTTTTGAAGCTGGATGGTTTCAGGCGGACTACTTTTTGAGCCTCAGCACTGCTACTTCAGCTATTGCTATATCTCCATCCTTGGCTGCGGCCCGTCTTTTGGCGCCTTGTTTTGTCGAGATTTCTGTTGATGCGGGTCTGGACAGGTTTGGTCGGTTTGGCCTTGGGGCTGTCGCGGTTTACCAGAATGATGTTATTGGAGCGGCATTGATGGGAGGTTTGACGGCTTCGGATCCGTCACATTTGGAGGCAGCAGCACTTCAGTTAGGCCTTGACCTTGCCAAGCAATATCAGTATTCTCATGTGAGGCTCCTGTCTGACTGCAAGAATGTGGTTGATTACTTCTCGAGCTTTGGTCAGTCCGGCCTCTCTGACAATGCAAAACTAGTGCTCCACCATGCTTTGGCCACTTTGGCCCCTCTACAAGATGTCCAATGCTATCACGTTAGTCGTCTAGATAATTTAACTGCACACAACCTAGCGTCCTTAGCTAGAAAATTGCAGCTCTGTGCGAGTTGCTGGAAGTCTGCTGACTTCCCATCCTATGTACTTGACATTTGCTCTTGATCTATATAATATATGATATTTCAAAAAAAAATACAAGCATTTGCACAAACTTTCCTGTTCTCGCTGAATTTCCATCCTGCGGACATCCCATTAACGTACTTGATTTTAAATCCTAACATATATCCTCCCCAGTGTATTGTTTACTATTTGGAGATGTCATATAATTTCTTTATTTAACATATAGGATAAAATAATTTTCAAAATTTAATTTATCCAAATGATTCCTTACATGATAAACCATATGTTATAAATTTTAGTTTTTTGAAATTATTTTATCTTATATGCTTAGTATTGATGACGAAGGGAGTATAAAATAAATGATGAGTGGTAGAAGAGAGTTTTGAGGCCCCGGTGTGGAGCTCTTTAAAACTGTGGCCCCAACAGCCAAGGGCGGACTGAGAAGGGGGGTCGGGGTCGTGTCTCTCAAAAATTTTGAAAATTAGTTATATGCTCTTATATATTTTTGAAAAAAATACAAAAGAATATATTGTTTTAAAGGATGTTATTGTCAAAAACAAAATTTACCCTTCGAAACAAAGTTTCTGGATTCGCTATTGCTGACAGCAGATTAAGATTGTTCCTAAGGGAGGTTCCTAGTTGTGATTCTTGGATTTGGGGCTGACAAAGGGAGGATACTTCTTGTTCGATTAGCATATTATGTGGCACTTAGTAGAAGTAGTAGATGGGAGGCTGGTGGATTGGAAAAAAGTTCAGAGGTGCGACCTTTCTTCTAGAGTGCGGCTTTTTGCCCGAAAGTTATTGCATTGTATAGTGCCTTGTTGTATGGTTGTAGTTAGAATATGTGCAGGGATGGGTGATATGTGATGTGGTCTATGGGGAAAAGGGAATCCTTATCCCATATATTTTTCCAATGTTCAAGTATCAGGATTGTCTGGGGGATGCTTGGTATTGACAGGTCTATGCCTAAAGGTTAGTGGATTGGTTCTTTTGTTTTTGCCTTCGAGAAGAGATAGGTAAGGTTGGTGACATGGTTTGACTGCTATGGGATATATCGTTTGCTCATTGCCAAGTTCTTAATGGGCAAGCAAGCACCTATTATAGTGGTGGGATGGGAGCAATCTCGTAATTTCCTAGTGATGGCACAAGGTTCATGTGGATAGATTCTAAGGAGTTCTCTTTGTTGCCTGATGATGTGGATGGACAATGGGCATTGGTGTGGGTTGATGTTAGGATAACACATGGTGCAGGCTACGGCTTAGGGATGGTATGTAAAGACTACAATGGTAAGATCTTGAGATTGGCATCGTATGGTGGCAAAGGTATCTCGTCGTCAAGTGTGGTAGAAGCTAGAGCTTTGATTTTGGGATTAAGGGCAACACATGGGGTGGAGAAGCAAAAGGTTTGTCTATGCACTGACTATCTTCCATTAGTGCAAGTTTTTAAGGGCAGGGGTGACGTTTGTATGCAAGTTAAAGGTATTTTAGATGATGTTAAAGTTTGGTGTTCTTTATTTGTTAAGGTACATTGATAGTATGTTCGTAGGGTTGACAATGTGGATGCTCATATCTTAGCTAGGTAGGACAAGCATAGTAGGGGTACTAGATGGTGGTTGGGTGACATAGTTAGACAGATGAATTATCTAGTATTTTGAGATATAGATACAAGTTGATGGTTTAAAAAAATCAGCGTCTATCAATTAGATGAATTCATCTTCAACAATAAAATAGTGGTACTAATAAATCATTATCATCTTCTATGGGTTATCAACGGAGCCTAAGAGCATGCACAACAGTTGATCGATAATGGGTTCTCAGACTTTTTCTTATTTTCTTACTTTATTTAGTTTTTATGTTTCCTTTTTATTTTTGTATATACCCCTCACATGGCTCTATTCCCATTGGAAGAATGCGACGAAATAGCAACGGACCCGTCCATCACCATTCTTTTAAATTATATCGGGCGCCGCTTCATTCCTTCTTTCCTTTCCATTCTTTTCTTCCACTGTTGCGTACGCTCTGTGCTCCCTCACACCTATACTCCAGCGAAAATACAGAGCAACATAATTCCACCGTCTGCATTGTGGCCACCGCATTTCCTCCAACAATGACCACGACCACCAGCCTTCCTTTCGTGATTGTGAAGATCAATTTCTGCAAGAGGTAAGTGTGTAAAAACCCTAATTTGGTAGAAACTTAAAATTAGTTTAGGGATTTCTGAAATTGTGGGTGCTATAAAATCATGATAATTATTACATTGGTGATGTAAGACAATTGTAGTTGTTAAATTTAGGCTTTTGTTGATGTTTTGACTAATTTCTAGGGTTAGTTTAATATACCGTATTTTAAAAAAATTATTGCATACAATTGTTGATTTATTATGTTAGTATGTAGTATGTTTTTATTGCAAAATTATATACATTAAAAGAGACAAAATAATGTAGTCAAGTTGATTGAATGATAAAAATGTAGATATGTGGTAGTTTAATATTAGAAACAATAGAAGAATCACAATAACAATACAAAAAAAAAGAATAATAGAATTTTAGTGTAATTTTAATACTAGAAAGATAGAATAGTCACAAAAAAAAAGTTAACACTACATCTATAATAGAGTAGTATAATTATCAAAGGGAAGTTTAACACTACAAAACAAGATGAGAAAGTCAAGTAGACACATGATGAAAAATTAAATGAGATAATAGATAGAGGCTAAGGGCATCTACAATCGTAGAGAGTTTTTTACCTTGTTTTAGGTGTCGTCAACAAAATATATTATTTTATTATATAAGAAATTCTCAACTCTACAATGGTAGAGTTCCTTGGCATTCTCTCCCCTCTCATCCATAATTTTTACTTTAGGAAGATATTAGGACTTTTATTTATTTTAATTAATATTACAACGTTATAGCCAATAGGATTGATTTGCTGCTTAAATAAGCAAGGATGAGAGCGAATTAGGGTGGATTCCACACTACTACAACAATATTTATATTTTTTTATTTATCTAAGATGGTGGAATCCTTACACTACAAGAAAAAGGCTAGTCAAATAGAATGGACTACCGCTTCATTTGCTACTAGAGTTTGACGGTTTTAGTGTGGTAGTATTATATTCACATGTGTGGTTCTGACTAAAGCCATGTGCGTGCGGCCTGACCATTCTTGGGGCACACATCAAGAATCGAACCCGCGACGTATGGATATATCATCTCTAACCATCTTTTAATTCAGACTAATGTATCAAGGATCGAACCCGTGATGTATGGGTATAAACAAACCCCAGACCAATGGCATCGATCCTGCAATGTGTGGGCTAGATAGATATTATCTTAACCATTGGGTCGTAATAGTTATTCGCGAGTCAGGCCGCACGCAACATTGATGCTCTAAATATAAATGATAAGTTTTTCCGAGATATGATCGAACAATGGATATGTAAAAATTAATAAAATGGATGTAGGTCTGACTAAGCAACATTGATATTTTAATTTACATAGTATTACAACATTAATTTTGTATGGTCAAAATAATAAAAAATAAAAGTGTAACACCCCGCCTGCTAATCCCGTCATTACCGTCTATTCATCCCAAACTTCTATACAAATGCAGCGGATAATCCATACACAACGACGGGTGCTACAATGCCGTTAGTCACCCACGTGACTAACAAGGCCTACTACCAATACAGCATCGGTCTGATGGACCGGAATAACCGAGTACAAACAAATACAATCCAAACTCGAAATTCAAAGCAAGTATACATGATTCTCCATTCAAACCGTACTTAAGTTTACCATCCGAGATACCGAGTTCTAAGGCATAAATCCAAAATACAATACCTTTCACGAGCTTCTACAAACTATCAAGAGTCTAGCCTCTTACCCATATTCTCACAATTCTACATGATTACCCAATACATAAGGGTGTACCACTTGGTACACCGGCAATTTAAATGGGCTACAAGCCCGTATACAACAGTTCACTATTCTAGGTAATCCCTAGCTAACTAAGCACGACAGTCCGAACTCACACTCGACTCCTTAGCTTTGTCGGGTACCTGAAATAAAAACGGTGCCCCTAGGGGCTCAGCAAAGCTGCATATGACTTCCGCATACCCCACGTACTAGCGAGGGTGCGCCAACTAATTGGTCGCCAACACGCGGTTCGTTTTATATAAAACAACATGCTAAGTCAAATAAATTCACAATCATCAACCAAGGTTCAACCTCAATCAAACTTCACAATGGGTTAGCCCAATTACCATCCGGTTTAATCGGATGTCATATCTCCATACTCAAGGTCAACAACTCAACAAATCCAAGTCTTCCTCAATCAATTTCCTTCTCTTGCCAATACTCAATGTTAAGTCGGTATGACCTCCGGGCAGGGATAAGGCTATCCCACTACCGGGCTTAAGGTGACCCACTTAACCAGGTTGCTACCCATTTAAGGGGTTTGGGCCGTGGAAAAGATTATTGCCAAGAATCGATTAACAATCTCTCTTGTTACCTCATCCTCACGCGTGGCCGAAACTATATCGGACTCCTCAAATTCTCAAATCCAAATTCTCAAAGTTTGAATTTTAGATGGTTAGGGAGTTAGTGAGAAGTCACAACAAACAGTCAAGCTTTCACAACCAATCAACAATTCAATCAAGGTCATCATAACCAATCAAACAATACTTCACTTTCAACCACAACCTTCCAATTCAGCCACAATTCAACCAAGGAACCACACTCTCAACTAGTGAGAAGTGCACATTCAAATCCAAGATTTCATCTACAATCATATATTCATGAATTATACATCTTCACATCCCAATACAATCCAACAAGTTACTTTGCATTACAAACATAAGGAAATACAATAGGTCCGATTCGTGCGTTTTATCTTGTTTAGGTGATAATACAAGGCACACAACAAACAAGTCGAGGTAACCTCGTTAGGATACAGGGCATGAAGAAATCATACCGTTCACCGTAGTTGTTCGATCCCCGATTCTCCTTCGGATTCCAATCATTCAAATCCTATAACATTCGTAGAATCGGACGGTTAATTCTCTATAATTAACCTAACTCTTTAATCTTTAGAGTTTCCCGACTTACAATTACTTACCCCCTTACATTTCAAACTTATTTACATTTGTTACTTACTTCTCACTCTCTTCTAGCACTTGTTTATACATCTTAGGACATTTATATGTCACCAAACAAGTCCTAACCAACATCTAAGATCAATACCCATCAATCCCCTATGGTTTAAGACCTTAAAAACTCATTCCGTTGATTTTTGTGCTTGGTCCGGGACATGGTCCGGGTCTATAGTCCCGGACCTAAGCAAAACTTCACTTACGGCCTTTTTTTAACATTGGTTCGGGACATGCTCCGGGTCCCTAGTCCCGGACCACTTTATTTCTGAACTTTCGGGGCTTTTTTCGTGTTGGTCCGGGACTTGGTCCGGCCCCTAAGTCCCGGACCCTGCTAAAAAGCTGTCAAAACTTCATTTTTCAACCCCTAATCCCACCTTAATCCTTACCTAATCATTCCATAATCTCTCCACATGTTTTCTACATGTTTAAACACTCTAATACACTCTTAATCATGCTCTAAATCCTTGGTCCAATTCATTACCCAACTCGTGCTCAATTCATGTTTAAATTACATAGATTTCCCACTTACATCCTCCAAGAACATGCATTTATTCTCTAGCCTTCTATGCTACAGATTTTGCTCCTCATTCTTACTCAATTCTTGTTCCACACTAATGCACTCCCAATACACAACTTACAACATCTTCTTCTACTCTAGTTCCCAAAGTGATTAGTTACACAAATTTTACTCTAAAATACACCTAGTCACCCTAGGTTCTTTCTCCTCATAAACCACTTAAGTCACCTAGTTCCCAAGTAAATTTTGATAGAGGTTCCCCTAAATTTTTAACATTGCCCACACACCATTTCAGCTCACAACCCATTTCCAATTTCCCCATCAATCTAAGCACTACTACACTCTAAATTTTCCTACACAAACATCATCTATTTCTCATGGTTATCCAAGTTTGTAATCATCCCTCAAGAGCTCCAAAATGCTTAATCCTTTTCCTCATTATACCATTACTCAAAACAATATAAATTTCCTCAATTTCAAGCACCTAAAATCTGTTTCAAAAGTCACACAAAACTAACTCAAGGTAAGTGCATTTACCTTAAATTTCTAGCTTTCTTTGCTTTTCTTCCTTTCTCCTTATTCTTCTCCTTTTCTTAGTTCTGGTTCTTGGCTCCCAAACCGGTCAATGCTACATCCACCCACACATAATTAATACTAACTTAGAAAACCAACCTTTAAACTAACCTAGAATCTAACACACATTAAGGCTTAAAGGAGTTCTTACCTTGTGCTTCTAGGTGAGATTTTTGGAACAGCAAAATAGCAAGGTTCCAGCTCCAAAATGGGAGTTAAAAACGGCTGGAATGAGGGAGAAAACAAGAGTTCAACATAGGATTTTCGTTTTACAAAAAATGCTAGAAAAAGATGGATTTTAAGACTCTTTTTACCTTAGAACAACAAGGAGATGGAGGAGACCAAAGTGCTCTTCCTCAAGCTTCAAAATGGCCTACAGCCATGGGGATGAAGATGGAGCTTTTGAGTTTTTAAAGGGTGGAAAATGAAGCCCAATAGGAGAGGAGTTCAATGGTACCTTTTTTGTAGAGTTTGGAGGTGATTTAAGCCTTCAAAAATGGAAGGAAAGTGTTGAGCTGGTGGGGGAGAACACAAGTCGCCATTGGAGGGGAGGAAGAAGAAGGTCTGAAGAGGGGGAAAAACATGGGCGAGAGAGCTGGTAAGGGAGTGAGGAGGAGAGAGATTAACAAAAGTGATTTTTACTTTTATTTGTCTTGTCCTTTAGTGCATAAAGTAAATAAAGAAGAGGGGGAGGAGGAGCTGGGCGTCTCACACTCACACACACAATTAAAATTCTGATTTTTATTTGCAAAATGGACATGTTTGTAACACCCCGGATTTTCTAACGTTTTATTAAGTCAATTATTTAGCAATATAGATCGGATATTAATACGCAACAGAAATAAATCCTAAATCTGGAGTATTATCCACACTCGCAACTAACGAGTGCTAAGGCTTTAACCAACATTTAAATATTCCAAACCAATATTATTAATAAAAGGAAACCGCTAAAGTTATAACAGTCCTCAACAAGAGAGTCTCAAAATTTAGACAAAATTATTCATAAGTACTTAGTCTAGCGGGTCGTCGTCCCATCCCTTTAACTTTATTAGGACCTGTGGTAGAAAACCAAACAAGCAAACAAAGAGCCACGATAAAGTCAGGAAAATTGAGTAAGCTACCACTTCACTACGTAAAAATCATTTTCTCTTTGAAAACAATTTAACAATATAGCAATGCATCAACATACCAATCATTTTAACCATGTTATCACATAAACATAAAGTAAACTTTGTAAAATATTTCACAAATGCTTCATTAATAACTCAAGAATATATATATATATATATCCAGATTAATTAAATTATCTTCCTTGTCCCAACGCGCAGCCATGACAAAACAACATCTCTCACTCTTGGGTACAACACGCAACTGTAATCTAGACCCCAACACGCAGCCGGGACAACCTGTTGGGCAAAACAGTGGTTAAACTATCTTGCTAACTATGGGCAGTGAACCCAATCATTGTAGTACAACAAGGTCGTATCCACAGGGACTTCGTAACTATCTAGCTAATTATAAGCTTAGTAAATGTGCAAGAGGATATATACAAAAGTGCATAATTGTAAATTAGGGGTTTTGGGTTTTTGGGTTGTAATTGGAGAAATAAAGGAAAGCAATAAACACTAAACTATCTAATCTAGGATAGGTGTAGCTCGGGATAGGATATTCGCACCCGTCATCCCCTTTCTACCAATGGCTGAACCTCGAACTCATAGCTAAACAAGAGGAATTTAATTAATAACCAAATCCCGGTCTATTAATCCTAACCAATTTAACGGGGACTGAATGCTCGTTCAAATCCCCAATTCAATCAGAAGCATTAAGCACAAATCTACCCTAAGTTGCAATGAGAACCTCATCTCAAAATCAGTGAAAATCGGCTAACATTGATTTAGTCCCCAACGGTTTAGGTTTCTATCTCAGAATATCATTTTGATAGAATCCCACAATAATGCTCAACTAATCGGTAGGCCAAACCAACCAATTTAACAAATAGAAGACAAATTGAGCAAAACCCTTAACAAATCCCCAAATCATGAGCAACGAGTTTAGAAGTCATAAACACTCAATAATCATCTTCATTAAGCTCAAAGACTAAAATAAAGCACAAACACAAGTTCAAGATTCAACAATGGAGTTTAGGGATTTTGGGACAAAATCCCCAATCCCTAGCTACAAATGATTCTACACAGCCATAGAGAAAAGAAAAGCATAAAAGGGAGAAGAAGAAACCATTAATGAAGCTTGGAAGCTTTGGAGAAGGTGAGCTCTTCTCTCTTCTTTCTCCTCTCTTCTCCTCTTCTTTCCCTTCTTTTTCGCCCTTTCTCTGTGTTTTCGACTAGTGGAGTCGTGGTTGAAGAATGGGGAGAAGTGTCCCCAAAATCCCCATTTTAAAACTCAAATCTGGGCAAAAATACTCGTCGGACCGCCCCACAGGGGCGGTCCAAAGGGGCGGTCCACACCAGAGGCGATTTTCCGTGTTCCGAAATTGATTGGACCGCCCCACAGGGGAGGTCCGGACCAGAAGCAAAGAAAATGCTTTATCTTCTTCGTTTCAGCTCCGATTTTGGATCCGTTTGCGCCCACGCGTTCCTCTCTTCATCTACTTTACTCCTATCTATGTTATTCCTCCTTTTAAACAATAAATGTGTAAGACACCAATGAAACATAAAACTAGAGGAAAACAAGCCAGAGTGGAGAAATGAGCATGAAAAGTGTTGATTAAACATATGAAACACTCCCCTAAAACATGCTCATTTAGACACTCATCACAACCTCGCCACTAAATCCTTAAGTGTGCACACCCCCCAATAGTTCAAAAGACTACGGAGTAGATCTAGGGATAACTGTGTCCTAATGTGGCCCACAGTATCTCAACTTATGCGTCCTAATGCGGCCCGCATCTATCACTTTATCCATGTGTCCTAATACGGCCCACATGTACCATGGTATAACTTTCTTACAGTTTCTTTATTCATTGTTATCATCCAACTTATAATTAAAATCCACATATACCACCAAAATTCAATCATGCCACAATAATCATGACTAAATAATTGCCATCTCACATAATCATATCATTAACATTTCTTCATCTCTTTCCTCTAAAAATAATATCCAATTAATCGCCATATAATAAACTGCGCACTTAAATATTTCTAGTAATCATTATCATAAATAATTTGTTCCCAAAAATAATAATCACTCACAGATAAAAATCGCAACCAATACAAAAGGATTTATTTTACACAGTTAATACAAGTTCGTGAACGCAGTAACTTACCTGAAATCTAGAAACGATCCGCACAACCCAACACGAACTCAATTACTGCTCCTGGCTAACAAACTCAGAGCCTTTTTTTTCCGTCTGACTGAGTGGGAAGGTGAGGGAGAGAGGGTTTTTTTTCCTAGCAGTAGGAGTATCGAGAGAGACCAGAGTGAAACATGTTCAGAAGCTTAAAGAAATATTCTGGGAGAGATGAGAAAGATGACAGTGTGGGGGTTGGAGTACGGCTGAATGGAACCATTGGACAGGAAATAAAAGAATGGTAGAGGGAAATCAAAGAGAGTCACGGAATACCAACTTGGTTCATTAACGGAAGGAATTTAAACTGGTTAAATAACTTACAGAAAACCAATAGTTGCAAAATATGGAAGGTAAAACGTATTTTATTAAATAAAGTCAGAAATGTGAGAGGTTATAAATTATGTAAATAAAGTTAGAAAATGCTAAAAGATTAAACTGATTAATTAAAACTGACTCATTTAATATGGTAAAATCAGTAGTAGTTTAGATCATAACATTATTATCGTAAGTCCGTTTTAAATAAATATATATATATATAGCGAATTAACCAGAAAAATACGATTATTATTATTACGACAATAAAAAACACAACTGACTTATACTTTGAAAACAGGTTAATTTAATTAATACAAATTATCTTATTAAATACTGTATAATATGCTCGTAAATAATATAATATTCTCGTAAACTACATAATATACTTGTAATCTATATGATATATTTGTAGCTTTATAATATATGAGTAAATAATTTGACGTACTTATAAACCATGTAGTATACTTGCAATTTATGTCATATATTTATCGTATTCTAAAATTTTAGGAGCTTATTTATGCTTTCACCCCGCAACTTTCATTTTTTTTTGCATTATTCACCTCCGGAACCCGTTTTCCGGAATTTTCTCGTCTAATTAATTTTATTGGTTCTAGACCTTCATTATGGTTTTATAATGACTATTTGGTTGACCAAAATTATTACAGGTCTATTTAACCCGCTTAAAGTCGTGTTTTCCCAATTTCCTCGAAAAACGCGCTTTAAGGTTCGTTTGTGTTTTTAATCCATTTTAAGGATCCGTTTTCTACGGGAATTGTTCCCTCATGTTTATTTAGGCATAATTAAGCCTTAGGAATCAATTTAAGATCCTACCAAGGTTATGTACCTTGTATAATTGCTTAGTGCACATTTTTACGTTTTATTACTTTTACGCTTTTCTTCCTTTCTTTTCGTTTTACTTCTTTCACTAATGTACTTAAGGCATAGTTAAGCCTCTAAATTTTATATTAGCATAATTAATCACCCTAATTATGTCCGGGGTATTTCAAAAAGTATATGTTGGCTTAAAATTGTATAATATTTTTAAAAATAAACATATATATATATCATTGACAAAAACTTTAAACATTTATAAATTTTATATATATAGTTTGTATTTATTTTGAAAATTTTAACCAACACGCCAACTAATTTAAATTGTTATTATTTATTGAATTTTATTAATTTATGTGATTTTTGTAAATTAAAAGAATTATATAGTTAAATGTATAAAAACTACACAAAATTTAAAATTTATATGCATATATATATATATATATATATATATATATATATATATATATATATATATATATATATATATATATTTACTAATTTAAATTATTTTGACAAAAAAAATATATTAATTTTGTAAATTTTAGCCAACATATGTACTAGTTTAAATTATTATTACATGTACACTATTTTATAATTTATTAATACGCGTGCTACTTTCAAAGTTAAAAATATTATAAGTATCAAAAATATATTATGTTATGTATATCTTATATGATAAATAAATTCTTGTAGTGGTATGTAGTATTAATTAATTTTCACGAATTCGACAATTTTTGTTTACTTAAAGTTCTTTTTAAAATTTCAATAGCTAAAAGTTAGTAAAATATACTAAAGTACTATATTAAAAAAACTATAAAAAAGTAATATATTTATATAAGAAGATAATATATCAACTATGGTAGCAGCAATATAGGTTAGTATTCTGAATTATGTAGTAATCACACGTTAAAGTTATAAGACAATAATACTTTTATTAACGCTTACGAATATTAGCTATCATTTCTTATATTCTAGCACAATATCAAGTGAAATTTCATCAGCGTTATTAGTCAGTAGCAATTTCGAAACTTAAGATAGTATCAATTTAGCTACTTGCTAAAAATAGTTGCTATCATAGCCAAAATAGTAGCACAATAGCAACCGTAATCAAGTGTTAGTAGCAATTTCATAATTTTGCTTATCTACATGGTCGTAGCAACTTTTAAGATAGTAGCTAGTTAGCTATTTGATTAGAATCTTTTGGCTACTGTTGCTCAAATAGTAGCATAATAGCTACCGTGATTGAATTAACATCAACCAAGTAGTAGCAATTCATTAATTTAGTTACCGATATTGGTAGTAAAATTACTTTTACTAAAACTACCGGAATGAAAGATAAAATTGCTACTATTGATGGTAGCAATCTTGTAAGGCGGTAAACATTTAGCTATTGGCTAAAAGTTTAGCTACCATTGTTGTTGTGGTAGCACAAAAGCAACCACGTTGTTGATAACATCAAAATCAGTAGCAATTTTCCAATTTAGATACCAATATATGTGTAGTAGTAATTCATCGGTAGCCATAACATGGTAGCAGCCATAACATGGTAGCACAATTGCAATTAAGAATTTATTAGCATACAAAATCAGTAGTCTTTTGATTAAATAACTACCAATTTAAGTACGGTAGCAATTTTGCTTATAAGTTGATAGTAGCGCAATGACAACCACGTTTGGATTATCATCAACTGTCTGTAGCAATTTCAGACTTTAGTTACCGATGTTGGTAGCAAAATTATTTTTACACCAACAATAAAGCTGGAGGAATGTATAGCTACTATCGACGGTAGCAATTTTATGTAACAGTAGCAATATAGCTACCACATGAATATTTTGCAACTAGCCATAACATGGTAGCACAATTATAACCAATAATTTATTAGCATACAAAATCAGTAGCCTTTAGAGTAAATAACTATCAATTTAAATACGGTGGTAATTTCGCGGTAGCAAAATTCCCTTTTCTTGTAGTGTACAAGAGAAACATGATGAGCAGAGAAGTTATTATTAGAGAATAGAGAGCAAGATTCATTATTTCAAATGTAATAGAGATTAACGTATAGATATGGTTGAAATTTCGAAACAATTTTCCTTCATTTTTTTAATACTTAGTGTGAATGATTTGAGCATTGTTGTACACACTATATAATGTTTTAAATATACATGATAGTACCCATGTATCCATTGGATGCATCATGATGTGAAGATGTTTACACTTTTGAAGATTAGTTCCAGGCAAAATTGTAGGGCTATCTTTTGGAGCTAGATGCGTACACACTATTTATACACACTCATTCAAGCAAGGATGAGCATGACAACAATGTGTCAATTTGCTCAAAGGCCGAGGACACTACTGTAAGTGTTTTTATAAGAACTCTTCTAAACATTTGTATTACATTCAATCATATTGAATAACGAAAAATGAAAGTTATCATTGTGTTTGTGACTATGAAGTATAAGTACGAAGATCTGTTAGATGCTGCCACTCAAGTGTTGGACACACTTCAAATGATCTGTCAGCTCAGGCCACACCCGTTGACCATAATAGATTTTTTTATAAGGCTGCCAAAGGTAAATCATAAAAGGAGAAGGTCTACGGTATGGGCGAGTTAGCACCAGAGTATTTCCCTAACTTATTCTACAGCACCGACGCCTGCTCATCACGTGTTACTGGTTACGACTAGAGTATGTGACTTGTATGAGTCACTGAAGTCCGACTTGGAGCGAGAGCTGCTTTTGAAAATAGATGACAATTAGGGAGCAGATAAGTGTTGAGGAATGGATTGCAATCCGCGAGACTGAGAGAGATATTGTCCGTCAGGAGCTGCATCAGTGTCCATAGGGTGTTAACTACAATTAGCTGGCCATATTGGGCCCATTGGGAGGTGCGGTAGGTGGCTCTGAAGATCCATGTTGTGCTGGTGGCTAGATGGGTTACTGTCTGGGGGATGGGCATGGATGGGAGCACGAACGTGGTTGATGTAGCTAGCTAGTTTTGTTTGTGTGACATTGGAAGTTTTTGTTGTTGTATTATGTTGACACATGATCATAGTCTTGTTAGAACTAGGCACTGTTATATTACCTAATTCTACAAATATTTTTATGTGTTTCACTTCTTAAATAAAGATCTTAATTTAGTACTGATTATAGTGAATGTATTATATATTATAGGTGAACAATATATTACAAGTGAATAACATATTATAGGTTAATAATATAAATAAAACTTTTAGTAATTCCCAAACATATATGGGATGGATACAGAATCATATGTTCGTCTTTATTTAGAAACGGATTAGAGACAGATATGTGTTGAAACACCCGCGAATTTATGAGTTAGGACAAATATAAAATATGGTAGTAATGGATAGCCCGAGGTTAATAACGTTAGTGCCCGGGGAAGTTGGAACGATTTCTTATGTTGTTTTCTTTTCCCTTCTTAAAAGGTTTATAATTACCTACCGAAGCGATTACAATTATCTATAATTTCCTCACCCTTATTATTATTATTATTATTATTAATTAATATTACTTCAACCTCTCTAGACGGTTCAACATTATTTAAGTTCCCAATTGATTAATCTTAATTCCTAGAGTTCAAATCCAATTTTACTCTCTCTTGATAAATTAGCATTAATATATTAACCCCTTATTCTCCTCCTAATATTTTATTACTAGTATTCTAGATCCTTCTTTAACGTTGTTACTTTTCTTTTGCTAAGAATTCCTGATTTTGTTTTACTATATTTCTATTTATTTCTAACTTACTTCTATATCAAATAAATGTTTATTAATTCTTCTCTAGATATGTTATTCTCCTTCTTATCTTGTTACAACTACTAAATTATTTTTCTTCTATTATTTTGAATTGGAAATTATTTAACTAATTATTTCAAAACTGATATTGTTAGCTACCCCGTTCTTTCTTCCGGTTTTCCACAACGACAAGTACTAGTTAGTGGAACTTATTTAAATTATTCAACATTTCCTTTTCTTCAAAACATATTATATTATTTCTGGTCAAAAAACATATTATTATTTGTCTAATTAATAGCATTTCTCTAAATTCTACAAATTATTTCTATTTAAAACATCAATCTCCTTCATATCTATTCATCCTCAACACGACATTTCTACGCTCTTACTTCGACTGAAATATTCACGCTTTTCTTCCTGACGTGGTCAAATCACTTCCCTGGTGCCAGATAGGAATTCGTTGGGTAAAGTGTTCTGCTTAGTCAGATTAATAAATTAATTGATTGTGTTGGTAGACCCTAATTGTTGGTTATATATATACACCTAGACTCCGATTACGCCGACGAGTGCTACCAATAGTCCTGAGAAGTTGATTTCTTGAAGTGGATTGATCGTTCAAGTAAATCTCTATGCTCATGTTTGTCTGGTTTCGTGATTTGCGATTGAGGAAAAATGTTTATGACTCAGATGTGATTTCTACTGAAAGAGGATTTATTCTCGGATTAAGGTTTTACAATTTGGGATTAATTCCCGCGCTTTGGGATTGGTGGATTAGAATAAATTTTGGTGGTGGTTTGATTGAGGTTTGTTTTTGTAGTATTTCACAGGATTTACTATTATGTCTGGGAGCCCATAGGTGCTCCCAATTATTATTATTTGTAGTGCACACAACGTTGCAGTTAAGCTCTATGATCTACTCTATGTTACTACTGTTTCATAGGGGTGTGCGCACTTAAGGACTTAGGGTGAGGTGGTTGTTTGACGGTCCCATAGGTGAGTGTCCTTGAATAATCGTTTGGGGTCCCATAGGTGACCCCGTATTTGGAAGTTGTGGTTGGCTCCTGTTGAAAGCTCTCTACTATTGTTTGTATTGGTTACTGTGTTTTCTGAAAAAATCATTCTAATGTTCAATACTCCCTTCTCGACTGATTGGCAAAAGTTAAAATGAACTTCAAAATGTATTCTACATATTGAGGTAGACTTTGCTCAGTTTATCTGGTTTGCGTGATCCCTTCGCATTTCTGTCTGTTATTTTCTTATCGCAGGTATTGATGGTTGATTTTGGGGACCGGGATTGCGCTCACATAGAATAAAGAACATGAATTGCTTTGAGACATTATTTGAGTTACAGTGTTTAAGAATCAATATGTTGGCTTTTATGATACATTACCATCGTTATTTTGGAGCTTATGCATTATAAGTTTAACAGTTACTTTCGTTGCTTATTTTTGGTTCATTAGCCTGAGCACCCAGAGGGTTTAGGTGTGGCGGTAATACCCTGGATGATTTAATTCCGCTGTTTTTTTTTTGAACATAAAGAGTAAGCTTTGTATTTATACCAAATATTTACAACCTAACATCCAACTATACCACCCCAATGAATTATTTTAGGAACTCCAAAAGACCAAAACTCTCACAAATCCTCACATTCTTTCTAGTTACAGGGAAAGAAAATTTGCCCCATCTCATCTTTAACTCTGATTGAATATTCACAATACAACTTTCCCTATCCACCGGTTTTTTCGAAAACACCGCTTCATTACGAGTTTTCCAAATGTAGTAAATAGTAACTCCTACCGCTGCACATCTCAATCTATACACCAGACTAGTACTTCTATGAGCTCTCCAAAGACAGGCCATACAGTCCAAAAACCTAACAGGTAACTTACATCTTAGCCACTTGTGCAGAATTTCTCTGAACACTCTCTACTAAACTCACATTCAAAGAACAAATGATCCCTGGACTCTAGTTGACCACAAAATTCACAATTCCCATCAGCAATCAAGTTCCACGCTCTTAGCCTGTCTTTACTCGCCAGTCTATTTTGGCAAGTAAGCCACCAGATGAAACTGGCATGCGGAGTGCAGTAACTTGTCCAAAGGATACGGTCCCAACCATTACCCTTAGGAGAAGGGTACATCATCTCATATAGAGCTTTTGCAGGGACTTTACCTTTCTCTTCAATCATCTCGTCAATCTCAGATTGCAAGCCCAATCTAATCAATTCATCTCGAATTCTAAGACAACTCTTCCACCAGTAAGCATGTGAACCTTTCATACTGACTGTCCAAAAAGTGTCTCTTTTTAGCAAGTAGACCCTCCACCATCTGCTAAAGGCCGATTGGAACCCATTACCCTCTGCAGAGATCAACAAATTACTCAAGAGAGATGCTTTATTCCACCCTAGCACTTCCTTAAAGCCCAGGCCTCCAATGTTTTTCGGCCTACAAACCTTACTCCAGGCAACTGGAGCTTTTCTCCCGGTCAAATCACCACACCAAAGGAAGGACCTACACCTCTGGACCACCATTTGGACAACATTTTTAGGGAAAAGGAAAACATTAGCCCAAAATCTTTGAATACTTAGCAGAGTACTTTCGACCAGCTGAAGCCGACCAGCATAGCTAAGTTTCCTTGCAGCCCAGTGGTTTATCTTCGCAGTAATTTTTCCAATCAGGGGAAGATAGTCATCCTTATTAAGCCTATGAGTAGACAAAGGAACTCCCAAATATTTCACAGGCAAAGCCCCTTCCTCAAACCCAAGCACTTCAATAATTTTCCTTTTATTCTCCTCGCTAACCCCCCCCCAAAGAACACCTTGCACTTCTGATGACTTACCAGCAACCCTGAAGCACTAGAGAATTTATCAATGATCCCCTTAATAATTTTGATAGACCCCACGTCCCCACGGCAAAACACTAACAGGTCATCAGCAAAACATAGATGATTCAAACCCACTCTACTACACTTAGGATGGAAATTAAAGTTGGGGTCCTCCTTAGCATCAGCTAACAACCGACTCAGATATTCCATGCATAACACAAATAACAAAGGAGAGAGAGGGTCACCTTGACGTAATCCTCTTTCCCCCTTAAAGAAACCACAACTTTGCCCATTAATCAGAATCGAATAATAAGGAGTAGAAACACACCTCATTACCCATCCTACAAACTTCTGGTGGAAACCCAGCCCTTCTAACACCTCTTGGAGGAACTCCCAGCTAACACTATCATAAGCTTTGTGAATGTCCACCTTAAAAGCACACCGGGGGGAAATGTTTTTCCGGTTGTACCCCTGAATAATCTCTTGGCAAAGCAGGACATTATGTGCAAGACTCCTGCCTGAAACAAAAGCTCCTTGGCAGTCACTAACGATCAATGGCAAAACTTCTGAAATTCTTGATGTAATGATTTTAGATAAAATCTTATAAATAACATTACAGCAAGCAATGGGTCTCAAATCAGTAACCTTAGTTGGATTAACAACCTTAGGTACTAGGGAGATTAAAGTAGCATTAACTTGCTTCAAGATCTTCCCTTTAGCAAAGAAATCTTTCACCGCTCTACTGATATCACCCCCAATAATGCTCCATGAAGACTTAAAAAATAAGGAATTAAACCCATCGGGGCCAGGGGCTTTTGTATTCTTGATAGACCTCAGAGCATCTGTCAGAGGAAATATATGTATATGCAGATCAATATCACAAAATATGGGCAAGTGGACCCAATCGAAGTAGTAGATAACGAGTGTCGTTCCACCAGGAAATTGATTATCTATTTCCCTAGTTTCGGTATTTGGTAACGGAATAATAAATGAGTAAAGGGGGGGGGGGGGGGGTTTAGCCGGCGGCAAGCTTAATGATTTTGTTCAAGAAAAACTGCAACTTAACTAAGGAAACTAAAATTGGTTGTTAAGGGTTTTGGATGGAAAGCACCCTAGGATGGTTATTCTCACCTAAATACACCCCAACTTCACTCATAAACCCAATTCACTCAAATTGTCTATTTGGACTATTGTAATGACCTTCCAAATCATGGAAGAGCCAACTCTTACCTAGATACTCTCAACTCTCAAATCAAGAGGAGTTCAAATCACTAGATAGCATTAATTACAAGTCCATATAAATAGCCCCAAATTTCACCAACTAATCAAGCTAGCACAATCTAGGGTTCCTCTCTCTTCTAGGTCACAACCCCCAACTCAAAGTCTTGTGTTGTTGGGAATCACCATAAATGCCATAATTGATCAAGTTAAAGCATTAAATGAACAAGAGAGAGAAAACAATCATAATTAATGAAGCAAGGGTTTACAAGCTAGTTGAGGGATTCAAGTTCAAATCCCCATCCCAAGTGCTAAATAGTTCTACTCAGCCATAGAGATACATAAAAGAGAGAGAGAGAGAGAAAAAGCCATTGTTGAAGGTGGTTGAGCTTGGAGAAGGTGAGCTCTCTTCTTCTTCTTTCTTCTTCTTCTTCTTCTTTTCTCCCTCAAAATCGCCTCTCTCTCTCCTTGTTTAGGTCTTTTTGTGTGTAGAAGTGTAAGATAGTGAAAAAGCCTCAAAATTGGCATAAGTAGAGAAATTTCCGCGTCCGACCGACCCACCGTGGGTCGGTCCCGCGGGTCGGTCGGCCTTCTGGAGACGAGGCGCGTGACCATTTTTAAGTTCCGACCGACCCAGTGTGGGTCGGTCCAATGGGTCGGTCCGATGCAGAGACAAACTTCTGCTCCAGGAGCTTCCGACCGACCCAGAGTGGGTCGGTCCATGGGTCGGTCGACTGCAGAAAACTTTTCTCTACTTACGCGGGGCCTAGAATCTTCGTTACGGCTCGGAATTGCTCCCCGTTTGCGGCGTTGGAAAGCTTGAAGGATGGGGAAGCTGTTGGTGCATGCCACTAGCTCTAAAATGGGTCAAAAGTGCTCAAGGTGAGCTTTTACCTATCAAAAGATCAAACTGTATAAGTTCACTATTAATCACAAAAACACTCTATTAAGTGGTGAAATAGGCTATGCACCAAATGAAATGAAGGTGTATAAAGGCATTGAAACATCATTATTTCACCACTTATCAACTCCCCCACACTTATCTATTTGCTTGTCCTCAAGCAAAAATTTGCTAGGAACCCACAATAAGAAGGAATATTTAAAGCAAGCAAGTGTCTAGATGAACTCTTGAATTCAAGTGAGCAAAATTTGTGAAACATCTCAAGAGGAGTGCAACCGACCTTCTCGTGGTGACATGGGTGTGCTTAGGGTAAATAAAAAATATAGAGTTTTGGGGTATGATCTAGAGTGCTTCCAAGTTCTTAGAGATTTTTGGAACTTGGAGAACTTTTACCATGGCCAACTTCTCTCAAGAATGGGCATTGAGGAAAAACAAAAGGAAAAATAGAGATTTGCATTTGATTCACTTTTGCAACAAGAGATGAGAAGAGATGGTTTGGCATTTTGCCTTTCTTTAATGAACACTCAACTCTCATTTGTTGGTTACCTATGGTGTCTCTCAAGTTCCTATATAAATATTTTTCACAAGGAAGCACCCCTTAGCAATCCCTAGATGAGAAGGTAGAAAGAACCCCTAAGCAATAAAAAATCACCAAGAGAGGGGTTTATGGAAGCACCGCAAACAATTGCTCCTCAAGAGAGATCTTTTTGAAAAACAATCAGTGAAGAATTCTAAAAATTCATGGAGACACTTGCTTACTATAAATGTAATTTCTACATGGGAGCTGTAGATACGTATAGGGAAATTGAGTAGTGCACCAAAAAGAAAAGGTCGTTTCCCCCACACTTGAATGGGACAATGTCCGCATTGTTCGAAGCAAAACTCAAGGGAACACAAACAGAAGACCTTTTCGAAGCACTTAACATAGAGTACAAAAGTTTAGCGCAGTATGTAAGTGTGTAGGCGTGAGAGAACGAGGACTCCCCTGAGAAGGTGTGAGTGGTGGATCAAATTCCCCCACACTTGTGAGTGTGGGGCGTTGAAGCGCTAGGAAAAATTTGCAAGAGTTCCTCTTGCATGTGGCCTTACTCACCCTTGAGGAGCGCTTGCGTTCAATGTGATATCTACAATGCAAGGCAAAAAGGAAACTAGGCGCACTCGTAATTCCGAAGAATTCGCAAAAAGGCCATAATTAGTAAGCAAAATGGGGCTCATACATGAGTCCTGAATCATATAATCCGAAAGTGCATTAAAGAAAATAAGAAAGTGCTACAAAGCGAGAGTGCTGAATGTAAATATCGAAGATGAAACAGCAATCAGAAGGAGTCTAAAAAGTGCAAGAATAATGATAATCCACATTTTGCATAAAGAACTACTGGGGAGGGGGGTGGCCATGTGCCATCTGCTCCTGAAGGGCGCGAATCTGCTCCGCCATCAGACGCTGCTGCTCAGCAACCAGGCGCTGGTGCTCAGCCACCTGACGCTGGTACTCTTGAAAGCGCTCCTCGGATACAACGCCGGTCGGTGGGGGAGGAGGGAGGAGCAGGAGCGGAGCGGAGCAGAGGCACTAGCAGAGGCACCCGAGGAGGACGCCCGAGCCGTCTGAGCGTTCCTTGTACCAGCTATCTGCGCGCTGAGTGAACCCAAACCTCCTCATAGTGTGCGCCCCGATCAACTCCATGGGAGGACTGGCCTGAAGCCCAGCAGTCGGCAGCCCCAGCCGGGCAATCTGCTGCTGAATGAAGAAGGGGAACCCCAGGTGCTGGGTGTCCTTCTTGGCGATGATGTGGAGCAGATGCCGGAACATCAATCCGGAGAGGGACATCGGCTCGTCAGTGATGTCCGGAGTCAGCATGTAGTCGACGAGGAAACAGTCCGTCGCATTAAGATCTTTGCTGTCACGCGGATGGATGTTATGGCGGGAGCAGTGCCAGCAAGACTCTCTTGACCGGATCAGTGACCATGTTGAGAGTCATCGTGACTCTAACATCAGTCCCCGCCTGGTTCTTCTTTCGGCGCTGAACGGGGAGAGTGGCCAGGTAGTGCTTCCTATGGTCGTCCTGCTCGTGGGAGGTAATCCAGGAGCGGTGGGTCACATCCTCCCAAGGCACCTCAAGGAAACGCTGGAAGGTGTCTTTGGTGATTTCGATTGGTTGCCCCCCAACATAGGAAGAGACCGTCCGCTCATGGCGATCCACCGTGGCATTAGCGTAGAATTCGTAAATCTGGCTGGGGAAGTATTCCCCGCCCATGCTCAGCAGACAGCTCCACTGGAGAGGATCGAGGACGGCGCGAAGCTGAAGTGTATCAATGAGTGTAGGGTCCACCGTCCTCTCCCGCACGATTTCCTTTCGACGTGGGGCATTGTACCATGCCCGGGCAGCTTCATTGAGGAATCGGCCATCAAGGAGACCGGCATTGGCGGCTGCCCTTCGAGTGGCACGTCGGTTTCGGTGGGCCATTGTTCTGCAAAAAGGAATAAAGACAAAAGAGAAACAAAAGAAGAAACAAATAACAAGTGGTGTGAAGTTAGAATAAAAAGAGGAAGAATACTAAGCATTTGGGCAAAGAATAAGCATGAAGCACAAAGAAGAGCAAAAGTAATGGTACGTTGCTAGAACAATTTCGGCATGGTTTCCCTTGTTTTTCTTCCCTTTCCCCGGTTCTAAGAACCTCCACAAATTAGCCCGAAGGCTGTCATTTACATAGAGAAGCATCCCAATAGCACCAACCCATCACAAAGCACAAAAAAGTACCAAGCAATTCAATAAGTCATCCCATTTCGCATAGTTTGAGAACCCTCACTTCTCACTCATGAAAGTTCATTGCCTTATGTAGTCTATCAATTGAAGAGCAAAAAGAGTTGCTAAGCAACCCGCCACATTAGTATGGTACTAGCATTATGAATTGTAACAACAACATTGCGCATTGGATAAACTTCAAGCGAGAGCATCTAGTATACCAAGTGTGCTAGCACCAACAACCAACTACAATTTCTAGACCAATTCCACACACCAAGCCCAACATTATCAATTGTAAGCATTGACATCATTGAATCATTCACAATTCATCCAAGTATGCCACAACATGATATATTAGGTGAGATTTAATATAAAGCACTAAGTGTACCCATATCATGTCACCACCATCAAAAAGCCACATTGTCTAGCCCAATTTCACACACAAAGCCTAACACTATCAATTAAAAACATTTGCACCATCAAAGACCCCACAATTCAAAAATTCCACCCAAGGCCTTGTTTGGTTCGGCCACAATTTGCCCCAAAGTGGAACTTGCTCAAAAACTGCAAGAATTGAAAAGTTAAGGTTAGAAAATCATACCTTAGTGCTTTGTAGGAGATTGGAGCAAGAAATTTGAGAGATTTGGGCACTAAATCGGTTTAAAACCGAATTGGGGAAAAATGGTGAATTAGGGATTGAGGGGGCTGGGGTGGTGGTGTTGTTGGGTCGTGGCTGGGGTCCGGTGCGGCTGGGGCACGCGACGGTCGTCGGAGGGGACTGGGGTGGCGGCGGCGGTCGTCGGAAGTAGGGCTGGAGGTGTGTGGGCGGGTCTGCGCGAGAGAGGGAGAGTGAACAGAGCGCTCGCAAGGTTGGGGGGTCTGGGTGTGAGGGCGATGGAGATAGGGGTTGGGTGAGGGAAAGAAGAAGATTGGGAAAACTAAATAGAACGACGCGTTTTAGGATTTTTTTTTTTCAAAATTTTCGACCCGACCGACCCACTGTGGGTCGGTCGGTGGGTCGGTCTTTAACAGAGCAGGATTTTCGAAATTTTTCGACCCGACCGACCCAACCTAGGGTCGGTCAGTGGGTCGGTCTGTTACAGAGACCAATTTCTTTCAAAGTTTGGAGCCGACCGACCCATCTAGGATCGGTCCTAGGGTCGGTCTTTGACAGAGGCTCCCAAAAAGAGATGTTTTCTTGCCCAAAACACTTGTTTTCATCCACAACCAACTTAAACATGCAAAAACACACAGAAACACACCGAAACAAAGCTAAAGTAACAAACAAATAAAGCACACGAACAATAGCATGAGAGTTGTCCAGGTTGCCTCCCGGAAAGCTGCCCGTCTTTTTACGGTCTTTGGCTAGACCATTGTGAGGGTTAGATCAAACCTGGGGCTGTTGTAAGTAGAGAGGACGTGTCTCCACCTTCTCGATATCGCCTCCTAGGTAATGCTTCAACCTAGACCCGTTGACCATAAATGTCTCACCCTTCACATTCTTCAGCTCAATCGCACCATATGGGGTTACCTTGGTGACGGTGAATGGTCCGGACCAATGTGACTTGAGCTTACCCGGAAAAAGCTTCAACCTCGAATTGTAAAGCAATACCCGGTCACCCTCATGGAACTCCCGCCTTAAGATCATTTGTCATGCCACCTCTTGGCCTTCTCCTTGTAAATGCGGTTGTTCTCATAGGCTTCCTCCCGGAATTCCTCCAGTTCGGTGAGTTGAAATTTTCTCTTGTCGGCGGCACCCTTGAGATCAAAGTTTAAGGCTTTCACAGCCCAATAGGATTTGTGCTCCAGCTCAACGGGTAAGTGGCAAGCCTTGCCGAAGACTAGACGGTATGGAGACATCCCGATGGGAGTCTTGTATGTGTCCGGTAAGCCCATAGAGCATCGTCTAGTCTTAAGGACAATCCTTCCTGGAGGAGTTTACCGTCTTGTAGTATCCATTTCAGCTCCTATTTGTCACCTCGGCTTGCCCATTTGTTTGAGGGTGGTAAGGCAAGGATACCTTGTGTCTCACTCCGTATTTTTCCATTAACGCCTCAAACTGTTTGTTACAGAAGTGAGATCCCCCATCGCTGAGAATCGCCCTAGGCACCCCAAACCTTGTGAAGATGTTTTTCTTTAGGAACTTGGTCACCACCTTGGCATCATTGGTGGGAGATGCAATGGCTTCCACCCATTTCGTGACATAGTCCACGCCACCAAGATGAAGAGATTTGAGTGGGAGGAGGGGAATGGACCATGAAATCAATGCCCCATAAATCGAAGGGTTCGACCTCGATCATTACATTAAGTGGCATCGTGCTTCCGGGATATGTTTCCTAGCATTTGGCACCGGTCGCAAGCAGCTACAAAGGAGTGGCAGTCCTTGTGAAGCGTTTTCCAAAAGAATCCGGACTGTAGCACCTTAGCTGCTGTCCTGGCTGGCCCGTGGTGCCCTCCTGCCTCAAGAGAGTGGCAATGGGTGAGGATGCTCTGAACTTCATCTATGGGTATGCACCTCCTAATCATCCATCGGCACAGACTTTGAATAGGTAAGGGTCATCCCAAAAATAATGCTTGACGTCGGCGAAGAATTTCTTCCTCTGCTGGTATGTCATTTCGTATGGCACTACTCCCCTCACCAGGTAGTTTGGCGATGTCGGCAAACCAAGGATCACCGGTTTTCTCCAATTGTGAACACGGTCTCATCCGGGAAGAGCTCATTGATAGGGGTACCCATCATCCGGGGTCTCCATTCGAGAAAGTGGTCAGCAACAACGTTTTGAGTGCCCGGTTTATCCCTAATCTCAATCTCAAATTCCTGCAGCAATAGAATCCATCTCAAGAGCCTCGGTTTAGCGTCTTCCTTGGTGAAGAGATACTTGAGAGCTGAGTGGTCGGTATGAACAATCACCCTGCTCCCCAAGAGATATGAGCGGAACTTATCTAGTGCAAAGACCACCGCTAGGAGCTCCTTCTCAGTCGTGGCATAATTTTTCTGAGCATCATTGAGTGTTTTGCTTGCATAGTAGACAGTTCTAAGAATTTTCTCCCTTCTTTGACATAGGGCTGCTCCCACCGCATAGTCGCTTGCATCACACATTACCTCAAAAGGGAGGCCCCAATCCGGTGATACCACTATCGGTGCTGAGACGAGGCACTCCTTGAGAGTGTGGAAGGCTTTTAGACATTCTTCAGAGAATTTAAACTTTGCATCTTTTGCTAAGAGGTCACACAGAGGTTTGGAGATTTTGGAGAAGTCCTTGATGAACCTTCTGTAGAACCCGGCATGGCCAAGAAAGCTTCTAATGTCTTTAACCGAGGTAGGTGGTGGCAGCTTCTCTATGACTTCGACCTTGGCCCGGTCGACTTCAATCCCATTGGAAGAGATCTTGTGCCCGAGGACGATCCCTTCTCTCACCATGAAGTGACATTTCTCCCAATTGAGTACTAGATTGGTTTCCTCACATCGGGAGAGAATGGCGTCCAAGTTCTCTAGACAAGAGTCAAAATGAGCCCGAAGACCGAGAAATCGTCCATGAAAACTTCCATGCTTTTTTCAATAAAGTCGGAGAAGATGGCCATCATACACCTTTGGAATGTTGCGGGAGCATTGCATAATCCGAAAGGCATTCTTCTATATGCGAATGTCCCGTAAGGGCATGTGAATGTGGTCTTCTCTTGATCTTCCGGGGCTATGGGGATTGGAAGTACCCCGAGTAGCCATCAAGAAAGCAATAAAAGTCTTGTCCGGCTAACCTCTCTAGCATTTGGTCGATGAAGGGCAGGGGGAAGTGGTCTTTCCTTGTAGCCGTGTTCAACTTCCGGTAGTCGATGCATACTCTCCAACCGGTTGTTGTCCTTTGGGGAACCAGCTCACCCTTTTCATTCGACACCACCGTGATCCCTCCTTTCTTTGGTACCACCTGAGTCGGGCTCACCCATTGACTATCGGATATGGGGTAGATGATCCCGGAGTCGAGTAGCTTTAGGACCTCCTTCTTAACTACCTCCTTCATGTTCGGGTTGAGCCGCCTTTGAGGTTAAACAAGCGGTTTGTAGTCATCCTCCATGAAAATTCGGTGAGTGCACAAATGTGGAGCAATACCCTTGATGTCTGAGATGGACCACCCAATAGCTCCCTTGTGGTCTCGAAGCACCCTCAACAAACTGTCTTCTTGTGCTCCTGTAAGAGAGGAAGAAATAATAACAGGAAGATCACAAGGTTCAGTTAGATAAGCATATTTTAAATGAGAGGGTAAGGGTTTCAACTCCACGGTGGGAGGCTTCTCAACCGAGGGGGGTAGCCTTTGTGCAGTGCGCTCCAAGGGCTCCGGTGGTGGGTAGTGTGTCCGGTATGGCATTGACCTCTTGTCTAATGCGGCGACCATCTCTCTCACCTCCGGTTCATCTTCCCGGTCTCCACAAGTATCAGTCAAAGCGACGGTGAGAGCATCATAATCAAAACAAGAAGAGTAATTATCTTGCAAAATTGAGTCAACAATATCTATGGCAAAAGCAGCTTCCGCATGTGCGGGTTTTTTCACTACCTTAGACATGTCAAACTCAAGTTTTTCATCATGAAACCTCAAGATAATTTTTCCATTTTCCACATCTATTAAGGTCCTAGCAGTTCGCAAGAAGGGGCGACCTAATATCAGTGGTACTCTAGCATCCTCCTCCATATCAATAACGATGAAATCAGCCGGGAAAACAAAAGTCCCTACAGTCACTACTAAATCCTCAACTTTCCCTTTCGGGAAGACCAATGACCTATCAGCAAGTTGCAGTTGCATAGCAGTGGGTGCACACTCGCCAATCCCAAGTTTATTAAAAATTGAAAGCGGCATGAGATTTATACTTGCACCTAAATCACATAATCCACTACCACAATTTATATCACCGATAGAGCAGGGGATTATAGGCAAACCGGGGTCTCCGAGTTTTGGAGGGGGGTTCCGCAGTAGGACCGCCGAGATCTCCTCGGTGAGTTGCACCGTCTCCGCACCAAGTGTTGCTCTCTTGTTGGCAAGAATGTCTTTCATAAACTTGGCGTAGATAGGCATTTGTTTCAAAGCATCTGCAAAAGGAACATTAATTGTTAGCTTGTTGAAAATGCTTAAAAATTTCCCAAATTGTTCATCTAGATTTTTCTTTTTGAGTCTATTTGGGAATGGAAGAGGTAGTAAAGGTTTAGCAAGAGTAGAAGGGGAAGATGATTCAGGAGACTCCTTCTCCTTGGAAGTATTTTTCGGTTGAGAAGGAGCTTCCTCAACAATCTCTTGTTCTTCCTCTTGGCGATCTTGAGTTTCTTCATTGTGATTCTCTTGGCTCTCATGATCAGCTTGTGGAGATGAAGTTTGAAGGGGGCGACCACTTCTCAATGTTACCGCTTTGGCCTCTTCCTTCGGGTTTAGGGATGGCAATGGGTCGGGTTTGGGTCGGGTGGACCATCACCCGCACCCGTCACCCGACTTCATCCGCTCCACCCGTACCCGACCCGTCACCCGTTATGTATCACCCATCACCCGTTTCACCCGTCACCCGCGGGTGAAGCGGGTGAACCCGTTTACCCATTTACCCGTTTGTTTTTCTTTTTCCTTGTTCGCCACTAAGGTTTGCAAATTACTGTGAGTGGAGAGAAAATAGAGACACAAAGCATGTATGTTCTATGTTCGCCGGTTAGGATTGCAAAATTTACTTCAGAGAAAATAATGAAATATTGCACAGAGCATGTACGTTTCATGTTCGCCAATTATGGTTGCAAAATTACCACGAGTGAAGAGAGAAAATAGAGGCGCAGAGCATGTATGATCAATGTTCGCCTGTTAGGATTGCGAAATTACCTTCAGTGAAGAGAATGAAAAACTTCGTAGAGCATGTAAGTTATTTGTTTTTCAGTTAGGGTTTCAAAATTACCGAGAGTGAAGAAAGAAAATAGAGGCATAGAGCATCTTTGTTCCATGTTTGCCAGCTAGGGTTGCAATTACCTTCAGTGAAGATAATTAGAAACTGCGTAGAGCAAGTATGCTAGGGCTGTAAAATTACCGAGAGTGGTGAGAATAAAGAATGGCGCAGTCACCCAGAGCATGAATGTTCCTTGTTCACTAGTTAGGGTTACAAAATCATGAGTGAAGGAGAATGAATAAATAACAATTTAACATATAATATATATAATCTATGCGGGTGAGCGGGTCGGGTGATGGGTGAAAAATGTTCACCCGTCACCCGACCCGCACCCGTACCCGTTCCACCCGTCACCCGTTTTTCACCCGTTTTATACGGGTTTTTTACCCGGTTTAGCGGGTCGGGTGACCGGGTGAAATGGGTACCCGCGGACCCATTGCCATCCCTACTCGGGTTAGGCTTTGTTTGACATGGAAAGGTGCCCGGTGGCCTTTGGGAGAGTTGTTGAGATATTTGACCAAGTTGGGTTTCAATGTTTTTTTGAATGCCGTTTGATTAGCATTGAAAGCCTCTTGTTCCGAGAACTTGGTCTTTGCGGTGACAATGAAATCCGCCATGAGGTTTTCCAACCTTGAAGTCCCACTAGAAGAGGAGGAGGGGACCCTTGTTGTTGTTGTTGATGTTGGAAGCCCGGAGGAGTTCCTTGTGGCCTATACCCATACTGAAAGTTTGATGGTTGGTTTTGGGCTTGAGGTCTATACCCTTGAGAGTTGTTGAAGCTTTTGTTTGGTTCTCCTTGGTTTGGGTCATTTCTCCATGAAAAATTAGGATGGTTCCTCCATGGCGCATTGTTGTTGTTGTAAGCTCGGTTGCCTATGAAGTTCACATCCTCTTGTTGGTTCGTGTTCAGCTCCCCTTCACAACATCGAGTGTCGTGGGGACCCGCACATATGGCACATCCTTCCGAGGATTGACCGGAAGATGAAGAAGCTATAGATTTGACAATTTCGGTTTAAGCGGTAGCTAGCTTCTCTACCATCTTCGTGAGAGATGAGATTTGAGCTGAGAGATGATCGGTGGGTTGCACATTGAGGAGGCCAGCTGCTCTTGGTACTCTTCCCTTGGCTCTAGACCATTGCCTTTGTCATTGGTCATTGTTTCTAGGAGTTCTATTCCTTCCTCGGGAGACTTTGTCATGAAGCTCCCTCCCGCGGAGGAATTAACAAGTAGGCGGTTGGAGTCGTCCAGCCCATTGAAGAATGAGAGACATAAGGATTGGTCGTCTAGGCCATGATGGGAGCAATTCATGAGCAGCTCCTTGAACCGGTCCCAAGCATCGTACAAGGTCTCACCCGGCTCTTGGTAGAATGTATTTATTTCGCCAATTAATTGCCTTGTCCTACTTGTGGGGTAGTATTTGGCAAGAAATTTGCTAGCCATTTGCTCCCATGTTTCGATAGAATTTGATGGGAGACTACGGTACCATCTCAATGCTGAGTCGGATAGTGAGTGGGGAAAGAGTTGTAGCCGGATCCTCTCTTTTAGATTTCCCGTTTTACGGAAGGAGTTGCAAAAATCCACGAAAATCAAGTGGTTTGGAGCATCATCCGGATTAGCCCCACTGAATTTTCCTTGGTCCCGGATGGCGGTGATGAAATGGGTTTTGAAAGTCCATTGAGCCGCTTCAGCCTGTGTTAAGGTTGGAAGAACTATTGCTGAGGCTTGTGGTTGTTCATCCCCATGACCATTGTTTTCTACATGCGGGTCATTGTCCGCCATGGCAAGTGTTTTCAAGTTTCTTCTAACTCCTCTTAGAGATCGTTCGAGATCAGGCCTCGGACTAGCAAGAGGAGAGTCGCTAGAACGGGTACTTGGCATACACAAGAAGAGCAGAGGGTACCTAAACAAGCTTGCCCACAAACAATACTAAATATTAGAGGTAGGTAAAATAAAAGGAACTAAAGAAAACTAAAATAAATAAAACCGGTATACCGAAACTGGGGAAACTGATAGAGACTATCAATTTCCCTGGCAACGGCGCCAAAAACTTGTCAGAGGAAATATATGTATATGCAGATCAATATCACAAAATATGGGCAAGTGGACCCAATCGAAGTAGTAGATAACGAGTGTCGTTCCACCAGGAAATTGATTATCTATTTCCCTAGTTTCGGTATTCGGTAACGGAATAATAATGAGTAAAGGGGGGGGGGGGTTTAGCCGGCGGCAAGCTTAATGATTTTGTTCAAGAAAAACTGCAACTTAACTAAGGAAACTAAAATTGGTTGTTAAGGGTTTTGGATGGAAAGCACCCTAGGATGGTTATTCTCACCTAAATACACCCAACTTCACTCATAACCCAATTCACTCAAATTGTCTATTTGGACTATTGTAATGACCTTCCAAATCATGGAAGAGCCAACTCTTACCTAGATACTCTCAACTCTCAAATCAAGAGGAGTTCAAATCACTAGATAGCATTAATTACAAGTCCATATAAATAGCCCCAAATTTCACCAACTAATCAAGCTAGCACAATCTAGGGTTCCTCTCTCTTCTAGGTCACAACCCCCAACTCAAAGTCTTGTGTTGTTGGGAATCACCATAAATGCCATAATTGATCAAGTTAAAGCATTAAATGAACAAGAGAGAGAAAACAATCATAATTAATGAAGCAAGGGTTTACAAGCTAGTTGAGGGATTCAAGTTCAAATCCCCATCCCAAGTGCTAAATAGTTCTACTCAGCCATAGAGATACATAAGAGAGAGAGAGAGAGAGAAAAAGCCATTGTTGAAGGTGGTTGAGCTTGGAGAAGGTGAGCTCTCTTCTTCTTCTTCTTCTTCTCTTCTTCTTCTTCTTCTTTTCTCCCTCAAAATCGCCTCTCTCTCTCCTTGTTTAGGTCTTTTTGTGTGTAGAAGTGTAAGATAGTGAAAAAGCCTCAAAATTGGCATAAGTAGAGAAATTTCCGCGTCCGACCGACCCACCGTGGGTCGGTCCCGCGGGTCGGTCGGCCTTCTGAAGACGAGGCGCGTGACCATTTTTAAGTTCCGACCGACCCAGTGTGGGTCGGTCCAATGGGTCGGTCCGATGCAGAGACAAACTTCTGCTCCAGGAGCTTCCGACCGACCCAGAGTGGGTCGGTCCATGGGTCGGTCGACTGCAGAAAATACTTTTCTCTTACTTACGCGGGGCCTAGAATCTTCGTTACAGCTCGGAATTGCTCCCCGTTTGCGGCGTTGGAAAGCTTGAAGGATGGGGAAGCTGTTGGTGCATGCCACTAGCTCTAAAATGGGTCAAAAGTGTGCTCAAGGTGAGCTTTTACCTATCAAAAGATCAAACTGTATAAGTTCACTATTAATCACAAAAACACTCTATTAAGTGGTGAAATAGGCTATGCACCAAATGAAATGAAGGTGTATAAAGGCACTGAAACATCATTATTTCACCACTTATCAGCATCCCAAATATCCTTATCTGAGATATCCTGAACCAACTTTACATTCATATCACTTGAGACTCTCCTCCCTTTCTGAAAAATTTTCTAATCACACGGCTCTCTGTAGCCCAATTTCTCCCCCAGAAGGTTCTTAAAAAACCCCACAATATGAGCTTTGATCTCCTCATCCTTTACCAGTCTCTCCCCTAGCTCTGTTTCCATAACATGAATCTTTGAGCCATGCCTTCTCGCATTCATATATCTATGGAAGTATGCACTGGACTCATCACCCAACTGGATCCAGTCAATTTTGGCCTGCTGCTTCATTTGTGTGTGCATCTGATTCACCGCCACATTATAATCTTTAATCAGCACATTCTCCATTTCCATCAACTTTGCATCAAAAGGCATAACAATCAGCCTCTTTTGCACCTCATGTAATTTCCCCTGGCACTCCTCCACCTTTTTCCTAATATTGCAATACTTTGTTTTATTCAGAGCCTTGAGCTTAGTCTTCACCTCCTTCATCTTTTGCACCACTCTAAACATAGGGCAGCCCTCAATCTTCTTCTGCCACCCATCTCTAACCAGGTCCAAATAACCCTTGTCCTCCACCCAAATATTGCGGAACCTGAACTGGTTCTGCACTTTAAAACTAGATTTATCCAACATAACCAAGGCAGGACAATGATCCGACACATCGGGCAAACAAAACTCAGTGTGAGAATCCACAAACCCACCAATCCAGCTGTTATTAACCATCACTCTGTCCAACTTACAGTAAATCCTAGAAAGGGGATTTTTAACATGGTTATTGGTCCATGTAAAAAACGCCCCCGAGAACTTCATATCATGAACATCAATGTCGTCAACGCAACTAGCAAATTGATTATCAACCTCCCCTCCAACCGCACCACTTGTCATCCTCTCCTCCCCATTCAGAACACAATTGAAATCACCCATGATCAACCATGGCTCAATCATATTCTGTCCAACCCTTCTCAGATCTCCCCATAAATGTTCCCTCCTCTCACTCTGATTAGCCGCATAAACTACAGTCAACCAGAAACAGGTGTCTCCATTTTTCGACGACACCTTACCATGAATAAACTGATTTGTGACCTCAACAGAAAGGAAATTCCAAGCAGAATCATCCCAAAGGAGCAGAATTCTACAGTTAATATCCTTATCCAAGTTTGAAGTCCAACACCATTTATTCGTAAACCAGCTAACAATACCATCAAATTTATTAGCTCTTACTCTCGTCTCCAACACAGCAAAAATACTCACCTTATTCTCAACAGCGAATTTGTCAATCGCTGTCCTTTTATTGAGGGTATTCAACCCTCTTATATTCCATGCTGCTAAATGGCACCTACCCATTGGGTAATACCGATTTTGTCACACCCCCCAACTGCAAATCAAACCCTCTCCTATTCTCAACTTGATTATTCATCCGAGAACTCCTTTTAGAGCTAACCACCTGCCAACCCTCTTGGTTCTCCTCTGCCCCTGTACCCACCTTCCCGTCCTTACCTCTATCCCTCACGGAGCTAGAAGTCGCAATCTGAGTGGACGTCTCAGTTCGGCCCTTCCCCACCCCCTTATTCTCCTTAATCTTATCAGATGCAACATTCTCCTTAGTGTTATCAGTTTCTATACTCTCCTTTTCTTTTAGGCCCTCCCCCGCTTTACGAATTTGGTCCACTTCAATCCTTTTCTGACAACGTGCCGTCAAGTGGCCGAATTTCTTACAAAACTCACAATACCAGGGTCTCCATTCATACAGGACCCTTTGCGTATACCTATTCCCTTCCCCATCTTCTAAGAAAATTTCCTCCCTCGGTTGCATCCTCGCATCAATTTCCACCAAAACTCTCCATACCCAATTTTCTCTTTGCTAGCCGTCAGTTTATCCGCCAAAATGGGTTCCCCACTTTACTAGCGATTCTACCAAGCATTCTGGGCGACCAGAATTGTAAATCAAGATTGGGCAATTTTATCCAAACCGGAATCGATGACAGATTCCCCAAATCAAGCTTACAACCTGGAGACCACACACGCAAAATCAGAGGAAGATTACCCTGCACAAACCACGGTCCATTTTCAATGACCCTCAACATATCCTCACGATTGTCAAATCTAAACACAAAGACTCCGGCATCATTTTGAAGGATCTTCGGTTCTGCAAATTTGCTCCATCTAGATTTGACAAACCTCTCCATAGCCATAAACGAGCATCTCATGCCCATCACCGCACCAATCAAGGAATTTTCCCAATACTCACATTCCTCTTGGACTTCAGATTTCGAAAATTTCAGTACGGGAGAATCATCTTCTTGAAAGTTTTCCAAATTCAGACAATTGCCCTTATCCCTGTTATTCGCAACGATCGAAACCCAGGTTTTCTTCGCTTGTGGCATCTTCCCCGGCATTTCCCCAATCACAGGTTCCCTGCGTATGATTTCATCAAACCCGTCACCTTCCATTTGGTCGCCTTCCAAATCTACGACCCCTTTCTCCAACTCCTCTCTCCCATCGCTACCAAACATCAGCGTCTTCTTCGGATCTCCAGAAGCAACACCGGGTATCATCTGATTAATTGGCGTGGAAACCCTAACCTCAGGCATCGGTGCTGGAATCTTGGCTTTACGACCTTTTCCCATAGTATATTCACTGGGGAAGAATCGATGAGATGAAAATCTCACAGAGACATCGCCGGAGGGGCGCCCGAGAAGAAGAAAGGTTTATCGCCTAGAAATCGCCCGAAATCGCCCGAGAAGGAAATCGCCCGAGACAGGAGATGCATGGAAACTTTTAATTCCGCTGTTGATTTGAAGTTATGTCTGTTATGGTATTTACAGCAACATTCTTGACATTTTATAGATTATACTGAAATGTTCTTATGAGGTTTTGAGTATTGTTTCTGAGGTACCTATTGCTGGCTTTATTTTCTTAAATGTTCCTCTATATATTGACGTTGAATTTGTAAGTGTTTTGGTGATTTATAACTCAGGATTCATTTTGAAAGTAGGATCTTAGGACCTGTCCGAAGTCTGTCCGGACATCAATGTTCAAACAGGCCCCAAGAGATTATATGGTTTCTGCTGTTTGGGATGTGTCCGAACATCTGTCCGAACGTTAATGTTCGAACAGCATGCGAGGACGAGTTCGACTTGCAAGCTCGACTTATGTCCAAACTTGCAAGTTCAGACCAATGTTCGGATCGCGTAAGGAATTTTTTTGGAACTTTGAATCTCGACTTGTGTCCGAACATCAATGTCCGAACACAAGTTCGGAAACTTTCGTTTTCTGATTTCTAAACTCTCGACTTGTGTCCAAACATCAATGTCCGGACACAAGTTCGGACAAATAAATTTTCGCTGCTTATTTCTTCTAGGCTTATGTCCGAAAATCAGACGTCCGGACACAAGCTCGGCCAGGTTTTGTTTTTCGCTTTTATGACTCATTTAAAGTCCGTTTTTGTTTCCGTTTGCGCCGTTAGATTCGTATTTTCGTAAGATTTCTTTAAGGTAAAATCTAGGATGTTATAAGGTGGTATCAGAGCCATGTTTTCCAAATAAGATAAGATTTGACTAAACCGGATTAAAATTTGGGGTAAGCTATTTGGGGAGTTATGTCATATTATTTTGTGTACTAAATATGTGGAGCTACCTTGGATAACTCTGTATGGTGTGTTGGAAGGTTGCATGAGGAGTATTGGATATTATTTTCTTATACATGCATATTATTACCTATATATAGTTGTATATATATATTGTTGAATTGCCTACCCAAGGATTGGGGTAGTAAAAACTTAGTATAACTTGGGGGGTAATTATGGGAATTTAAATTCCTTTAAATTCGTGACTCATAATCAGGAGTTCACCTTGAGCTCAAGTGAAGTAGACTGGCAGACCGACTTAGCTTCTCATACAACACCAGAGGCTGAAGCAGAAGGACCAACATGGCAGCCAACGATCCAATGAGGCAGCTTCAGGAACTCACATTGAATTTGGGCCAGATTGTCCAGCGACAAGCTCAGAGGGACAACGTGCCCGAAGACTACACCAAGAGGATCGCCCATCTGAAGCCTACTGCCTTCAAGGGGGAAGAAGACCCAGTGTTGCTCGAAGACTGGATTCGTGAATTTGACAAGATATTTGAAGCAGTCAAATGTCCAACTGACAGACGGGTAAATGCACCTGTCTACTACTTTAAGAGCGAGGATGACATCTGGTAGTCCGCAAATAAAGATGTTCTATTGGCAAGGCCCGACTTTGGATGGGAGGCATTGAAGGAGGCCATGCGAAGGCGGTTCTATCCAGAGCATGTCCGGATGCAGAAATATCTGGAGTTTTCAGAACTCAAGTAGTGAACCCGGTGTGTGAAGGAATACCACTCCAAGTTTCTTGAGCTGGCGAGGTTTGCACCTACTATGTGTGGAGGGTGATTTTTCGGTATGAGGGGGGTTTATCTAAATATGATATGGCTGAGAAGTCTAGATCCTAAAAAAATACCATTCCGTGGAGGGTGAAAGCCCGTTATTCTTGGCATCCCTCAAATACCTACTAAATCATCCGTCTTTCCCAGAAAGCATAAGGGGGAGTGCAAGTGTGCATACACCCGCTCTCAATGGACTCCACACGGACTTTTACCTTAAGGGCGGAAATTGACTAGAGTCGCCACCTAGTTTGACCTAAGATACTCGGAAGGAAGGGTAGCAAGGTTCTAAGAACCGTTGGTTGACTCTGAATTTGTTGCATATGGATAGGACTTATCTGGTCAGATTAGAGATTCTGTTATGGGTTCGCACTGGGTTACACCCCTTAGAAGTGGCAACGACCACGACTTTGGATTGGTGCCCGAGGAAACCTCGGTCTCCAATTGTTGGGATTGTTCTCTTTCAAAACCTTTTTAGAGAGATTCAATTAAAGCCAAAGGATAGGATTGAGTGTGGACTGAGGAATATATGATTTCGAAGAGTTTGAAGAAATAGGCTAGTCTTGAAATATCGGTCGGCGGGGTTTGTTTGAGTGTTGAGAGGTTTCGATTGTTTTTGAGAGATTTGAGGTTGTTTCGGCTCTCGTAGGGCTTAGGAGGATGCTGGAAGTTTTAAGGAGTAAAAGGGAATTTTGGTCATTTTTTGTGAAGTTGAGGGGTGTTCGGATCATTTGGTGATGTTAAGGAGTTTTTCGGGACATTTTGTGAAGTTGGAGGGTACTTGAATTATTTGATGGAGTTAAAGGGTATTCGGGTTATTTTGAGGAGTTTTCCGGGTTTGTGAAATTCAGATTTTGGAATGGTCAGAATTTTTGAGGTGTTTTGGGAAGTCGAAGGTGTTGAAGAGGAGTTCGGGTTTTCAGGATGATTGAGTATGAAAGAGGATATTTGGTTTGTAGGTGTTCGGGTTTTGAAAATGTTTCAGGTTTAAGATGGCCAAGGTTGTTCGGGAGCATTCGGGAATTGGAGGTCCTATGTGACTTAGAGTTTGTTCAGAGGAGAATTAAGGAGTGTTTATGTGACTTGAAGCTCTGACTGAAGGGTGAGATTGGTTAATTCAGAATTGTCTCTCTTAAAGTTTTTTTTTAAAAAAAAATTGAAAAATTATTTTTGTTGTAAAAGGGCGGATAATCCCGAGGGATTACCCTATGTACCCCCTCGAACACGACACTTAATTAATGGTAAGTGCCGAGGCTCGAAAGATGAGGCAATGAATTTATGTTGAAATATGGGATTTAGAGAGAAGTATCATGAATGGGATACTCTCGGTCTAACCCTAATAACATCTCTAACTCTCGGGTTTTAAAATGTTAAAAACCGAAAACATTGAAATCGAATGGAGGGGAGTTAGACGACTCTAAAATCCCGGCTGCAACTAGGAAGGCAGTTGCATCCCTAGCACACCGCCTTGTAAAAATCTAGGCTGCAATTAGAGGAGGTTTGTCACCCTAATGCCCCGCCTAAAGATATCCAGACTGCGACAAGGGAGGTTACGACCCCAGTGCCCCATCTCGGATTTTTATTTGGAAGGAGACAAGTGATGTCTAACTAGGAAGAAAACATTCTTTTTGAAGGGGTTAGACATTCCATGTTCCTTGAAAATGGTTTAGTTTTGAGTTTGAAACCTGAGTTAGAAATTCTTTGAAGTTGTTCGGAATCCTCGGTGAAGAAACACTGATTTTGAGAAATGTTTTTAGGAGAAAACTTTCTGTATATGTGAGAAGAACTTTATGTGTTTTTGAGAAAAGTTTTTTGTGATGTGAGAAGAGTTTTTCCTTTAAAATTCCACAAAATAGTTTCTTTGAAAACTTGATGAAAAATGATTATTTGAAATTTGAGAGAGAGGATTTTTGAGATTTTTGAATTAAAGCCGAATAATGAGGAATGTTTTTGGATTTTTGGAGTTTGGACGGGGTCTTACAAGATGAGTTGAACCAGGTTTGAGTTGAATTGAACTTGGTGGTCAAACTTTGGGTCAAACGTCAAAGTTCAGGTCAAAGGTCAAAGTTGAGGTCAAAGGTGAAAGTTCAGGTCAAGGTTTGACATTTGTGGACTTGGTTTGATTTTTATGGACTTGGTTTGATTTTTGTGGACTCGGTTTGTTTTTTGCGGCTTTGGGCTTTTTTTTGGATTGGGCCTTTTATGAACTTGATCCTTCTTGTGGATTTGGGCTCTTCATAGGTTTGGGCTTTGATTAGGATCTGATTTGGACTTATGGTGCTTAGGCTAAAGGGATTGATTTGTGGACTTAGGCCTATTCTGAGCCTTGGACCAAATTATATGGGCTTGGTTAAAATCAGTCTTGGTCAAAGTCGAGCTTGGTCAGAGACGGGCTTGGTTAAAGTTGGGGGTCCAAGTTGGAGGTCAATGTCGGAGGTCAAAAATGGACCGGATTAGACTTTGGGGCCAATGGAGATTTGGGTTGTGGGCCGAATTGGGCATTTAGGCCGATGGAAATTTGGGCTTTTGAGGTGATTGGGCTGTGGGCCGAGATTAGTTTTGTTGAAAAAATCAAAGGGTCTTGAAAGGATGTTAAAGACTTTTGCTAATTGAAAAAAAAAAAGATTGATGATGATTTTTTTTGGAGAGACCATTTGAATTCCTTTTCTCTTTATATATACAGTTGGAAATGGGCCAAAACCTTAATCCGAGAAGAGTAGGCAAGGGAGCCGATTGTTCACATTTTTTTAATGTAATTATATGATTTTTATCTTAATAAATGGGTGGTTTTGAAAAATTTTATAAAGGGAAGGGTTGTTTTCACCGACCGGACTCTACGGCCCGTTTGAGTGAGACTAGCCCTTGATCCTAAAAGTTTTTCTAGAGTGGGCCCCAAGGGTCCACTAAAGGGGTCATCCTAATGGGCTATCTAGGGCCTCCTGTCCTAGCCCAGTTTGGCTAGTTATGGGCTGGATCTGAACTAAGCTAGATTTGGGCCCAAGTTTATGCAGGCCCAAACAGAACAAGCTCATACATTTACAATGATATTAACCAAAAAATGAGCTATCAAGGTAAATCAATACGTAGACAAGGATTTCAGAGATTGCAAAAAAAAGATATAACACATGGACATGGATTGCGAAAACCAGCCAAATAAATTGTTAACAGACAAAAAAGGATTACAGAAACTGAGTAATATATACAAGGAATGAAACTTGAAACTGTCTGGGTAGCAAGCCAGATTTATTCAACCTAAAACTCTCAAGAAAGTATCAACAAAATGAACCCTACTGTATGGGTTGCTAATCGATTGTTATTCTCACACTATTTTTATCTTTCGATGGTCAGCCAAAGGTTACAAACAAGAGGAGAAGTTCAAAAAGAATATGTATACTGAGGAAAAAATTATGTACATACACTGAAACAAAATCTGAAATGAAAAACATTCTTTATTCTAGACTAATCAGTCTGGTCCTAAAAAAAACAATAGGACTTGTGAATCCTAACGTGGGGTTACTAGCTATTTTTCAAGCCTTTCTCAGAGTTGCCATAGCCCTTGCTTTTCTATCAGTTAAAACACCAACTCATCGCTTTTATTAGTAGATCACATGTTACAGGATTAATACGTTTCTCTAACCTTTTACACACACACATCACCCAGATCAGAGACGGACAAACACTAGATTAACCCTAAACCCAAAAATTTCAACCGTGAACAAACGAACTACCAATTCATTGCCTGCTATTATAACCGTCCAGACAGAGGTGGGTCATTCATGCTTTTATTCCTTTCTCTTTTTAAGCTACTCTAAGTCAAAATTAAGCACTGATGCAATAAGAAGGAAAAATATAAAGATCCTGCGTAGATATACACAACATACACATAGAGCACATAAATATTCTCATCAGACCAATCAGGCATACACATCTGTACGCAGTGAGTACAAAAGGTTTACGAATATAAATACCAGGAAGAAGAATATCACAGGCTTCCCTGCAAGAAAATCAGTATACAAACACAAAAACAAACAGATGAACTTTATTAGTTTTCTGTTGCAAACAATCAGTCAAAATGAAGCAAGTAAATGAGGAAATTAAAGATACTGAAGATAGCAAAACTCAAACAGATTGCGGTGATCTCACGGTGGCCATGAACTCGTTTCAGGCGAGAATTCAGAAACAGTACCCTAAGCAAACAAATGTCCTTCAGGAGTTTAAGGCTCCTGTGGGGTTAATCTCGCACAATAATAAGTACCATACATAAAGAGGGTATACTGAACCAATATCTCACACCACACTGACACTTGACGGGCAGATTCAATGTCAAAGTTGAGCAAATAAGAAATAGTAGCAGGAACATACCGTAAATTGTAGTTCGGAGACTTTAAGTCATGATTCTTACCGTCTAAGTACAATTTAAACCAGACTTTGAGTTGTGCAATATAACTAAACAATAAAAGATAAGGTACTGAAGTGAATGAATCAGACCAAAGTCAAAGCGAGGGCTAGGAAGAGAAGAAGTGATGCAATGAACGGAAATGAAAACGAAAAGAAAGGGAAAGCTTCAAAGCAGAATTGAAATCCTCTGATGAACACGACAAAAAGGTAGAGTTCACAGCTTACCTTGCTATCACCCGGAACGAGTTAGGATCGATTAGAGTAGAAAGAAAACCCAAGGATCTTTCGGTGAGTTGTAGAGGAAGAAGGTTTTGAGGAGAAGATCGTGGAAATGGAGAAGGAGCTCTTGGGTTTCTAACTTGCATGCCAGTAGTGGCGAGATCGGGATTGATGAACGTAAGGGTCTAGAATAATAAAAAAATGGGACGGTTGTAGAGGACTGGTTGATCCGATGAAAGAAGAGTGTACAGTAGGGTTTTTTAATGAGTCTCTTATAAACAGGTCTAGGATTTTTTGTAGACAAAGTTCAGTTGGGTCTTTATTTGGGCTAACCTTAACAGATGGGCCTTATTTGGGGCAGAAATAAAGAACAAAATCAGGTCCAACGCTAGCACAGGCCGCGTTTGGGTCTGGGCCGAGATTGAGGCCGCGTCTGTCCGGGATTCAGGCACTACAAAAAAAAATAAAATGCTCATACGCTCTCCTTGTGGTTCAAACCCAGGGCAATTTCCCACCCCCAGAGTACACTACCCAGTCACACTATGACAAAACTTGGTATATTAGTGTCGAAAGTAAAACTAGACTTCTCCTGCAAGCTGAAAGGGGAAATAAGAACGCCCACACCCCTTGCAAGATTTGAACCCCAGGTCTGTGGATTCACGAGTGAGCACTCTAACCAGTTAAGCTATGTCAGAATTCAATATATATGTGCAAGAAACAAAACTAAAGCTCGAGCATAAACTGGACGACATCCCTAAAACACTATTGTTCTAAATGGAACATACAGTAAAATGGATGAGTTTTATTCTCGCATAGCAATGAAATGTTTCCTTCCTAGAGTCATAAAATTAACAAAATATAAACAGGCGAAATAACCAACAAATAATACATAAAATAATGAAAGGGCACTAGTACAATGGAAATAAAATACGAGTGACGATGGTAAGATAGCGAGTGAAATCCAAAAGAAAACTAAAATAGTCACACATAGGACAAGATAGAAAAAATATACAAATTTATGCCGGTATGATAATAAGGGTGGAAAACAAAACCGGGTACATAAAATAATGATAGAAATTAATAAAAATAGTGAAACGGCTTAAAAAACCACGTGGCAAAATAGGTGTATAAAATGGAATATGATAAAAAATAAAAATAAAAACATTACCCTAAAGAAGGCTCGTGCTCCTTTTCCCAAGGGATGTGAGATTTAATGACCAGTAAAAGAAACTCCTATGATCGAAAACAGGGACGACTGCCTTATTTCTAAAAATATGTTTTATGTTTTGTATTTTCGTTTCAAAAAACAACGGGTGAGAATTTTTGGTGTCTGCACTATGGTTCCTAACGAGGCATCAGAGGTGCAGAGGTTCGTGAGGGGACTCAACTGGAGTCTCCAGGAGGCCTTGAGCGTGCTGACCATTCCTACCCTCCAAGACGCCTATGGGAAAGCTGCTAACTTGTACAGGGTGCAGCAGAAGAGGAGGGAGGTCCAGGCGGGCCAGAAGAGGAAGATGGAGGACGGGGAGGATTCCTAGAGTCGTGACGATAGACCCCAGAGGCCAAACCAGGAGAAGCGATAAAGGCCTAACTCAGATGACAGGCGGAGGTTCGATGGGAACCAAAGATATGACCAAAGGAGGAATGATCGACCTCAGGGGCAGGCTCAGAGAGGGGAGTACGGTCGAGATAGGCACTTCCACTGCAGGAAATGCCACAAGGACCACCCGGGCAGGGGTGAAGGGAACTTGGTTGCATGCTTCCGGTGTGGCAAAAAGCCACAGAGCTTTTGAGTGTTTCCAGAACCTTCAGGGAGGCACCCAGCAGAGGGGAAACGGCGGGGACCAAACTTATAGACCAACAGACTCTCAGTCCAGAGGCCGGGACCAGTATCAAAATCAGAATCAACGTGGGGACGCTCCCTAGCGTGGCAGTGGCGAGAACAATAATGGAGGCAACAGAGGCCAGGGGGAGAACCGAGGCAACAACAGAGCTCTTGAGAAGATCAATGTTATGAGCCGGGCCGAGACTAAGGCCAAAGCCAATGTGTTTGCAGGTACCTTTTCTGTTTATGGTACTCCTGCTCGTGTTTTGTTCGATACTGGAGCTTCCTATTCCTTTATTTCTAGAAATTTTGTCGAGAAACTTGGTTTAGTGGCTAGTAAGACCCCGTCTATAGTAGTATCCATACCTCCGGGGCGGGTAATCTCTTGTAATGATGTACTAAAAGATGTAGTGGTAGACATAGAGAAACCTTTGTAATAGATTTAATCCAGTTTGTTCTCCCTGATTTCAACATCATCTTGGGGATGGACTGGCGAGCAAAAAATCGTCTTGAGAGGACCGTCGGGGCAGAGGGTTTCCTACAGGAGTATGAAGAAGATGCCTGGAGTGAAGATCATCTCAGCTATGTCGATCCTCTCCTAAGTAAAGAAGGGACAGTAGGCGTACCTCTGCTACATTCAAGACCTGGGCAGAGAGCCCAGTAAATTAGAGGAGATTCAGGTGGTGAACGAGTTCCCAGATATCTTTCATGAGGAGATTCCTGGCATACCGTCAGACAAAGAGGTGGAGTTCAATGTCGACCTAGTGCCCGGAGCCGCGCCGATCTCTAAAGCCCCATACTGGATGGCGCCGTCAAAGTTGAAGGAGCTGAAGGCACAACTGAAGGAACTATTGGAGAAGGGGTACATTCATCCAAGTGTATCGTCGTGGGGAGCCCCGGTCCTATTCGTGAAGAAGAAGGACGAGAGCATGAGGTTGTGTATAAACTATAGGGAGCTGAACCAGATCACCGTAGAGAACCGTTATCCATTGCCTAGGATTGACGACCTCTTCGATCAGCTTCAGGGTGCAGGAGTCTTCTCCAAGATAGATTTGAGGTCGGGATACCATCAGCTTCGAGTTGTAGAGAAGGACGTCCCGAAGACTGCTTTCAGGACCAGATATGGGCACTTCGAGTTTATGGTGATGCCCTTTGGACTTAGGAATGCACCAGCAGTCTTTATGGACCTCATGAACCGGATCTTCAATCCTTACCTAGACCGGTTCGTGGTGGTATTCATAGACGATATTCTGATCTATTCCAAGGATGAAGAAGAGCATGAGGAGCACTTGAGATTGGTACTACAGACTTTGAGGGAGCAGCAGCTGTACGCGACGTTGTCCAAGTGTGACTTCTGGTTAGACCGAGTGGCGTTCCTAGGCCACATTGTTACCAAAGAAGGGATATCAGGGGATCCAGCCAAGATCCAAGCGGTAAAGGAGTGGCCGAGACCGAGTAACCTGATCAAGGTTCATAGTTTCCTAGGCTTGGCTTGATACTACAGGAGGTTCATGAAGGACTTTTCAAAGATTGTTAGACCTCTCACCAACCTCATGAAGAAGGTGATCAAGTTCCAGTGGAGCGATGATTGTGAGATGGCATTCTAGACACTGAAGGAAAGGTTAACCACAACTCTAGTGTTAACCCTACCTTCAGGGACCGAGGGATTTAAGGTATTCAGCGATGCCTCCAAGTACGGTCTGGGATGTGTCCTGATGCAGAATGGGAAGGTGATAGCGTATGCGTCGAGGCAGCTGAAGAAGTACGAGAGTTGATATCCGACGCATGACTTAGAGCTAACAGCAGTAGGGTTCACCCTTAAGATCTAGAGGAACTACCTATATGACGTCTCTTGTAAGATCTACACCGACCACAAAAGCCTCAAGTACATCTTCACGCAGAAGGAACTCAATATGAGGCAGAGGAGGTGGTTAGAGTTGATTAAAGACTATGACCTGAAGATTTTATATCACGAGGGGAAGTCCAATCTGGTAGCTGATGCTCTAAGAAGAAAGCGAAGTCATTCGGTGAATTCGATGTGGGTTCTCCCAGACGAGCTGGTTCGTGACTTTCAGAAGCTGAACCTGGAGGTGATGGAGTTAGGAGGTATGGACCTGAAGGTTAAGCTGTTCCACATGAGTGTCTCTTCTGACATCTATGGAGAGATACTCAAAGGAAAGTCCAGTGATGTGAAGTTGGAACGTATTTAAGAGAAGATGAAAGAAGGCAAGGCAGAAGGTTTTGAGATCCACAGTGATGACAGCCTTAGATTCAGAGGCAGATGGTGCGTGCCTTAGGAGTGTGCAGACGTGAAGGAAAAGTTGATGAGGGAGGTTCACAATACTCCCTACTCAATTCATCCTAGTGGAAACAAGCTGTATAAGGATTTGAAGAAGCTGTTCTGGTGGCTGAAGATGAAAAGGGAGGCGGCAGAGTTTGTGTCGAGATGCCTCACCTGTCAGAAGGTTAAGTTTGAACACAAAAGGATGGGAGGTTTGCTGCAGCCTTTGGATATCCCGAAGTGGAAGTGGGACTCCAGCTCAATGGAATTTGTGATGGGACTACCACCGGTGAAGGGTGGAGTCAATCAGATCTCGGTAATCGTGGACCGGCTCACTAAGTCTACTCGGTTCATGCCCATGAAGAATACCTGGTCGATGAGTCAGCTGGTGGATGCGTATATTAAGAATGTAGTGAGATACCATGGAGTACCCGAGGCCATTATCTCCGACCGTGACTTGAGATTTCTGGTGCATTTTTGGCGGCAGTTTCAGAAAGCCATGGGCACCTAGCTGAAGTTGAGCATAACGTTTCATCCCGCTAATGATGGTCAGACGGAGCGAACCATCCAGACGTTGAAGGATATGCTTCATGCATGCGTGATGGACTTCCAGGGTTCATAGGAAGATATGCTACAACTGATAGAGTTTTCGTACAACAATAGTTATCACGCCACCATCAAGATGGCTCCCTACAAGGATCTGTACGGGAGGAAGTGCAAAACCCCATTGTGCTGGAGCGATATCAGCGACACTGTTGTGTTGGGGCCACAGCTGATAGAGGAGACCATGGAGTAGGTCCGTGTGATACAGAGTCAGATGAAGGCAACCCAGGATAGGCAGAAGTCCTATGCCGATCTCAAGCGAAGACCAGTAGAGTTCAAAGTGGGTGATAGAGTCTTTTTGAAGGTATCTCCTACTGACCAAATTCAGGAAGAAGGGAAAGCTCAGTCCCAAGTTCGTAGGACCCAATGAGATTTTGGAGAGAATTGGGGAGGTGGCATACAGTTTGGCGCTTCCTTGTGAGCTAGAGAAGGTTCACAACGACTTCCATGTGTTCCAGCTGAAGCAGTATGTCCCCGACCCTTCGCATGTGTTGCAACCAGAGGTTTTGGAGTTGGAGCAAAACCTATCCTACGAGGAGTACCTCATTAGAGTCATGGACACCAAGACCAGAGAGACTCGATCGAAGTCCACCGTATGGTCAAGGTCTTATGGTCCAATCATGGGACTGGAGAGGCTACGTGGGAAGTAGAGGAGGAGATGAGAAAGAAGTACCCACAACTCTTCAATCAAGTAATAACTTCAGTCAATACCAAGTTAGTCAATATTCATTGGGAGTGAGTTATAGCTTCGAGGGTGAAGCTTTCTTTTAAGGGGATGTAATGAAACACCCACGAATTTACGAGTTAGGACAAATATAAAATATGGTAGTAATGGATAGCCCGAGGTTAATAACGTTAGTGGCCCAGGGAAGTTGGAACGATTTTCTTATGTTGTTTTCCTTTCCCTTCTTAAAACATTTATAATTACCTACCGAAGCGTTTACAATTATCTACAATTTCCTCACCTTTATTAATATTAATAATTAATATTACTTCAACCTCTCTAGATGGTTCAACGTTATTTAAGTTCCCAGAATACAATCTTAGATTTTCTTCTTCTAAATTGATTAATCTTAATTCCTAGAGTTCAAATCCAATTTTACTTTCTCTTGGTAAATTAGCATTAACTCTTAGTTCAAATCCCATTTGACTTCTCCAAAATTTATAATATATTAACCCTTTATTCTTCTCCTAATATTTTATTACTAGTATTCTAGATCCTTCTTTAACGTGATTACTTTTCTTTTGCTAAGAATTCCTGATTTTGTTTTACTATATTTCTATTTAGGAAAAATTACAGTGCCCACCCACGGGGTTTTGGGGTTTAACACCGTCCACCCACGAACTTTGAAAATTAACACTGCCCACCCATGGACTTATATTGTTTTTACTTCCGTCACCCTTTTACCACACTTCCGTTAGTTTAGTTTAGTTGACTGTCACATCTCGTCCATCGCCAAAGACCTCAAGAGAATCCTCCACGGAAATAAATCCATGGAGAAACAGTTGAACTCTAGCGGGTCATTGATGCTAGCACAGGGCAATCTCTCTGTCACAAATTTGAACCACACCCATTTCATCTGGTCGCTTCAGATGGTAATGAAATCGGTCACGAATTTCGTCAAGCACCTAATGCGCGAGATGGAGTCCAAAAGCTGGGATTTAGATTTAGCCGCTAAGGCCGCCGTATGGGGCGGTGGTTCCGATAACATCGGATTCTCTAACCTCAAACACAAGGCATTCGCCTTCGAATCCTACTTATGCCGCGTCCTCTTCGACGGATTTAATCACCGAGACTTCCTCCTCTCAACCTCTACTTCCGATTCATCCTCCTCCGACCGCAACCATCCGCCTCGGACCCGAGAGTCGTTCTTCAACAATTTCTCCGTCTACAGTGCGGTCACGAATTGAAAATGCAGTATGTCAATCAGCACTTCAAAAGAAGATCCTTAAATGTACATATAGATCAGTACCAGTGTGAATGGGCCGCTAACTGATGATCGTCGAGCAGTGACAGTGAAGGAAGGAATACCCCTGCCACGCCTGACCAAAGCTGCTGCTTCCATGGATTGCCTCGCTGCTTTTCTCTGTTTTAATTTGGACAGTGCACGAATAATATCCATATTAGTCGAAATTCAAATTCAAGAATGGTAGGCACTTGGCGAATATAAATCACGCTTACCAGCACAGTTACATCATCCTTGCCATCTTTTATTGGCTCAACACCATCATACTGGAATGATATGTTACGGTGAAGACGATGATGATGAAGATGAGATGTTGAAGTGGTGTGAGTGTGGTGAAGGCGGGCGTGGTCTGATGTGGTCGTGGCGACGGTGGTGATGGCGGGTGTTGGATGGGATGCGACGGGCGTGAGAGTTTGACAGTCTTTTTTTTTTTTGAAGCAAGAGTTTGACAGTCAACTAAACTAAACTAACGGAAGTGTGGTAAAAGGGTGACGGAAGTAAAAACAATATAAGTCCATGGGTGGGCAGTGTTAATTTTCAAAGTTCGTGGGTGGGCGGTGTTAAACCCCTAAACCCCGTGGGTGGGCACTGTAATTTTTCCTTCTATTTATTTCAAACTTACTTCTATATCAAATAAATGTTTATTAATTCTTCTCTAGATATTTTATTCTCCTTCTTATCTTGTTACAACGACTAAATAATTTTTCTTATATTATTTTAAATTGGAAATTATTTAACTAATTATTTCTAAACTGATATTGTTAGCAACCCTGTTCTTTCTTCCGGTTTTCCACAACGTTATAATTATTTTATCTTTTAAATAATCTACAAGTACTAGTTAGTGGAACTTTTATTTAAATTATTCAACTTTTCCTTTTCTTCAAAACACATTATTATTTGTCTAATTAATAGCATTTCTCTAAATTCTACAAATTATTTCTATTTAAAACATCGATCTCCTTCATATCTCTTCATCCTCAACACGACATTTCTGTGCTCTTACTTCGACTGAAATATTCCATCTTTTCTTCCTGACGTGGTCAAATGACTTCCCTGGTGCCAGATAGGAATTCATTGGGTAAAGTGTTCTACTTAGTCAGATTAATAAATTGATTGATTGTGTTGGTAGACCTTAATTGTTGGTTATATATATACCTAGACTCCAATGACGCCGACAAGTGCTACCAATAGTCCAGAGGAGTTGATTTCTTGAAATGGATTGACTGTTCATGTAAATCTCTATGCTCATGTTTGTCTGGTTTCATGATTTGCGACTGAGGAAAAATGTTTGTGACTCAGATGTGATTTCTGCTGAAAGAGGATTTATTCTCGGATTAAGGTTTTACAAATTGGGATTAATTCCCTCGCTTTGGGATTGGTGGATTAGAATAAATTTTGGTGGTGGTTTGATCGAGGTTTGTTTTTGGAGTCTTTCACAGGATTTACTATTATGTCTGGGAGCCCATAGGTGCTCCCCATTATTATTATTTGCGTTGCACACAACGTTGCAGCTAAACTCTATTATCTACTCTATGTTACTGCTGTTTCATAGGGGTGTGCACACTTAAGGAATTAGGGTGAGGTGGTTGTTTGACGGTCCCATAGGTGACCCCGTGTTTGGAAATTGTGGTTGGCTCCTGTTGAGAGCTCCCTACTATTGTTTGGATTGGTTACTGTGTTTTCTGGAAAAATCATTCAAATGTTCAATACTCCCTTCTCGACTGATTGGCAAAAGTTAAAATGAACATCAAAATGTATTTTACACATTGAGGTAGACTTTACTCAGTTTATCTGATTTACATGATCCCTTCGCGTTTTTGTCTGTTGTTTTTTGATCCCAGGCATTGATGGTTGATTTTAGGGAGCGGGATTGCGCTATCACATAGAATAGAGAACATGAATTGCTTTGAGACATTATCTAAGTTACAGTGTTTAAAAATCAATATGTTGGTTTTTATGATACATTACCGTGGTTATTTTGGAGCCTTTGAATTATAAGTTTAACAGTTACTTTCGTTGCTTATTTTTGGTTCATTAGCCTACGCACCCAGAGGGTTTGGGTGTGGCGGTAATACCCTGGATGATTTAATTCCACTGCTGATTTGAAGTTATGCCTGTTATGGTATTTACAACAACATTCTTGACATTTTATAGATTATATTGAAATGTTCTTATGAGGTTTTTGAGTATTGTTTCTAAGGTACCAATTGCTGGCTTTATTTACTTAAATGTTCCTCTATATATTGATGTTGAATTTGAAAGTGTTTTGGTGATTTTCTAACTCTGGATTCGTTTTTAAAGTTGCATCTTAGGACTTGTCCGAACATCCGTCCGGACATCAATGTTCGGACAGGCCCCGAGGGATTATATGGTTTCTGCTGTTTTGGCTGTGTCCGAACATCTGTCCAAACGTTAATGTTCGGACAGCATGTGACGACGAGTTCAACTTGCAAGTCTTATGTCCGAACTTGCAAGTTCAGACCAATGTTCGGACCGCGTAAGGAAATTTTTCGGAACTTTGAATCTCGACTTGTCTCCGAACATCAATGTCCAGACACAAGTTCGGACACTTTCGTTTTCTAATTTCTAAACTCTCAACTTGTGTCCAAACATCAATGTCCAGACATAAGTTCAAACAAATAGATTTTCGCAGCTTATTTCTTCTCGGATTATGTTCGAACGTCAGATGTCCGGACACAAGGTTGAACAGGTTTTGTTTTTCACTTTTAGGACTCGTTTGAAGTTTGTTTTTGTTTCCATTTACGCTGTTAGATTCGTATTTTCGTAAGCTTTCTTTTAAGGTAAAATCCAGGGTGTTACATGTGTGTCTCTAATCTAAAAATGAGAATATAAAATTTTGTCACCAATTAGCGAGGGACGTTTTTCGTCTTTAATCCATTGCTAGGGACTTGTTGGGAAATAGACCTTCCCGTCTCTAATTTGTCGTCGGACGACATCATCCTACGTGAATCCGGATTAGCGACGAGACAATTTGCGACGGAGCCATTTCATCTTCGGTCCCTCGCTAACCCAGTTTAATCTGTCTCTATTCGCGTTTTTCTTGTAGTGGGAGGAGAAGGACTTCTAGTGTGCACGATCGAAAAGTAAAAAAGAGCATTGGAAGTTTCTGATTGTTGATCTAATCAAGAAGGTTAGTGTCTTATGTTTGAATGAACTAGTCAAGGAGCTTGGTAGAGGGAATACAATTAAAACAAATAGGATCCCTCTAGGAAGTCAAGATGTTGAAAAGGAAAAAATTCATGAGGCTGCAATTGACACGAGTCCCGACAGTGAGGGACACAGTACAGCAAGTCTCTCCCCCAAGGGATATAATGCACATCCTACAGATGGATTTATTGAATTAGCACAAGGCCCAAGTCCCAACACATAGAAGTTAGGGGGCCTAAGGGCGCATTCTCCAAAAACACCAAAGCGGAAGGATCCTTCCGAGATCGTGGGAGAGGAAGGTATTGATTTATTTGTAGAATTATTACACAATACCCCACCTCCTACTCAGTTAAGAAATAATATTTCAGCAAGGAATGAAAAAGGTAAAATCATCAATCCAGAGGCCGAAGCAGATAAATGCATCGAATTATTAAGAAAATTAGGATGTCAAGTTCCGAATCCAGCTCAGACTAAAGCCAATATTATCAGTCAAATCCAAGAGCAACTGTGATATGCCAGGGCCTAGATAACGTGTACTAGTTGCCTTTCTGGCCTTTGGAGGTTGGGTTAAACTTTGTTGACCACCATCAGGTGTGTAGTTGTACTTTGGGATTATGTAGATTTGAGTTCTGGTTTTTGTGGAAGGAGCTATCGGTGATGATTGGCTCTAGGCTCAGGGTGTAGTTCATCCAAATACAGACCTATATCAATAAGCTATAGAAACCAAAAGCAACCTAGCCACGTGGCTGCAAACCTTGTATTACTACCTACAAGCCCGAAGAAATGCAACACCTGCATCTGTTGCAGGTGTTGCATTTCTTCGGGCTTGTAGGTAGTAATACAAGGTGTGCAGCCACGTGGCTAGGTTGCTTTTGGTTTCTGTAGCTTATTGATATAGGTCTGTATTTGGATGAGGTGGGCACTCCTTTTCCTCTCTTAGCTATTTCCTATTAGGTTTTACTGAGAGAGGTTTTAATGAGGCCCAATTCTTCCCATCCTCCTGGTCTGCCAGGTTTTATTTCTAATTATATAATGGCTCTAAGCCCAAATTATAAAAAAACAATTAAAACAAATAGTTCACTCTGGGGGAGTGATAAAGTGACTTCCCATGGAATACCATGTACATATAGGCTAAATGACATGTTGGATAATTGTATCATATGTTCCATGAGAGATGTGTACCATTTTTGGTACACTATAAGATGGAAGAAATATGAATCCACAACCTAAATGATAGAGTACAAAGAAGCGAAGCGAAGCAAATTAGGTGGCAAGCTATTGCTGATGAGCTGACACAATCGGACGATCTGACAATGACTGCGAGATGTTATGGTTACATCCACACTTTCATTCATCCATATCTATCATGCGACTTAGGAGAGCCTCTAGAGCAGTAAGGGATTAACAAATCTTCAAGGACTTCCCGACCAAAATGACGGGAACCTTCGTATTGGGAGAATAACCAACCTCGGGTGAGTTAATCCACAAAAGCATCGTCAATGGAAGATCCTTCAACACATGATCATCAGCTTCTGGACGCTTTATGTCTATGGTTACCTTTCTGTATATTATGAAGAGTTCCAGCGATCGATAACTTATTTAGTATATCACTGGATATATTGATGTCCTTGGAGATGGAAACAGTAAATTTAGAGAAGTAACTGATTATCTATATATGAACCAGGATTGGTGAAGACAAGTACGTAAAGCTATGTAGACCTATATAAAGCATATAAAAATAATTAGTGAAATATTCCTAACAGGCCACGTTCAACCTGACAAGATACAGTGAGATGCTAAGGGAGATAAAATTCATTAGAGATGACCTAACAACTCTAAATAAGTGAATGAATACTGAAATGGGGTTGGTAATCACTGCACGATACACCACTATTATAGTGTCCTACTCTATATGGGAATATGGAAAGTGGTTTGTACCTCCTAATCAAAAGTTGATCACCGATCCGGATGTAATCCAATGGGACGAATCGGGTGGTAGACAAAAAATAAGGTCATAATAACCATGATCGTTCAAGATGAGAGATCTACATTGAAGTTTTGTCGTTATGACCATTTTTTTAGGTAATTGTAACACCCCTACTACGCACTTAACCATAATCGGAATCGCAGCGGAAATAAACAACTAAACAATAACTAAACGGTTCGGTGCTACAACGCCGTTAACCACCCACGTGGTTAACAAGGTAGAATAAATACAAGTGTACCGGTCTGATGATCAGACTCCCGAGCATTAGGTACTAACATCCATATATACATAACCAACATACCGAGTATTTAGCAACATCCATTACTGTAAGCTGTACACATAAACTCCACTGTCAACTGTCAACGACCGTCACTGTAATACAAACGGTACCAAAATATAATGCCACGGGAGCACAGGCGCATCCCGGGCTCAACATCCAAAAATAACAAAAGTATTTCTATGACCTAAAATCTAAAGCCATTCCGCTTCCTCGATCCTCATCCTGCAATATAAATATGGAGCCCCCGAGGGGGTCTGCAACCCTTGGCTGGTATGGTTAACGCGCAGCCCATCGGCTACCGGGATACGCGCAACTATTTGTCATGATAACATGGCATTGATTTTTAAACAACAACATATATAAAGCATAGCAAGGAATATTGCTTAGCACAACACACACACAATCATAACAAGAACGATTCCTTTTAGGAAACGAACCAACATAGTTAGATCACATGGAGAGCCTAGAGAATGTTGCCAAACCCATGCTAAGCTCGTTACATAACTCGTTACCGTCCTGTTAGATTGAACTGATAACTTAATCCCAAGGTGTGTCAGGTATAGTAACCCAAGCACACCGAACAAACATAGTATGCCCATGTGGCCCGACGTGAGTCAGTAAAATAGCCTTGGATAAGCTAAAGGGAAAGTTGAGAACCAAAATGGAAAACAACCATAACATACAAAGAGAATCGAACCGGTTATGACATCGACTCCCATACTCACACGCGTGGCCGGAACTACTGGACTCCTCACTCCCCGGTTAGCACTTGTTAGATGTTCAACAATGAACTCAATAAACAAATCACAACAAGTGGTTAAGTCTTGTTAGACACACACAAGGAAAATGAGTCGCATCTTAATAACACAATAATATAATAAACCGTAAACTCATTACATGACTTAGGTCTTACAAGGTCGTAAACACACAGAAAACAAACAACAGACTGCAAGAAAACCATACCTTGGTCCTTGCTTCGATTCGTTTCCACCGTAGGCCACTCCTATACATGATTAATAACGTCGGTTAATTAACTTACTTAACTTGAAATTTACTAAGTATTTTACATGGTTATATGACATATTTTAATGCCCAAACTTATCCTTGATTACCTTCATTATACCCCCTAGGGTTAACTACATAAGTCATATCTTTTTTTTTAAGTTTTGGGTCAGACCGACCCATCGACCCATCGACCGACCCAACCAACTGGGTCGGTCCCTTCCAGCAATTCTCGGATTTGAAAATTCCACTTCGTCCGACCCACATCCGACCCAAGTCCTCTAGGTCGGACCATTCCAGAAATTTTTCTATCTTTTAAACTCACCCGACCGACCCAACACTATTCCGACCAACCCATAATCATCTGGGTCGGTCCTTCCCAGACACATTTCCGTTCTTTGATCTTTGCCCGACCGACCCATGTCCGACCCAAGTCCCCTGGGTCGGACCGTTCCAGAAACACTTACGGGTGACCTAACAGAGGCCGACCGACCCAACTTAGGGTCGGTCCCCTGGGTCGGCCGCCACCAGAACATGTCCAGAACTTGTCAAATCTTTTCCAAATTTTTCCACAAGCCTCCTAATGGGTTCTAACATCATTTGGCACACTTACACCCTCCTACAACATCCATAAAACTCATTTTCTATCTCCTTAATCACTAACTCATTTCTTACCAAAATTCCTAACATTTTTATTGTTTTCTCCTTAGGTTCCTAAGTGGTGTTTCATACCTATGATAACCACTATGCCAAAATGTCTCCTCACCACTATAACATTATCTCCCAAGCATCTTTTCTCACAAACCAAAACTCCTTTATGCTATTCCTAGAATTTTCTCCACAAGTTCACACATCTTCCTTACAACACCTTACTACCTCATTGTTACTAGAACTTGTATAGACCCTAAATACAATCTCACCATGATCTTGAAGTCTCCCCAAAACACTCATTCACATTCTAAATCCTCCAAGATAATGCCTAACTCCTTTTTACATCCTAGAACACCTTAATACATGTCTTCTTCTCTAGAAAAACACCTAATCATTTCTAACACTTCCTAGTTCACCAAAATTCATTTATAGCACTTAGAACCTCTTGTACATTATACAAATTTTGACATGGGTTCTACTAACATCTTGTTACACCAAAACACATAGTTTTCACCAATAAACATCCAAGAACACTTAAATCCATCAAGAACATTCTTATACACAAACTTCACCCATTTAACACCACATCACAATATAGTGCATAATTTAAATTGCATGGCACTTAGGCCCTTTAATAACATAAACCATAAACACTGAATTTCCCACATTATATTTGCCTTTGACCTGCAAATACATACAACAACTCATATGCCCTTTAATAGTCTCCTTGAGAACATTTACTAGGTCATTCACCATTGGCTCCTTAAGTAGTTTTAATAAGCAATATAAGCTCATTTTTCCTAATGCATCAAACTACATTGAGTTAGCATATTTACCTCTTTTCCTCACAAACTTCTTTCTTGTTTCCTTGATTAAAATCGGCAAGGCTTTATTTGCTTGTCAACTTCTAATCAATATACAAGCAAGGTAATGAGTACTCAAGCTTCATGCTTAATCTCATTATAAACCCTAGTTACATATATTGTCTTAAAACATTAAGATAGTTGTTTTACCTTGGTAATGAAAGAGAGTTTGAATAAGTAGCAAGAGAGGACTCCACCAAGTCCTTGAAGGATTGGAATGAAGCTAAAACAAGGCAAGAGAAAACACCATGAAGAGATGATTTTCGGACAACACTAAAACATGAAGGAAATGTTATTTTTCTTTGAGTTTCCTTACCTTGAAGCAAAGGAGAACAATAAGATGTAAAAATATTAGCTCAAGCTCCTCCCATGGAGATTTCTCTTGGCACTGAAATTGTAACACCCCTAATACGCACATGATAAATGAAATCGCAGCGGAATAAAACAACTAAACGTAACTAACGCTTCGGTGCTACAACGCCGTCAACCACCCACGTGGTTGACAAGGCAGAACAATACACTTGTACCGGTCTGATGATCAGACTCCCGAGCAATAAAACTAAACCATAATTACATCATATACAATACCGAGTGTTTACATATACAACCTCACTGTTAAACATCACTGTAAACTGTCACAACCAAATCCAACAACGCCACGGGAGCACAGGCGCATCCCGGGCCAACATCCCAAAAGTATACAAAAGTAAACCTGCACCCTAGGATCTAGAGCCACTCCGCTTCTTCGATCCTCATCCTGCAGTATAAGAAATATGGATCCCCCGAGGGGGTCAGCAACCCTTGGCTGGTATGGCTAACGCGCAGCCCATCGGCTACCGGGATACGCGCAGCTACTTGTCATTATAACATGGCATTATTACAATTAATCATAACAAACATAACATGGAGCATGGCATCAATAGTGCATAGCTCAACACATACACAGTGGATTTTCCACGATAACAAACCACAAGGGTCAAATAACATAAGAGCCTAGAGAGTGATTCACTCTCATGTCAAGCTCGTTAAACACACTCATTACCGTTCTGTTAGACGAACGAGTAACTTAAGTCAGATGGTTCGGATTTAGTGACCCGAACACACCACACAAACACAGGTTCCCACTAAACCGATCATAAGTCAGAATAGGTAAGCTTTGGAAGAAGCTAGCGGGAGATCGAACGCCAAATTAAGGTGAACAATCTTAACAACATAAGAGTCGAATCTGATTCAGATATCTACTCTTAACTTACATGCATGACCGGACAACCGGATTCCTCACTTCCCAGTTAACACTTGTTAGAAGTTCATAGTGGAACTTAACGACCAACACACAATAGTTGGTAAGACTTGTTAGACACACACAAGGGAAAGTGAGTCACACAACACATAACAATAGTATAAACAACTGTAAACTCATTACATGTTTAAATCTTATAACGTTGTAAACACACAGAAAAACATACAACACACAAACCGGTGTAAACCGCTAGACAACAGACTGCAAGAAAACCATACCTTGGTCCTTGCCTCGACTGATTTCCACCTTGCGAGAATCCTAAACACATTAGTAATGTCGGTTAATTATTTTTTAACTCAAAGCTTACTAAGTATTTAACATGATTGTATGACATGTTTTAATGCCTATCTTACCCTAGGTTACCTTCATTATACACCCTAGGGTTAACTACATAAGTCACATTCTTTTCTGTTTTTTTTTTTACAAGTTTTGGTCCGACCGACCCACCGTCCGACCCACAACTGGGTCGGACCCTCCCAGTGGTCTTCGGGTCTGAAAAACTTTACCTTGACCGACCCATGTCCGACCCAACCTTCTGGGTCGGTCCATTACAGAACCCTTTTACTTCCTCAAATCATGCCGTCCGACCCACGTCCGACCCACCATTCTGGGTCGGTCCATGTGCGAACATTTTCCTTCCTTTGAAACTTGACCGACCGACCCATGTCCGACCCACCCTTTTGGGTCGGACCATCACCGAACATTTTCCCAACATTTTACAGAGGCTCGACCGACCCAAAAACTGGGTCGGCCCCTGGGTCGGTCGCCTCCTAATCTTACCCAAACTTTGCCAATTTTTACCAAACTTCTCCTAAGGCCTCTTAATGCTTCCTAGCAACATTTGGTAACTTTATATCCACATACAACATCCATGAAACTCATTTTCTAACTCCTTAAGCCTTTACTTATTTCCTTGTAAAAATTCCTTAACACTTATGTTATTTCATACTAGGTTTCCTAGATGGTGTTTCTCACCTATGGTAACTACTATCCCAAAATGCTTTCTCCTTGTTTTAACATCATCTCCCAAGCATCATCTCTCACAACTAACTCCTTATATCATTACTTCAAATCCCTTTCTCAAGTTCATACATTCTCCTTAGTTTACCAAAGTTTGCCTAAGTCTTTACTAAGTCCCAAAATGACTTTGGTACATACTAAAATCTCAAGCTCATGCCTAAGCCCTTATTACATCCTAAATCACCTTAATGCATGTCTCTTACACAAGAACAACACTTAACCATTTTAAATACTCCTTAACTTATCTAACTCATTTTAACACTTAGAACTTCACATTTGTTACCCAAATTTTGACATAGGTTCTCCTAGAACATTACTAACCCAAAACACATTGTTTTTACCAACAAACAACCAAGAACACTAAAAATCCATCAAGTACTTATTATACACAAACTTCACTTACAAAGCACTACATCACAATATAGTGCACAATTTAAATTGCATGGCACTTAGGCCCTTAAATGACATGGCTCTTAGGCCCTTAAAATGCACAAATCATAAACACTGAATTTCCACAATATATTTGCCTTTAACCTGCAAATACACTCAACAACACATATGCCTTTTACTAAGCTCTTGGGAACACTTTACTAAGTCATTCACCATTGGCTCTTTAGGTAGTTTAATAAGCATTTATGAGCTCATTTCTCCTAAGGCATTAAAATAACATTAGGTTAGTAGATTTACCTCTTTTGCAAAATAACTTCTTTCTTGTTTCCTTTAGAAAACCAATAGAGTACTTGATTCTTTGACAAGCTCTAAACAATATACAAACATTGAAATGAGTATTCAAGCTATAAGCTCCATCTCATTGTAAACCCTAGTTTTACATTGTTTCAAAATTATTAATGTAGTTGTTTTACCTTGCTCTTTGAAGAGAGTTTGAATATCTAGCAAGAGAGGACTCCACCTAGTCCATGAAGAGTTGGAATGAAGCTAGAACAAAGTCACATAAAAGGCTCCTTCAATACATATTTTCGGACATGACAAAAACAAGGAGGAAAGGAAGTTTTTATTTGAGATTCCTTACCTAGAATCCAAGGAGAGTAATAATATGTAGTCAAACAAGCTCAAGCTCCTTCAATGGAGAAACTCCATGGCACCGAAATGGTTGTCTTGAAGTTTGGAGAAGATAGAAATGAAGAGCTTGAGGAGAGGAAGAGATTGGTGGTGTTTGTTTTTGATTTGGACAAGTGAGCAAGGTTTTACAAGAGATCAAAGCTTGTGTTTTAATGGTGGTGGTGGTTCTATCGTGAGAGAACAAAGAAGAAAGGAAGAAGAGAGGTGGGAAACCGTGTGAGCAAGGAAAGGAAATGAGAGAATGAGATAGAATTTACTTTATGAAGATATTTATACTTATAAAGTAAAAAGGGTACTTAAGTAGTTTACTTATTTTGTTAACAAGCTAACAAAGGTGGTGTGTCACCAACCTTAAAAACCGGCCCCAAATAGTAGTAGGAGGGTAATATAGTCTTTGTTTGTCAATTTAAATACTTATACAAACATATGTTACAAAATAGCTTATAAAAGTTACTATTCATAAAACAAGGCACATAGAAGTGAAATTTTTGATTTCCCACTAATATAGACACCCAAATGTGATTATATAGTACACATATATATTTAAGAGTAATGATGGACATCTAGCCATTCAAAACTCATTTACAAGACAATTTTTCAAAAATGTGCTTTAAGACTCCTTAAAGCACATTTTGTGTTTAAACTTGTTTTCAAGCTTGGTTTTCTTTGGTAATTGATTTAATATGTTCATTAGTGTATAAATGAGGTCTTGGTAAGTTCATTAGGTCTTAACCAAGTTTATCCCAAGCTTAGAGCACATTTTGGCTCTTATTGACTTTAAAGCACATTTTGTGTTTCCTTTTGTTTAAATTTGTTTACTAATGTTTCTAAGACTCTTTTTAGTCTTAATACACCATATTTAAGTGTTTAAACAATATATTAAGGTTTGGGGTATTTCAATCTACCCCCCTTAAAAGAACTTTGTCCTCAAAGTTCATACTTCCACATATCCTAAATATTAGAACACGGGAACACTTATAAACAATACTTCCATATATTACTAACAACACACTTACATAACATTGGACTCCAGGTCCATACAACATAACATAACATTGGACACTAGGTCCATACAACATAACATAACAATGGACCAAGGTCCATACAACATTATCCACATCATTCAGACACAACGGTCTGTAACATAACATAGACGATGTATTCAAATACACGTCGTACACACATAACCGAAACGGCTCTACCCCCCTTAAAAAGGGGTACGCCCCGTACCCTATACACATAAGAACTAAGAAGTAAACAATGACGGGTACTTCGCCTTCATCTTATCTTCCAGCTCCCAAGTGGCCTCCTCAACGTCCTGGTTAGACCAGAGAACCTTCACCAGTCTCACAGACTTATGGCGAGTGTCTCGAGTCTTAGCATCCAGAATCCGTACCGGAGTCTCCACTGATCGCATGGTCGGCTCTAAGGTTAGCCTTTCAGGCTGAAGCACATGAGACGGATGAGACATATACTTCTTCAACTGGGACACATGAAATACGTCATGTACCTTGCCCAGCTCGGCGGGTAGGTCTAGTCTATAGGCTACCGGGCCGATCCGCTCCGTCACAACGTAAGGCCCCACATACTTTGGGCTCAACTTGCCTTTCTGGCCAAAACGAAACACTCCCTTCATGGGGGACACTCTCAGAAATACCTGATCGCCCACGGCGAACTCCAGGTCACGTCGGCGCACATCTGCGTACGACTTCTGCCTATCCTGAGCTGCTTTCATATTAGCCCTGATCTGGCGAACTTCTGCCTGAACTTGCTCAAGATACTCTGGTCCTATAATGACCGTCTCACTCGACTCATCCCAGCATAATGGCGTGCGGCATGGTCTACCGTACAAGGCCTGGAAGGGAGACATCTTGATCGAAGCATGATAACTGTTGTTGTAACTAAACTCGATCAGATGTAACTTATCAATCCAGCTGGTCTGAAAGTCAAGTGCACAAGCACGTAGCATATCCTCAAGTGTCTGAATGTGCGCTCACTCTGACCATCGGTCTGTGGGTGAAACGCTGTACTCAATTTCAATTCAGTACCCAATGCCTCTCGTGTGGACTTCCAATATCTGGATAAGAATCTGGTGTCTCTGTCAGATACAATCGTTTTCGGTACACCATGATGTCTTACAATCTCCTTATCAAACAACTCCAATCTTGCCACTTTCCAAGTGTCCTTCATCGGAATGAATCGGGCCACCTTGGTCAGTCGGTCAACTATCACCCATATCATATTCAGACCTCCCCTTGTAGGCGGAAGCCCTACTACAAAGTCCATGGAGATATCATGGAACTTCCACTCAGGCACTGGCATTGGCTGTACCATACCACCAGGCCGTCGGTGCTCAAACTTAACCTTCTGGCAAGTGAGACACCTCAATACATAATCACTAACATCTTTCTTCATTCCAGTCCACCAAAAATACCTTTTCATACCTTTATACATCTTTGAAGCTCCGGGGTGAATCGAAGTAGTAGAACAATGGGATTCACTCAATATGCGCTCTTTCAACTCAGCGCTACCCCTAGGTATACACAAGCGGCCATTCAGCCTAATCAGGTCATCATCATGGAGTCTGAAGTCGTACTTCTGACCCTCGAATGTGCCATCAATAAGCTTCTGCCGGATCTCCAGCATGTACTGATCCGTCATCTGAGCACTCCGCACCTCTTCAACCAAGCCAGTATAAGAGACTAGCGAATGGAGAGAGTGTGCTCGGCGACTCAGCGCGTCAGCTACCACATTTGCCTTACCCTCTTTGTATTGCAGATTAATATCATAGTCATTCAGAAACTCAACCCACCTTCTTTGCCTCATGTTCAACTCTTTCTGAGTGAACAAGTACTTTAAGCTTTTATGATCAGAATAGATTGTCACACTCACCCCATACAAATAATGTCGCCATATCTTCAATGCGAAGACAATGGCACCCAGTTCCAAGTCGTGGGTAGGGTAGTTCTCCTCATGCTTTTTCAGCTGACGGGAGGCGTATGCTACGACCTTCCCGTGTTGCATCAATACACAACCCATACCTCTGCCTGATGCGTCGCAGTAGACCTCAAAACCATCTGGACCGTCTGGTATAGTCAGGACTGGTGCAGATGTCAGAGCATCCTTGAGACTCGCGAAAGAACTCTCACAGTCAACTGTCCACTCGAATGGTGCATCCTTCTTCATCAAGGAAGTCATCGGCTTCGAGATACTGGAGAAGTCCTTCACAAACCTCCTATAATATCCTGCCAGACCGAGGAAGCTCCTGATATCAGTGACTGTCTTCGGCCTAGGCCAGGTGCGCACTGCATCTATCTTTGCCGGATCAACAGCGATCCCGGCATCAGAAATCACATGCCCAAGGAAAGATACTTGGTTCAACCAAAATTCACATTTCGAAAATTTTGCATACAACTGGTTTCTCCTTAGAGTTTGTAACACATCTCTCAGGTGGCTTTCGTGCTCACCTCTAGATTTAGAATACACAAGAATGTCATCGATGAAGACTACCACTGACTTGTCCAACTGATCTTGGAACAAGCGGTTCATTAAGTCCATGAACTTGGCTGGTGCATTCGATAAGCCAAATGGCATAACTGTGAACTCATAATGCCCATACCTCGTTCTGAAAGCTGTCTTCTCGATATCACTGTCACGGATGGCAATCTGATGGTATCCGGAACGTAAGTCTATCTTGGAGAATACTGATGCTCCCCTAAGCTGATCAAATAGATCGTCGATGCGTGGTAAGGGGTAACGGTTTTCACCGTAACAGCATTCAGCTCCCGATAATCAATACACAGGCGGAGGCTACCGTCCTTCTTCTTCACGAAGAGGACTGGCGCTCCCCATGGTGACACACTAGGGCGGATGAAGCCCTTGTCGAGTAGGTCTCTCAGCTGCTCCTTGAGCTCTGTCATCTCTGCTGGAGCCATACGATAAGGTGCTTTCGCAATGGGTCCAGTGCCCGGTACTAAGTCGATCTCAAACTCAACCTCTCGTGCTGGCGGCATGCCCGGCAGTTCCTTAGGAAATACATCAGGAAACTCCGACACTACCGGCACATCTGGGCTAAACTCAGGGTCTCTCTCTATGTCCTGGACATAGCAGAGGTACACATCACTCCCTCGTCGTAACTCACGATACATGGCCATGGCGGTGATGATCTGAGTCGAAGGCTCCCTGGGCCTCTGGCGGTAAGATATGGTAACCCCAGATGGACTCCGAAGAAGCAGTCGATGCTCGGCACACAGGATTCTGCCCTTGTACCGCTCCAACCAGTTCATCCCGACAATCACATCAAATCCAAGTCCGTCGAACTCTATCAGGTCGATCGGGAACTCTTCACCTCTGATTCGTACAATGACATCTCGGTGGTAGCGGGTACACCTGATCCGCTCTTTCGATGGGAGAGTGACCAAGAAGTCTGGCATCTCCTCTCCATCTAACCCCAGCCTCTTCGCAAAAGATAGCGAAACAAATGTGTGAGGCTCCAGAGTCGAACAGATCGATGCATCCACGCCATTCACTGGAAAGGTACCGGTGAGGATTGTGCCGCTCTTGCCGGCTTCTGCCTCATTGCAGACACTCAATGTACCTCCCGTTCCGAGTGCACAGCCTAATTCATTGGCAAACTAATAAGTACTGGGTAACAACACGGTTGATATACTTCAATAACTCCACTTTATTCATTAACACCTCCTTTTTACAACATCGTTGGTTTACATGATTGATATAACTTAACACATACATAACTCCCTTAACATATACTGGCTTAACACATTACAAGGTATACAAGGTTTAGAATTGTCTGAAGGTCAAATTCAAACGTCCGGGTTTCATGTGTGTGGCATTGATCACTGCCGACGGTGCGGTATTCAGTTTGATCTTCCTGATGCCATGATATAGCATCCTTGACTGCCCACCCATGATTAGTACATCTCCTGACTTCAACATTAACTTCCTGGCGAGATCAGCACGCTTCTGCTCGCCATATACAAATACTGCGGTATCACCAATGGACCAAGACACCACGGGTACTCCCTTACTTAGAGACTCGGGTGACTCGTCCTTATCTTGGTGTAATCCTAACCGTCCACCTTTCTGGTAGAAGTTCACAATACATAAATCTGCTTCCACACTTGGAATTGATTCCGTTTCAACTTGTTGAGCAATTCCCACGGCGTGATTAACGACCGCACGGAACTCCTCAGGTATACTTGGTACCGTTGCTCCATCTTCGGCTCGCACTTCTTGATATGACTTGGTGTAAGGGTTCCAGTCCTTACCCATGCACATCATCTTCAATTGCATTCTTGATCCGTTCGGATATTCAGGTGTGTAGAAACCTCCAGGTTTAGCTCCAAGTTCGTCGCATCGTCTGATGATATGGACTTGTGCTTCCGGTGTCAGGTATCCACTTAAGAGTATCATACCTGGCTGGATAACCTGACATTGCTCCATTGGAAAGTCGGTGATGTTGATGGTGGTCTCTTCAGGGTTTGGTGTGGGTGGGATTGGATAACATATATTGAAGGTTCCTTTCAGTTTAGAATTAACTAATTAGGTGTCTTTCACACTATACTTTAACTCCTTACTCACATGATAACACACTTGAACTCACTAACACACATAAGCATGAAATGCGGTATGCAATCACTTATTACATTCAACAGTTTAGGCGGTACCTGGTCTAGAAGAGGGCCCTGGCGCCTCAGACCGGTCCACCACATTCAGGGTGGCCTTGCTAGGTCCCGACCCTTTCCCCTTCTGGGAATCAGTATGCCTCTGATCGGTGGGTGGCTGGTTAGCCGTCTTCGGGCCATCAATAGCTGCTGTGGCCTTACCCTTCCACTGCCCCTTGGGCTTGTTGACTCTGCTGTTGGGGTTCCGGTAACACTCATGGTCACGGTGACCCCACTTCTCGCAGTATCGACACTGCACCTCATTCCCTTGCAGTCCTTGCCGGGGTGGTCTCCATTGCACCACTTACAGTAATAGTGGCGCTCCGGTCCAGAGCCCGTGCTAGCTGCTAACACAATACACACTCAGTACTTTTCACAACTTATCAACATACACATCAACTTATTACACATGATTAAACAATTACCCTTTGGTGGGTAAGAGCGTAGGGGCTTCGCCGCATAAGCATATGTGAGCTTCAGTGGCTCCTCAGCGGTGGTGGTTTGGGCTTGGCCCTTGTCACCCTGGTGCTGACTCTTCTGGGGCTGGGGATAGGATTTCTTCTTCTTCTTTCCTCCCCCGTACCCCTGCGAACTCTGGCCCTCGCTCGTGGCCTTGCGCTTGTGCGCATTCTCCTCGTCCCTCAGACGGACGGTGATCTCCACCTTAGCAGCGGCATGATAGCACTCCTGTATTTAGGATGATCAGTCATGCCCCGCAATACATACTCACAAACTCACATATACTCACTTATAGACTACACATATTCACATCACTCTTTACTTAAATTACCTGCAAGGTAGTATACTCAGCTGGCCCCATCCCATAGCGAAGACGGTGGCTGAGACCGTTGTAGAAACGGTTTACCAGTACCCGGTTCGAGTAACCCAGGTCCGGTAACAGGTGGACAAGGCCGGTGAAGGCGTGTAGTACTCATCAACCGACACCTTGTCCCCCTGCCTCAGACTATCCAGCTCGAGGCGCTTGGCCTCCTGCACATGCACCGGGTATACTTGGCTCGCAGCAGAGCCGTGTACTCCCTCCATCCAACTCAGGATCAGTCATCCTGTCCTCCCTCACCAGTTTCCACCAACTCTGTGCCGACCCTTCAAGTAGTAGCGGCAAGTCGGACCTTAGCCTCAGCGGTACGCCAAGTCTCGTAGGCGGTCTCCAACTCGGAGATGTACGCCTCTAGCTTACGGGGTCGGTCTCCCCATGAAATGATGGGGTCTCAGATCAGCCAGCGCCTTGACCCAATTGGTCTCTCGTGGCGGTGGTGGCGGTGGCTGAACTCCAGGCATCTGCCCCTGCTGGATCGCAGCTACAAGCTGGGGTACCATCTGGGCCACAGCGGCTGCTACAGCCTCAGCCATAACCTGAGCCGTAGTGTTCTCGCCCTGGTCACCCCCAGTACTAGTACCACTTCCGCGGCCTCTACCGCGTGGTCTACCTGACATCTGTATTCACATGAGTATTCATTAGCAATATGCTTACACACTTATCGGTCCAACGATCGTAACGCTTCCCGACAATAAGGTATTTCCACACTTAGTTAGTGGTTAACCTTCCCATAACTGATCACTTAGGTAACTGTAGTTAGGTTTCCTAACTCGGTATATTCCTAAGCTCGGTATTCTAGTCATCAGAGCGATACTTCGCTCTGATACCACTTTTTGTAACACCCCTAATACGCACATGATACTAAATGAAATCGCAGCGGAATAAAACAACTAAACAGTAACTAACGCTTCGGTGCTACAACGCCGCAACCACCCACGTGGTTGACAAGGCAGAACAATACACTTGTACCGGTCTGATGATCAGACTCCCGAGCAATAAACTAAACCATAATTACATCATATACAATACCGAGTGTTTACATATACAACCTCACTGTTAAACATCACTGTAAACTGTCACAACCAAATCCAACAACGCCACGGGAGCACAGGCGCATCCCGGGCCAACATCCCAAAAGTATACAAAAGTAAACCTGCACCCTAGGATCTAGAGCCACTCCGCTTCTTCGATCCTCATCCTGCAGTATAAGAAATATGGATCCCCCGAGGGGGTCAGCAACCCTTGGCTGGTATGGCTAACGCGCAGCCCATCGGCTACCGGGATACGCGCAGCTACTTGTCATTATAACATGGCATTCAATTATATACATAGCATAACATAACATGGAGCATGGCATCAATAGTGCATAGCTCAACAACACATACACAGTGGATTTTCACTCCACGATAACAAACCACAAGGGTCAAATAACATAAGAGCCTAGAGAGTGATTCACTCTCATGTCAAGCTCGTTAAACACACTCATTACCGTTCTGTTAGACGAACGAGTAACTTAAGTAACAGATGGTTCGGATTTAGTGACCCGAACACACCACACAAACACAGGTTCCCACTAAACCGATCATAAGTCAGAATAGGTAAGCTTTGGAAGAAGCTAGCGGGAGATCGAACGCCAAATTAAGGTGAACAATCTTAACAACATAAGAGTCGAATCTGATTCAGATATCTACTCTTAACTTACATGCATGACCGGACAACCGGATTCCTCACTTCCCAGTTAACACTTGTTAGAAGTTCATAGTGGAACTTAACGACCAACACACAATAGTTGGTAAGACTTGTTAGACACACACAAGGGAAAGTGAGTCACAACAACACATAACAATAGTATAAACAACTGTAAACTCATTACATGTTTAAATCTTATAACGTTGTAAACACACAGAAAAACATACAACACACAAACCGGTGTAAACCGCTAGACAACAGACTGCAAGAAAACCATACCTTGGTCCTTGCCTCGACTGATTTCCACCTTGCGAGAATCCTAAACACATTAGTAATGTCGGTTAATTATTTATTTAACTCAAAGCTTACTAAGTATTTAACATGATTGTATGACATGTTTTAATGCCTATCTTACCCTAGGTTACCTTCATTATACACCCTAGGGTTAACTACATAAGTCACATTCTTTTCTGTTTTTTTTTTTACAAGTTTTGGTCCGACCGACCCACCGTCCGACCCACAACTGGGTCGGACCCTCCCAGTGGTCTTCGGGTCTGAAAAACTTTACCTTGACCGACCCATGTCCGACCCAACCTTCTGGGTCGGTCCATTACAGAACCCTTTTACTTCCTCAAATCATGCCGTCCGACCCACGTCCGACCCACCATTCTGGGTCGGTCCATGTGCGAACATTTTCCCTCCTTTGAAACTTGACCGACCGACCCATGTCCGACCCACCCTTTTGGGTCGGACCATCACCGAACATTTTCCCAACATTTTACAGAGGCTCGACCGACCCAAAAACTGGGTCGGCCCCTGGGTCGGTCGCCTCCTAATCTTACCCAAACTTTGCCAATTTTTACCAAACTTCTCCTAAGGCCTCTTAATGCTTCCTAGCAACATTTGGTAACTTTATATCCACATACAACATCCATGAAACTCATTTTCTAACTCCTTAAGCCTTTACTTATTTCCTTGTAAAAATTCCTTAACACTTATGTTATTTCATACTAGGTTTCCTAGATGGTGTTTCTCACCTATGGTAACTACTATCCCAAAATGCTTTCTCCTTGTTTTAACATCATCTCCCAAGCATCATCTCTCACAACTAACTCCTTATTCATTACTTCAAATCCCTTTCTCAAGTTCATACATTCTCCTTAGTTTACCAAAGTTTGCCTAAGTCTTTACTAAGTCCCAAAATGACTTTGGTACATACTAAATCTCAAGCTCATGCCTAAGCCCTTATTACATCCTAAATCACCTTAATGCATGTTCTTACACAAGAACAACACTTAACCATTTTAAATACTCCTTAACTTATCAACTCATTTTAACACTTAGAACTTCACATTTGTTACCCAAATTTTGACATAGGTTCTCCTAGAACATTACTAACCCAAAACACATTGTTTTTACCAACAAACAACCAAGAACACTAAAAATCCATCAAGTACTTATTATACACAAACTTCACTTACAAAGCACTACATCACAATATAGTGCACAATTTAAATTGCATGGCACTTAGGCCCTTAAATGACATGGCTCTTAGGCCCTTAAAATGCACAAATCATAAACACTGAATTTCCACAATATATTTGCCTTTAACCTGCAAATACACTCAACAACACATATGCCTTTTACTAAGCTCTTGGGAACACTTTACTAAGTCATTCACCATTGGCTCTTTAGGTAGTTTAATAAGCATTTATGAGCTCATTTCTCCTAAGGCATTAAAATACATTAGGTTAGTAGATTTACCTCTTTTGCAAAATAACTTCTTTCTTGTTTCCTTTAGAAAACCAATAGAGTACTTGATTCTTTGACAAGCTCTAAACAATATACAAACATTGAAATGAGTATTCAAGCTATAAGCTCCATCTCATTGTAAACCCTAGTTTTACATTGTTTCAAAAATTAATGTAGTTGTTTTACCTTGCTCTTTGAAGAGAGTTTGAATATCTAGCAAGAGAGGACTCCACCTAGTCCATGAAGAGTTGGAATGAAGCTAGAACAAAGTCACATAAAAGGCTCCTTCAATACATATTTTCGGACATGACAAAAACAAGGAGGAAAGGAAGTTTTTATTTGAGATTCCTTACCTAGAATCCAAGGAGAGTAATAATATGTAGTCAAACAAGCTCAAGCTCCTTCAATGGAGAAACTCCATGGCACCGAAATGGTTGTCTTGAAGTTTGGAGAAGATAGAAATGAAGAGCTTGAGGAGAGGAAGAGATTGGTGGTGTTTGTTTTTGATTTGGACAAGTGAGCAAGGTTTTACAAGAGATCAAAGCTTGTGTTTTAATGGTGGTGTGGTTCTATCGTGAGAGAACAAGAAGAAAGGAAGAAGAGAGGTGGGAAACCGTGTGAGCAAGGAAAGGAAATGAGAGAATGAGATAGAATTTACTTTATGAAGATATTTATACTTATAAAGTAAAAAGGGTACTTAAGTAGTTTACTTATTTTGTTAACAAGCTAACAAAGGTGGTGTGTCACCAACCTTAAAAACCGGCCCCAAATAGTAGTAGGAGGGTAATATAGTCTTTGTTTGTCAATTTAAATACTTATACAAACATATGTTACAAAATAGCTTATAAAAGTTACTATTCATAAAACAAGGCACATAGAAGTGAAATTTTTGATTTCCCACTAATATAGACACCCAAATGTGATATTATATAGTACACATATATATTTAAGAGTAATGATGGACATCTAGCCATTCAAAACTCATTTACAAGACAATTTTTCAAAAATGTGCTTTAAGACTCCTTAAAGCACATTTTGTGTTTAAACTTGTTTTCAAGCTTGGTTTTCTTTGGTAATTGATTTAATATGTTCATTAGTGTATAAATGAGGTCTTGGTAAGTTCATTAGGTCTTAACCAAGTTTATCCCAAGCTTAGAGCACATTTTGGCTCTTATTGACTTTAAAGCACATTTTGTGTTTCCTTTTGTTTAAATTTGTTTACTAATGTTTCTAAGACTCTTTTTAGTCTTAATACACCATATTTAAGTGTTTAAACAATATATTAAGGTTTGGGTTTTCAGGTAATCTCTCTCTCATAGTCATCCATTCGAGAATGAGGGAAATACTTTGCCAAGAATGCATTTGCTAACCCTCGTCCAGGTAGCGATACGTTGGGCATCAATGAGTTTTAACCATTCTGCTGCTCTATCCCTTAGGGACCATGTGGAAAAGAGTCAATCTAGCAACCTCTTGTGAAGCTGGTGTAGAACAATGCTCTACAAATCTCAAAATCTCAGGAGATGTGGTGAGATGACATTGGATCTTTGGTGACTGATCCGCTGACTGAGGTGCATTCATGACCATATAACATAGTGTGTCCTTGAACTGCCACTTGCACACTCCTGCTGGTAACGCAGGAATTACTATTGTTGAAATACAGCCCTTCGACGCTTGGGCGGTATAATCCCTCATGTTCCTCTCCGGATTCGAGTCTCCATATGGTTACTGAGGGTTGTTTAGAATCTATTCTTCAACTAGTAACTCAGAAACAATCTCCTCTGCTGGTGATCTTTTAGAGGCACCTCCTGTTCAATTGAGGATCCAGCACTAACCTTTTTCGATACTTCTTGTTACTCCCTGTCTATTTTCTTGTTCAATTTCAATTCAGGTTTCCTACAGAACGAGTTTTAAACATAAAACAAAAATCAGATAACTGACATAATGTAGCTGCAAAAGTAACTCCATCGGATATTACCATACCGATAATAAAAACAATTCGCACAAAGCTAACCAAATGAACAAAATAAAATAAAACAAGGATAAACTAAAAAGAACAAAACAAAAAAATTAAATAAAATTAAATTAAATTAAACTAAGCAACCGTGCCTCCCCGGCAACGCACCATTAACTTGGTGGGTAAAAACCTAACGGCAAGTATCCGGTCGATTGTAGCAAGTTTTACCCTAGAAAATCCCTCCAGGTTTCGAATCAAAGGCAGCGTTTTAGTAATAATTAGTATCTAAATACGAACTAATAAATCGGTTCACTCAAGTACAGGGGTTTTGTTTGTTGAATTGCAAAATTACGAAACAGATTAAATAAGAGCAAGAGTTATAAATGCAAGACTGTGGGCAAATAATGATATTCTTGAATTAATAAAAGGGAAATCCGGTTTACTATCCTCCAATTTCTTTGGTTCCTTTCTCAATGTGTTTTACCAAAATCCAGACTAAAATCCTAGATCAGAAATATTTACGTTCGGAGTCTCCCGCTCGGTGGAATCTAATTAACAGCCAATAAATTTAAACCCCTCGTTACAATATACTAATTGCTAAGCTTTAAGAAACTAGTTTATAGATCAGTTAATATCCTAGAGGAATTACCATCTCTAAGTTAACCGGTACGTTCCTGTTGCCTATTATCTAACCGCATTCTCACTTATAAGCAGATAACGATAAAATCCAGTAATTGGCCAAATCACAAGATTAATAAAAAAATAAGGAACAGTACTTTAATCTATTAAAAATGGTAAATCCAAGATAATGGAACCTTGAGTTTGGATTACATTGCAAACTGAAATTTATAAAACTACTCAGCCATGGAAATAAAAGTACTGTCAAAATCATTAAATAACATTAAAGAAGAAGAGCAGAAGAAACTCTGATTTAAGACTCTTTGATGGAGTCTCTGTGTACGGTCATCATTTCCTTCTGCTTGACTCCCCAGAATATGGTGAAGTCTTCAACTGCTTATGCACTCCAAACTTCTGTGGATGGACGTAAGTGTATAATGGTATGATAGTGGAAAATGGATGTAATCAGATAGAGGAGTATATTGGATGGAATGTGTGTGAAATATGGATGATGGAGTGTGTAAAATGGTATGAGAATGGGAAATGGAATTATGTACGTAAGGGAGGAGATGTTATCTGTTGGAGATATTGTGTGTTTTAGAAGAGGGATGAGAATGGTTATTTATAGTGTGAATGGGTGAGGTTTATAGTGGAGATAATGGTGGTGATTACGCTGGAATGGTTCAGAGAAGATGGTGGTGTGGTTGACAAGATTTGGAAGGTAATTAGATTAGTGGGATTAGAGGATGGAAAGTAGTAGCAGTGGTAATGGATGAAAGACGATTGTGGAGGACAAGGCTGGAGAATATGGGGCGGCCATATATAAAAAAACTCATTATTCTCCTTTTGCGCTGCAAATATGTCGGCTTAATCCCACTTGGTCCGGGACTTGGGTTGTGGAAGAGGTCCCGGACCATTTGTTTTGAGATATTGTTCTAAATCACCGTCTGTGTGGTCCGGGACTTAGGCCGTGTATCAAGTCCCGGACCATTCCTGAAAACGATTCGAGATTTATACTGCAATTGTGGTCTGGGACTTAGGCCATGTAATAAGGTCCCGGACCATGCTTGAAATCAGGTCGAGAGAGCTGCCACATGTGGTCAGGGACTTAGGCCGTGTATCAAGTCCCGGACCATGCCTGAAATTAAGTCGAGAGTTTTGCCACATTATGGTCCGGGACTTAAGCCATGTAAGAAGTCCCGGACCATGCTTTAAATTGATTTGAGAGTTGAGTCACAATGTGGTCCAGGACTTAGCTCCATAATCAAGTCCCGGACCATGCTTGAATTTTGGTCAAGAATTGTTTTCTTGACTCAAATCAGCTTGTTTTATTTGCCATGGGTTCCAACAATGATAGGAATGTGTTTCCTTGATATTAAAAACCTTAATAAACACACAAAAACCATAAAAGAAGACAATTTCATCAAGAAACATAAAAATGCTCATAAGACAGGAATTTAGCAGTAAATGGTAACAAATTAGGTATCAAAAGACCGTGTAGAAATAGGTAAATTCCTGACTTATCACTACTACCGGTTACATATTGCATTTGATTACGATAGTATACATTTTATGTAGTAACCTCCAAGTTTTGAATCCTGTATCAATGTATTCTTTCCGCTCGTATCATCTAACATCGATATCGCATCATTCGTACTTTTCTAATCCAGGATTATAAAATTTCCTATTTATAGTTTTTGTGTCCACTTGTAGGAGATTTCATGAATCATCCAATGCTTAAGTTAGGTTCAGTTCCAGTTAGGAGTAGAAAGACTCAAGTAGTCACAAGGACTAGGAATGAAAGAGAGAAATCCAAGAACCAACAACTCAAGAGTGGACAAACCAATTGGGAGAGATGGCTCCCACCGCCCAGTACGTCCTTTTAGGACAGGGGATATACAGCCCCTCACTGTTCACAATGTCCTCTCTAGACAGGGGATATACAGCCCCTCACCGTTCACAATGTCCTCTCTGGACAGAGGATATACAGGCCCTCACTGTCACAATGTCCTCTCTGGATAGGGGATATACAGCCCCTCACTGTTCATAATGTCCTCTCTGGACAGGGGATATACAGCCCCTCACTGTTCACAATGTCCTCTCTGGACAGGGGATATACAGCCCCTCACTATTCACAATGTCCCCTATGGACAGGGGATGTACAGCCCCTCACTGTTCACAATGTCCTCTCTGGACAGGGGATATACAACCCCACACTGTTTTCGATGAAGACGCGCACACGTCACAACAAAGACTCAGCTCATGGATGAAGTTGTATCCAGAGTGAAAGGAAAAATTTACCAAGATGGAAATTTCTCATATTCCCACTAGATCACTAACTACACCAGAGCGATACCAAAACACTCAGTCCTACAGAGTGTAGAGGCGTAAACCCTAGGCAGGTAATATCTAATGAAACAACCAGATAGGAGGAGCGAATAACCGTGTAAGTTGCTCGTCCAAGGCTCAGTTAGTCACACAAGTAGTTTTCTATTTTGAAATTCCCTTTTAGCTCGGTTAGCGTTTTTCAAAAACGACCCATAAGTCTGTTAGCAAAAGTATCTGATTCTTGAAACCCAATTTGTGCTCAGTGTCACTTGACCCTCTTTAATTGCACCTCATTTTCTCCTCAAGTTTTAGTGATATCTTGCCTTTCTTGATATGTATGTTTGTATGTACATTCTTATATATATAATATGATAAATTCTGTTTAGAGTTCCTTGTGCTCATTTATTCAAGACATACTTCTTAGTCGAAGACCCATTAGTCTTACTAGGTGTACCCCTTTTGTCTTTTGATTATAACTCTGACTGTTATAGCTTTTCCTAAATTAAGAAGGCCGCTCTTTAGAATCTATTTAGGAACTTTTGTCCTTTGAATGGAGTGTGTTTAGAAGGATGACCTCGTAATAGCGCCATTATAAATTTAAATATTTACAAGGGAGATCATATTTCTGGGTGATGTTGGAGAGTAGGTAATACCGTGTATTGGAGCAGCTAGTACACTGATTTTTACGTTGCATTGGGTACTATTGTTTGTACCAACTTTATTTACTTGATTACTGTTGTTTTGGATCATTTTCCTTTATTTTGTTATTTCAAGGGAGGTAAACTGGCATCGATCCCCCCTAGTATATGGATTGCATAATTTTATTTCCATAGCATTCTTATCCATACTTAACCATTTTATCTTAATTAATAGGTTAGCCAAGCTTCATTTATTTCTTCATTCCTAGGGATATTTTAGTTCCCTTTTTGGCCTATCAGGTAGGGTCATATCGACTGCTAAGCATGTCGACCCAAGTTTCCTCTAAAATTGGTCCCTCATTGGGTATTATTCTTTTGGAGACGTCCTTGAACTTCATGCTCTAGTCAGAGCTTCGCGTCTTGGGCTATTGTATAGTATAGTTTTTCTCCACAGGATAATTGTATAACATTAACTAGATGCCAGATCGGGTTTCCCTGAGTAAGAGGAGGTTCTACCTCTTTGGCGTTGTTTCCCTGAATTTAACTAGGGATGTGGAGGTCGGGTGTGGGTGTCTGTAGGTATCCAGTAAACACTGGTGAAACCCTAACTAACGCGCCTCACGTACTACCCCAACCCTTAACTCACTATCAGAATTCATAATCTCGGTATTTCCTGTTCCAGTCATCAGAGCGTAACTATGCTCTGATACCACTTTCTATAACACCCCCGAATAAACATCTAATAGTACGAACAAAGCTCCTAGCCATAATACAAGATAACTATACAGCGGATTCTCAACTTCATCCGGGTGCTACAGATGCCAACCACCCACGTGGTTGACATACCACATTACCGTCACCAAGTTACGGTCTGCATGACTGGAAACAGCCCTCAACCAAAACTCATATACAACATGAAATACAATTCTAAATACCGAGTGTATACAACATAGTTACTATATGAAATAACACAACTGAAATATTACATCTTGAGTTTAGTTCTAACGGGTATAACTCATAAGTTAGACAGAACAGCTCATAAGTCTTGCTCAGATGGACTACCCCCATGATAGTCCTTCACCCACACCCCGTCACGTTCCAGATGATCACCTATAAAAATAAAGTACTCAGCAAAACTATGCTGAGTATGAATATTTGTAGCCCGTATGATGCCGGGCTACAGGACTACTTGGTTGAATATTATTAAGTATAATTACATGCTATAATTAAGCAGTAAGGCACACCACAATACATCATGATATCATACACACTTAAAGGTAGCAAACCATTAGCAACAAACAACCAAGCACAACATGCTGGCATCAAAGCAACATCAAACACGCAACCAAGCACGACAAGCTGCTAGCATAGCAACAACAATCCTGTAAATAATAAAGCATGTGCGTAGGTACGTTATACAAATGATCCTGACTATGAGATCATTTGGGCGTTGTGTGTTTTCATTTCTTTACCCTTGTTCCCATAATGTGTATTTTCTTCCTCTTTCCTTGCACCCAGTCTGGGGATATAGTTTAGATCTCGTGACCATGTCATGTAGGTGTCAATCTTTCCTTGATTCTTTAAGGGTTATTTGTGAATTCTCTTATCACCACAAGTTGAAGAACGTCTTCTCCATAGTTAATCCTCCATTCTCGGCGTCATGCGTCAAGAAAGCGGGGTCATCTCTAGACCCTAGGATGTGTTCCACCAACTGGTATTTTACTTTTCATTATCATTATAAGTTCGACACCATAGTAGGTGTCATTAGAAGTCCTCTATAGTTTAAGAGGAGTGTTCCCTTTATATAGTTCCTTTATTTTGTTTAAGTAGTTCATTGTGTTTCATCTCAAGGTTTCATCAACGAGAAGGGACTATACTACTGTGCGCGCAAGTAATAAGCAACGATGATATAACAAGCATATAAGCAAGCCACAACAAGCAATATAATTTCATGCTTTAATCTTATGGTCATTGTCAAACAAGGCACACAGCACACAAGCCGTGTAACATGTCAACATACGGACCACACATATCCATACCTTATTCAGACGGAAGAGTTATCCCACACACAGGGTCCCGGTTGGCGTTCGTCGCGGCCCTAACGTTAAAACTGATTTTATGCAACAATAGTAGTAACACTTTCCTAGCTTATCTTATTTTATCGGGTGTTGTTTTCTAGGAGTATTTGGAAAGATTAACCTATACTAGTATTTAGAAATGCTCCAAGTATCGTTCTTAGACTTTATCGATCTCCTAGGACATTTACATGATCGACTTACACATTGACTAAGTCTTTCCCTGAGACAATGTTCTAGGGCATTTTAAACACCAACACGTGACAAGTTTATCTAAAACAGATTTTAAATTGCCTAAGATGTATTCCCTCCTTAGCTAAATAGGTTAGAAATGTTTCAACCCCATTATCATAAGAATATAGTCTTGAAAATACCCCTTAAACCCATTTATACAGAAGTCCCAAAGTTTATAAAACTGCAACATGGTTTCGGTGTTGAATCTCACTTAACTTCTCCATTATTGCATCCACTGTTGTTTATCCTTCCCAAAGTGCTTCCTCAACTTAACTAGATGTTTTAGTACTGTTTTGGGCTCATTATTAAACCCACGCCACACACCTAGCACCTCGAGAAGTTAACCATATTGAAACCAGATTCTGAAAACTGAAATCCCAATCCTAAGCATATTTCCATTCAATTCTCTTGTTACTGCATCAATTTGTTTTATAACTTTTCCCCAAGTATTTATACCCTTAGTTAGTGAAATACCCCAAATCTAAATAATATTATTAGATCATTATTTATTGGAATATAATCCAAATATAAATCATTTCACGTACGCATGCAAACCCATGCATGAAAACGTTACGTAAAAATAGTCGTTTCTCCATAAACGCTAAAACGCCTTAGAAGAATATGGTCAAACATGACCTTGTATGACCCTCTAATATTCAAACCAAATGGTCATACAATTATTATATGAATATACAAATATATTCCCTAAGCTAAATTCAGTCAAAAACGATAAACGCTCGGGAGTGCTCACGCCCGCTCCTTAAAGCACGAAAAGTCCGGAGGAGTGCCGAGGTGGCACGAACTCCTATAAAATTAATTCCTTGAGTTCCTAACATCATTATTAACCATTATAAAGAGAACCCACGAAGTGGTTTCTCAAAATTCAGCAAAAACCAAAGGAGGATTTCTTAGCGCTCCTTTTTGGCCCGGGAGTGTCCCGATGGCCCGTAAATTATGTCACGGGTTGATATAACCCCATATAACTCAATGTAACATCTTAGTATATGTTTATTTACTATAATAAGTGTTTACAAACACTTGGAACTCATAAGAACAATTGGTTTCCCAAAATTTCCTTAGAGCACAAAAACACACCTTCGGGTGTCACGAAAATGCGTTTTACGCAATTACCTTGTAGTTTTTGACATGCCACGAATTGGTAATCTTAAATGGGGTTAAAATGAACTTCTAAATAAGTTGGTGTGACTAGTCAACAAGGCTCTCTATAGGGGCCGATTTTAAGGGCAAAAACTAGTATAAAAATTGCATTAAAAATTTATAAAAAGCATAGAACATGGTGACTCACCTTCCCATGTGTTATATTACTTAATGTCTAAGTATGTAGGTCTCATTTGACCATATAGCTATCGAAATTATGCAGAAGAATAAGGCCATGTGAGCTAGGAAGAAAACAAAATGTAAAAAGGCAAAAAGTAGATCTAGATTCCTTTTCTTTTGATTCTTATAATTCAATGACCTAACATGCTTGGTCTTAGCTCATTAATGCCGATCAACATGCTCCATTCAGTCCCTAAAATCGTCCATATACAAGAGAGGAAGAAGACAAGTTATAACATTGAAAAATCAAGGAATATCCTTACCTTTTCTCACCTTGTCTTTTAGTTTGCATTATTTTTGCTCCACCTTGCCATGTTCTCCATTATGGCCGATTTCAATGCTGGAAAGGAGGGCATTTATTGAGCCAATAACCCATTGAATAAACTAAGGAAAAGTATAGTCATTTGACATTAAGAATTAAGAAAACAAAAATCAATTCCAAGTCACTCCTTCCTTGCATTTACGTGAGCTAGGTCTCACTTTCTTCCTTGCCCTCTTCATCCACGGTTTAGGTAAGCTCCCTCCTCTCTCTTCTAGCTTCATCTTCTTCCTTTGAAGCTCTTAAGTCCATTAATGGAGTTTTAACTTCTATCTTCATCTTTAAGGTAAACTCCTAGCATTTCTTGGCAAGTCTTGAAGCAAAACTCTTCCTAGCATAACAAGGTGTGTTCGGCTTCATTTAGTTCTCCAAGGAGATTGTCCAAACCAACATTAAACCAAGGAGCATCTCAAGGTAGGTTTTAAAGCTTGAAAATCCTTAAAGCACATTTTTATGTGTAACCAAGTTCTACCTCTTCTAAGTCTCTTTCTTCTTCATTTTGATGAAGGGAAAAACTTGTTCTTCACCTACCTTAGGAGTGCCGAAATTATAAGGAGCAAAGTCTAAGGTAAAGTCTTATAAAACTACTTCCAAATCTACTTAAGATCTTTATTCAAGATCTAACTCCTAAACACCTTCACCTCTTGCATAAAACCGAAGAGGAGCATCAAGTTTACCTAGGAGAAAGCTTGGAGATTCAAGAAGAAGTTCAAGCACTTAACCACCTTTGTTAAGAAGTAAGTTTACTAAGTAAATCCTTATATTATAAGCTTTGTTAAGCTTCTAAAAATTGTACAAAAATTATGTACGCCTCTTAGGTATATTAATACCGAAACTATATGGGTTTACATGCCAAAAATATAAACTATAACATATATAGAAAATATTTACCTTAAGACACATTTTTGTGTCACAAAATTCATTTATGTTACAAATAAATTTAGGCCGAAAAGTCTTAGGCAAAAATGCTTTATTTCGAGCTTAGAATTTATATAAGACATTACAATAATTTATACATGAGTTATATAACTCCTATGAATTTATTTATAATTATTTAGACATATAAATCCACTTTTATATACCATATGGTCACCAAATATTTATGGCCGAATACTCTAATTGAAAAATAGGTTTTAATGACCTACTTAGGTATATAAACTTATACTATAAAGTTTGGTGAGTTAAAAATATCTTATTAGAGCTTAAATGGCTAATTAATTAAGTTATGTGGCTTAAATGTAATTTTTACAAAGTATAGTGCAAATATTGTGAAAGCCGAGAGCTTAAGGTGTATTTAGTGTAATTATGATATAATATAAGGTTAGGAATTAAGTTTAATGATTTTAGATAATTTAAACAAGTTTTTAGAATAACTTGTTATAAAGTTTTGGGCTATTATGTAATTTATAAAAGTTGTTATGAAAGTTTAGAATATAAAATGGGGCGAATTCATAATTAAGGAAATTATTAGGTTCGCTTTTGAATTTTAGAAGAATTAAATACTTAAAACTATAGTTTATAAGTTATTAAATAACTATTATTAAGTTTTGGGGTGAAAATGTAATTAATGGAAAGTTCAATGACAAAGCCGAATTGTTTTGGGGTTAGTTTGGTAATTTAAGAATTTATATATTTATATTCAGCATTTATGGAGAATTAAAATTAAACTATAGTTTATAAGACTTTATGTAAAGATTATAAGATTTTGTGGTTAGATTGCAAATATAAGAAGTATACATATACATGCCGAGATTTTGAGGGGCTAAGATGTAATTTCCGAAAGTTATAATATTTATAAGTTATGTCCAAAAGTATTAGTGGTAGTTTTGTAATTTAATTGAATAAGGAATTAAAATTATGTTATATAAAGAGATTAGAATTTAAATGTAAAGTTTATGAATTAATGTGGTTGTTTTGTAAATAACCGAATATAAGTTTAAGAATTTAGATTTAAATAAATATAGGTCCTATATGGATATTTGGAGGATTTAGAGAAAGAATTTTGATGAAAAGAATTATGGAATTAGAACTATGGCTTATATAGTTATAAGGAATCTAAAGGTAACCAATAAATATTATTTATGGTTAAAAGAAGAATAATAGAAACTATAAGAATTTTAATGTCCATGTATGACATATAAAATATAGTCAAGATATTACAAGTTGTTATATCACCTAGACAATTGGAATAAACAACAAATATAGTACATGGAAATATAAATACATATATGTACATTAAAGGATTTATAAATAAATCAAAAGGAATAACAAAACAGTTATACATAAAATCATGAGGTAATTAAAAGAAATAAGACCTCACATGAAATAACAAATACGAGATTTGTTAAAAGATTCAAAAAGAATCATTATATAAGGGTAACATAAATTAACCCTCTCAGTTAATCCTATTCTAGGACTTTGTTTGACCAGACGTTGACCGGGAATTTACAAGTACAGTCTACGGTGAACGGTATGGGATTCTTGCAACCTGTTTTCTAACGGATTACACTGGCTTGTGTGCTATCTGTTGTTTGAAATAACGACCAAGATAATTAATGTAAACTGTTGTTTTACTCTTGCACACTGTGGTATTATTTTATGCGCGTGATTGTTGCTGACTACAACGTGTATGTCCCACGCATACAAACACTACTATACCAGTGGATTAAATACCTGCGTTTCAGTATACCGAGGACTTGTACTCAAGTCTCTCACTAACTTCACTTTATAACATACGTCATTATCCTAAACGTGATAATTGACAATACGCATTGTGTTCTTGTTTAACGTCTTTATATGACACTTAACAATTATATACTTCGAGATTGAGGAGCCCAGTTGGATCTGGCCATGCATGCTACGGGAGTTGTACCTGTCTCAGGTCGTCTCCTACTACGTCGCGACGGAACATTCAGTTGGGAGGAAGACTTTATTCCTTCCGGGATTCAAATGCCCTTCAGTTCGAGGAAGACTTTATTCCTCTAGTGGGTTCTTATTTCCCACGCCATTCAGTTCAGGGTTTGACTACGTCATCTCCTGGGGTTTTTATACCTAACCTTTCTTTATAACGAGGTCACTATACCTCCACTATTTCAGATATTCAGTTATAACTGTCAGTCCCATTGTGTGGACCGACTATCAGTAAAGAATTTCAGTTCAGCTAACTCGACCTTCTGTGTCTTGTTCTATGTGACATTATTGTCCTTGTATGGATACTTGTTATTATCAGACTATGCTTGTTTACAGCTTTATAAAAATGAACTGCATGTATTCGAGAAAGTAGTTGGTGTGGCCCGGTAGACGATGGGCTGCACGTTTTCCATACCAGCATTGTTTGCTGAGCCCTTTGGGGGCACCCCCATTTTTCAGGTACCTGAAGTTTAAGAAGATCACCACACTGAGTGTAGGTGGGGTAGACCAAGCTTTGGGAGTCTACTATTAGTTAATTATTTTATTTCAGTATTTTACTTTGAGTTTGATTCCTAGTATCTCGGGTTGTATCTGTATTCCAGACCGTGACATTTGAGGATTGTATTTGGACTTAGCCTTGTTGGTCACAAGGGTGGCCAACGGCATTGTAATACCGCCCGGTTGCTGTATTTATTTCCGCTGCAGTTGTATTTTATTTGGGAGTGATCGCCGTTCAGTTTATTGGATTTCGGGTTGGGGTATTACAGTTAGATATGTTAGCCAGGTTCCAAGATTGTTTCCAGACCTATTCCCTACTCATACACCAACTGTATTCCGGTTACACAGAAGCAACACTGTTGTAGAAGAACCTGAAACATAATCTGTGTGTTTCTTACTTATTCCTCCCTTCAGTTGGTAGTTTAGTGACTTCCAACCTTCCAACTGAGTACACCAACTTACCTCACTCTTTTAGCAATATCTTGGGATCACTTTTAGACCACCACAACACTCTTAGAACTCTTGTAACCTAGTTATACAGAAGCACAAGTTCCAGGAACAGAAACTACAACCTTCAGCTGTGCACTCTTTTTCATCACAGTTTATATAGATCATCTGACACCTAAATCATTCCTAAAGTGCTTGTAGTTTTACTCATATGTATTAGGTGTGTTTAAGTTCATTAACTACCCAATACAACATTTATACTCCATCTGTAAGTCATTTATACAGAGGCAAGATTTACAGAAAAATAATTGAACATAATCGGTACATTTCTGTTTGTTTCTTGCTTGCAGTTAAATATCCTGACCTCTTCTCTCTCAAATGTGTATAACTACTCAGTTCACCCCTTAAACCATGTCCTGGGTAAGTTCTTAAACCACTACAACATTCCTAGAACCTCTGTAAATCAGTTATACAGAAACTATAATCTACCGAAAACTGAAACCACATTCAACATACCTCTTCTTGATTCTTATTTTTAGTTAGCTCAACTGATGTTTAGCCTTATCAAAACACATTGCTAACCTAGCTGAAGTCATTAGCTATGGTTTGGGTTTATTTTTAAACCATCATCACACTCTTAACTATTCTGAAATTCAGTTATACTGAAACACAAATCAGAGAAAACTGAAACACCAACTCTAAGCATACTGCCACTCAGTTTCCCTTGCACTACATTACATTGATTTCCTATGTTGCTCAAGTATCTCCAGACCTAATTACGTGCATTAACTTGGTTTTAAGTTCATTATCAGGCCAGCACAATACTCATAACCCACCTGTATCACCGCTATACAGAGGCGCCCAAAATTCAGAAAACTGAAGGCATAAATCTATGCATAACTTCTTCCTCTTTTTTTTATAGCTTAAACTGACTGCTAACTTGTAAATGTATATATCAGCTTAGTTCCCTCTTTTAGTGATGTCTTTAGTTCATTGTTAGACCACTACTACCCTCTTAACATATCTGTAACCAGTTATACAGAACTGGTGAACTTAAAAGAAAACTGCAACCTAGAACCTAGTATCTTCTCTTGTATCTTTCTGTTCCTTCTCTAATCTGACTTCCAATGCTTCCAAAATTGCTTACTCTATTAGTTAAGTGTATTAAGCAAGTATCAAGCCAAAAACCCAGCCCAAGGCAACCCTGTAAACAACTCCGAAGATTTGTTATAAAGAAGCAAGAAAACTAAGAATCAGAAAACCAGAAACTGTGTATTTTCCTCTTCTGTTTCCCTTCTTGTTCTTTAATCTAGTTTTTTCTAGCTATCTGTTGTAACAGTTTGATGACATTATATTCCCTTAGTCTCTTAGCCTAATTCACTTACTCATTCTGAAATTTGTTTTTGCTTTACTGACGTTACAAACATGACAGAACCCAATCATAACAGGAACCGAGATAAAGATCTTCAACATGCTTCTCCATTCCAGCTTCTCTTTTCATGCATTAAGTTGGGTACCTTTCTTTCCCAAGTGTTCACAACCCTAATTAAGAGTTTTAGGAATGTCTTAGATGCATTTTTAAACCCGTGTAACACTCAGATCCCATCTATACTCATTTTTTACAGAACCCAAATTTGCAGAAAAGCTGAGACACCCAATGCTGCACCTTAATTCATTTAACTCCAGGTTTTTTTTACTTACTCACTGGCTACTAATCTTCTGAATGTATATAACAACCTAGTTCAATATTTTAGCACGCCTTGGATAAATTCTCAACCCACTGTGCACTCTCAATACCTCGATAATTCTGTGATACAACAACTGAAAGAAAAGATGTGAAAACTGGAACTGAAATCATGGTTTAATGCATGTTCTTTTATAGTCTTTTAAGTTGCTAGTTGTTTCCTTCTTCACCTCCCAATTTGTTTATACCCAGCCTCACGTTCAGCAAGCTTTTAGATCAGTCATCAAGCAATACAACCTTTTTAAACTACCTCATGAAGGTTAATGTACAAAAACGTTAACATTGTAGAAATGAAATCTGGACTGATGTACATTTTCTATAATTGTTTGCTTTCTACTCCCAAATCGGTTTCCTGTTTTCCCCCCACTTGTTACTCATTTAGGTAAGTAGTTTATCCAAGTTTTTTTAACTCAAAAACAGACTCAACATGACACGGTTAATCCACCTGAAGCTTGCCTAAACTGAAATAAGAAATCGTGAAACTTAAACTTAAAACCTGAAAAACTCAAACATTAGAATCTATCACCTTCTCTTCTACTTCTCCCTCTTCTGTTTCTCTGCCTGTTTACTATTTTCCTCAAGGAGTTTGTAAGCTAGCTAAGCGTAATAGTACTGTAGTAGATTCATCAATAACCCAATAGAATCTTTTTTCTCCTCTGGTTGTTAATTATACCGGAACTGATATGTTGCAGGAACCTGAGGAACTAATTTCTATACCTCTTCTTTAACCTGTCTTTTTAGTCATTAGTCTGTCTTTTAATCAGTCCCAAAGCATCCCTCAACCTGCTTTAGTGTTAAGTCGAGATTCAAAATTCCAAACATTACCAAAATGACCTAGCTAATGTTACAGGAACCTCCTAAGACTAACTGGAAAGAAAACTGAAAAACTGAAACTCAAATTGGTGTTTTCCTTCTATTTTTCCTCCCTTATGTTCCTTAATCCGATTGCTAGTTTTGTAAGAATGGCTTACCCACTTGGTCAAATGTGTTATCAGGCCTATGAGTTTGACACAGACCCAAATTAACATGGTTAATCAACCCTAAAAGTCCTTTACCCAGAAATCTAAAATCTGAAACCGAAACCATGCTCTACTGTAAAGTCTTTTCTGTTGTTTTCTGATTTGATTTCCAGAATCTCCCACTTTATTGACTCACGTGATTAAGTGTGTTCTAAGGTTTTAGAATTCAAGAACAGACCCAAAATAGCCTAGTTAACAATTTTGAAAACTTCCTTGCACACAATCAGTAAAACTGAAAATACCAACTGAAACATGCTCCGGTTTCTTTTCCTTCCTTTTTTTATCTTTTTGTTTCGTTAATGGCCCTAGATTCCTACTTGCCTCACATGGTTTAGCTTTTTAGTTAAGATCCTAAGACAGTCTTAACTCTACAATAGACCTAAAACAATATAGTTTTGCTACTAAAATTGCAACATATGCAGAAGATATAAACTGATGCATTTAGTTTTCTGTTATCTAACCCATCTCCTATTTCCCCAACTTGTTTAGTTACTTAGTTATGTGTTTTAATACAATTTTTAATTTTAAAACAATCCAAGGCAATAGGGACTACTCTTCTGAAAGTCATTTACATAGAACTTGAAAACCTGAAGCTGTTGTCATGCACTGATGCAAGCTCTTCTCTGTTGTTATGTTTTTGTGATTTAACCTATTTCTTAGTTTAGCCCAACGTGTTTATGACTTAGCTAGGTATGTTAGAAAGTTCTTAAGTTTGTTTGCTGAGCCAATACAACTTCAAATAGTTTCTGGAGCCTGTTTGTGCAGAAGTGAAAAGTTACAAAACCAAGGCTCACTTCAGCACTAGTTTCTCTAGATGATTCACTCAGCTTTTCTCCTGACCACAGAACCTGTTATCAATCTCATAAACAGTTGGTACTTTTGTTACTTAATCAGGTTTTTATATATATAATTTTTATGTTTTGGATTCTGCAATAGCAGAACAACCTTGCTGCCTATACTAACTTTCTGTTTACTTCAGTAACGCAGCAGAGAAGCCAGGAACTCCTGTTAAGATAACAACCGAGAAGGGATATGTTCAAGTATATTACCGGTTGCAGAGTAAAAAAAATTCAGCCCCTGCTCCAGCCTATTGTACGAGGTGTAGCCATTCAATGACTTGTCACAATAGGAGCGTAGACACACTAGGGAATGAAGAGAGTGCAGTTGTTTTAAGCCCATCTCCATCTGGTGCACCAGAATGAGATGAGAAAACAGAAGAACAACTAGAAGATGACAGAACCGGTTTTAAGATCTCACCCTGTGATAATTTCCAGTCAAGCTTGGGACGTCTTCTAAATTCGTTTGTTCCAGAGTCTCAAGAACTGGTGTGAGCTAATGGTAGAGGACTGAGGAGAGTTCTGAATCATGCAACAATGTGCACATGCAGGGTAAGGAGAATGAGGTCTGGTGAAAACTGAACTCAGTAGTCTCAGGCCCCTCGATCAAACGTGGAGACTACAAGGAACTCAGCATAGAAAAGAAAGGTAGTTGGGGCATTTTCCCGGTTCCAGCAGAGCAGGTTTTGAACTCCTTGCTCAATCTGGTGCGTAAGCGCAGTAGTTCTCCCAGGGCTGCGATACACTACTTAGTGGCATTGCATGCTTGAGTTGGTTTTCCAACCGAGAAGGAGCTGTCTCACTGGGAGCTTCGTCACACCAGAGAAGGAATGAGTGCGAGTTTTTTTGAATGCAGGGATGGTTAGAGAATGTTGGGTGTAAGGGTTTTCGAGACATGCATTAGCATGTGGGGGGAACAACGCCTAAGATTTGGTGAAAGTAGTATTAGTGGAGAACAATCTCTGGTGGTTTGTGGCTTGATGATTGCACGCCTGAGAAGGAATCAACGCAGGGATTTTTTTTATTTGCAATTACTTTAGGGGTCTCAATACTAGTTTAATTAGGTTGGTATTTGTTACCGAATTCGAGCATAGCTCAACCGGTTAAGACATTCAGGAAGGGTACTAAAGGTTCCGGGTTTGAATCCCAGTAGGAGCGCATTTGGCATCTTTTTATATAAGTATATATACATGCCATTTTTTGTATATGTATATATATGTGTGCAACTATATTATTATGTCGCGTTATTTGTTATATACACGACTATTTTATTTGTCACGTGGTTAGCTATATATAGACGACTATTTTATTATGCCCCGTTGTTGCTTATATTTATAACGTTGTGATATTGTAACGTTGTGTATATGTTTATACATATACGTATATATATATATATTTATATGGGTATGCGACTGTATTAATATGTCACATTGTCATTTATGTACGTAACACCGATTGTATATATATGCGTGACTATATTAACATTTTCGGTTTAGAAGTGCGCATTCATATATATGAGTTTGCGTTTACGTTTATAATTTGTCTAGGGTATATAGGATGTTCATACAATTTATTGGGCGCACTAGTGGTATTTCTTTTACGCACCGATATGTACATGCGGTATAAGTATCCGTTTGGATCTATATTTTAAATACCTTAATGTTTCATTGGTAGTTATCGCATGTAATTTAATTTCAAATTCACTATCTTAAATTAGTAATTACTCGGGGTATTTCAATTATCATTACCCATCCTTAACCTACCTTAGAATAGCTTTAAAATAAATTCTTGAATGAAAATGGTGTGGTCCGGGTTACTGTCCGGGTTTACAAACCCGGACCACCACTTTGGAAAACTCTCGGGTATGTTTTATGACTGGTCCGAGTTTGTGTCCTACTTTACAAACCCGGACCACAAGCTTTGTTAAGTTACGGGTGTGATTTTGGGGTGGTCCAGGTTAGTGTCCTGGTTTGTAAACCCGGACCACTCCATTGATATACCAGTCTGCCGTATTTTCTTATGGTCCGGGTTTCTTGACCGGTTTACAGACCTGGACCAACTACAGATTTGCAAAATAAATGTGTTTTTCAACTTGTTTCAACTTCAAACTTCTTCTAATCTCTTCCCTAATATTCCTACATATAATCTAGCATGTGTTTGACATTGATTAAGCAATTTAAACTACCATAATCCAACCTATATCTACATCTGTCAACTTACAGGGTTTCACTACTAAATCTTTCTTCCTGTTGCAGTTTTCTTCTTCAACCAATGTAACCGATTTTTCCCATTCTTCTTCCCACTAATTGAATGACTCTCAAACTAGCCTAACTTATTTAAACACTTCCCATTACACCATTCCCAACTCTACTCCACTATATCCCTTCCTCCTGTTACAAACCAAAGTGAAAATCTTATTTTTCCTTCTCTGCAAACCTCTCTGTTCTTTCTTTTCTAACAACACTCAAGTCTCTGCATTCCTAACCAAATTTTGACAGAGTTTCCCTACATTTCCAAGTGTTCTCACCACATAATTTTGCACACTCAATACAGTTTACAACCTGTTCAATATATGCATTATTCCCACACCACTTCTAACACTTACTGCACACTTAATACTCACACTTAGCATTTTGTTTACTTGTTTTCAAAAGCTTCAAACTACAAATACAATTAACATAACACACTCCATTCCTTTCCTACGGTTACAGTGGTTTAGACCATTGCTAAAGCAATGTACTCATACATACACAAACATTAGAACTGTACAAGTACTCTTCATTACCTTGGGCTTCTTGATTCTTTTTCCTTTCTCTCCTTCTCCTTTCTTGCTCCTCTTTCCTTCTTATTCTTGTTTCTCTGTTCTCTTGATTTTATTTAAGCCAAGCTACACCATGTAACAAGGAATACACACACACACAAAAACTATTAAATTTCTAACGTAGGTTTTTAAACCCTAACTTGTGAGAAACTATTCAAAACACTTAGTAAGTCTTACCTTGACCTTCTAATGGAGTTTTTGATTGGAAAATGACAAGGCTTCAGCTCTCAAGGTGGAACACCAAACCGGCTGGGTGAGGGGAACAATGGTGTTCATGTGAGTTTTGGTTTTTACAAGGAAAACTGGAAAAGAGGAGAGCTTTGGTCTTTTTCTTACGTAAGAACATGAAGAATAAGATGGATCTTCAAATGGTGTTCCTTTGGCTTTAAAAAAATTTCACCCATGGAAATGAAGTTGGAGGTTTTTGATTTTTGAAGGGTGTAGAACAATCTCCAAAGCAACACGATTCCAACAGTATAATTTTTGTAGTGTTTTAAGGTGATTTAGGCTTTCAAATATGAGAAGGAAGTGGGCTGCTGTGAGAGAATTCTCAAATCGCCATTACTGGAATAAGAGAGGAAGAATAAGAACTGCTGGGCAGAGAAAAACGTGAGAGAGTAGTGTGAGAGGAGAGAGAGTTTTACTTTTTGCTTTTGTTGTTACTTTATTTGTTTGTCACTTAGCATATAAGGAAGGAATAAGAGAGGGGTGTGGGCTAGTAAAAACGTGCCCCCTTCTAAAATTAATGGACCGGCTGCAATATTACAAAGGTGGGTCAAATTTTTTCTTTATCACATTTACACCCCATAACTTTCTAAAATTTTCTCGTTTAATTAGTTTTATTGGTTCTAGACCTTCATTAATGTTTATTAATGCCTATTTAGTTGACCAAAATTGTTACGAGTCTATTTGACCCGCTTAAAGTCACGTTTTCCCGGTTTCCTCGAAAAACGCGCTTTAAGGTTCGTTTGAGTTTTTAATCCATTTTAAGAATCCGTTTTCTTCAGAATTTGTTCCCTCATGACTATTTAGACATAATTAAGCTTATAAATTACTTATTAGCCTAATTAATCACTATTTTTAATTACGGGGTATTTCAATCTACCCCCCTTAAGAAACTTTGCCCTCAAAGTTGCTCAAGGTTAATAGTTTAATAATTCTACTCATTAGGCAAACCAATTGCCATAATGTGTCTTACTACCACATATGAGGTGTTTACTTCTTCCACATTTCAAGCATACACAATTCAAGCACCATACACAATCCATCATTTTCAACTCATACCATCACACAATACACCACTGCAATTCAAATTACACATTACACCAATACATTACACATCGTACATGCACATCAATACATTGCACATTACACATACATAGCAAATACACTCCGCACTACATGTGCCATCAAAACGTACTACGATACACACACACAATGCAATGCTCACCCGAAGCAATGCAAAAGCAAAAAGGCTCTACCCCCCTTAAAAAGGGGTACGCCCCGTACCCGTATCTACTAAATACTAGACTATCTAGTCTATGAATAACTGTGGGTACTTCGCCGTCATGGCGTCTTCTAACTCCCATGTCGCTTCTTCGACATCATGGTTTGACCATAGGACCTTCACCATTCGTATGGACTTATGGCGAGTGTCTCTGGGAATCCTGTCAAGGATTCTAACGGGAGTTTCAACATATCTCATGGTCGGCTCAATAGAAAGTTTCTCGGGCTCTAAGACATGAGAAGGATCAGCAATATACTTCTTGAGCTGTGACACATGAAAGACATCATGGACACACCCCAAGTCCTCAAGTAGTTCTAACCTATAGGCTACAGATCCAACTCTCTCGGTGATAGTGTACGGCCCTACAAACTTTGGGCTCAGTTTTCCCTTCTGACCAAAACGGAATACGCCCTTCATAGGTGAAACGCACAAGAAAACTTAGTCGCCCATGGCGAACTCAAGGTCGCGTCGTCGTACATCAGCATAGGATTTCTATCTATCTTGCGCTGCCTTCATATTGGCTTAGATTTGTTGCACTTCCACTTGGACTTGTTCAAAATACTCCGGTCCTATGATGACCGCTTTGCTTGACTCATCCAAACACAAAGGTCTACGGCAAGGTCTACCGTATAGGGCTTGGAAAGGCAACATCTTAATCAAAGCATGATAGCTATTATTTTATGAAAACTCGATAAGATGAAGCTTATCTAACCAACTTCCCTGAAAGTCTAAGGCACATGCCCTAAGCATGTCCTCTAGTGTCTAGATGGTCCTTTATGTCTGACTGTCGGTCTGAGGATGGAAGGTGGTACTCAGCTTCAATTCTGTACCCAACGCTTCCCGTGTAGCTCTCCAGTATCTCAAAAGAAATCTGGTGTCGCTGTCAGATACGATAGTCTTCGGGACTCCATGGTGTCTAATAATCTCCCTGTCGAAAAGCTCTGTGAGCTTTACTACCTTCCAGGTGTCCTCCATCGGTATGAATCAGGTAACCTTGGTGAGGCGATCGACTATAACCCAGATCATGTTGAGTACTCCCCTAGCAGGTGGGAGTTCCACAACAAAATCCATGGAGATATCGTGAAATTTCCACTCCAGAATTGGCATCGATTGTACCATTCCGCCCGGTCTATGATGTTAAAACTTCACTTTCTGGCATGTCAAGCATCTCAATACGTACTCTGTCACATCTGATTTCATTCCAGACCACCAGAAGTACCTCTTCATGTCTTTGTACATCTTGGAGGCTCCTGGATGGACTGACAATGTGGAACTGTGTGACTCTCGCAGGATGCGATCCCTTAGCTCAGTATTGCTTTGGGGGACGCATAGCCTGCCATTCAGCCGAATCAGACCATCTTCATGCAACTTAAAGTCATACTTTTTCTTCTCAAATGTACCATCAGTGATTTTCTGTCTGATTTTGGTCAGGTAAGGGTCACTCAACTGAGCGTCTCGCACCTCGTCAACCAAGCTAAAAGAAGCGAGTAGTGAATGGAGCAAGTGTGCTCGACGACTCAGGGCGTCGGCTACCACGTTTGCCTTCCATTCCTTATACTGCAGGTTGATGTTGTAGTCTGAAAGAAACTCCATCCACGTTCTTTGTCTCAAATTCAACTCTTTATGTGTATATACATACTGTAAGCTCTTGTGGTTGGAGTAGATGGTGATGCTTACCCCATAGAGATAGTGTCGCCATATCTTCAAGGCGAAGAAAATGGCTCCTAGCTCTAAGTCATGTGTCGGGTAATTCTCCTCATGCTTTTTCAGCTGACGAGAGGCATAAGCTACAACCTTGCCATGCTGTATGAGTACGCATCCCATTCCCTTGCCTGATGCGTCACAATATACCTCAAATACCTCTATGCCCTCTGCAAGAGTAGGATGGGCACTGAGGTCAATGAGTCTTTTAGGCTCTAAAATGATACTTTGCACTCGTCTATCCATACAAACGGTGCATCTTTCTTCATCAGTGCAGTCATGGGCTTAGCGACTTTCGAGAAGTCCTTTACAAATCTCTGGTAGTAACAGGCAAGGCCAAGAAAGCTCTGAATGTCGGTAACAGTCTTGGGTCTAGGCCATGATCGTACAACTTCTTTCTTCGAAGGGTAAACTGAAATGCCTGCGCTCGAGATGACATGATCGAGGAATGATACCTGATCTAGCCAGAACTCGCATTTGGAGAACTTCGCATACAGCTGGTTCTTGCGCAGTGTCTCAAGTACTTTCCTCAAATGAATTTCATGCTCTTCTGCTGATTTAGAGTACACAAGGATATCGTCGATAAAGAAAACAACTTAGGTGTCCAACTGCTCACTGAATAGTCGATTAATTAAATCCGTGAATTTTGTTGGTGCATTTGACAAACTGAATGGCAGGACTGTGAATTTGTAGTGGCCATATCTGGTACAGAATGCCGTTTTCTCAATGTCTTGCTCTCTGATAGCAATCTGGTGATTCCCAGAACGGAGGTCGATCTTGGAGAAGACTGAGGCTCCTTTCAGCTGGTCGAATAGGTCATCGATGCGTGGCAATGGGTATTTATTTTTTATTGTGACCGCATTCAGCTCGCGATAGTCAATATAAAGTCGGAGGCTACCATCCTTCTTCTTCACAAAGAGGACTGGTGCTCCCCAGGGTGATACGCTCGGGCGTATAAACCCTTTGTCGAGTAAGTCGCGCAACTGCTCTTTCAGCTCTGTCATTTCGGCAGGTGCCATACAGTACGGTGCCCTGGCAATGGGACCAGTACCAAGCAAAAGGTCAATCTCAAACTCTACTGCTCTTTGAGGTGGCATACCAAGAAGCTCCTTAGGGAATACGTCGGGGATTTCTGATGCAACTGGTACTTCGGGATTGAACTCTGGATCTCTCTCCAGGTCTTGTACATGACATAAATACACTTCATGGCCCTTTCTGAGCTCCCGGTACATAGCCATAGCGGAGATGACTATGGTCGAAGGCTCTCTCGGTCTCTGACAGTAAGATATAGTTACCCCAGAAGGACTCTTGAGCAGCAATCGATGCTCGGCGCAGAGGATTCTTGTACCGACCCCAAAACCGGCCTAGGAGTTAGGGCCGTTACACGCCGCGAGTCTACTACCTAACGTCGCAAGGCTCTAAGCAAAACAAATCCCAAAACCAAATAACAAACTTGTATAAATACCAAAAGAGTTTACAAGATCCAAATACTTATAAGTCAAATACAAAGAGAGGCCCGAAGGCTACACAAAGTACTAAAGCGTCCAACGCGCAAGCAAACAAAGTCTAAAGAAACATAAAATAAACGAAGCTCCAGAAGGGGACGAGAAGAGAAGATCCCACGAGCTCAATCTGCAACAAAGTAAAGGGGTGAGCTAAACAGCCCAGCAAGCAGAAGACTTCCTCAAGGAAGCCCACTCAAAACAGAAGTAGAAGAATAGTTTATAAACAGAGAAGAAGGCGGAGTCAAAATAATCAGACAGAAAGGAAGCACAAAACAGAAGCAGAGCAGAACGTCACTTCAAATCATAGTCGGACTTTCAGAAACGAATACAGAAGAGTGGGACACTAGAAACAGCTAACACAACAGAAGACTCACGTAAGGTCCTATGGATCCGAAGATCCCACAACAGAAGCCGTAGAGACAGCTAACAGACCCGTCGGTCAAATAATGTCCTAAGGGAGACCCTAAGGAGTATAAGAGAAGGAATTCCTGCGCAGCATGCTACGGGACAGCCCGACCTGACTATCCAAGGCTCAGAAGCAAAGTAACTAGGTCCCAAAACCAAAAGCTCACAAAACAGATCTTAAGTGCATGGAAATGCATATAAACAGCATAAGAAGCTTGTACACAGATTGGGGAATCCAACCCCGCAAACGGAACTCAAAACGGAGCTAAAACAGAGAAGTTATGCTCAAAACAGTGGCATGTCCGAACTTGCGTCCGACCTTGCAAGTTCGTACAGAGGCCGAGAGTCAGAAGCCACAGAATGCCAAGTCTGAACTTACGTCCGGACGTCGAAGTTCGGACGTAAGTCGAGAGTCAGAAGCCAAAACAAACCTCGTGTCCGAACTTGCGTCCGACCTTGCAAGTTCGGACACACTTCGAAACTTTTACGGAGACTCATCCTCGCGTCAGGTCCGAACTTACAAGTTCGGACCGATTTCGGACACTCCAAAATCTTCAAAAATAAAACGCGCCCGATGACCTGTCCGAACTTACAAGTTCGGACAGACGTCGGACAGTGCAAAACTGTCGAATTCTAGAACGAACAAACGCGCAGAAAAACCACAAAAATCATCACAAACTCACCCAAATTCCACAGAATTGTAAATCAGTACCCTCGGGGGTTTAGCCAATCGATCAACAACACAAACGATGAGAAAGCACACAATCACAACACAATTGCAAACCAGAAACGCTAGAATAAAACAGTCCCCCGAGGGTGAGCAAACAACCCCGATTCCATCCCCCACTTACATCGAATTGCAGAGCAGAAGCGATCCCAGCAATGCCCAGCAATCAGGCGAACAAACGCAGCAGAGAAGACGCACAATGCACCACTGAATTCGTAGAGAAGAGACCCCAAAATCAGAAAACTGCCCTCTCAAAATAGAAGCGGAAACCATCGGAATCGAAAGGAAAACCAAACCTGATTTGCAGAGGAGAAGAATCTGAACAGAAGCAGCGGGAATTCGACGCAGAAATCTGACAGCAGCAGCAACAATTCTCACAAAGTTCACCAAGCACACAAGGGGAAGCAGAGAAGAAGATTGTGAAAACTGTCAAGAGGGAGAACGCGCTATTGTAAACTGATCGTGGATTGGAAATGTAAAATAAATGACTTATCTGCCTTAATAAGTCTCACAAAAATAAAAGAGGGGGAACGACCTCCTTGCCCCCGTCTTTTAATTTAAGGACTCCGACGTCCCATCAGCTGACCAAAGTAACACATAGCATAAGCAACGATATAAACCGAAATGTCATGAAATCTGAAAACGTAAAATACGGAGTATTACATCACTCCCCCCTTAAAAGGAATTTCGTCCTCGAAATTCAACATACCTCACTGCTCGAAGAGAGAAGGGAACTTGGCACGCAACTCCTCCTCGAGTTCCCACGTCGCCTCACGCTCGGACTGATCAGACCACTGCACCTTAACCATAGGCAGTGTCTTGCTACGAAGCCGACGAACATCCCGTGCTGAAATACGAACCGGAACTGCCTCATAAGTGAAATCATCTCGGAGTCGAAGCTGGCCATAGTCAATCACATGCGAAGGATCATGTAGATACTTCCTGAGCATCGACACATGGAACACGTCATGCACTCCTGCCAGAGCTGGTGGCAATGCCAATCTGTAAGCCACCGGCCCAACCTTCCCAAGCACCTCAAAAGGTCCTACGAACTGAGGACTCAGCTTGCCTCGCTACCAAAACGGACAACACCCTAACTGGAGAAATCTTCAGATACACGTGGTCTCCCACCTGAAACTCAAGCGGACGGCGCCTCTGATCTGCATAACTCTTCTGCCGGCTCTGGGCAACCAACAAACGCTCCCTGATAGTCTTGACTTTGTCCACAGCCCCCTGCACCAACTCAGGACCCACAATCGCCCTCTCTCGCAGGTCGTCCCAACAAATAGGAGATCTACAGCGCCTACCATACAACGCCTCAAATGGAGCCATCCCAATGCTCGATTGAAAACTATTATTGTAGGCGAACTCGATCAATGTCACATGCTGATCCCAGCTGCCCCCGAAGTCGAGCACACAAGCCCTCAACATGTCCTCTAAAATCTGATTCGTCCTCTCCGTCTGCCCATCGGTCTGAGGATGATAAGCCGAACTGAATGCCAAATTCGTACCTAAAGCCTTATGCAGGCTACGCCAGAAGCGAGATACAAATCTCGGATCTCTGTCCGAAACGATCGTCGCCGGCACACCATGCAGCCTCACAATCTCATCTACATACAACCGAGCCAGGCGCTCAAGGCTGAAGGTCTTCCTCACAGGCAAGAAATGGGCTGACTTCGTCAACTGGTCCACAATCACCCACAACGCATCGTACCCAGGAGATGTCCTAGGCAACCCCACAATGAAATCCATACCAACGCTCTCCCATTTCCACTCAGGAACGGGAAGAGGCTGTAGAAGACCCGCAGGTCGCTGATGCTCAGCCTTCACCTGCTGACAGGTTTGGCAACGAGCCACAAAATCAGAAATCTCCCTCTTCATATTCGCCCACCAAAAGGACTCTCTGAGGTCCCGGTACATCTTCACCCCTCCTGGGTGCACAGAATAAGGAGCTCCATGAGCCTCCTGCATAATCTCCCGCCTAAGATCGCCTCCACTAGGCACACAGACTCTGCCTCTAAAGCGTAGACAATCATCGCTGGACACAGAAAACTCTGACTCCTACTCATCTGACAACCTCTCCTGATCTTACACAACTCAGCATCAGCCTTCTGACCATCTCTGATCCGCTCAATCAGCGTAGACTGGACCATGAATCAAGCACCAGCACGGTCGCACCGAACAACACCCAAATCCCCATACGCTGAAGCTCAATAGCAGACCTCTGAACTCCTGACAACGAACAAGCAAGACCAGGAGCACCCCTACGGCTCAAGGCATCAGCCACCACATTCGCTCTACCCGGATGGTAGAGGATCTCCAGGTCGTAGTCATGTAACAGCTCCAACTAGCGCCGCTGTCTCAAATTCAATTCCTTCTGTGTGAACAGATATTTGAGACTCTTGTGATCCGTGTAGACCTTACACGTCACCCCATTCAAATAGTGCCGCCAGATCTTCAAGGCGAAGACCACAGCAACTAGCTCCAAGACATGGGTAGGATAATTCTTCTCATACGGCTTCAACTGTCGTGACCCATATGCTACCACCTATCCCTGCTGCATCAGAACACACCCCAACCCTCTCTGGGAAGCGTCACAGAACACCTCAAAGCCCTCTGTCCCAGAAGGCAACGTCAAAATCGGAGCCAAAGTCAACCTCTTCTTCAACTCCTGGAAGCTCTCCTGGCACGCCTCACTCCAATCAAACTTGACATCCTTCCTAAGAAGATGAGTCAAGGGGGATACGATCTTAGAAAAGCCCTCCACGAACTTCCTATAATACCCAGCCAATCCCAGAAAACTACGCACCTCAGACACACTAGTGGGCTTCGCCCACTCCATAACTGCCTTAATCTTCTCTGGGTCCACTGAAATGCCATCCTTGACACCACGTGGGCCAAGGAACACTACCCTATCCAACCAGAACTCACACTTCTTCAACTTAGCATACAACTCCTTCTCCTTCAACGTCTGTAAAACCATCCTCAGATGCTCCTCATGCTCCTCAGCAATCTTGGAGTACACCAAGATGTCGTCAATGAAAACAACTACGAAAGAATCCAAGAAAGGTTTGAAGACTCTGTTCATCATATCCATGAAGAACGACGGGGCATTGGTCAAACCAAAAGGCATGACCAAGAAGTCATAATGCCCATATCGGGTCCTAAATGCAGACTTAGGCACATCCTCGGCCTTAATCTTCAGCTGATGATATCCAGAACGCAAGTCGATCTTCGAGAAGACTGTCACCCCTGCTAACTGGTCGAAGAGGTCATCAATGCGGGGATGAGGATACCGTTTCTTGATGGTAACCTTATTCAATTCCCTGTAGTCAATACACAATCTGAAGGAGCCATCCTTCTTCTTCACAAACAACACAGGTGCTCCCCATGGAGACACACTAGGGCGAATGAAGCCCTTATCCAGAAGATCCTGCAGCTGCACCTTCAGCTCCTTAAGCTCTGCCGGACTCATGCGATAGGGAGCCTTAGAGATAGGCTGAGTCCCTGGCGCTAACTCGATAGAAAACTCCACCTCACGATCAGGCGGTAGCCCTGGCACATCGTCCTGGAACACCTCAGGAAACTCACGTACAATGGGGATATCCTCCAACCGGGATCCCTCCTTAACCTCAGGTACAAAGCAGAGAAAACCCTGGCAGCCCTTCCTCAAGGAACGGACTGCCTGCATAGCAGACACCAACACCGGAGCACAAGGAATGGAGTTCCCCACAAAAGCAAAACGGGTCTCACCCGGTCTATCAAACACAACCTTCCTAGCTGCACAATCTATATGGGCATGGTGCTCTGCTAGCCAGTCCATGCCCAAAATCACATCGAAGCAGGACATACTCATAGGAATCAAATTAGCAGGCAAGTTCCTATCCATGATCACTAAAGGAACAGACTTGCACACAGAACTAAGCACACAAGCAGGCACGCCACTCAACGGGCTAGAAATACACAAATCCACATCACAGGGCACAGCAGACAACCCGAGACTACCCACTAAATCAGCAGACACAAAGGATTGGGTAGCTCCTGAATCAAACAAGCAGAAAACTGGCTGAGAAGAGATCTGAAGAATACCTGACACTACTCGGCCTGAGTCACGGTCTCGCTCACCAGCTAGCACATACACACGTGCCTGGGTCTGGGGCTTCTTCTGATCAGCCTTCTGCCCGGACCCTGAACCAGCACCTCGGCCCTCAGAACCGCCACTGCCACCTCCACCTCTAGCTTGTGGACACTGGGCAATGCGGTGATCCAGCGAACCACACTTGAAGCATGCCCCGGACTTCCTGTAGCACTCCCGTCCTGGGTGAAAACGATCACACTCCGCACACTTCTCCACAGTAGGAGATGCTGATGAAGAAGAACCCCGGTCTCCTCTATACTTCTTCTTCTGAGAAGAAGGCTGCTCACGCCTCTCGGGCTCCTCCACACAACCCTTCCTCTTCTGGTCCTTGCCCTTATCGGGCCTCTGGTCCCTCTTCTCATACCGCTGCCTAGCCTGCAGCTCAGACTCCACTACCAACGCCACATCGGCCACATCTCTGAAGGTCTTGTGGCGAAGAGGTGCCACAGCAACTCGAATGTACCCCTCAAACCAGCCTCAAACTTCCTAGCCTTCCGGTTATCATCCGGCTCAGGCACAAACTTAGAGAGAGAAATAAACTTACGCACGTACTCATCCACCGTCATCTCCTTCGTCTGACGAAGCCTCCCATACTCAACTATCTTCTGATCCCTGAAGACATCGGGATAGAACTGCTGATTGAAGCAGCCCCTGAACTGCTCCCATGTCCATGGGTGGGGGTACTTCCCTTCAACCGACTTCCACCACTCCTTCGCCTCTGACTGAAACATAAAGGTGGCAAAGCCAACCTTCTGATCCTCCTCACATCCCATGACCCGCAGAAGGTCCTCAATGGCAGTGATCCAGTGGCTCGCCTCCTGTGGGTCGCCACTAGCATCAAAAGAAGGCGGCTTCAGCTTCAGGAACTCCTGAAGCGCCTTCACGTTGCTGCCCCCCGCGTTACCGGCTCCTGTCGCCTGACTAGCAGTGGCCCCTACGGTCTGCAGTACCTGGGTCACCACCTGCTGCACAATCTCTGCAATGTCCCCCTGGGGAGCATCGCCTGAAGCTGCACCACGTCCTGAACGTCGGGGGGGAGGCATACTGAAGATACAACACCAAAATTTATCAGAAACCATCAAGCATCAAACAGCAGACCTTTCAGACACCCACACATGCAGACAAACCCCACAAACACCAAATAACAAGCAACCTGGCTCTGATACCACTAAATGTAACGACCCCAAAACTGGCCTAGGAGTTAGGGCCGTTACACACCGCGAGTCTACTACCTAACGTCGCAAGGCTCTAAGCAAAACGAATCCCAAAACCAAATAACAAACTTGTATAAATACCAAAAGAGTTTACAAGATCCAAATACTTATAAGTCAAATACAAAGAGAGGCCGAAGGCTACACAAAGTACTAAAGCGTCCAACGCGCAAGCAAACAAAGTCTAAAGAAACATAAAATAAACGAAGCTCCAGAAGGGGACGAGAAGAGAAGATCCCACGAGCTCAATCTGCAACAAAGTAAAGGGGTGAGCTAAACAGCCCAGCAAGCAGAAGACTTCCTCAAGGAAGCCCACTCAAAACAGAAGTAGAAGAATAGTTTATAAACAGAGAAGAAGGCGGAGTCAAAATAATCAGACAGAAAGGAAGCACAAAACAGAAGTAGAGCAGAACGTCACTTCAAATCATAGTCGGACTTTCAGAAACGGATACAGAAGAGTGGGACATTAGAAACAGCTAACACAACAGAAGGACTCACATAAGGTCCTATGGATCCGAAGATCCCACAACAGAAGCCGTAGAGACAGCTAACAGACCCGTCAGTCAAATAACATCCTAAGGGAGACCCTAAGGAGTATAAACAGAAGGAATTCCTGCGCAGCATGCTACGGGACAGCCCGACCCGACTATCCAAGGCTCAGAAGCAAAGTAACTAGGTCCCAAAACCAAAAGCTCACAAAACAGATCTTAAGTGCATGGAAATGCATATAAACAGCATAAGAAGCTTGTACACAGATAGGGGAATCCAACCCCGCAAATGGAACTCAAAACGGAGCTAAAACAGAGAAGTTATGCTCAAAACAGTGGCATGTCCGAACTTGCGTCCGACCTTGCAAGTTCGGATAGAGGCCGAGAGTCAGAAGCCACAGAAATGCCAAAGTCCGAACTTACGTCCGGACGTCGAAGTTCGGACGTAAGTCGAGAGTCAGAAGCCAAAACAAACCTCGTGTCCGAACTTGCGTCCGACCTTCCAAGTTCGGACACACTTCGAAACTTTTACGGAGACTCGTCCTCGCGTCAGGTCCGAACTTACAAGTTCAGACCGATGTTCGGACACTCCAAAATCTTCAAAAACAAAACGCGCCCGATGACCTGTCCGAACTTACAAGTTCGGACAGACGTCCGGACAGTGCAAAACTGTCGAATTCCAGAACGAACAAATGCGCAGAGAAAACCCAAAAATCATCACACTCACCCAAATTCCATAGAATTGTAAATCAGTACCCTCGGGGGTTTAGCCAATCGATCAACAACACAAACCGATGAGAAAGCACACAATCAAAACACAATTGCAAACCAGAAACGCTAGAATAAAACAGTCCCCCGAGGGTGAGCAAACAACCCCGATTCCATCCCCCACTTACATCGAATTGCAGAGCAGAAGCGATCCCAGCAATGCCAGCAATTAGGCGAACAAACGCAGCAGAGAAGACGTACAATGCACCACTGAATTCGTAGAGAAGAGACCCCAAAATCAGAAAACTGCCCTCTCAAACACAAGCGGAAACCATCGGAATCGAAAGGAAAACCAAACCTGATTTGTAGAGGAGAGATCTGAACTGAACAGAAGCAGCGGGAATTCGACGCAGAAATCTGACAGCAGCAGCAACAATTCTCACAGAGTTCACCAAGCACACAAGGGGAAGCAGAGAGAAGATCGTGAAAACTGTCAAGAGGGAGAACACGCTATTGTAAACTGATCGTGGATTGGAAATGTAAAATAAATGACTTATCTGCCTTAATAAGTCTCACCAAAAATAAAAGAGGGGGAAACGACCTCCTTGCCCCCGTCTTTTAATTTAAGGACTCCGACGTCCCATCAGCTGACCAAAGTAACACATAGCATAAGCAACGATATAAACCGAAATGTCATGAAATCGGAAAAAGTAAAATACGGAGTATTACAATTCTACCTTGTTCCGCTCCAACCAATTCATTTCGACTATTACGTCGAATCCCAACCCATTAAACTCGATGAAGGAGATGGCAAACGCTTTGCCTTTGATTTCAATCGTGGCTGACTTGTAAACTTGGTACATTGTATTCGCTCCTTCGATGGGCGAGTAACCAGAAAATTCGGTAGCTCATCCGCATGTAGCCCCACCTCTTCACAAAAGATGGTGATACGAAGGTGTGAGAGGCGCCGGAGTCAAATAATACTGAGGCTTCAATGCCGTTCACTGGTGAAATACCCCGACCTTAAATATGCTGATTAAAATTATCCTAATCCGTATTTAAGAGCCTAATAACGCTTAAGTAATATTGGGGAGGAAAAAAAAAATCCTAAAGTAATAAAGAAACGCTTAAAACGAAAAACGCTAAATAAGCATTAAACAACCATAGGAGGTATGAGACCTCGGGTAGCATAATATATGGATTCTAAAGGCCTAACAAGGCCTAAATATTATAAGGGAACAAATCCCGAAGAAAACGGATCCTTAAAACGGTTGAAAACATTACCGAACCTTAAAACACGTTTTTCGAGGTAACCGGGAAAACGTGTCTTTAAGTGGGTCAAATAGACTCGTAACAATTTTGGTCAACTAAATAATCAGTAATAGATATCAGTGGAGCTTTAGAACCAATAAAATCAAGAAAACGAGGAGGAATTAGTAAAACTGTGAAAAACGAGAAGTTGTGGGGTAGAAACATAAATAACCAAAACTTATGTGTCCACTTTGAAAATAAAAAAGTAAAAGTGGTATGTGTGTGCTATGTGTGTCCGATGGGGACTCCCTTCTCACACTCTCTCACACACTCACACTCTTATTTACAAAACAACAAAACTAATAAAGTAAACTAACCTACTTTATTACCTTACTCACTCACACACTCTCTCTCCTACTCCCTATTCTCTTCTCCCACGTACACACACCCCTTATCCTCTCTATTTCCTTCTTCTCCTTCTTCCCAGCGATGGCAATGGAGAATTGAAGAACCCCACTAAAAACCTCACTTCTCTCCTCTTGTTACTCCATCAAACATTCTCCAAAAATAATAAAAATACCACCGTTGTCTTCCTCTCATCAAGAGCAACGTTTCTATCTTTTCAAAATCCAAAAAGGAGAACTTTCATCTCCATGGGCATGGAGCATTTGGAGCTTCAAGACTACCACTAGAACCACCTTCTTCTCCTTGTCATTTTGAGGTAAAAATCTTCTTGAAACCTCATTGTTTTTCTAGCCTTATGGGCAAAACGAAATTTGGAGCTAAACTCTTGCTTGCTCCTTTGTACTCTAGCCGATTTTGGCACTCTTGGAGGGTGAGGAATATTGTTCTTGAGCTATTCCAAGCATTACTTATACCCTTGCAAGGTAATGAAATTTCTAAACCCTAAAACTTGCATTAGAACTTAAATAATGGTTAGGGTTAATTTGTGTTGAATGGTGTATATGTGAATGGGTTGTAGTGTTAGAGAATTGAAATTTGCAAAACCGGTGGGAAGAGGAAGGAAAGAAAGAAGAAAGAAGAAAGGAGAAAAAAGAGAAGCTAGAAAGAACAAGGTAAATGCCCTTACCTTGAGCTAGTTTTGGTGTACAGTATTGTAACAGATTTTAAGTACTTGAAATGAGTAATCAATGAGGTTATGAGTAGTAGGTATGCTTAAGTATGATGAGTAAGGTAATGTAGCTGTTTTGAAGCTTGTAAATGTTGTTTAAAAGCTTGGGAAAAGCCATGGGTAATGTATGCGTATGTACAGGAAAAACATTGTGTTGTAGGGTGTATGAATGCGTGTGAATTGATATAGGAATTGTGAGCTGAAATAGTGAGTGGGCAATGTCAAAAATATAGGGGAGACCATGTCAAAATTGGTCTAGGAATCTGGGGACTTAGTTGTGTAAGAAGAGGAAACAACCTAGGTAGTAACAAGGTGTGCTTGGAGAGCTTAAAGTGTGTAGTTAACCACTTTGTAACAGATTTGAAAAGGAGTTAAGTGAGGAGAAGAACTAGGATGTGAAGTAATGCATTTTGAATGCTAGGAGTAGCATTAGTTGAAGGAATGTTGGAGGATAGAAATTAAGGTGAAAATCTGTAGCAAGAGGTATTGGATTTCATTGGAGGAATTAGGAAGAATGAGAGTACAAGACTTAGTAAAATGAATGTTGGACTTGGGTATAGATGTTGTAATTGCTTGGAAATGTATTTGGAATGCTAGTAATGGTATTGGTAGTAGAAGTATTGGATGGGAGAATTGAGTTTTAAAATCTGTGGCATAAGTGTAGCAAAAACTGTTACATGTGTTGGAAAAGAAATGAAGGAATTGTGTAAGTTGTTTGATGGATTTGGTGGATGAATTAGGGTGATTTAGAGGGCTTAAATAGTACTAAAACATGTTAGGATGTATGTAGGAAGATTGGGGAAGCAATGGGTGAAATTGGGAAGGAAAAATAAGGCTTGTAGCACAATCTGCTACCGTCCGACCCAGAGCCTGGATCGGACAGTGGGTCGGATGGGGTTAGGCAACGGCAATAAACCTTTCTGGAACGGTCCGACCCAAGGCCGTGAGTCGGACGTGGGTCGGACAGGCAAAAAAAAAATAGTGGTCGAAGTTTCTGACTTCGTCCGACCCAGAGTCTGGGTCGGACAGTGGGTCGGACGGAGCTTGGACACGGGACCGAAACCTTCTGGAACGGTCCGACCCAGAGGGTATGGGTCGGACGGAATAGTGCTGGGTCGGACGGGGAGAATTTCAGAGAACGGTAATCTACTGGAATGGTCCGACCAGGGCTTGGGTCGGACGCTGGGTCGGACGACCCATAACTTACAAAAAAAAAAATTGTAAGCCTATAACTAGTATATATATATATATATATATATATATATATATACATATACATGTATATCCACCTATACATATGTACATATATGTAAGTGAACCATTGTTAAGTAATTAAAAGTAAGTAAAATGTAAGTATAGGAATGTAAAGACTTAGTAAGTATGAGTTAGGAAACGTAAGAGTAATCGAATTAAGTTAATGATAGTTAGATTAATCATTCGATTGTATGTATATCATAGGATTTGATTTGTGACACCGGAGGATGTTCGGAAACACGTACAACGGTGAACGGTATGATTTCTTCATGCCCTGTATCCTAATCTGGTTACCCCGATTTGTGTGCTTATTTGATCACCTAAATAAGATAAATGCATGAATCGGACTATATTGCACTTATCTGTGCTTGACTTATGTTGTTCTTGATATTTATTGTCTTGAACACTAGTTTGTATAATTCATGAAATATAGGAATGATGATGAATTGTATTCGAATCTTGTATTGTACTTAAGTATCATATTGTATTTCGTATAAATGAGTATTGAGCATTGTATTTGTGTATGTGGCGTGTATGAATGACTTCTGCTAATTCCTAACTACCTAACTCCTAACTTAAGTGAGTAAATTGGAATGAGTAGAAGTCCGATATAGCTTCGGCCACGCGTGAGGATGAGGAGACACAAGAGGTTGGATCCGATTCCTGGTTCTTAAACTGGTCCACGGCCCAAATCCCTTAAATGGGTAGCATCCTGGATTGGTGAACCAAGTAAATCCCGGTGGTGGGACCGAGTAGTTCCCCGAGCCGGAGGTCCCGACGACTTATCATGAGTAAGAGAAAGTAAGCAAGTATGTATGTGTATGAGTATGAGTATGAGTATATATGCGTATGTATGGAGTAACGAGTAAAAGAGTAACCTCCACCCGATTAACCCGGGTGGACCAACGAAGCTAACAAGTATTGTATATTGTGTATGTAATGAGTATGTGTAATTCGGAAGAAGGTAAGTATGTATTGGATGGTTTGTATAGTATACCTTATATGTATTGAAGTGTATGTATGTATTCATTGTGTAATGTATTGTAACATTGTGTATACGAGCATGTATGCATGTATGTTTGAATGAAATCAATCGCATGTATTCGACCAAGTGGTCGGCGTACCCTCACTAGTACGCGGGGTATGCGGTTATCATGCTCAGCGAAAGATGACCCCTTCGGGGGAACGTTTTTAGTGTGCAGGTACCCGAAGAGGATGTGGTCAAGGCACGAGACCGGTGACTACATTTGGATAGTAGTAGTAGAATGTAGAGGTGTACTAATTAGCACACCCCTTGTACTTAGGAAGTAAGTAGTTGTGAGGAATGGGTAGTAGTTAGACTCTTAATAAGTATTTATACAATTGAAAGAGGTGTTGTATTGTATAAGGATCTTAGTGGAACTCGGTGTATTAGCATGTATTGAACTTGTGGAGTATTGTATTGAATGGGAAGTTGTAATACCTAATTGGTAATTGTAGTGAAGATTGTAATTGTGTAGCACTCGGATATTCCAGTCCATCAGACCGATGTTGTATGTAGAAGTAGTAGCCTTGTTAGTCACGTGGGTGACTAACGGCGTTGTATCACCCACTGTATGTAAGTATGTATCCGCTGCGTGACTCGGAAAGCACGAGGAGATTGGACGGTAATGATTGTATTAATGGTAGGGGTGTTACAAAAAGTGGTATCAGAGCGAAGTATCGCTCTGATTACTGGAAATACCGAGTTTAGGGAATACCGAGTTAGGAATTAGAAGCTTAGGGCTAAGGGCTGAGTGTTAGCATTAGAGATATGCTAGTTAGGAACTACCGGCAAGTGCCGGATACCTACAATACCAGACCCGTCCTCCACAATCCCACTGTATAACTTGGAAAGGAACGCCAGAGAGAAGGAAATTCCTCTCACACTCAAGAAAACCTGATCTGGCAGTAGTGAAATAATCATACAGTAAACAAGAACCTGACATAGAGTAGATGCAAGGAATTGGAAGTCCCGGAGATGGTTCCGGTTGAACAACAATGCCCGCACTTAATAGTGGTAAGACGAACACTCCAACCATAAGGAGGCTACAACTTACAACAGCATGGGGTGACATGCTTAGCAGTCGCGAAACCTGGCAAGACAACGGCAGCAGGAAAAGAAGCACTAACCGTGCAACGAAATGGAAAAGGAACAGTAATGGAACCCGAGACACAAGTCTGCGGGCCAGTAATAATTAAATAATACCACCAACGGTATGCTAGCTGACTAAGGACATAGTCAGGAGTGGTTAACTCCGAAACTACAACGTCAGAAGGTTACAATACCTAGCCGACATAGCTTACACATCTACAAGGATATCCATTGGATATGAACCGATGGGACTACAAGAGTAGTGCCTAAACAAGCTAAGGCTCAATAACCACGGTAAACCAGTGGGAACGAGCAACAAGGGAAAACATAAAACTAAATAAATGGGGACCTCCAAGGATTGGAGAAGTACCCCGACCAAGACAACCATGTCAAGAGCAATGGGAAGCTACTTAAAAGGATCGAGTACCCCAAACAGAGATCAATATGATCTAGGGAAGAGTCAACAAGACTATTAAATACAAGTGGAAACCATACCAAGACTGGTATAGGTCTAACCAAAAACCAACAGTACCACGCACTTGCCACGGCAAGTGCAGTAAGAACAGGAGCATGTAGAGGAATCCTAACACACCACAGGTGCATAGTAATGTACCGTGACTACGATGAAGCAACTATAGGATCACAAATCCTGAAACTAAAAGAATGAAACCTTGGAAAGTCCTAACGGCCCGACCACTGTATTTAGAACATACCAGTCAGCGATGAACTAGACTTGGTCAAGACCTCAAACATGGCTATGCCATGAGAGACTGCTTTTAACACCGAACCATAATTTTAAAACCCAAAAATTTTCTTTCAAAACCACAACCTTTCCTTAAAACCTTGGATTTTTAAACCAAACCAACGTAATTATGGTGAGTATCATAGGATGATACAAGAGGAGTTGACAATAGAATACTTCACCTAGGCGTGTGACGAGCACTACGAGTATGCCCAATCACGGGATGTGGGACAACCGCACTCCGAAGGAGCTTGCGGGCCTGACATATAGTTAGGTAAGTGGTAACGTATCAATATGGTACCCCATGTATGTATACATGTAGTGTACAAAACACGGGAAGTAGTCAACTCCGTTCTACGGACCATGAGTAAGTTCAACCTAGAACAGCTGGACGCCTTAGACGATCCAGGAGAAGGAACTCAGCTAAGTAACAAGTATAAGGAACTTAGAGAACCCATCTGAGGATAAGGAATGAGGATCAGGAAGTGCAAAGTGTACAGATTAGCAAGCATAGACATTGGATATGTCTCAAACACTTCAAACAAATTCATGACAGCTAGAAGAAATACCCGGCCTAAACACGTTAAGGCAAAAGCCTAACATGAACACCACACGATCAACAAACGGGACAGAGTACCCAAGAACAATTACAAAACTACTAAGGAACATAATCCATCATTGGAGGGGGTTATTAAACCTGGTCAGGAACACTAGGAGAGAATATAAACAGTCTACCCAAGGACGGGAGACACTATAACCCATAAAGGGATAACTCAAAACATAATACCACAAGGTGGTATAGTACACACAAGTACCATAAATATATTAGCCGGATGTAACGGCATAACCGAACAACACCCAGGAACAATCCTGGAAGGGTGTCTGAATTGCAACAGTCGAACAATAGCGACACGATAAAAGCATAGAAGCTAGAACGAACACTCGGTTAAGACACCGAAGGGATTTCACTTAACAGGAAATACTCTAAACTACAACAAGGCACTGATTAGCACCAGATTGCCAAAAAGGGTCTTCTATGAACGGAAGCGTGATGCCACGACCTGCCATGGAGCCTAGTAATACCTCCAACCTATGGGGTATACAAGAAGTGGAAACATGTATAAGCAGCTTGCAAAGAGCATAGCTCACAGCAATTTGGCTTAAAAGCCATAAACCGACTACGTTATGTAATTTAAACAGTTGCAAAACCCACACCATTTGATAACAAGACTTGCAAGAGATACTGTCTCATACGACAAGAAATCAACAACTGGACCATCAATTCAAACCCAACATCCTGAGTGGCTTGGAGTAATGGCCAACTCAGTGTCACTGTCACTAGAGCATCAGTCTAGTATACAGTTGACAAGCTTTTAATTACCTTCATGCCTTCTGTAGCAATGGTAGCACAGATGCATAAGAATCATTATAATGCCAACATTGGCCTAGTCCACACTTGGACACTACGAGAAACCCAAGGGAAGGTACCCCTCGTTAGCCTAAGACCACCAATGTGGTGAGATGTGAACCCTTAGAAAGGCTTCCATCTATTATAATAGTAAAGCCTACGCTCATAAATACTACCAAGAGGCGATGGAATAAGGAAATGAGACTTCCAAACCACCACAACTTGAAGAGCAAGCATACTCTGTATGCACCCAAGCATGTGGTGAACCGTTGTATAAACACCAACATGATAAACCTTGTCATGATACCTATGAGTGGAGGCAACCCCTCAACAAGAACCTTCACTTACCAGTGATGAAATACCCTTCAATTGAAGAACGGGACCAGAAAACCCTCGAAGTTTCTTGGGATGTCCCGGTGATGTACCTACAAGTAGAACTACACAGCTAGAGCCTATAACCAATGCTCAGCACTATGGAGACAGTAATTGTCAAAAACAACCAATGTGTGTGCACACTACACACCATGAATGACCAACGCTCAAGAGAGCTTGTAACCCGATAAACCACTTCATCTTTGGTCAACCAAGTTATTTGGCAAATTATATCATAAATGATGATAGAATGTGAGGTAAGCTAACCTACACATAAAACGTAAACGAAAATAAAATATCTCCACATGGGGAAGATAATAACATTGCGGCACGCTACGACAACCGTCATACATATGAACTAGGAACCTCCTAGTGTATTTACACCATAAGGAAATGGTACAATGAGTAAGAATACAGTGCGCAACAAGCGACCGCTATGAGGAGGAAGTAGTAGAGAATGACATGAAGAATAAGTATGGAAGACAGTCAGAAATATTCTATCCTATCACATAAGTGACTTACTGTCAAGCGTTTACGCCTCTGCACTCTGTATGACTGAGTGTTTTGGCATTGCACTTGTGCAGCTGATGACCTAATGGGGATGGCTAGGGATATGGAGAATGTTAACCGTAGTAAATCCTTCTTTTCACCACAAATATGGCATGAGCCAGTCAAGCATTCTTAGCAACAGACCGTGCGGCCTAAGGCCAAAGGAGCACGAAGAGTGTGAAACACACTAACAATCACAGTTGTGAATTCCAGTGGAATAAAAGAGTGAAAAGGGACTTAAGAAAGTCACAAGGACCGACGCATAGAAAATGCAAGGTTATACAAGTAAAGGACACTTGTACTGAACCAGAAGAACTGGTATAATTCAGAAGCTATCGACAACAGAGGAAGCACTACAACTAAGTAGTGACTTAACCTCGCCCGACAATAAGTCGGAGAAACTTAACGAATAATCGTAGAAGCACGAATAGCATGTGCAGTAGATTACCAGAGAGCTGGTTATAAATCTTAAACTCATTAAGTTCAACACGGTAAAAGAATACCGCATTTGTCTAGTAAACCTTATTCCCATAATAGACGGATAAGAAGGTGATGTATAGCACATTAAGGATAACAAGAAGGGTGAATAAACCGAGAGTATCAGGGTCACGCAGCAGAAGCTAGTGGGCCCTAGCTACGAGATAATATACCTAGTAAATATAGCAAAATGGCTATTAATGCCTTGAAGCCTAATAGGCTAGAACCGAATTAATGATGACTTAAATAAACTCATATAGAAATCCTTGTGCAAAGACTAAACCATTGGTATGGTTAAGACCTCTTTGACTAGAGCATATTGTATAATATACCGTAGTGAAGCTAAACGCTTCAGTTTGCCTATACCGATTAAACCAATGTTTAATAATAATAACATATGGTAGATTACGTGGGCGTAATCCCTTTTAAGGGGGGTAGAGCGAAAACCGCTTAATGTAAGTTTTGTGAATAAAACACATAAACCGTAATGTGCATAGCACAAATGAGAACCAAATTGATGATTGATACTATGTTAAATAAACATGAGTATCCATTCATATTGTAATTATGGTAACTAGGCATTAGATATGCAAATACCATAGGATGAATATACCCATCTTGTAACACCAGTGTAGTGTAAGAGTAATGGTAAAGAAGAGTAATGAGTGGTGGACGGAGCTCCACAAGTACTGTAGCCTTTGAAGAAGTAGTACGAAATGAATGAGAGTAGTAGATGAATGAAGTTATGAGTAGTGGAATTGTAGGTAAATCATTTGAATCAAATTGAAGACAACTAAATCTCATAGGTATAGTACTCCTTAGTTAGAATATTGAGATGAAGAAGAGTAGTGAATGGAAGTAATGATAGTCAATGAAATGAGCACTTAGGTAATGAACCATGGAGTAAAGCATTTGGGAAGTAGAGTGAGGATGATTGATGGACTGATTCCATCCTTTGGAGATGTATGAATTCGTAATTACGACTAGAAAGAGTAAGAAGATAGAAAATGAAAACAATTAAATTATTTTTTTGGTTGAATCTGATGTGGGAAGTGAACATGATCCTGATCAGATCAAGGGAAACCGAACACAAATTGGAGTGGAAAGATAGTTCAACACTGGTGCTGATCACATCAGGGTCGAACGATTCTTGAAGCTCCCCTCAAGTGGTCACAAGAATCACACATAGGATAGAAGTAATGAATATAAACTGGAATTGGAGTTGTATGCTTTAGAAAGTTTTTTTTCTATTAGCTGTTGTGAAGTATTTCTCTTAGACTGAAGGTTAAGAATTTGTGAGAAGCTTGTACCGAAAAGATAGTAGTGTAGCATGTTGTAGTATTCCAAGGGCAGCAGGACATAAAGGAGTCCTGTGTCTAGATGACCTGAGCTCCTGTGGATTGTATGTGTATTGCATTGCTTTGGGATAGCTTGCATTGTATGTATGTATAAATTTGTAATGAGGAACCGGATAGTTGATAGTAATATGGATTGGAGTAATTATGGTGCATTGGTATGAGATTGAAAAGGAGAAACCTTGAGTAACGAATTTGGGAATTGTAAGGAGGAAAGAAGGTATGGCCTTGGTTTGACATATAAGAATGAGTAAGCATTGGAAACATATAACCTCGAAAAACTTGAGGACAAAAGTATTACAGCGGGTAGATTGAAATCCCGACCTTAAATAATATGGTGATTAAAATGATCCTAATCCGTATTTAAGAGCCTAATAACGCTTAAGTAATATTGGGGAGGAAAAAAATAAATCCTAAGGAAATAAAGAAACGCTTAAAAACGGAAAACACTAAATAAGCGTTAAATAACCATAGGAGGTATGAGACCTCGGGTAGCATAATATATGGATTCTAAAGGCCTAACAAGGCCTAAATATTATAAGGGAACAAATCCCGAAGAAAACGGATCCTTAAAACGGTTTAAAAACATTACCGAACCTTAAAGCACGTTTTTCAAGGTAACTGGGAAAACGTGTCTTTAAGCGGGTCAAATAGACTCATAACAATTTTGGTCAACTAAATAATCAGTAATAAATATTAGTGGAGCTTTAGAACCAATAAAATCAAGAAAACAAGGAATTAGTAAAAACTGTCAAAAACGAGAAGTTGTGGGGTAGAAACATAAATAACCAAAACTTATGTGTCCACTTTGAAAATAAAAAAGTAAAAGTGGTATGTGTGTGCTGTGTGGTCCGATGGGGACTCCCCCTCTCACACTCTCTCACACACTCACTCTCTTATTTACAAAACAACAAAACTAATAAAGTAAACTAACCTACTTTATTACCTTACTCACTCACACACTCTCTCTCCTACTCCCTATTCTCTTCTCTCACGTACACACACCCTTCTCCTCTCTATTTCCTTCTTCTCCTTCTTCCCAGTGATGGCAATGGAGAATTGAAGAAACCCCACTAAAAACCTCACTTCTCTCCTCTTGTTACTCCATCAAACATTCTCCAAAAATGATAAAAATACCACCGTTGTGTCCTCTCATCAAGAGCAACGTTTCTATCTTTTCAAAATCCGAAAAGGAGAACTTTCATCTCCATGTGCATGGAGCATTTGGAGCTTCAAGGCTACCACTAGAACCACCTTCTTCTCCTTGTCATTTTGAGGTAAAAATCTTCTTGAAACCTCATTGTTTTTCTAGCCTTATGGGCAAAACGAAATTTGGAGCTAAACTTTTGCTTGCTTTGTACTCTAGCCGATTTTGGCACTCTTGGAGGGTGAGGAATATTGTTCTTGAGCTATTCCAAGCATTACTTATACCCTTGCAAGGTAATGAAATTTCTAAACCCTAAAACTTGCATTAGAACTTAAATAATGGTTAGTGTTAATTTGTGTTGAATGGTGTATATGTGAATGGGTTGTAGTGTTAGAGAATTGAAATTTGCAAAACCGGTGGGAAGAGGAAGGAAAGAAAGAAGAAAGAAGAAAGGAGAAAGAAAGAGAAGCTAGAAAGAACAAGGTAAATGCCCTTACCTTGAGCTAGTTTTGGTGTACAGTATTGTAACAGATTTTAAGTACTTGAAATGAGTAATGAATGAGGTTATGAGTATTAGGTATGCTTAAGTATGATGAGTAAGGTAATGTAGCTGTTTTGAAGCTTGTAAATGTTGTTTAAAAGCTTGGGAAAAGCCATGGGTAATGTATACGTATGTGCAGGAAAAACATTGTGTTGTAGGGTGTATGAATGCGTGTGAATTGATATAGGAATTGTGAGCTGAAATAGTGAGTGGGCAATGTCAAAATATAGGGGAGACCATGTCAAAATTGGTCTAGGAATCTAGGGACTTAGTTGTGTAAGAAGAGGAAACAACCTAGGTAGTAACAAGGTGTGCTTGGAGAGCTTAAAGTGTGTAGTTAACCACTTTGTAACAGATTTGAAAAGGAGTTAAGTGAGGAGAAGAACTAGGATGTAAAGTAATGCATTTTGAATGCTAGGAGTAGCATTAGTTGAAGGAATGTTGGAGGATAGAAATTAAGGTGAAAATCTGTAGCAAGAGGTATTGGATTTCATTGGAGGAATTAGGAAGAATGAGAGTACAAGACATAGTAAAATGAATGTTGGACTTGGGTATAGATGTTGTAATTGCTTGGAAATGTATTTGGGATGCTAGTAATGGTATTGGTAGTAGAAGTATTGGATGGGAGAATTGAGTTTTAAAATCTGTGGCATAAGTGTAGCAAAAACTGTTACATGTGTTGGAAAGAAATGAAGGAATTGTGTAAGTTGTTTGATGGATTTAGTAATGGATTTGGTGGATGAATTAGGGTGATTTAGAGGGCTTAAATAGTACTAAAACATGTTAGGATGTATGTAGGAAGATTGGGGAAGCAATGGGTGAAATTGGGAAGGAAAAATAAGGCTGTAGCACAATTTGCTACCGTCCGACCCAGAGCCTAGATCGGACAGTGGGTCGGACGGGGCTTAGGCAACGGCAATAAACCTTTCTGGAACGGTCCGACCCAGGGCCGTGAGTCGGACGTGGGTCGGACAGGCAAAAAAAAAATAGTGGTCAAAGTTTCTGACTTCGTCCGACCCAGAGTCTGGGTCGGACAGTGGGTCGGACGGAGCTTGGACACGGGACCAGATCCTTCTGGAACGGTCCGACCCAGAGGGTATGGGTCGGACGGGGAGAATTTCAGAGAACGGTAATCTACTGGAATGGTCCGACCCAGGGCTTGGGTCGGATGCTGGGTCGGATGACCCATAACTTAAAAAAAAAAAACTATAAGCCTATAACTAGTATATATACATATATATATATATATATGTATACCCACCTATACATATGTACATATATATGTAAGTGAACCATTGTTAAGTAATTAAAAGTAAGTAATTAAAAGTAAGTAAGTAAAATGTAAGTATAGGAATGTAAAGACTTAGTAAGTGAAATACCCCAAACCTAAGTATGCTAAGTAAACATCTAATCATGATGTAGTAAGGCTAAAATATGCCTTAGAAAGATTGGTAGACAATTTAAACCAAGGAAAACACAAGAAAGTGCCTTAAGGGCAATTAGGGCAAAAATGTGCTCTAAGCTTGGAGAGACTTGGGTGAGTACCCAAATATCATGATAAGACCTTAGTAATATTCTAATGGTCATTTTAAATCAATTAGCAAAGAAAACCAAGCTTGAAAACAAGTTAAAACACAAAATGTGCTTTAAGAAGTCTTAAAGCACATTTTTGAGAAATTGTCTTAGAATTGAGTTTTGAGTGGCTAAATGTCCATCATTACTCTTTAATCAACATGTGTACTAATTAGTATCACATTAGGAGGTCTAAATCAATGGGAAATCAAAAATTTCCCGATTATGTGCCTTGTTTAGTGAATAGTAACTATTTAGTGCTAGTTAAGACATAAGTCAACATAAGTCAATAAGATGGTCAACCAAGACCATAAATATCTCCATTTATTAGAGGGGGCCGGTTTTGATGTGGGGAGTCACCACATGAGTCATCAAATGAGAAAGGAAAAGAAGAGTAAAGTGAGAAAAGTTACTATTTGCTTTTATAAAGCAAAATATCCTTATAAGCTACCTTCTCTCCTCTATTCTCCATTTCTCTCCTTCACCCACGGTTTCTTCTTCTTTTCCTCTGTTCCAAACCGTCCCAAGCAGCCTACATTGTTGCTTCACCTTGCTTTGGCAACAACTTACTCATTTTAGCTCCAAATCAAAAACTAAGCACATATTATTCTTAGTTAGGTCAAGACCTATCTTTCTATCTTTTCAAATCTTTCAAAGCTCCATTTTGGTGCCATGAGAAAGCTTCATTGATGGAGGAAAACCAAGTTTGAAGAGCTCATTAGCTTCTCCATTCTCTTAAGGTAAAGAAAATGTAAGAAAAACCAAGTTTCCATCATTTCTTGTACATGGCCGAAAATTCCTTCTCATGGGGCTATGTTGTTATGCCTTGTTCTAGCTTGATTTATTCACCAAGGACTAGTGGAGGTCCTATTCCATTCAATGCCAAAGTCTACCTTGAGACTTCAAAGGTAATCATCCACTTTTATGCCTTAGAACACATTTCTAACCTAGGTTTTTATTCCTTGAGGTTAGTATATTGCTTAGTACTCATATGAGTCATTGAATATTGATTAGAACATTGGCAAGGGGAATTTAAGTTGTGGCCGAGATCTATGCAAGAAGAAGGTCCAAGGAGGAGATTAAGATAAGCTTGAGAAAACAAGGTAAAATGCTTACCTAATGGTGGTTTAAGTTTAAGGAATGAGTTTTAGATGGGTACCAATGTAGCCTAGGGCTTACATTAGGTAATGGGTTATGTAACCTAAGAAAAAGAACTTAAATAAGCTTGAGAACTTGTGAGTAAGGAGCCAAAGGAAATGAGTTAGTGATATAAGTTTAAGATGAGTTTTAAGAGCATTATAATTACTATGAGATTGATGGGTGTATTTGCAGGTGGAAAGCTTTTATTGTGGGAAATTCAGTGTTTTAATTCATGTCATTTAAGGGCCTAAGAGCCATGTCATTTAAGGCCTAAGAGCCATGTCATTTAAGAGCCTTAGTGCTATGCAATTTAAGATTATTGCACTATATTGAGTTATTATGAAGGAGTTGATTTGGATGAGAAACTATGATGAGAAAAGACTTGATGTATGTGAGATGGTTGAATGAGGAAAACAATGCATATGGGCATGATAATATACTAGAGAAACTATGGCGAAATTTGAGTAGGAAACTAAGCGTTTAAGCTATTCTAAGGAGATTTTATGACTAAGGATGTTCTAGTGATCACTAAGGGTTGATTTGATGAAAATGGATAAACCATGGAGTTCTTGAGTACTAGGAAGACCTAGGAATGTATAAGAGGGACTAGGGGTTATAATGGTGAGTTTTATGCACCAAAACCATGGTTAAGGAAGCTAGGAAACTTGTACAAAGTTTGAAGGAAAAATAAGGTATAATGACTTATAAGGATGTAAGCATGTGCTAGGTTATATATGACTTTGAGAAGTTGAGTAAGGCAAATGGGTGTGCAAAATGATGCTTGAGGAGTAGTTAAGATGGTGGTAAAGAAACATAATGAATAGTTGAAGTTTTAGGCAAAATTTGTATGTTGGAAGTGTAAGAAATTAAGTATTAAGTGTTAAGAGTTTTGTGAGAAATTGAGTGTCAAGTTTGGTGATTTTTAGGAAGGTTTAGTACATGTTTTAAGGTGTTAAGCATGTAAGAAACATGTGGAAAGATTGTGGAATGAGTGGGAAAAGATTGGGGTGAATTTGGAGTTCAAAATGAGGAGAAAAGCACTTTGGAAAATAGGTTCTGCTGTGGACCGCCCCTAGGGACCGCCCCTGTGGGGAGGTCCAAGCAAATCGTGCAGGAAATTAGCTTCTGGTTGGGACCGCCCCTGGGGACCGCCCCAGAGGGGCGGTCCAGTGCAGAGAAAAAGAAAAATTTTTGTCTTTGGCTTCTAATGATGGGGGATTGAATGGTAATGGTAGTAGATGATGTTTAGGCCTTGTTTGGTGACATGTAAAGGCCTTAAGTGGTGTAAACGAGTGTTATGAATTCCTAGTAAGAATTGAGAAAGTAGCTAAGGAGTTTTTAGTGGATGTTTAAAGGTGAGTTTAAGTGCCTAAATGAGGTTAGAACACATGGGGAGGCTTGAGTAAAGGTTTAGTGAAGATTTGGCAAAGTTTGGGCATGTTTTAGTGGCGTCCGACCCAGGGGTCCGACCCAAGTTTGGGTCGGACGGCCTCTATTTAACGCTAGGGAAAGTTTCTGGAATGGTCCGACCCAGAAGGTTGGGTCGGACATGGGTCGGACGGGTGATTTTTAAATGGCAAATAAGTTTCTGGAATGGTCCGACCCAGAAGGTTGGGTCGGACGTGGGTCGGACATGAGAGGTTTTGGAAGACGGAAAGTTACTGGAATGGTCCGACCCAGAGGGTGGGTCGGACGGTGGGTCGGACGGCCCTTAAAAAAAAAGAAATTTTAAAATTCTAAGAATGGTACTAGGTAATAAGGTATACCTTGGTAGGGTGATAATGATTGGGACCCTAAGAACTTAAGGAACTAAGTTAAGCAAAGTGTAAGTTTTAATGTTTAAGGTTAAGTTGTAAGATTAAGTTGTAAGACTTAAGAGGTGTTAGGTGGGAATCATTAAGGGATTAAGTTAAGTAAGTTAAGTAAGTTAAGTAAGTGGATTAAGTTAAGTGATTAACAACCTAAAACTGAATGAATGTTTTAGGACTTGGGAATTGGACTCCGGAAGAGAGTAAGCAACTGAACGACCAACGGTGAACGGTACAGTTCTCTTGTGACCTGCTTGCTAACGAGGTGTCCCTCGGCTTGTGTGCTATTTGTTTTGTGTGATCACTAAACAAGATAAAGCATGCAATCGGAATATATTATATTTCTTGTATTGTTGTGTGATGTTTGAAAATTAACACAACATACCGTGAGAACCTACTAACCAATGTTTAGTAAGGAATTGAGTGAGACTAAGGAACGCCCCCTAATAAGGGACGATATGAACCGAAAGAGGTTAACCAACGAACATGGTCTTGAGACTATTACTAACTGGAACTTGAGTGAGGAAACCCGGGACCGATCTCCGGTCATGCATGCTATGGAAAAAGGGGGACGGTATCTGAATCAGATCCGCCCTCCGCTTAAGGACTTGTCTTCGGACTTGTAGCCTAGGGCCGGTTGCCGGCTCAGCTACGCTGGATTCCCGTCCAAGGTAGGTGGCATTAAGATGGTGCGGTGGGATCACCTAAATCCCAGGTTTGGACTTAGGCTACAACCATTCCCCTCCAGGAACGGTTTGTATTCTGAGAATAAGTTAAGATTAAGTTAAGTTACAATCATTCCTTTTAAAGGATGATTTGTATTATTAAGATTAAGATTAAGTTAAGATTAAGATAAGTTACAATCATTCCTTTTTAAAGGATGATTTGTATTGTTAAGATTAAGATTAAGTTAAGGTTAAGATGAGTTGCAACCATTCCTCTTTAAAGGATGGTTTGTATAATTAAGATTAAGATTAAGTTAAGGTTAAGATGAGTTGCAACCATTCCTCTTTAAAGGATGGTTTGTATAATTAAGATTAAGATAAGTGACATCCACTCCTTATTAAAGGATGGTTGTTTCTAAGATTAAGATAAGACTAAGATTGAGGTGAGATAAGGTTGGACTAAGATTAAGAGGGAACATTACTTAAGGAGTTAAATAATTAACTCTCTAATTAAGGGAACGCATTTAAGTCGTTCATTGTGTGTGAACTTGATTGTTCATATCTGAGTTGTTGTTTACTGCACTTACTATTATATTGTGCATCTAATCAACCTCCATGCTATCGACAATTAGTCGTCGTAGCCACGTTAGCTTGGGGGCCATGAGGGGATCGTACCAGCATTCGTGCTGACCCCTTTGGGGCTGTTTTTACTACACAGGTACATCAGGAGGCGGCCGTCGCAAGAGTAGAAGAGGATACAAGTGTTAAGGATTAAGTGTGACCTACGAGTTGTGCATGTACACTCGTATGGCAATTGAGTTAGTAAGATGTATAGGTTGTGGGAGGATTGTAAGAAGGTTATGTAAATGGTTAAGGTCGTTAGACTAATGTTCGTATATTCTGTAGTCAGACCGTGGCAAGGTCCTGGATTGTAAAGAATTCCGCTGTGACATGTATATATATATGCTGTTAAGTTGCGAGACCACAATTGGATTAAGTTGGGGTGTTACAAAAAGTGGTATCAGAGCGTAGTTACGCTCTGAAGACAAGAAATACCGAACTTAGGAGAATGATGAGGTTGAGATTGAGTTATGGGTTAAGGGTTGAGGGATAGAGTGAGAGGTGCGTTAGTCAGGACTTCCCGGTGTTTACCGGATATCCATACTACCTAGGCCCGCCCTCCACATCCCTAACCCTGAATATGTGGAACAAACGCCAGAGAGAAGAAAGCCTTCTCTTACTCGGGGAAACCCGATCTGGCAGTGAGTTAACAGTAAGCAATACAAGAAATAACTTGTTGTACAACAGTTACGGAGAACTTGGAGGTTTTAACGGAGCGCAACAGAAAAACAGGCGCTACCTATGGAATTCTATCAATAAAGGAGCGGAAATTACCGGCAACATGGGTCGACATGCTACGCAGTCGAAATAACCCGCGATACCAATGGTAAGGAAAGCACTACGCGTGCAATGGATAAGGAAATGATAAGAGACATGAGTACCGGAAAGGGGTCCGAGTGAGCATAACAGTAGGATAATACAAAGCATGAGGATTGAGACTACCGGAAAGTCCGGTTAGAAACGGGAACTCCAACCCCATACAATGAAAAAGGTTACAAACCTGGCCAACATAATGCGGACGACGATAGGAACTTATATAAATTGTGTACCGAAATAGGACTACGATGTAGTGCCTAAAGAAGAATCATTACTTAGTAACCACAACAAGATGTGTGGAGACTAGTGCAAGGATTAAGACATAGGGAAATATTAAGGGGTCCCCTCAGAAAGAGGAACGCCCTGATAAATGACAGTACTGTCAAACAACAAGGAAACTGCCGGATGGACGGTTATCCAAGATAAGAGATTATCGAAGGAGACCCAAGGACTACCAATTACATGGAAATTAGGAAGAAGTATCGCTACCAACGTACCTTGTACCAATAGCCCATCCTGCATGGCGCACTTGCCATAGCAAGTGCTACCACGGTTAAACTACACGGAAAGCCATCACGGCAAGATAGGAGAACGCTACAGTTGTAACACATAATAGCTCCGGATTGTAAAAACCATAAGAACAGGAAAATAAGATCTTGGAAGGCCCGACGGCCTGACCAAAATGAGATAAGGTGACACGCCAGTCAGCCAGGAGTGGAACTTGGACATAATACTAAACCATATAAATATTAGCAACGGTACAACCCACTACAACAACAACCGACAGTACGGTAAGAACACCAACCTCAAACTCTACAAGGAAAACCTAAGAGACCGCTCGGTGATCCGAGCAAAACAATATGTAAGCAATAACATACTAGGAATGTAAAATAAGACACCATTGAGACCGTTGACATAACGTTTTCTAAAAAGGAGCGGGCATAGTCGAGCCGAACAGCTGAGGAATGACAGTTAACACTGTTTGTTTAACTCATTAACACCCAAGTATGATTGACCATCAACGGGTGGCATAGTCACGGAAGTTGAACGAAGCGTCGAGATGGAAGTATAAGATGACAGGATGATATCCAACTTGGACACCGTAAGGCAAACGCCTAATACGAACCTAACCTTGATTGCTAAGAGACATAAGTCTAGTAAAATGACAGTATTGTCAAGACATTAAGTAACCTCAGGTCACCTGAACAACTTCCCTAGCAGGAAGCAAGATGCAGCAACTTATCATGAAAACCCAATACTACATTTAGTATGAAACCTAACGGTGGATAGTGCTCAAAGAACCAGAATCGTATAGGGATGACCTGCAGATGAGTAAGAGTACAAATAATGAACTGAGAAATTAAGCATTAAGAGCCTACGAGCCAGGGATGTTAACCACATCAGAGCCCGAGGCGCAGTAAGTTATAAGAGAGCTTGTTTAAGCCACGAGGGACTACAATTTGTAGATATGAACGGTTACCAAACCTATAACTTAGATTGGGAAGATATTACCAAGAAAGGGTACCAATGAGAATATTGAGATAATGCTAAGGACAGGAGCGGAGAACGAACCATGCCTTTTAGGGTGGGGATACCTCTCCTTGTTGTGAGGCCATGAGTGGGAATGAAACCCTCAAAAGGGCTTTCACTTATTAGAGATGAAATACATTTTATTTAGAAAATGGGAACATGAACCTGAGATTACCTTAGAATATACCAGTTACACTTGAGTAATAAGGTAGATTGCAGAGATAGACCCATATCCGACACCAGGATGTAAGAATTAGTGATCGTCAGAGATAAACACCGTGACTGCACATTATGGCACGTCAATTAATCAAGCTATGAGAGCTTGTAATTCAGTGGATGACTTCTTCAGTTAACCAGTTAAACTACATGGTAGATAACATCACTAAGGATGAAAGAAAGCGAAAGAAGTTAGCCTACTTACGAATCTGAGATTGGAACAGAACATCTTCATATCAAGAGCCAACTATTTTACAACACGGTACGACAACCGCCTATACCGGAATGAAAGAACTCCCGGTGTGTTTACACCAAGAAGGGATTGAGTATAAGGTAAGACATTAGAATAAGTGAATAAGAGGTTGCACCATCAATGGGCAACATGGTAAGGGCCAACTACCACGGTAGTAGTGGTCGTGAGTACAATAGTTAGAAAGGTGGATTAAGTCATGGTGCGCGGTAAGGCGACCATTATGAATGAGCAGTCAAGTATTGACACTGAGGCAATTAGATTTATGAGTTAAGACCAGTATAAGTAAGAAAATAAGATGGTAGACAAACTGAGCATTGGTGCCAGTAGTCTGGACCAGGTTAGGTAAGATTTCGTAGGAAGCACACTACCCATTCCTTAAGGAACTGGAAGTGCATTCCTAGTAGCATAAATATGAGAAACAAGATAAGAGGCTCTACGGAAAGAGACCTCAATATTAAGAGACCGAATCAGTACGGGATACAGAAAGAGCTAGAGCATACAATACCCAAGAACATAGTAAATGGACTTCCCTTGATTAACTTCAAGAAGAACAATAAATGTTATTATGGAACGATGAAAGAGGAGATCGACAACAGAATACTTCATAATTAGCAATAGCTAAGCGTGTGACGGACACTATGAGTTTACTAAAACGAGACGTGGGACGACTGCACCCCACAGGGGCTTGCAGGCCTGACACACTCATTTATGAGTTAGTTGGGTAAGTAGTAATGTACCAGTAAGGTACCCCATGCATGTGAACGAGTGGTGTAAGGAACACGGGAAGTAGTCGACTCCGTACCACCGACAACGACGCAAGATCAGACAAGAGCAGCTACTACCACAAACAGTCGAAAAGAAGAATTCAGTCGAGCCAGCAACACAGAGGAACCAGAGAACAAATAATTAAGGACTATGAAGTGCGAAGAGCACGGATTGTTAAGTACAGACATTGAACATGCCTTAAGACGTAAGAGATTAAGACTGTAAAGCGCATTATGCACTAAACAGTAGTTTCAGACTAAGAATCATCCTCAGACCAAAGGTCAGTTGGGGAGAACAATTTAGACATTCGAGAAAATACTAAGAGTATGAGCATAAGATCTTCAAAGAGAATGGATAGACGAGTTACAACTCATTAAGGCCGTGTATATAAAGATAACACGCGTCCACTGAGAGACTAATATTCCTAAACTGTAAAGAGGCAGAAAGATACACAATACTGTAAAAGGATAAGTGGGGCAGTTAATCCTAAGAACATCAGAGTGGTGCAGCGGAAGCTAGCATCACTACCTTTGAGATTAGACCAAACTAAGTTAAGAATACGGTATAAGTACCGTTAAGAATCCTCGATACAGAGACTAAGTCATTTCTGATCGAATTATAAGTAAGATAGATAACGTGGAAGCTAGAATGCTTGGTAAGAATTAGATATCTTGAACTTATGTTCAAAGATGATGTGACGCCGATTACGTGGGCGTAATCCATTTTAAGGGGGGTAGAGCGAAAACCGCTTAGCGTATGTTATGTACTGAGTACATAAACTACGGTGTGAATAGCACAAAATAATTTGAGAATATGTTTTACATAACATTTTAAGATAAATCATGGTTATTGCACACAGAAGATGTGAATACCATACATATTAAGTACCTATCTTGTTAACTCCGGTGTGAGTACAAGTTAAAAGAATTAAGGAAGAGGTTTAAGGAGACTTAAGGAATAAGGAATATATGAGGTATGAGTCAATATGAGACTATGTGGGAGATAAGAATAAGATAACATTATGGGATACAATTTGATATGATTATGGGTTAGGAAATAGTAATGCTATGAGATATAAGATGGGTGAGAATGGTATGGGACAGTTATAGAACTTAGTAGGAATTTAAGTCTTGAGGTAATTACTAAGAGATGAATCGGGAATGTTTGATGGACTGAGTCCACACTTGGGAGATGTATTGATTATGATTAGGAAGAACTAAAAAGATAGAAAATTGGACATGAGTGAATTATTTGGATGTTTGAAAATGACGTGGGAGGTGGAACTTGATTTTCTAGGGATCAAGGGAAACCGAACACCAAATTGGGGTGGAAGGATAGTTCTACACTGGTGCTGATCACATCAAGGTTGGATGATTCCTGAAACTCCCTACCAGTGGTCACAATTAAATCACAATAAGGATAGAGGCTTTAGGATAAAATGAAATTGGAGTTGATTGTATTTTTAATTAGAGGAATTATTCCTCACATGACCTCGTAAAAAGGATTACCTTTTTACTGAGTCTCGCCCATGAAGTCGAGGACGCACGAGCCTTGTCTTCGGACCGGTGACATGGGGAGAGCAGCGTGTTTTGTATTCTGGCCCATGGTGACGAGGACGAATGAGCCATTGTCTACGGACCGGTGATGAATGGGAGAATGCGTTGGAAAGAAAATTATGTGAATGTTTTAATCATCAAAAAGAAACAAGGAGAATTTTGAGTGCTATATGCTTAAGCATGTTGTGTGATATTTAAGTATAAGAATGTGGCGGATCTAATGATCCAATGAGTTTAAGTATACATAAGTATGATCTATATGATCTAAGGAATGAGGTAAGACATGTATTCTAATAAGATAAGATGCATGGGAACTTTGAGGACAAAGTTCTTTAAGGGGGGTAGATTGAAATACCCCAAACCTAAGTATGCTAAGTAAACATCAAATCATGATGTAGTAAGGCTAAAATATGCCTTAGAAAGATGGTAGACAATTTAAACCAAGGAAGGAAAACACAAGAAAGTGCCTAAGGGCAATTAGGGCAAAAATGTGCTCTAAGCTTGGAGAGACTTGGGTGAGTACCCAAATATCATGATAAGACCTTAGTAATATTCTAATGGTCATTTTAAATCAATTATCAAAGAAAACCAAGCTTGAAAACAAGTTAAAACACAAAATGTGCTTTAAGAAGTCTTAAAGCACATTTTGAGAAATTGTCTTAGAATTGAGTTTTGAGTGGCTAAATGTCCATCATTACTCTTTAATCAACATGTGTACTAATTAGTATCACATTAGGAGGTCTAAATCAATGGGAAATCAAAAATTTCCCGATTATGTGCCTTATTAGTGAATAGTAACTATTTAGTGCTAGTTAAGACATAAGTCAACATAAGTCAATAAGATGGTCAACCAAGACCATAAATATCTCCATTTATTAGAGGGGGCCGGTTTTGATGTGGGGAGTCACCACATGAGTCATCAAATGAGAAAGGAAAAGAAGAGTAAAGTGAGAAAAGTACTATTTGCTTTATAAAGCAAAATCCTTATAAGCTACCTTCTCTCCTCTATTCTCCATTTCTCCTTCACCCACGGTTTCTTCTTCTTTTCCTCTGTTCCAAACCGTCCAAGCAGCCTCCATGGTGCTTCACCTTGCTTTGGCAACAACTTACTCATTTTAGCTCCAAATCAAAAACTAAGCACATATTATTCTTAGTTAGGTCAAGACCTATCTTTCTATCTTTTCAAATCTTTCAAAGCTCCATTTGGTGCCATGAGAAAGCTTCATTGATGGAGGAAAACCAAGTTTGAAGAGCTCATTAGCTTCTCCATTCTCTTAAGGTAAAGAAAATGTAAGAAAAACCAAGTTTCCATCATTTCTTGTACATGGCCGAAAATTCCTTCTCATGGGGCTATGTTGTTATGCCTTGTTCTAGCTTGATTTATTCACCAAGGACTAGTGGAGGTCCTATTCCATTCAATGCCAAAGTCTACCTTGAGACTTCAAAGGTAATCATCCACTTTTATGCCTTAGAACACATTTCTAACCTAGGTTTTTATACCTTGAGGTTAGTATATTGCTTAGTACTCATATGAGTCATTGAATATTGATTAGAACATTGGCAAGGGGAATTTAAGTTGTGGCCGAGATCTATGCAAGAAGAAGGTCCAAGGAGGAGATTAAGATAAGCTTGAGAAAACAAGGTAAAATGCTTACCTAATGGTGGTTTAAGTTTAAGGAATGAGTTTTAGATGGGAACCAATGTAGCCTAGGGCTTGCATTAGGTAATGGGTTATGTAACCTAAGAAAAAGAACTTAAATAAGCTTGAGAACTTGTGACTAAGGAGCCAAAGGAAATGAGTTAGTGATATAAATTTAAGATGAGTTTTAAGAGAATTATAATTACTATGAGATTGATGGGTGTATTTGCAGGTGGAAAGCTTTTATTGTGGGAAATTCAGTGTTTTAATTCATGTCATTTAAGGGCCTAAGAGCCATGTCATTTAAGGGCCTAAGAGCCATGTCATTTAAGAGCCTTAGTGCTATGCAATTTAAGATTATTGCACTATATTGAGTTATTATGAAGGAGTTGATTTGGATGAGAAACTATGATGAGAAAAGACTTGATGTATGTGAGATGGTTGAATGAGGAAAACAATACATATGGGCATGATAATATACTAGAGAAACTATGGCGAAATTTAAGTAGGAAACTAAGCGTTTAAGCTATTCTAAGGAGATTTTATGACTAAGGATGTTCTAGTGATCACTAAGGGTTGATTTGATGAAAATGGATAAACCATGGAGTTCTTGAGTACTAGGAAGACCTAGGAATGTATAAGAGGGACTAGGGGTTATAATGGTGAGTTTTATGCACCAAAACCATGGTTAAGGAAGCTAGGAAACTTGTACAAAGTTTGAAGGAAAAATAAGGTATAATGACTTATAAGGATGTAAGCATGTGCTAGGTTATATACTTTGAGAAGTTGAGTAAGGCAAATGGGTGTGCAAAATGATGCTTGAGGAGTAGTTAAGATGGTGGTAAAGAAATAATGAATAGTTGAAGTTTTAGGCAAAATTTGTATGTTGGAAGTGTAAGAAATTAAGTATTAAGTGTTAAGAGTTTTGTGAGAAATTGAGTGTCAAGTTTGGTGATTTTTGAGGAAGGTTTAGTACATGTTTTAAGGTGTTTAATCATGTAAGAAACATGTGGAAAGATTGTGGAATGAGTGGGAAAAGATTGGGGTGAATTTGGAGTTCAAAATGAGGAGAAAAGCACTTTGGAAAATAGGTTCTGCTGTGGACCGCCCCTAGGGACCGCCCCTGTGGGGAGGTCCAAGCAAATCGTGCAGGAAATTAGCTTCTGGTTGGGACCGCCCCTGGGGACCGCCCCAGAGGGGCGGTCCAGTGCAGAGAAAAAGAAATTTTTTGTCTTTGGCTTCTAATGATGGGGGATTGAATGGTAATGGTAGTAGATGATGTTTAGGCCTTGTTTGGTGACATGTAAAGGCCTTAAGTGGTGTAAACGAGTGTTATGAATTCCTAGTAAGAATTGAGAAAGTAGCTAAGGAGTTTTTAGTGGATGTTTAAAGGTGAGTTTAAGTGCCTAAATGAGGTTAGAACACATGGGGAGGCTTGAGTAAAGGTTTAATGAAGATTTGGCAAAGTTTGGGCATGTTTTAGTGGCGTCTGACCCAGGTGTCCGACCCAAGTTTGGGTCGGACGGCCTCTATTTAACGCTAGGGAAAGTTTCTGCAATGGTCCGACCCAGAAGGTTGGGTCGGATATGGGTCGGACGGGTGATTTTTAAATGGCAAATAAGTTTCTGGAATGGTCCGACCCAGAAGGTTGGGTCGGACGTGGGTCGGACATGAGAGGTTTTGGAAGACGGAAAGTTACTGGAATGGTCCGACCCAGAGGGTGGGTCGGACGGTGGGTCGGACGGCCCTTAAAAAAAAAAGAAATTTTAAAATTCTAAGAATGGTACTAGGTAATAAGGTATACCTTGGTAGGGTGATAATGATTGGGACCCTAAGAACTTAAGGAACTAAGTTAAGCAAAGTGTAAATTTTAATGTTTAAGGTTAAGTTGTAAGATTAAGTTGTAAGACTTAAGAGGTGTTAGGTGGGAATCATTAAGGGATTAAGTAAGTTAAGTAAGTTAAGTAAGTTGGATTAAGTTAAGTGATTAACAACCTAAAACTGAATGAATGTTTTAGGACTTGGGAATTGGACTCCGGAAGAGAGTAAGCAACTGAACGACCAACGGTGAACGGTACAGTTCTCTTGTGTGCTATTTGTTTTTGTGTGATCACTAAACAAGATAAAGCATGCAATCGGAATATATTATATTTCTTGTATTGTTGTGTGATGTTTGAAAACTAACACAACATACCGTGAGAACCTACTAACCAATGTTTAGTAAGGAATTGAGTGAGACTAAGGAACGCCCCCTAATAAGGGACGATATGAACCGAAAGAGGTTAACCAACGAACATGGTCTTGAGACTATTACTAACTGGAACTTGAGTGAGGAAACCCGGGACCGATCTCCGGTCATGCATGCTAAGGAAAAAGTGGGACGGTATCTGAATCAGATCCGCCCTCCTCTTAAGGACTTGTCTTCGGACTTGTAGCCTAGGGCCGGTTGCCGGCTCAGCTATGCTGGATTCCCGTCCAGGGTAGGTGGCATTAAGATGGTGCGGTGGGATCACCTAAATCCCAGGTTTGGACTTAGGCTACAACCATTCCCCTCCAGGAACGGTTTGTATTCTGAGAATAAGTTAAGATTAAGTTAAGTTACAATCATTCCTTTTAAAGGATGATTTGTATTATTAAGATTAAGATTAAGTTAAGATTAAGATAAGTTACAATCATTCCTTTTTAAAGGATGATTTGTATTGTTAAGATTAAGATTAAGTTAAGGTTAAGATGAGTTGCAACCATTCCTCTTTAAAGGATGGTTTGTATAATTAAGATTAAGATTAAGTTAAGGTTAAGATGAGTTGCAACCATTCCTCTTTAAAGGATGGTTTGTATAATTAAGATTAAGATAAGTGACATCCACTCCTTATTAAAGGATGGTTGTTTCTAAGATTAAGATAAGACTAAGATTGAGGTGAGATAAGGTTGGACTAAGATTAAGAGGGAACATTACTTAAGGAGTTAAATAATTAACTCTCTAATTAAGGGAACGCATTTAAGTCGTTCATTGTGTGTGAACTTGATTGTTCATATCTGAGTTGTTGTTTACTGCACTTACTATTATATTGTGCATCTAATCAACCTCCATGCTATCGACAATTAGTCGTCGTAGCCACGTTAGCTTGGGGGCCATGAGGGGATCGTACCAGCATTCGTGCTGACCCCCTTTGGGGGCTGTTTTTACTACACAGGTACATCAGGAGGTGGCCGTCGCAAGAGTAAGAAGAGGATACAAGTGTTAAGGATTAAGTGTGACCTACGAGTTGTGCATGTACACTCGTATGGCAATTGAGTTAGTAAGATGTATAGGTTGTGGGAGGATTGTAAGAAGGTTATGTAAATGGTTAAGGTTGTTAGACTAATGTTCGGTATATTCTGTAGTCAGACCGTGGCAAGGTCCTGGATTGTAAAGAATTCCGCTGTGACATGTATAAATATATGCTGTTAAGTTGCGAGACCACAATTGGATTAAGTTGGGGTGTTACAATAAATATTAAGAAATAATTAAATCTAGACTTATTTATCCTCTTCACATGTAGATGTAAAAGTAACTCATTTACTTTACTATTGTTTATATAATAAGAACATTTAAATGTAAAAGTATTTCATTCATTTTATTATTAATTATATAATAAGATCTATTTGTGTAACACTTTATGTAGACTAATTACAAATATTCCTAAATTTCAACTTATTAATTTCTTAACCAAATTATAGATTTACATTGTGGTCATTGACTAAATATATACGTGTGTTTAAATACGGTTTATATAAATCTTAGAAACTCAAAGATAACTAAAAACTCAACCTATAACCATAAATTAATACCACCTCATATAATATTCTTTTATTAGTATCACGTAGAGGTTTAGTTTAACTCATTAATTCCTTCATATTATATTTTCTATAAGGTATTTTATTCCTTTTATTATTTATTTATCGTATATATATATATCCTTCCTATTATATTTCTCACAAGGAATGTTATTTCCTTTATCTATTTTTATTGTATTTATATATATATATATATATCCACATATATCAAGATTTATCCAGAACATTCTTTAAGAAATTCTATTGTATTTAATTATATTTAATATCTTTTAGACATATCCACAACTGATTTATGGTTTAAAAAATAGAGTATTTCCCTTAGTTTTAGGTAAACATATTAGCTTCCACATTATATATAATAAATAAAATGTAGTTTAGTTAAATTCCTTGATTTAATATAAGTTTCTATTTATTCCTCTCATATAAATATATATAAATATATGTAACAATTTTTACTTCACTTAAAGTTAATACCCAAAATATTTATAAACATACTGTATTAAATGTTAATTAGTCTTATTATATTTTCCCCAACCTATAAAGTTCATTAATCAACTATACTTTAATTTTTGATTACATTAAAAACTATATATTATAAGTTATTCTTATGAAAAACTCACAAACACAATTTTTAAAACCTTTTCCCGTTGCCCAAAAATTCCCAAACTTAATATACAGTAACTATAACATTTTAGACATATTATAAAATATTTTATTTCATAAAAATATCTTTTTAATTTAACCAAATAATTTCAGAAAACCCGTAACTTGTAAAAATCATAACTTATGTTTAAAAACTCGAAAACCATAATAACTTACATCAAAATAAACTAGATAAAATAAGGAACCTATGGTTAAAATTTCAAGTCAAAATACATTCGGGAAGATATTTAAATTAACCCAACAAGTTAAGACTATTTACTGGAATTTATTAAAACCCTAAAACAACTTTAAATCGCCAGATCTAATCTGGACCGTCCAATCCTTTAAACTCTGATCGGACGGTCCCTGAAACTCAAGTTCTTCCGCGATATTAAATTGCGACCCGAGTACTAAATCGATGATAACTCCTAATCTACAGAACGAAATTGAGTGTTTTTTTTCTATGGATTCGTAATCAAATTTCGGTTCTATTGGTACCGATTTCCCAATTTTAATGCAGAGTTCATCAAGATTCGAATTTGATTCGAGAGTTAGGGTTCTTATTAGTTTCTGAGTTTAATTCGAAAACAAATCCGACGAATTCCCTTAATATGGCACGTAATTGATTCAATTAAAACATGGGTTAGGTCGAAAACAACACTACGAACAACATTATCGGAGCAATTTGATCGGAAACTCACCGGAATTGCTTGAATCGAAGCGATTTAAAGATCGGGTTCTGGAAAACTGTTCGAGCTTGACCGTTTGGGTAGCCTACTTTGCGACTCTATAACTTGGGGTACAGATTGAGTTAGACTTTGTTCTTTGGCTCAATCGAAATATGGGACATAGATCTACACAATGATAACAAGAACTCAATCTAACTTGCATTATACCGAAAGAAAATTGACCTTAAAGTTACGAGTTTACCTGTCGTTTTTCTATGATTTTATGTGCTGAAAAATCAGAGACTTTGGGCGACTATATCTTCCAAACGGTTACGAATCAGGCTTGGGAATAAACATGAAAGTTGTAGATGGATTAGAGATCTACACAACGAGCTATAGAAATCGAAATTTGGTTGAAAGACGAGGAAGTTATGGCAAGACGAACTTTACCTGTAATCGAATGAAAACTGGAACCTGGGTTACGAACTCGAAAGCTGGCAACTTTGGATCAACTTTCCCGTCGATGTAGAGTGAGCTAGGGCTTGTATGAGTTATGGTTGTAAAGAGGGAATTAAGGAGAAAAGAATAGAGAAGACGGCACTGGGAAATTCGAAGTAACGAGTGAGATATAGCCGTCACAAGTTAGGTCAAAATCGGATGATTGTTGGAGAAAAACAAGGAGATAGAATTGACTAAGTGTTGGGGCGCACGAGAGGCTGACACGTGGCAGTTATAAAATTTTGATTCAAAACTTCAATCTAGCACAACTTTGGCTAGGATGATCCGTTTTTGACGTTCTTTTTATCGATCTTCATGGTTTTTCATAACCTATTTATTGGTATAGGTTTCATGGCCTGGTTTGACCATTCTCAAAAAGTCAACTCTAGCAAGGCTTAATAAGCTTTAAGGTTTCTAGAATTTTATATTGACTTTTATGTTTCAAAACAATGTTCCAACACTTCCTAAAATCTTTAAAATATATTTGGAGTGTTTAATAATTTTCCCAAGATTTATTGACTTATAAATCTTATTATTAAATTCATAATACTATATAATAATATATAATAATTAGGAGAAAACCCCTAAATAAATTTCACAACCCCATATAATAATTTAATATTCATAATTCCATATAATAATTTAATATTCCTCATTCCATATAATAATTTAATACTTAATAATATTATTAAAGGTTTAATAAAAGAAATCCCCTAAATTAATTTAAATTAATTTAGGGGTATTTTAGAGGTTATCATGTAAGTATGTTATGTTATGTATGGATGTGTATATGTTACCCGGACCGTTAAGTCCGAGGGTGTGATGTAAAGTATGTTTGGTTATGGAAGTTTTATTTGCAAGTAATCCCTGTGTTCTAATCCAAATGATGTGTGGGAAGTGTGAACTTCGAGGACGAAGTTCTTTTAAGGGGGGTAGATTGAAATACCCCAAACCTTGATATGTTGTTTAAATGTTAAACTATGGTATATAAAGGCTAAAAAGTTCCTTAGAAACATCAGTGAACAATTTAAACCATAGTAAAACACAATAAAACACTAAGACACGGTTTGAGCAAAAACATGCTCTAAGCTTGGAAGTGAACTTGGTTAGGACCCATAGAGCCTACCAAGACTTAATAATATTCAATTATGATTTAATAAGTTTAAATAAGTCCTTAGGGAACGTTGGTGGACAATTAAACCAAACAAAACACAAGAAAACACCTTAAAGTCTATTTAAGCAAATACTTGCTCTAGACTTGGTGTAACCTTGTATAATACCTAAAGGTCATTCTTAGACCTTATAAACATTCTAATGAACATTTTAAATCAATTACTAAAGAAAACCAAGCTTGAAAACAAGTTAAAACACAAAATGTGCTTTAAGGAGTCTTAAAGCACATTTTTGAAAAATTGTCTTGTTAATGAGTTTTGAGTGGCTAAATGACCATCATTACTCTTTAATCAACATGTTTACTACTTAGTATCACATTAGGAAGCCTAAATCAATGGTAAATCAAAAATGTCACAATTATGTGCCTTAATTTGTGAATAGTGCTCAAATAGTGCTAGTTTTGACTTAAGTCAACTTCAATTAGTTAAATGGTCAACAAAGACCATAAGTATCTTATATATTGAAGGGGGCACGGTTTTTAGTGTGTGAGTCATCACACTTGGCTATCAAATAAAGAAAAGAAGAAAGAATAAAGTGAAAAGTTACTTTATGCCTTATAACATAAATATCTGCAAACTAAACCTCTCTCCTCACTTTCTCTTCTTTTCTTATTGGTTCCCACCGTATCCAACCTCATCCTCCCTTCTCCATCTCGTTTTGCTACAGCAAGTATCCATTCCCCATCTTTGAGTGCTTGTAACTCATGGCTCCAATCTCCGAATTAAATTCCGAGACTACCATTCTTCTAGTTGGAGCAAGCTCTTAATTTCGCTCTTTTCAAAACTTCAAGAGCTCAAGTTTGATTCCATGGATAATATCCATTGATGGAGGAAAAGCTCCATTTCTTGCACCTTATTGTTCTTCTTGGTTCCAAGGTAATAAAGTCAAAGAAAACTAGCATTTCCTCTTATTTTTATTCATGGCCGAGAATCACCTTGTAATGGTGTCTTCTCTTGCTTTTGTTTAGCTTCATTCCAAACTTCAAAGGACTAGGTGGAGTCCTCTCTTGCTATTTAATCAAGTTCCCTTGCAAATCCAAGGTAAACATCTCATTTAGTGTTTAAAACACTTATGTTAATCCAGGGTTTGTTCATGAGCTTAGGTATAATGCTTAATGCTCATTATCCTTACTTGTATATTGCTTAGAAGTTTGGAAAGCAATCAAAAACACCTTGCCGATTTTTAATCAAGAACGGCAAGGAAAAACAAGTGAGGAAGTTTTGAAGAAAAGGAGTAAATGAGCTACCTTAATGAAGTTTTATGTGTCCTAGGAAATTGAGCTTTAAAATGCTTATTATAAACTACCTAAAGAGCCAATGGGAAATGAGATAGCAAACTATCCAAAAAGGATTTTATTAAGGGCATATGAGATGTTGTGTGTATTTGCAAGTCAAAGGCAATATATATGTGGGAAATTCAGTGTTTAAGGTTTATGCAATTTAAGGGCCTAAGAGCCATGTTATTTAAGGGCCTAAGTGCCAAGCAATTTAAGTTTATGCACTATATTGTGATGTAGTGTAGTTTAAAGGTTTAGTTGTGTGTAAAGAACATATCTTGTGAAGGTGAATGTCTTTGAAGGTTAAAGGATGAAAAACCATATGTTTGTGTGTAAAGAATGTGCATTAAGAGATTGAGTGTTCTTTGATTGCATAATGGTGGAAAAACTATGTGTTTTGGTGTAAGGTGATACAAGAGAAGCTATGGCAAAATTTAGTTGATAAACAAAGGAGTTTAAGTATTGTAATGAGATTTTATGACCTAGAAGGTACTAGGGATGGTGTTAAGATGGTGAAAGTAATTGTGATGTTACCAGTTGTACGGGATTTGTTCGAGGAACCTAGGAGGACACAATAAATGGACCGTGGTGAAAGGTATGGTTCTCTTGCAACCTGTGTCCTACCGGATTACACCCGGCTTGTATGCCAATGTGTTTTTCTGTATGTTTGCCACGTTGTAAGATAAAACATGTAATGAGTTTATAGTAATTCATTTACGTGGCGTGTTCAATTCCGATACCATTTAACCTCGAAAGTGTTAAACCTTAGCTAACTGAGTCTAGGATCACATGAGAGATCGGTATTCGGATTAAACGACCCGAACCATGGGACGTTCTAACCACGGCTATGCGTGAGTTAATTGTGTGATGTTTGTGTGGAATGTATGGACCTCCCTTGTGTGTTTAACCCAGTTGTAATACTGTATGGTGTATTGATGTGATAGGTTCCACAGTGGAGCCCTTAACTATGTTTATATATATATATATATTACGGGGGGTGAGGAATCTGGATGTTCCGGTCGCGCGTTGTTTGGGAGTGGGTATCCTTCTTAGCTTTACCCTCCTCTCTGTTATGGTTGTTTCCTCCACGGGTTACGATCTCCCATTAGCTTACTCCAAAGCTTAGCTATTCTGACTTATGATCGGTTTAGGGGGAACACGTGTTTGTGTGGTGTGTTCGGATCACTAAATCCGATCCATCTTAAGTTAAGTTACTCGTCCGATTATTAGGACGGTAACGAGTGTTGTGTAACGAGCTTATCATGAGTTGGCGACATTCTCTAGGCTCTACAGTGAACTAATTATGTTTAGGGTCGGTTCCTTATGAGAACCGTACCCGTTGTGTTACGTGTTACTGTTGTGCCGTAATTCTTATAGCGGTGTGATGTTATATGTTGTTAAATGTGGAGTTTGTGGATCATGGATATGAATCCCAGTTTATGATAAGAGGCGTTTAAGGATAACCCGATTAATGGGTAGGTATCATCTATTAAGGAAGTAGCTCCATTAGAGGAGAAACAGTCTAGGGTCAAAGAACACAAAGAGTGATTTATTAGGTGTAGATGTGTTGTCTATATTTGTTGTGACCTCTGTTGTGGATTGTAATGTGTTTTGTGTTATTGGAGTACATGCATGATTTAAATGTTATCAACCGCATGCTAAGACGACAAATAGTTGTGCGTGACCCGATAGCATACGGGCTGCGGGATTACCATACCAGCAAAGGTGCTGAGCCCCTGGGGGGCCACCCTTTCTCTTCTTTTCCTATTTCAGGTATAAGGAGCTGGAAGCCGTTCGAGAGGAGGACGGGGTAGTAGTTTTTACGTGGGTAGCCATTTAAATTTGTGTATGTATTGTAAGTGTAGTAAGACCGAAATTGTTATCGGCATCAGTTTGTAATTACTCGGTACAGTTGGGAGGCTTATGTATGTTGGTTGTTGTTAATGGAATTGTATAGTAATGTACAGTTGCTCGGGAATCTAATCCATCAGACCGATACAATGAATATGTAATATCCTTGTTAGCCACGTGGGTGGTTAACGACGTGTAACACCAACGAGTTAAGTAATGTGAGAAGTATGTTTTCCGCTGCAATTAGTTGTTAAGTGTGTTGTTGTTGGATGGGGTGTTACACGTGAACCTAGCTAGCCAATCAACAGCAGGAAAAGAAGCACTAAGCATGCAACAGAGCGGAAAAAGGAAACAGAACAAAGCCCGAGATACAAGTCTACGGGACAGTAATAGCTAAGTACCAGCAACGGTATACTAGTCGACTAGGGACATATTCGGGAGTGGTTAACTCCGAAACCACAACGCCACCAAGGTTACAATACCTGGCCAGTATGCTCACACGACTACGAGAACATCCACGGGATATAACCTGATAGGACTACAAGGGTAGTGCCTAAGTGAATTAAGGCTCAATAACCTCGATAAACTAGTGTGAACGAGCAACAAGGAAAACACAAAACCAAATAAATGGGAGTCTCCAAGGATTGAAGAAGTACCCCGATCTATGATAACCATGTCTAGATCACTGAGAAGCCATTAAGAAGATAAAAAAACCTAAGTAAATGATTAGTGAATCAATGGAGAGTCGACAAGATAACCAAATACGAGTGGAAACCATACCATGATCGGTATAGGTTTACCCAAAAACCACCAGTACCACGCACTTGCCATGGCAAGTGCAGTAAGACCAGGAATATGTAAAGGAACCCTAACACACCACAAGTGTTTAGTAAGGTACCGAGACCGCAATGAAGTGACTACAGGATTACACATCCTATAACCGGAAGAATGAAACCTTGGAAAGGCCTGACGGCCCGACCACTGTATTTAGAACATACCAGTCAGCGAGAAACTGGACTTGGTCCAGACCTCAAACATGGCTACGCCATGAGAAATTTCTTTTAACACCGAACTATGATTTTTAAAACCCAAAATTTTTCTTTCAAAACCACAACCTTCCTTTTAAACCTTGGGATTAAAACCAAACCAACAGAATTACAGTGAGTATCATGGGATGATACAAGAGAAGTTGACAATAGAATACTTCACCTAGGCGTGTGACGAGCACTACGAGTGTACCCAAATACGGGATGTGGGATGACCGCACTCTGAAGGAGCTTGTGGGCCTGACAGATAGTCGGGTAAGTGGTAACGTATCAACAAGATACCCCACGTATGTATACATGTAGTGCATGAAACACGGGAAGTAGTCAACTTCGTTCTACGGATCATGAGTAGGTTCAAACCAGAACAACCGGACACCTTAAACGATCAAGGAGAAGGAACTCAACTATGTAATAAGTATAAGGGACTCAGAGAATCCATCTGAAGATAAGAAATGGAACTAGGAAGTGCAAAGAGCACAGACTAGTGTAGTAGACATTGGGTATGTCTCAATGACATCAGGCAACATAGGACAACGGGAAAGTATACCCAGCACAAACACAGTAAGGCAAATGCCTAATGTGAACACCACAAAGTTCAACAAACAGGACAGAGTTCCCAAGAGCAATCACAAAATTACCATGAAGTATAATCCGTCATTGGAGAGGATTTTAGACCTAGTTTAAACGCTAGGAAAAGGTATAAATGGTCTACCCAAGAACGGGAGACGTCATAACCCTAAAAGGGATAGCTTAAATACAACACCACAAGGCAGTATAGTAGACACGACATATCACAAACTTTAGCCGAATGTAACGACATAACCGACAACACCCAGGAGCAATCCTTGAAGGGTGTCTAAGTTAATAACTGTTGAACGAAGTATCATGATTGGAGCACGGAGCAGGGACTAGGACGAACATTCGGTTAGGACACCGAAGGGATTTCCCTTAACAGGAAATACCCCGAATTACACAAAGGCACTGATTAGCACCAGATTACCTAAAGGGTCTCCTATGAACGGAAGCGTGATGTTACGACTTGCCATGGAGCCCAGTAATACCTCCAACCTATGTAGTATACAAGGAGTGCAAACATGTATAAGCAGCTTGCAAAGAGCATAGCTTGCAGTAATAAGGCTTCAAAGCCAAGAACCAACTACGACATGCAGAATTAAACGGTTGCAAAGCCACACTATTTACTAACAAGACTTGCAAGAGATATTGCTCCATACGACAAATAGATCGAAAATTGAACCACCCAATTCGCACTCAACTTAATGAGTGGCTTGGAGTAATGGCTACCTCAATGTCACTGTCACTAGAGCATCGGACTATATACAGTGGACAAGCTTTTAATTCCCTTCATGCCTTCTGTAGAAATGATAACACAGAGGCATAGGAATCGCGATAATGCCAACAATGGCCTAGTCTACACTTGGAGACTACGGGAAACTCGAGGAAAGGTACCTCTCGTTAACCAAAGACCACCAGTGTGGTGAGGATGTGAACCTTAGAAAGGGCATCCATCAACAATAACAACAAAGCATGTGCATGTAGATATTGCCAAGAGGCGTCTGAACAAACAATTACGGTCTAAAGGAGTAAGTATACTCCATATGCAGTACATAAACAGATACTAACATAGTAACCTTGTCATGAGACTTATGAGTGAATGTAAACCCCTCAACAAGAACATTCATTTACCAATGACAGAGTACTCTTCAATTGGAGAACGGGACCAGAAAATCCTTCAAGTTTCTTGGGATTTCCCGGTGATGTACATACAAAGTAAAACTGCACAGCTAGAGCCTGTAACCAATGCTCAGCACTGGGAGACAGTAATTGTCAAAAACAATCAAAGTGAATGCACATTGCACACCACGAATGACCAACGCTCAAGAGAGCTTGTAACCCGATGAATTATTTCATCCATTGTCAACCAAGATACTTGGTAAATTGTATCATAAATGGTGAAGAAATGTGAGGTAAGCTAACCTACACATGGAAACCTAAATTGAAATAAAACATCTCCACATTGGGAAGATATTAATATTGCGGTATGCTACGACAACCGTCATACACACGAACATTGGAAACCCCAGGGTATTCATGCCATAAGGGAATGGTGCCAATGACAATGGCAATGAGTAAAAAGAAACTACCACAATAACAAAACAGTAAAAACGATGTTGTATAATGAGTAAGAATACGGTGCGCAACAGGCGACCACTATGAGGAAGTAGTTAGTCAATGACATGGAGTATAAGTATGAGAAGACAGGCAGAAATATTCATTCCTATCACATAAGTGACTTACTGCAAAGCGTTTACGCCTCAGCACTCTGTATGACTGAGTGTTTTGGTATTGCACTTGTGCAGCTAATGATCTAGTGGGATAGTTAGGAATATGGAAAATGTAAACAGTAGTAAATCTTTCTTTTCACCAACAAACATGGCATATGCCAGTTAAGCAAGCTTAGCAACAAACCGTGCGGCCTAAGGGCAAAGAAGCACAAAGAGTGTACAACACACTAACAATCATAAAATGTGAATTCCAATGGAATAAAAAGGTGAAAGGAGACTTAAGAAAGTCACAAGGACCGACGCATAGAAAATGCAAGGTCATACAAGTAAGGAACACTTGTACTAAACCAGAAGAACTGGTATAACTCAGAAGCCAGTGACAATAGAGGAATCACTACAACCAAGTAGTGACTTAACCTCGTTATAAATCTAAAATCGTTGAGTTCAAGCACGGCAAAAGAATACCGCATTTGTTAGTAAACCTTATTCCCACAATAGAGGGATAAAAATGATGTATAGCACATTAAGTATAACATGAAGGGTGAGTAACCCAAATTATCAGGGTCGCGTAGCAGAAGCTAGTGGGCCCTAGCTAAGAGGTTTAATATACCTAGTAAGTATGATAGAATGGCCATTAATACCCTGAAGCCTAATAGGCTTGAATCGAATAGTTAAATAAACTCTAATAGGAATTCTTGGTGCGAGGACTAAACCATTAGTATGGTTAAGACCCTTTGATTAGTATACATCGAGTAATAGACCGTAGGGAAGCTAAAATGCTTCAGAGTGCCCAAATCGAATGAACCAATGTTCAATAATAACATATGGTAGATTACGTGGGCGTAATCCCTTTTAAGGGGGGTAGAGCGAAAACCGCCCAATGTAAGTTTCATAAATTAAACACATAAAACTATAATGTGCATAGCACAAATGAGAATCAAATTGATGATTGATGCCTATGTTAAATAAACATATGTATTTATTCATATCATAATTGTGGTAATGAGGCACCAGAGTTGCAAATACGATAGGATGAATATACCTACCTTGTAACACCATGTAAGAGTATTAGTAAAAAAGAGTAATGAGTTGTGGACGGAGCTCCACAAGTATGTAGCCTTTGAAGAAGTAGTACGAATTGATGGAGAGTAATTAATGAATGAAGTTTATGAGTAGTGGATTCGTGGGTAAATTATTTGAAGCAAGTCGAAGACGACTAAATTTTATAGGTATAGTATTCCTTAGTTAGAATATTGGAGATGATGGAGAGTAATGGATGAAAGTAGCTAAGGGTGAGGAAATGAGCACTTAGGTATTGAATCAAGGTAAAGCATTTAGGAAGTAGAGTGAGGATGATTGATGGACTGATTCCATCCTTTGGAGATGTATGAATTCGTAATCACGTCTAGAAAGAGTAAAAATATAGAAAATGAAAATAATTAAATTATTTGTTTGTTTGAAACTGACGTGGGAAGTCGAACTTGATCCTGATCAGATCAAGGGAAACCGAACATAAATTGGAGTGGAAAGATAGTTCAACACTGACACTGATCACATCAGGGTCGAATGATTCTCGAAGCTCCCCTCAAGTGGTCACAAGAATCACACATAGGACAGAAGTAATGAATATAAATCGGATCTTGGAGTTATGTGTTTTAGAAAATCTTCTAATTAGTAGTAGTGAAGTATTTCCCTTAGACTGGAGAGTGAGAATTTGTTAGAAGCTTATACCGGAGAAGATAGTAGTTTATGCTATTGTGTTATTCCAAGGGCAACAAGACATAGAGGAGTCCTGTGTCTAGATGACCGGAGTGCCTGCGGGATTGTAATGTGGATTGCATTGCTTTAGGGATAGCTTTGCACTGTATGTATGTATAAATCTTGTAATGTGGAACCAGATGGTTAGTAGTAATGCGGATTGGAGTAATAATGGTACATTTGTATGGTATGGAATGAATAAACCTTGATTAATGGATTTGGGAATTGTAGGAGGAGGAATGTATGACTTTTGGTATTAGACATGTAAGAATGAGTAAGTGTAGTAATCCTATAACCTTGAACAACTTTGAGGACAAAGTTCTTAAGGGGGGGTAGATTGAAATACCCCAAACTTAAATATAGGGATTAAGATTATCCTAATACGTATTTAAGGGCCTAATGGCGCCTAAGTAATATTGGTAAGGAAAAATAAATCCAAAAGAAATAAAGAAACACTTAAAAAGCGAAAAACGCTAAATAAGCGTTAAATAACCATAGGAGGTATGAGACCTCGGATAGCGTATTATATGGATTATAAAGGCTTAATAAGGCCTAAATAATATATGGGAACAACTCCCGAAGAAAACGGATCCAAATAATGCATTGAAACTCTAATAGAGCTTTAGCGCTCATTTTTCGGGAAAACCCAAAAATGTGACTTTAAGTGGTCAAACGGACCCGTAAAAATAATAAATAATTAAATAACAATTATTAAGCATTTATGGAAGCTTAATAACCAATAAAAATAATTAAACGAGAAAATTTCAGAGAACGGGCCCGGTTAGTGAATAGTACCGAAACAGGGTAAAATAACGAGCGTTTTCTGTAAAAGACGAAAAGCGCTCCAACTGGTAATATTAGAGGGGGCCGGTTCTTAATAAGTCAAAAGCTCTCTCTCACACACACTAGACTAGTTACTAATTAACAAACCAAAAAGCAAAAAGGTAAAAGTACAAAAAGTAGAAAAAGGACTCTCTCACCTCACTTTTTCTATTCTCTCTCTTTCCTTTGCTGTCTTCCCCACCGTGAGCACCCTCCTCCCTCTGGCTGCTGCGATTTTGAAGTTCCACCAATCGCAACAATGGCTTCCCTCCTTCTCTTGCATGCTCCATCTTCATTTGAACCCCAAATGCAAAAATAATTGCATATTCTTACTCCCCTCATCATTCTCTACACTTCCCTCTTTTCAAAATCTCAAAATGAGGAAGTTCATCTCCATGGGTTTTTCCCATTGAAAGAGAAAATAGCATCAATGGGTAGCTTGGAGTCCCCTCTCTCCATTAAGGTAAAAATCTACATGAAAAACTCATGTTTTCTTCATCTTCTTTTGTTGCCAATTTTTGCCCCATTATATGAAATACCCCGGGATTAAAAATAGTGATTAATAGGGCTAATGAAATATTTAAAAGCTTAATTAGTCCTAAATAAATATGTAGGAACGATTCCCGAAGAAAAGAGATTCGTTAAAACGAGTTAAAAACGCAAACGAGCTTTAAAACACGTTTCCGAGAAACCGGGGAAAACGTGATTTTAAACGGGTTTAATTAACTCGTAATAATTATAGTTAGTTGAATATCTATAATTAGACCATGTGGGTCAAGAGCTATTGAAAATAATTAAACGGGGAAAAATTCCGGAAAACGGACCCGGTAAATGAATAGTGTCAAAACCGGGAGACGAAACGCGTTAATTCGAAAAGACGAAAAATGACCCGGGCTATTAATTAAGTGGGCCAGTTTAATTAATAAGCATACACCCATAATCTGCTAGCTATTAAGTAATAGCAAGACAAAATAATATAAATAAAGCAAATAGTATAAAGTAAAAAGTAAAATAAAGTACTCACACCTCTCACCTTCTCTTCTTCATTCACGATTTGCTCCAGCGCTTTGAAACTCTTCTTCCTCCTCTGTAACTCGCGACTCAACAGCACATAACCCTCACCTTGTCTCACCTTACCTGTTCATCTCCACCAAATCACACAAAATTTATACCATTAGACTCCTCTCGGTGAGAGCTTCGATTTCCACCCAACAAAGTCTGATTCCTCCAACTTCATTCCATGGCGGTTGGAGCTTTTGAAGCTTGAAGGGCCGATTCTAACCCTCCTCCATCTCCTGATGCCTTAAGGTAATATTAAGTGGAAGTTAGACCATTTCAGTGTTTTTATCTTTGGGGATTTTTCCCTCACGATTGAAAATCCCTCTCATTTCAGCCGAACCCATGTTTTGTGGGGTGTTGGAAACTCCCAATGATTCCAAGCTATCCATTTGGGTTCTCTAAGGTAAATCTAAACTAAACTTTGAAGACTAGCTCTTTAAGATATTAGGTATGTGGGAGAGAAATTAACTGATTGTGTATGTGTGATGGGATATGGTTATAGCTAGGAACATAATCCTTGTGTGGGTGTGGAAAACAAAGAAGAGAAAGGGACAAGAGAAAGAGGAAGAAGAGAGTGAAAACTGAAAGTAAAACAAGGTAAAGAGCTTACCTTGTGTTGGTTTTATTCCTTGTGAAATGATGTTGGTGTGGAATAAATAACTTTGAGCTTGTTAGTCATGGTACTGCAATAATGTTAGTTGAAAGGGAATGTTTTCATGGGTACGAGATATGTAAATAAACCTAGGAGTTAGGTTAGTTTACATATGTGAGCAAATAGGATTTGAGTGTTATTTGTTTAAACCAAACAGTGGGAGAGGTGGGGAGGAGTGTTGTGAGTTTTGTAGTGTGGTGAAAATGCATAGAGAAGTAAGTGTTGCTGTCAAAATTTGCCTAGGGAGGAGAGTTTGAGTGTTCTGTTTTGGAGGAAGAAACTAGGATGCCTAAGTAGGTTAAGATGAGTGGTTAATGTTTTGAGAACCTAACTAGAAGAAGAGTGTGCTAGGAGTAAAATAATGTCATTTGAGAGTTAGGTATGGCATCAGTAAGTGAGGTTTGAATGTTTTAAAGAAGAAACCAAAATCTGTTACAAACTGATAGAAACAAGAGAAAAAATTAGTTTGTAAGTGTAAAAGAATCTAAGTGAAATTAACTAGAATGGTGAGTGTACTTGGAGCTTAGTTTAAGTTGGTTTAGGTGAGTAAATAGGTGCTAAAACATGTGGATTATAGTTGGTAAAGATTGGGTAATTAATGGGCTAAGAGAGGACCTTGAACAGAGTTAGAAACTGTCAAAATTGCAAATCTGTAGCAGGGTCCGGGACTTAGGTCCAGGACCAAGTCCCGGACCACCCCTGATTTACCCCCGAGACGTTTCTGTTTGCTTGGTCCGGGACTTAAGTCCATGCCCAAGTCCCGGACCACCTACAATTTTTAAGCCGAGATTTGCCTGCATTATGGTCCGGGACCTGACTCCTGCATGAAGTCCCGGACCAGGTGAAAATAAAGGCCGAGAGTTTGAACCATGCCTGGTCCGGGACTTAAGTCCCGTATGAATTCCCGGACCAGACCAGAAATAAATAAAAATAGTTTTAAGTGGGGTTTTAGCAAGGGAATGGTTTGTAATGATATTATAAGTTGATTAGGACTTAACTAATGACATGTGAGGGTCATTAAGGGCTTAAACAAGATTAAGAGAAATGTGAAACTTGAACTTGTGTGAGTTAAGCTTGAAACGTAACGACTAAGAAGTAAAGTACGGGAAACGTTAGTGGAGTAACGAGTTAGGTTAATTATGGTTAATTGACCTCCCAAATTAATGTATGTTATAGGACCCGATTAGTTGAACTCCGAGAGAGTGAGCCGACGGGCAAGATACGACGGTGAACGGTATGGTTTTCTCATGCCCTGTATCCTAACTTGGTTACTCTGATTTGTGTGTTTATGTGCAATCACCTAATCAAGATTAAATGCATGAATATGTTAATGGTATTTCCTTATATGTGTGTTGTCTTTGCACCCAATGAACTATGTCTTGAAAGACTAGTTTGTATAATTCATGAAATGTTTGAATGAGAAGAATTCTTGTGTTTGAGTGACTCACTAACACACTAACCTTCTGACTTACCTAACTTGGAAATGGTAACTGAAGTTGAGAGGAGACCGATAGAGTGTCGGCCACGCGTGAGAATGAGGAAGCAAGAGAGATTGCTTACCGAGTTCTGGCCTAACCTTCCCACCATGGTTCCGAACCGTAAGGTCGCAGCCCGGGGAAGTAAGCCAAACCTAAAGCCCGGTGGTGAGATGGGGTGTGTATGCCACATCTCTGCCCGGAGGTCACCCGACTTAACTGAGTAATTATTCAAGATAAATAATGGTTAAGTGTGGATCATGCCTTGTGCGAGACATATGCAAGAGATAAGAGATATGAGCATCCGTCTAACCCGGATGAGAATTGGCTAACACGTGAAGAGGTGTGAAACTTGAGGGAGAACCTCAAGGCCTCAGTGACCAATGTGTGGATGACTTGTAATGTTTCCATTGTGGTTATGCTCTATGTGGGTATTGTTTATACATGAATATATGTTTTGTTAATAGCATGCTTGTTTGAATAATAATGAACCGCATGTTGGCGACCAAGTAGTTGGCGTACCCTCGCTAGTACGCGGGGTATGCGATTACCATATGCAGCTTTAGCTGAGCCCCTTCGGGCACCATTTTTCTTATTCTTACAGGTACACGAGACGGTTGATAGTGAAGACCGGGATGTTATGCTTTTGATAGTTAGTAGTAGATGGGGCGGTGTACCGAGTTGTACACGGGCTTGTAGCCCTAGTATAGTCGGTGTACTATGTGGTACACCTGTTGCTTTTGTTAGGAGGAAACATGGCGTAGTCGAGTAACTAACTCGTATTCTTTTGACGGGCTGTGAGCCTTGATGTAAATACACTTAGTACTCGGTAATCAGGTGTTGTAAATTATGTGTTAAGTTGGTATTTCTTTTATCAGACCGGGACTGTAGTTGTAGTAGTTTGACCGGTAACCATATGGGTGGTTATCGGTATTGTATCACCCTCGGTAAGAGTTTTCCGCTGCGATTATTAGTGTCGTGACGTTTAGACCGTGGTTAGAGGAATTATCGGATGGGGTGTTACAAAAATGGTATCAGAGCGAAGCCTCGCTCTGATAGAAGAAATGAGTGTAGTGATTACCGAGTTAGGAAACCTAACCTGAATGACCGTTAAAGATAACGGATACCCTTTAACGTCTGTAATGACGATACAATGCTTAAATTCTAGACCATTTGGTCGTGTCACCTGATGTAACCGTTACTTGTTCAGATGTCAGGAAGAGGCCGTGGTAGAGGCCGTGGGGAGACGGCTGAGGAGCCGGGCACGCAGACGATAGCGGAGATCATCGCGGCCACGGTAGCTCAGATGCTACCACAAGTTATTGCGGCTGTGCAGCAGACACAGCAGAACCAGCAGACACAGGCTGAGCCACCCCCACCCCCACCACCCCGTGAGACGAACTGGGTGAAAGCTGTAGCTAATCTACGACCCGCTTGCTTCAAGGGTGAGAGCGATCCAGCTAAGCTCGAGGCTTACATCTCCGAGATGGAGACGGCCTTCGAGACCCTCGAGGCTCCTGCTGGAGTGAGGGTGAGAATAGCTGCCTATTATCTGAAGGGTGCCGCTATGGACTGGTGGAAGCTAGTCAAGGGCGAGCACGTCGCTGACCCTGCATTCGACTGGAATGCCTTCACTGCTCTCCTGTGATCCAAATATTACCCCGAGCATGTGAAGACGAAGAAGCAGCTCGAACTGGATGCTCTGAAGATGACGGACAAGATGACCGTCGACGAGTATTATACCACCTTCACATCTATCCTCCGACTACTACCCAACCTCGGGTATACCGGTCAGGTCTTGGTCGACCGCTTCCATGGCGGCCTGAGCCATCGCCTCCGGTATGGCATGGGATACACGCGGTTCACCTCTCTACAGGTAACGATGGTTTGAGATCTTAATGCCATAGTCAATACAATTAGTGTCTTTGTATGTAAGAATATCAACTAATGTCCTAATATCAGGAGTGTTACCATGCCGCGTCGAGAGTTGAGATTACCGTCCAGCTAAGGGACGAGGAGAACGCGTAGAAGCGCAAGATCAGCAACAAGGGTTCTGGCTCTGGCGAGCAGACCCAAGGAAAAGGTTGGGAAAGAAGAAGGGGAAGTACACCCACCCGACCCAAACCCAAAAGACTACCTCTGAAGAGAGCGGTGCCTATGCTGAGAAGGGCAAGGCAGCTGAGCCACTACGGCTCACCTACTGCGCACCGATAGCAGCGAAGCCGCTGAGGTCTCACCCACCTAAGGGTAAGATTCTCGATATCTGACACTTGTGTGTTCCAAGCTTAGAATACCGAATTTTGCTAACTCTCAATGCTTCAGGTAATCGGCTCTGGCTCAGGCAAGGGCAACTCTGATGGACGGGCCTACAGTTGCAAGTACTGCAAGAACGACCACCCTGGCACTAATTGCCAGGGAAGAGAGGTCAGGTGATAGAGTTGCCACAAGATGGGGCACCGTGCCTATGAGTGCCCTACTAAGAAGGGCAACATCCAGGAGTTCAAGCAGAGAGAGGGCAAAGAGGTGGCAGCTGGTGATACTCAGACCCAGTATGGCCAGCAGGGGCAGGGACCTAGAGGTGCTCAGAAAGGTGCACCGCAGAGGCAGTCCGCCCTCCACATCATAGATCGCTCTGAAGGAGCTGGTCAGAAGACCGGTTCAGGTAGATCCACACACCTTTAATCCTTTAGGGCATGTCTATAGTTTTAATTACCTACATCAGTGAAAGACATAGAATTATAGTGTTCAGTGTATGAATTGACTAGTGAAGACTAGAACTCATAAAATGAAACTCACAACTTAGGGACCTTCCACATCTGATATCCTATACCGACTGAATCGAACCCTGAAGAGTCCGACATCACCACGCACCACTACACCATTGACCAGTGTCAGGTTATCCGCCCAGGTATGATATTATTAAGGAGATACCTGACACCTAAAGTGCAAATTGCCATCGTCCGACTGTGCAATGAACTCGGAGCAGGTCCGGGAGGATTTTACACACCAGAATATCCCGGTGGAGCAAGGATGAAATTAAGAATGATGTGCATGGGAAAGGATTGGAATCCTTACACCCGCACCTACCACAAGCAGCAAGCCGAAGATGAAACATCACCACCTAAAATACCCAAAGAATTCCAAACGGTTGTTACCCAAACCGTAGAGATTGCACAACAGCTTGAAGCTGATCCCGTACATGCACTTGAAGCAGATATTTGTAGTGTCAACTTCTACCAAGAAGGAGGACGACTTGGTTTACACCAAGATAAGGATGAGACAGCGGAATCTCTTGAGAGAGGAGTGCCCGTAGTGTCTTGGTCCATTGGAGATGACGCCGAATTCCTGTATGGCGAGCAGAAGCGTGCAGACCGCGCAGAGAAGATTATCCTTAGATCAGGAGATGTCTTGGTCATGGGTAGCGAGTCGAGAATGATGTATCATGGTATCAAGAGGATCAAGTTGAATACGGCACCATCGAGTGTGATCAATGCCACACACATGAAACCAGGATGCCTGAACCTCACCTTTAGAAAATATTAGTCATGTAATCCCATGTAATATCCTAGTAATGTTGTACCGGAACACCATGTGTACCTTGAATGGTTTTATAATAAAGCAGTGTTCTTTATCAATCTTTCCACTTGCAATTTTACCATCGAACTCATAAAGCTTATGAATAAATAGGTCGTGGACTCAGTACGGAAGGTAACCTGAGTATACTTACTGAAGCACAGGCCGGTGAAAGCGGCACGATCCTCACGGGTACCTTTCCGGTGAATGGCATTGATGTCTCCTTGCTATTCGACTCCGGCGCCTCTCACACCTTTATCTCACCGTCATTCGCGAGAAGGTTGGGGCTAGATGCGTTGAGTTACTCGATTTTATGGTTACTCTTCCGTCGAAGGACCGGGTGTGATGCACTAAGTATTACCGAGATGCCGCCACCCGAATCAGGGGCGAGCAGTTCCCTATTTCCTTCATCGAATTCAACGGCCTAGGCTTCGACTTGATAGTTGGGATGAATTGGTTGGAGAGCTATAAGGGGCGAATCCTTTGTGCCGAGCATAGATTGCTGCTCAGGAGTCCGTCTGGGGTTGCAGTTTCATACCGCCAGAGGCCTAGAGAGCCTTCGACTAGAGTCATCACCACCATGGCCATGTACCGAGAGCTCAGAAAGGGGCACGAGGTATTCCTCTGTTATGTGCAAGACCTTGAGAGAGACCCTGATTTCAGCACCGAGATCCCGGTAGTGTCGGAGTTCCCGAATGTGTTTCCGAAGGAACTACCCGGCATGCCACCTCAGAGGGAGGTTGAGTTTGAGATCGAAATTTTGCTTGGTACCGGACCTATAGCCAGAGCACCGTACCGATTGGCACCGGCAGAGATGGCCGAGTTGAGAGTGCAGCTTCGAGATCTACTCGACAAGGGGTTTATACGCCCGAGCGTATCACCCTGGGGAGCACCGGTCCTCTTCGTGAAGAAGAAGGACGGTAGCCTCCGCCTCTGCATCGACTACCGCGAGCTCAGTGCGGTCACCATCAAGAATAAGTACCCTTTACCACGTATAGATGATCTGTTTGATCAATTGAAGGGAGCCTCTGTATTCTCTAAGATTGATCTCAGATCCGGATACCATCAGATAGCCATCCAAGAGCAAGATATTGAGAAGACAGCGTTCCGTACGAGATATGGTCACTATGAGTTTACAGTGATGCCATTCGGACTGTCGAATGCACCTGTGAATTTCATGGATCTGATGAACCGACTGTTCAGGATCAGCTTGACACATCGGTTGTGGTGTTCATTGATGATATTCTGGTATATTCAAAATCCAAAGAGGAGCATGAGAGCCACCTGAGGCAAGTACTCGAGACGCTCCGCATGAACCAACTGTATGTGAAATTCTCTAAGTGTGAATTCTGGCTAGATCAAGTTTCATTCCTTGGTCATGTGATATCAAGCGCGGGTATCTCAGTCGACCCGGCTAAGATTGAAGCAGTTCGCTCGTGGCCTAGACCCAGGAACGTTTCTGACATCCGGAGCTTCCTTGGGCTAGCCGGTTATTATAGAAGGTTCGTGAAAGATTTCTCAAAAGTCGCCAAGCCTATGACAACTTTGATGAAGAAGGACGCACAGTTTGTGTGGACCGATGACTGTGAGATTTCTTTTCAGAGCCTGAAGGACTCGTTGACCTCTGCGCCGTCCTTACCATTCCTGAGGGTTCAGAGGGATTCGAAGTCTATTGTGATGCATCAGGCCGAGGCCTTGGATGTGTACTCATGCAGCACGGCAAGGTAGTTGCTTACGCCTCCCGCCAGCTGAAGAAGCATGAGGAAAACTACCCCACTCACGACCTCGAGCTAGGAGCCATTGTCTTTGCATTGAAGATATGGCGGCATTATCTTTATGGGGTTAGTGTTACCATCTACTCCGACCATAAAAGCCTGCAGTATGTCTTCACGCAGAAAGAGTTGAACCTCAGGCAGAGAGATGAATGGAATTCCTTTCAGACTATGACATCGACCTTCAGTACAAAGAAGGGAAGGTGAATGTCGTGGCAGATGCACTGAGTCGTCGAGCACACTCGCTCCATTCGCTACTCGCCTCTTCCAGCTTGGTTGATGAGGTGCGAGACGCTCAGATGAAAGACTTGTATATAAGTGAGATCAGACAGAGTATCATCGACGGCACATTTGAGCACCGGAAGTATGACTTCAAGCTCCATGACGACGGTCTGATCCGACTGAACGATAGACTCTGCGTTCCCTGAAGCAATGCTGAGCTAAGGGATCGCATTCTGCGAAAAGCCCACTGTTCCTCATTATCTGTCCATCCAGGAGCCTCTAAGATGTACAAAGGTATGAAGAGGTATTTCTGGTGGTCAGGAATGAAATCTGACGTGAATGAGTTTGTCCTGAGGTGCCTCACTTGTAGAGAATGAAGTTTGAGCACCGTCGACCTGGAGGAATGGTACAACCTATGCCGATTCCTGAATGGAAGTTCTATGATATATCGATGGATTTTGTTGTTGGACTTCCATCTGCTAGGAGAGGACTCAACATGATCTGGGTGATAGTCGATCGCCTTACCAAGGTGGCCCGCTTCATACCGATGAGGGACACCTGGAAGGTAGCAAAGCTTGCTGAGATATTTGATCGAGAGATTATTCGACATCATGGAGTTCCAAAGACGATTGTGTCTGACCGCGACACCAGGTTTCTTTCCAGATACTGGAGAGCCACACGTGAAGCGTTTGGTACCGAGTTGAAGCTCAGTACAGCCTTCCATCCACAGACTGACGGTCAGACAGAGCGGACCATCCAGACACTGGAGGACATGCTGAGGGCATGCGCCTTAGATTTTCAGGGGAGTTGGGTTGACAAGTTACATCTGATCGAGTTCTCTTATAATAACAGCTACCACGCATCGATCAAGATGTCACCCTTCAAAGCCTTGTATGGCAGACCGTGTCGTACTCCACTATGTTGGGATGAGTCCAGTGAAGCAGTCATTGTTGGACCGGAATACCTTGAGCAGATGTGATCTGAAGTGCAACAAATTCGAGCAAATCTGAAAGCGGCCCAGGATAGACAAAAGTCTTATGCCGATGTGCGACGACGCGACCTCGAGTTCGCTGTGGGCGATCAGGTGTTTCTACGCGTCTCACCGATGAAGGGCGTGTTCCGATTCGGCCAGAAAGGCAAGTTGAGCCCGAAATGCGTTGGTCCTTATACGATCACGGAAAGGATCGGAGCTGTACCTTACAGGTTAGCGTTACCTGCAGACTTGGGTCATGTTCATGATGTCTTTCATGTTTCACAGCTCAAGAAGTATATGGCCGATCCATCGAATGTCTTAGAACCGGATCACATATCCCTTGAGCCGACGATGAGGTACGTCGAGACTCCCTTGCGCATCCTTGACACCAAGACAAGAGACACCCGCAACAAGTCTGTGCGGATGGTCAAGGTCTTGTGGTCGAACCACGACGTCGAGGAGGCTACTTGGGAACTAGAGGACGCCATGAGGGCGAAATACCCGACACTGTTTGTAGACTAGGTTGTCTAGTGTCGTGAGGGTACGAGGCGTACCCCTTTTAAGGGGGGTAGGAGCGTTTTGTTTTAGCATTGCTTCGGGTTAGCTTTGCTTGTATGTATATGTTTACATTTTGTTTGACACAGTGTAACAACCAGTATATTGGTTGTAGTGTTGTTAGTTCTTGAAGTGTGTTGCTTGCATGATGGTGCTTGTTTGCACAGTGTGTGTATGGCTCTTGTTTGCACAGTGTGTGTATGTGCATGTTGCTATGAATATATGTGTGAGATTTGTTTTGCGAACTTGTTTGACAGATATGATATCTGTATGTGTACTAATTGTGTATTGGATTAAGTGTGATTTTGACAATTGACTTGTCAAATGATTGAAGCTATTAATCCACCGACTTTGACCAACTTCGAGGGCAAAGTTCTTTAAGGGGGGTAGGTTGAAATACCCCGGGATTAAAAATAGTGAATAATTAGGCTAATGAAATATTTAAAAGCTTAATTAGTCCTAAATAAATATGTAGGAACGATTCCCGAAGAAAATAGATTCGTAAAACGAGTTAAAAACGCAAACGAGCTTTAAAACGCGTTTCTCGAGAAACCGGGGAAAATGTGATTTTAAACGGGTTTAATTAACTCGTAATAATTATAGTTAGTTGAATATCTATAATTAGACCATAGTGTGGGTCAAGAGCTATTGAAATTAATTAAACGGGAAAATTCCGGAAAACGGACCCGGTAAATGAATAGTGTCAAAACCGGGAGACGAAACGCGTTTAATTCGAAAAGACGAAAAACGACCCGGGCTATTAATTAATGTGGGCCAGTTTTAATTAATAAGCATACACCCATTAATTTCTTGCTAGATATTAAGTAATAGCAAGACAAATAAATAAATAAAGCAAATAGTATAAAGTAAAAAGTAAAATAAAGTACTCACCCTCTCACCTTCTCCTTCTTCATTCACGATTTGCTCCAGCGCTTTGAAACTCTTCTTCCTCCTCTGTAACTCGCGACTCCAACAGCACATAACCCTCACCTTGTCTCACCTCTACCTTGTACAATCCTCCACCAAATCACACAAAATTTATACCATTAGACTCCTCTCGGTGAGAGCTTCGATTTCCACCCAACAAAGTCTCGATTCCTCCAACTTCACTTCCATGGCGGTTGGAGCTTTTGAAGCTTGAAGGGCCGATTCTAACCCTCCTCCATCTCCTTATGCCTTAAGGTAATATTAAGTGGAAGTTTAGACCATTTCAAGCTTGTTTTTATCATTTGTGGGATTTTTCCCTCACGATTGAAAATCCCTCTCATTTCAGCCGAACCCTCATGTTTTTGTGGGGTGTTGGAAACTCCTCCAATTGATTGCCAAGCTATCCATTTGGGTTCTCTAAGGTAAAATCTAAACTAAACTTTGAAGACTAGCTCTTTAAGATATAAGGTTATGTGGAGAGAAATTGAACTGATTTGTTGTAATTGTGTGATGGGATATGGTTATAGCTAGGAACCCATAATCCTTGTGTGGTGTGGAAAACAAGAAGAGAAAGAGGAAGAAGAGGAGTGAAAACTGAAAGTAAAACAAGGTAAAGAGCTTACCTTGTGTTGGTTTTATTTCCTTGTGAAACTGATGTTGGTGTGGAATAAATAACTTTGAGCTTGTTTAGTCATGGTACTGCAATAATGTTAGTTGAAAGGGAATGTTTTCATGTGTACGAGTATGTAAATAAACCTAGGAGTTAGGTTAGTTTACATATGTGAGCAAATAGGATTTTCAAGTGTTATTTATGTTTAAACCAAACAGGTGGGAGAGGAGTGTTGTGAGCTTTTGTAGTGTGGTGAAAATGCATAGAGAAGTAAGTTGTTGCTGTCAAAATTTGCCTAGGGAAGGAGAGTTTGAGTGTTCTGTTTTGGAGGAAGAAACTAGGATGCTTAAGAAGGTTAAGATGAGTGGTTAATGTTTTGAGAACCTAACTAAGAAGAAGAGTGCTAGGAGTAAAATAATGTCATTTGAGTGTTAGGTATGGCATCAGTAAGTGAGGTTTGAATGGTTTAAAGAAGAAACCAAAATCTGTTACAAATCTGATAGAAAACAAGAGAAAAAAATTAGTTTGTAAGTGTAAAAGAATCTAAGTGAAATTAACTAGAATGGTGAGTGTACTTGGAGCTTAGTTTAAGGTGGTTTAGGTGAGTAAATAGGTGCTAAAAAATGTGGATTATAGTTGGTAAAGATTGGGTAATTAATGGGCTAAGAGAGGACCTTGAACAGAGTTAGAAACTGTCAAAATTGCAACTCTGTAGCAAGGTCCGGGACTTAGGTCCAGGACCAAATCCCGGACCACCCCTGATTTTACCCCCGAGAGTTCTCTATTTGCTTGGTCGGGACTTAAGTCCATGCCCAAGTCCCGACCCACCTACAATTTTTAAGCCGAGACTTTGCCTGCATTATGGTCCGGGACCTGACTCCTGCATGAAGTCCCGGACCAGGTGAAAATAAAGGCCGAGAGTTTGAACCATGCCTGGTCCGGGACTTAAGTCCCGTATGAAGTCCTGGACCAGACCAGAAATGAAAAAAAAAAGAGTTTTAAGTGGGGTTTTAGCTAGGGAATGGTTTGGTAATGATATTATAAGTTGATTAGGACTTAACTAATGACATGTGAGGGTCATTAAGGGCTTAAACAAGATTAAGAGAGAATGTGAAACTTGAACTTGTGTGAGTTAAGCTTGAAACGTAACGACTAAGAAAGTAAAGTACGGGAAACGTTAGTGGAGTAACGAGTTAGGTTAATTATGGTTAATTGACCTCCCAAATTAATGTATGTTATAGGACCCGATTAGTTGAACTCCGAGAGAGTGAGCCGACGGGCAAGATACGATGGTGAACGGTATGGTTTTCTCATGCCCTGTATCCTAACTTGGTTACTCTGATTTCTGTGTTTATGTGCAATCACCTAATCAAGATTAAATGCATTAATATGTTTAATGGTATTTCCTTATATGTTGTGTGCTGGTCTTCGCACCCAATGAACTAGGTCTTGAAAGACTAGTTTCTATAATTCATGAAATGTATGAATGAGAAGAATTCTTGTGTTTGAGGTGACTCACTAACACACTAACCTTCAGACTTACCTAACTTGGAAATGGTAACTGAAGTTGAGAGGAGACCGATAGAGTGTCGGCCACGCGTGAGAATGAGGAAGCAAGAGAGATTGCTTATCGAGTTCTGGCCTAACCTTCCCACCATGGTACCGAACCGTAAGGTTGCAGCCCGGGGAAGTAAGCCAAACCTAAAGCCCGGTGGTGAGATGGGGTGTGTATGCCACATCTCTGCCCGGAGGTCACCCGACTTAACTGAGTAATTTATTCAAGAGATAAATAATGGTTAAGTGTGGATCATGCCTTGTGTGAGACATATGATCAAGAGAAGAGAAATGAGCATCCGTCTAACCTGGATGAGAATCTGGCTAACACGTGAAGAGGTGTGAAACTTGAGGGAGAACCTCAAGGGCTCAGTGACCAATGTGTGGATGACTTGTAATGTTTCCATTGTGCGTTATGCTCTATGCGTGGGTATTGTTTATACATGAATATATTGTTTTTGTTAATAGCATGCTTTTTTGAATAATAATGAACTGCATGTTGGTGACGAAGTAGTTGGCGTACCCTCGCTAGTACGCGGGGTATGCGATTACCATATGCAGCTTTAGCTGAGCCCCTTCGGCCACCATTTTTCTTATTCTTACAGGTACACGAGATGGTTGATAGCCGTGAAGACCGGGAAGTTATGCTTTTGGTTGTTAGTGGTAGATGGGGCGGTGTACCGAGTTGTACACGGGCTTGTAGCCCTAGTATAGTCGGTGTACTATTGAAATACCCCAAACCTTGATATGTGGTTTAAATATTAAACTATGGAATGTAAAGGCTAAAAAGTGCCTTAGAAACATCAGTGAACAATTTAAACCATAGTAAAATGCAATAAAGCACTAAGATACAGTTTCAGCAAAAACATGCTTTAAGCTTGGAGCGAACTTGGTTAGGACCCAATGTAACACCCCTACCGCTAATACCATCATTACTGTACAATTACTTACCTTCGCAGCGGATACTCCTTACACAACGGCGGGTGTACAATGCCGTTAGTCACCCACGTGACTAACAAGGCGAGTTACAATACTACATACTATCGGTCTGATGACATGAACATACCGAGTACTCTACACAATACAATACTTCCCATTGCATACTCATCCATAATCCAATTACAACTCCAATACATTACTCTACCGAGTATACTACAATCCTCAAAATTACCGATACAGTCTAAACATCCAAATTCTTACTACGTTAACACATACAATCCCTTTACTCAACTACCCATGCTTATGTAGCAGTCCCCGTCCTACTCTCTCGAACGGTGAACCGCTTCGGTACCTGCACACTAAAAAAAAGTCCCCCGAGGGGGTCAGCTTACGCTGCATATGAAATCCGCATATACCGCGTGCTAACCGCGGTACGCCGACTACTTTGGGTCGGATATACATGGAGTTCATTTTACATGCATACAAACATACTCATGTTGCAACAATACAATCAAGGATACCTACACAAGTACACTAGTTCAATACATACCAAGGAAGATAACTCAATAGTCAACCATTTTTATTTGTTATACATTCATTACTCTCCGTACTGAGTTCGGTGTTCGTTACTCTACCCATACTTACTCCTTACTCCTACATACTCATCACTCCATGTTCAATACCTTACTCGTACACGATCCTTACTCTGTACTCGTTACTATACTGGTGCATACTCACCACTCAATTCTCTACACTTACTCTTACATACTCGATACTTCATACTTACTCATACATACTCAATACTCAATACTTACTCATACATACTCAATACTCAATACTTACTCATACATACTCAATACTCGGTACTCCTTACATACTCATACTTGCTTCTTACTCGATACTCATTACCTTACTCATACATACGCAATACTCATTACTTTGGCCTCTGGGCGGAGTCATACTCAAGACTCGCCACCGGACCTACAATACGAGGGCTATACGCTTAGCTCCTCAAATACTCAAATGTCCGTTCTACCGGACTACACGAATTCCCAACACTCTTCTCTCAGAGCACAATACAACCTCATGGGTTAGCCTAGAAGTATCTCTCTCGATAACCTCTGTTAGCTTAGGGAATTACCACCGTCTAGTATCCTCAGATTTAAGGGTTTCCCCAACATATCGAATACTCTCTCGTTCGGGGCATACTTACATCAGTCGGGTCCTCTCATAATGGGTCAACTAATTACTAAGGGGTTTGGAGATCCCTCATCATTCTTTACTACTCTCATGGTTCATGTTTTGCACCAAGATTAGTTCCTCTAATAGAGGTTACTTATATACTTCCACCACGTTTTGTTTGTGGATTATTCATTTCGTTTCTCCTACCGTTATCGGAAGGTTGTTACTCCTGTACACTCTCTCACATTCTAGTGAGTTCGTTGGGTTGCGTTATCGTTTATTGATTCGATACTTTAGTGCGTTGCTACGTTTCCATTAGTTCACAATATGACTCTTACTACGAGCCTCTACACAACAAGACTCATCTATGAGTCGTACTACGCACTAAATGAAGCCACACAATCAATCAGGAAAGGTTAGCTCACACAACATACATCAAGACATACAGTGAAGGCAGTAAACCATTTTCATGCTTTAGTCTTGATTAGCCGGCATACAACATACAAATCAACGTAACTCGGTTATCATACGGGGCATGAGGAAATCATACCTTTCACCGGAGTTAGCTCTACCGTCTGTTCCCTCGTTCCTTGGTTCACACTTGTCCCACTGATAATGTTTCAACATTATTATTAATATTATACTCTTACGATACACAAATAACTACTACTCCCGTACTTACCCCGTTATCCCGGTGTACTCAATGTTCTCATACTCTCAACTTACTTGGTTACTTTTTTTTTTTTTACATTTGTTTTCCTACTCATATACTTACTTTCTTACCTTCACTACTTCATTTACAGTGTACTACTACATATATATGCATATATGTGTATAGGCATATATATATATATATTATACATATGATTGTTATAATCATATAATAAATATTTTTTTTTTTACTCGACCGGACTTGCGACCGACCTTGCAAGTCCGGTCCATTCCAGTAGCTACCAGTACGGGAAATTTTCTGGCTCGACCGAACTTGCAAGTCCGGTCGCAAGTTCGGTCCATTCCAGTAGCTCGCATTACGGGAATTTTTCTGGCCGACCGAACTTGCAAGTCCGGTCGCAAGTTCGGTCCATTCCAGTTGGTTTCTGACGGGAGAACTTTTCTGGTCCGACCAAACTTGCATGTCCGGTCGCAAGTCCGGTCGATTCCAGAAGGTTTCCCGTCTTTGTAAATCTGGGCTCGACCGAACTTGGAAGTCCGGTCGCAAGTCCGGTCCGGCCCAGTACTTCAGTTTTAAATTCTGTTTTCAGCTCTATACTTTGCCCATTGTTTCCCTAATCTTCCTACATGTAATCCCACATGTTGTAACACTACTTAGGCCCTCCAAATTGCCTTGATTCATCCACCAAATCCCTCACTAAATCCATCAAATAACTTACACAATTCCCTCACTTCTTTTCCAATACTTGTAACAGTTTTTGCTACCCTTATGCTACAGATTTAACAATTCAACTCTCCCATCCAATACTTTCTCAACCAATGCCATTCCTAGCATTCTAAATACCTCTCCTTACCATACCAATTCATTTCCAAGCCATTGCACTACCTATACCCAAGTTCCAACACTCATCTTACCAAGATCCTGCACATTAAATTCTCCTAGCTTCTCCAATGTGTTCTTATACACTTTGCTACAGATTTTACACTCCTTATTCCTCATACTACAATTACCTTTCCAATGGTCATTAAACATCTCTACTATCCTCAATACATACCTTGGTTCTCCCATTCACCAAGTCATTCCTTAATGCACAATTCCTACCAAAAATTTGCCATAACTCATCTACTTTCCTTACTTATCCACACACATCCTTTCTCATCAAGTTCACCCCTATTCTAGCCAAACCACAAGGGTTCTACCAGCACACATATTGAGCAATCTTAATACATCAATACCCATCAATCACAATACTAATACACATACTCATTTCACTTGGCTCCAACTTGCACTTAAATCCTCAAACTTCACAATTCTCAATACTAGTACAAGGTTTTGGGTTCTTTAAATATTTTACCCATTCCCATTACTCTAATGCAATAGAATTTACATTAGGAAGGAGCTCTTACCTTGAGCTTATACTTCATTCTTTCTTTTTCATTTCTTCTTCCCTCTTTCTTGCATAAATCGATCTCATGGGGAATGGAGTTGCCAAACTCCATTCCCATCACCCAAAGCACATCAAAACAAGTATAATTAATACACTAGCCCTTAGATTTATGCTAGTTCATGGAAGTGTTCAAAATACAAATTTCTAGGGTTTACCTTTGGAGTGCTTTAGGAGGGGTTTTAGCCCTTGGTTCAAGAAGGTGTTCTCACCACCATTGGAGGGTTGAAGCAAAGCTCCAAAACAAGAGGAAAAACAAGGTAAGAAAGAGAGACCAAAATCGGCCATGCCAAGAGATGGAGAAAAGTGAGGTCTTTCATGGAGATTTTTACCTTGTTGGGAAGAGGAGACTCCAAGCTCCACAATGGTGTGCTTTTCTCTTCAAATGGGGAAAACCCATGGAGATGAAACTCCTCCTTTTCGAATTTTGAAAAGAGGGAATTATAGAGGACGATGAGGGGAGTTCAAATATGTATTTTGTTTTTGATTTGGAGCTTACATGTGGATGGAGCATGAGGTTGAAGTTGGAGCTGCCATGGAAGCCATGGGAGGCTTCAAAATCGGTGCCCAAATCAGAGAGAGAGGAGGGAGAAAACGATGGAGAAGGAAGGAGGGAAGGAGAGAGAAGAGAGAGGTGAGGGGAGAGAGGAAAGGTAAGTTACTTTTTACCTTTTTTTTTCCTCTTTTGCTTTTTGACTCATTATTTGCTAGCTAGTTACATGTGCATAAGAGAGTATTAATACTCTATAAAAACTGGCCCCCTTTTACTGTTAAGCTGGAGCAGTTTTTCGTCTTTTACAGAAAACGCTCGTTATTTTACCCGGTTTTGATACTATTCACTAACCGCGCCCGTTTTCCGGAATTTTCTCGTTTCTTTATTTTCCTTGGCTATTAAGCTTCCATAAATGCTTAATAATTATTATTTAATGATTTATAATTTTTACGGGTCTGTTTGACCACTTAAAGTCACATTTTCGGGTTTCCTCGAAAAACGTGCGCTAAAGCTCTTTTAGCGTTTTAATACATTTCTTGGTTCCATTTTCTTCGGGAATCACTCCCGTATACTACTTAGGCATGAATAAGCCTTAGGAATCCTTACGATACTATAACCGAGGTCTCGTACCTCCTATGGTTATTTAACGCTCATTTTAGCGTTTTCCGTTTTCTAAGCATTTTTCTCATTTCTTTGGATTTATTTTCTTTTCCAAAAATTACTTAGGCAATATTAGGCCCTTAAATACTACATTAGAATAATATAATCACCATATTTAAGTTCGGGGTATTTCACCGAAAGAACCTACCAAGACTAATTAATAATCAATTATGATTTAACAAGGCAAATTAAGTCCTTAGGAAACTTTGGTAGACAGTTAAACCAAATAAAACACAAGAATATACCTTAAAGTCAATAAGAGCAAAAATGTGCTCTAAACTTGGGATAAATTTGTATAAGACCTAATGGTCATACCTATACCTTATAAATATGTTAATGAACATATTAACATTACCAAAGAAAACCAAGCTTGAAAACAAGTTAAAACACAAAAAAGTGCTTTAAGGAGTCTTAAAGCACGTTTTTGAAAAATTGTCTTGTAAATGAGTTTTGAATGGCTAAATGTCCATCATTACTCTTTAATTAACATGTGTACTATATAGTATCACATTTGGAAGTCTATATCAATGGGAAATCAAAAATTTAACATCTATGTGCCTTGTTTTAGTGAATAGTAACCTTAATAAGCTAGTTTGTAACATATGTTGTTATAAGTAATTATATTGGTCAACAAAGACTAAAATACCCTTGTTATAATAATAGGGGCCGGTTTTCATAGTGGTGACTCACCACTCTTGTTAGTTTGTTAAGTAAATAAAGATGACTCTTAAGTTACTATTTACTTTATTATGTAAATATCTTACAAAAGCAAACTTACCTCCATTCTCTCTTTCCTTCTTGCATTCCCACTGTCTCCAACTCCATCTTCTTCCTCTATTTCATGGTAATACTACACCACCACCATTAAACTCCATCTTTGACCTCTTGTAATTCCTAGCTCACTTGGCCAAATAAAAAACAAACACCATCATTCTCTTTGTCTCATCAAGCTCTTCATTTCTATCTTCTTAAAATTCCAAGAGCCCCATTTCGGTGCCATGGAGTTCCACCATTGAAGGAGCTTGAGCTCATCTTTTGACATATTGTTGTTCTCCCTTGCTTCTAGGTAAGGAATCTCAAAGGAAAATAATGTTTCCTCCATGTTTGTATGATGTCCGAAAATTCACCTCACCATGGTGTCTTTACCTTGCTTGTTTTAGCTTCATTTGAATCTTCCAAGGGCTAGGAGGAGTCCTCTCTTGATACTTATTCAAGCTCTCTTCCAATTCCAAAGGTAAAACAACTACCTTAATGTGTTAAGACAATATATGTAACTAGGGTTTACAATGAGATGAAGCTTAAAGCTTGTATACTCATTATATTATTTGTATGTTGTTTAGAAGTTGACAAGCAACTAAAAGCCTTGCCAATTTAGTCAAGGAAACAAGAAAAAGTTTGTGGGGAAAAGAGGTAAATGTGCTAACCTAATGTGGTTTAAAGTCTTAGGAGAAATGAGCTTATATTGCTTAAGAAAATGATTTAAGGAGCCAAGGGAAAATGACTTAGAAGAATGCTCTCAAGGAAACTATTAAAGGGCATATGTATTGTTTAGTGTATTTGCAGGTCAAAGGCATTATTTATGTGGGAAATTCAGTGTTTAAGGTTTATGTTATTTAAGGGCCAAAGAGCCATGTGATTTAAGGGCCTAAGTGCCAAGCAATTAAAGTTTATGCACTATATTGTGATGTAGTGTAAATTTGGTGAGTGTTGTGTGTGAGAATACTCTTGATGGGTTTTAGGTGTTCTTGAATGATATAAGGTAAAAACCTAAGTGCTTGGATATGAGAATATACAAGAGAAGCAATGGCAAAATTTGGAAGATGTATAAGAAGTACTAAGTGTTTCAAATGAGTTTTGGTGAGTTTGGAAGTGTTGAGAATGATTAAGTGTTTTACTAGGGAAAGAAAGGTGCATTAAGGTGTTTTAGAAGGCAAAAAGGATTTAGGCATTATCTTGGAAGTTCTAGAAATCCAATGGGTGTTTTGTGATGTACTAAAGTCTTGGAGGACTTTGTTAAGGTTTAGGTAATGTTGATGTACAAGGAGGAAATGATGTTTAGGTAAGGAAGGTGTTTGAACATGTGAAGAAAATTCTTGGAAGGATATAAAGTATTTTGGTGGGCTAAATATAGTGTGGGTACATGCTATAAACCTAAGGGGGGAGTATTATAAGTATTGAGCATATTGGCAAGAAATGAGTAAGTGTTTAAAGGTATAGAAAATGAAGGTTTTGGCACGTCCGAACTACCGTCCGAACGTGGACGTTCGGACATGCCCTGTTGTGCGTAAGTTTTCTAAGCCTCGACCAGTGTCCGAACAACCGTCCGAATTTGGACGTTCGGACACACCTATCTCTATATTCTGTTTTGGCCTCGAACAGCGTCCGAACTTGGGAAGCTCGGACGCATGTTCGGACAGTCGTCTGTTTACACCCATTTGAGCCTCGAACATTGTCCGAACTTGGGAAGTCCGGACACAAGTTCGGACAAGGCGCTGTATGGACCAAAAACATAGTTTAAGGTTATGGGATGTTGGGGATTATTAAGTAATGGTGTTATAAGATTGTTAAGGACATGTTAAGTGAGTTATAATGACAATTTAGTGGGGGAAAGGTGGTATTATAATGTAAAAGTAAAACAAGTTAAAAAGTGAAGTTATGTAACTAAGTTAACAGGGAAAAGTTATAAGCATTAGACTTTAAACAATCATGTTACCCCGATGTTAATAAAAGTACATGTAATGTTATCAGTTGTTCGAGAATTTGCTCGAGGAACATAAGTGGACATGATAAAGTGGACTCCGGTGACAGGTATGGTTTTCTTGCAACCTGTGTCCTACCGGATTACACCGGCTTGTATGCCAATGTGTTTTTCCGTGTGTTTGCCACGTTATAAGATAAATCATGAAACGAATTTACAGTCGTTATTGTTGAGGTATGTTTACGTGCCGATACCGGTAACCTCGAATGCGCTTGAAGGGCTAGTTAACCATTATTAGGTAAACATAAGAGAACGGTATCGGTGATAACGTTTCCGACCTAATGAACGTTCTAACCACGGCTATGCGTGAGTTAGTTATGTGATGTTTGTGTGTGATGTTTGTGTGTGAATGTATGACTCTCCCTTCCCTTGTGTGTGTCTAACAAGACTTAATCCAATGTTGTGATTGTTTAATTAAGTTCAATGTTGAACTTCTAACAAGTGCTAACGGGGGAAGTGAGGAGTCCGGTCTGTTCCGGCCACGCGTGTGAGTATGGGGGTCGTTGTCATATCAGGTTCGTTCCTCTCTGTATGTTATGGTTGTTTTCCAATTTGGTTTCCAACCTTCCCTTTAGCTTAACCAAGGCTATTTTACTGACTCACGTCAGGCCACAGGGGCATACTATGTTATGTTTGTTCGGTGTGCTTGGATCACTATATCCGAGACACCTTATGTTAAGTTTTCCGTTCATTTAACGAGACGGTAACGAGTTATGTAATGAGCTTATCATGAGACTGGCAACATTCTCTAGGCTACAAGTGAACTGACTATGTTTGGGCCAGTTCATAAAGGGAACCGTACCCGTTATGTTATGTATTGTTGTTATGATGCAATATTTATTGCGATATTATTATGTGCACGTTGAAACGTGAAAGGTGTTGATATGTGTTGTTATGTGAATGTTATATGTTGTAAAATGTGGAGTATGGGGATCATGGATATGAATCCCAGTTTGTGATAAGAGGCGTTTAAGGATAACCCGATTAATGGGTAGTTGTCGTCTATTAAGGAAGTAGCTCCATTAGAGGAGAAACACTCTAGGGGTAATGAATACCATGAGTGACCTATCAAGTATGGATATGTTAACTGTTTGTCGAGCCCATTGAGGTGGTATGATTCGTGTTGTGTGTTTTAAGTTACATGCATGATTTAAATATAATCAACCGCATGCTAAGATGACAATTAGTTGTGCGTGGCCCGGTAGCATGTGGGCTGCGGGATTACCATACCAGCAAAGGTGCTGAGCCCCTTAGGGGCCACCCTTTCTATTCTTTCCTATTTCAGGTACAAGAGCTGGAAGCCGTTCGAGAGTAGGACGGGGTAGTCGTTGTACATGGGTAATCATTTAAATTGTATATATACAGTAGGTGTAGTAAGACCGAAATTGTTATCGGCATCAGTTTGTGAATACTCGGTACAATTGGAAGGTATGTGTATGTTTTGTGGTTAATGGAAAGGATAATAATGTGTAGTCGCTCGGGAATCTAGTCCATCAGACCGGTACAATGTTTATGTAATAGCCTTGTTAGCCCGTGGGTGGTTAACGGCGTGTAACACCAATGAGTTAAGTAATGTGAGGTAGTATATTTTCCGCTGCAGAATGTTCTTATGTGTTTGTTGTTGGATGGGGTGTTACAACTATGGGGTACACCTGTTGCTTTTGTTAGGAGAAAACATGGAGTAGTCGAGTGACTATTAACTCGTATTCTTTTGACGGGCTGTGAGCCCTGGATGTAAACATACACTTAGAGCTCGGTAATCAGGTATTGTAAATTATGTAGTTAAGTTAGTATTTCTTTTATCAGACCGGGACTGTAAGTTGTAGTTGTATGACCCGGTAACCATGTGGGTGGTTATCGGTATTATATCACCCTCGGTAGTTAAGAGTTTCCGCTACAATTTAATTAGGTGTCTGTGACGTTTAGACCGTGTTTAGAGGAATTATCGGATGGGGTGTTACATTATAATGCTCTATTTTTCTCTCTCTTTTGAGCATCAATTCAACCTTGCAATGGTGGTGGAATCACCTTCTTGAACCAAGGGTTAAAACCCCTTTTAAAAGCTTTAAAAGGTAAACCCTAGAAATTTTGTTTTAAGCATTTCAATGAACTACCATTAATCGAAGGGTTAGTATGTTAATTTCACTTGTTTTGTGTGCATTGGGTGATGGGAATGGAGTTTGGCAACTCCATTCCCCATGTGACCGATTTATGCAAGAAAGAGAGGAGAAGAAGTGGAAAAGAAAAGAGGAAATAAGAGCTTAAGGTAAGAGCTCTTTCTTGAATGCTAAATTTAATGCATTAGAGTAATGGGAATGGGCAAACCAATTTAAAGAACCCAAAATATTGTACTAGTATTGTAGATATGTAAGTTTGAGTATTTGTGAGCAAGTATGTGAATTGTAGGCCTTGGAGCCAAATGTAATGTGTATGTGTATTAGTATTGTGGATTGAGGAAGTAGTGATGTATTGAGATTTCTTTGATTGCTGGTAGGACCCTTGAATGGGTGTGGCTAGATTAGGAATGAATTTGGTGAGGAAGTATGTTTATGGCTAAGTAAGAAAAGTAGGTGAACTATGGCAAAATTTCGGTAAAAAATGTGCGTTTATGGATGACTTGGTTAATGGGAGAACCAAGGTGTGTATTGGGTTTATTAGAGATGTTTAGTAACCATGGAATGGTAGTAGTGGTATGTGAATAAAAGAGTGTAAAATCTGTAGCAAGAAGTGTAGAAAATGCATTGTAGAAACTAGGAAAAATTAGTGTGCAAGATTTGGTAAAAAGAGAGTTGGACTTGGGTATAGGTAGTGTAGTTGATTGGAAATGAATTGGAATGGTAAAATGAAGTTGGGACAAGATGCAAAATGCAAAGAGAAGTGTAGAAATGCACAAGTGTGCAAGTTGTAGAAATGATAATGGAAATTTGTAGAAATTGGGCAAGAAGTTGAGAATGGATTGGAACATGGATTTGAGGTGGTTTGAGGAGTGTTTTGAGGTGTATAATTATGTAGGAAACTTGTGGAAAGTTTATGGAATGATTAGGGGTGGATTAAGGGTTCATTTGGGGTTGAAAAATGACCTTAATAGTAGTTTTAGTAGGGTCCGGGACTTAGGATATGTACCATGTCCCGGACCGCTTAAAAAAAAAGGCCCGAGAGTGAATGCAGGAATTGGTCCGGGACTTAAGTCCAGGACCAGGTACAAAAATGAGCCGAAAGTACACAGAAGTAGTGGTCCGGGACTTAGGGTCCGGACCTAGTCCCGGACCACCCCCAAAAATGCCCAGAAAGTGTTTTAAAGTGTCTAGAACATGGGGGATTGATTGGTATGGGTTTTAGGAGTTGTTAAGGCCTTGTTTGGTGACCTTTAAAGGCCCTAAGAAGTGTAAATAAGTTTGAGAAGTAATTATGAAAGTTGTAAGTACATGAACATTAAGATAAACCGAAACAACGGGATAACGGGGTAAGTACGGGAGTAGTAACTATGTTTATATTGTAATGCTTGGTATTAATTGAACCATTTGGCATGTATTCATTGGTTCAAGAATGAGACTCGAGGAACGAGAGTGAACCAAAGGAACAAGGGAACACCCGGTAATGTAATTTCCGGAAAAAGGTATGATTTCTTCATGCTCTGTATCCTAACCTAGTTACCCTGATTTTTGTGCTTATTTGATCACCTAAATAAGATAAATGCATGAATTGGACTATATTGCACTTACTTGTGCTTGTTTATATTGTTCTTGGTATATTTCTCTTGAACAATAGTTTGTATAATTCATGAAATGAATGAATGATGATAAAGCGAATTTGTATCTTGTATTTTACTTGCGTATTGTATTGTATTTTGTATGGATGTGTATATGAGCAATGTATTTGTGTATGTGGCTTGAATGAATGACTTCTACTAATTCCTAACCACCTAACTCCTAACGTAAGTATGGAATAAATTGGAATGAGTAGAAGTCTGATATAGTTTCGGCCATGCGTGAGGATGAGGAGACACAAGAGGTTGGATCCGATTCCTGGTTCTTTAACTGGTCCACGGCCCAAACCCCTTAAATGGGTAGCATCCTGGATTGGTGAACCAAGTAAATCCCGGTGGTGGGACAGAGTAGTCTCCGGGCCGGAGGTCCCGACGACTTGACTTGAGTAAGTAGTAATTAAATTAAGTATTGTATGAGTAATGGTCTTGGCTGGTGTAAGTCATTGACCCCGAGTAAAAGATTAACCTCCCCCCGATTAACCCGGGTGGACAAATGGAGCTAACAAGCATTGTGTATTGTGTATGTATTGCGTATGTATTGTATATGTATGGTGTATTGTGTAATTCAGGGAAGGTAAGTAAGTATCGGTTGTAATGTATGGTTTACCTTGTATGTGTTGAAGTGTATGTATGTATGCCTTGCGTAAAGTATTGTAGTATTTGTATGAAAGCATGTATGCATGTATGTATGAATAAAATGAACTGCATGTATTCGACCAATTGGTCGGCGTACCCTCGCTAGTACGTGGGGTATGCGGAAGTCATATTCAGCGTAAGCTGAGCCCCTAGGGGCAACGTTTTTAGTGTGCAGGTACCCGAAGCAGTTATGGTCACAGAAGAGACCGGCAGAAGTGCTTAGACTACTAGGAACGAAACGTAGATTGTAGTAAACTGTATAAAGTTTGTAGCCTTGAATGTAGGAATGTACCAAGGGGTACACTATGATGTATTAGAAAGTATGTAGTGTGAGGAATGGGTAGATGTAGACTCTTAGTGAGTATGTATGAACTTGGAAGAGGTATTATATTTGTATAAGGATCTTAGCAACTCGGTGTATTAAATTGTATTGAACTTATGGAGTATTTTATTGAATGGGAAGTGTAGTACTTGATTGGTAATTGGAGTATGTATTGTAAGTGTGTAGTACCCGATTTTATATGTAGCAGTAGTAGCCTTGTTAGTCACGTGGGTGGGTAACGGCATTGTATCACCCACCGTTGTGTATGTAAGTATCCGCTGCGAAGGTATGTAAGCACGTTGTGATTGGACGGTAATGACAGTATTAGCGGTAGGAGTGTTACAAAAAGTGGTATCAGAGCGAAGTATTGCTCTGATGACTTGAAATACCGAGTTTAGGAAATACCGAGTTAGGAATTAGAAGCTTAGGGCTAAGGGCTGAGTGATAGCATTAGATATGCTAGTTAGGATCTCCCGGTGAGTACCGGATACCTACAATATCAGACCCGCCCTTCACAAACCCACTGTATAACTTGGGAAAAATGCCAGAGAGAAGGAAAGTCCTCTCATACTCAGGAAAACCCGATCTGGCAGTTGTGAAACCACCGTACGGTAAACAAGAACCGACATGTAGTAGATTCCAGGAATTGGCAGTCCCAGAGACTACAATTTACAACAGCATGGGGCGACATGCTTAGCAGTCGTGAACCTAGCTAGCCAATCAACAGCAGGAAAAGAAGCACTAAGCGTGCAAAAGAGCGGAAAAAGGAATCAGAACAAAGCCCGAGATACAAGTCTACGGGACAGTAATAGCTAAGTAATACCACCAACAGTATGCTAGCCGACTAAGGACATAGTCGGGAGTGGTTAACTCCGAAACCACAACGCCACCAAGGTTACAATACCAGGCCAGTACGCTCACACGACTACGAGAACATCCACGGGATATAACCCGATAGGACTACAAGGGTAGTGCCTAAATGAATTAAGGCTCAATAACCTCGATAAACTAGTGGGAACGAGCAACAAGGAAAAACACAAAACCAAATAAATGGGAGTCTCCAAGGATTGGAGAAGTACCCTGATCTATGATAACCATGTCAAGATCACTGAGAAGCTATTAAGAAGATCAAATAACCTAAGTAAATGACCAGTGGATCAATGGAGAGTCGACAAGACTACTAAATACGAGTGGAAACCATACCATGATCGGTATAGGTTTAGCCAAAAACCACCAGTACCACGCACTTGCCATGGCAAGTGCAGTAAGACTAGGAATATGTAAAGGAACCCTAACACACCACAAGTGTTTAGTAAGGTACCGAGACCGCAATGAAGCGACTACAGGATTACACATCCTAAAACCGGAAGAATGAAACCTTGGAAAGGCTTGACGGCCCGACCACTGTATTTAGAACATACCAGTCAGCGAGAAACTGGACTTGGTCTAGACCTCAAACATGGCTACGCCATGAGAAATTTCTTTTAACAATGAACTATGATTTTTAAAACCCAAAATTTTTCTTTCAAAACCACAACCTTCCTTTTAAACCTTGTGATTTTGAAACCAAACCAACAGAATTACGGTGAGTATCATGGGATGATACAAGAGGAGTTGACAATAGAATACTTCACCTAGGGATGTGACGAGCACTACGAGTGTACCCAAATATGGGATGTGGGACGACCGCACTCTGAAGGAGCTTGTGGGCCTGACAGATAGTCGGGTAAGTGGTAACGTATCAACAAGATACCCCACGTATGTTTACATGTAGTGCACGAAACACAGGAAGTAGTCAACTCCGTTCTACGGACCATGAGTAGGTTCAAACCAGAACAGCAGGACACCTTAAACGATCAAGGAGAAGGAACTCAACTATGTAATAAGTATAAGGGACTCAAAGAATCCATCTGAAGATAAGAAATGGAACTAGGAAGTGCAAAGAGCACAGACTAGTAAGTGTAGTAGACATTGGGGATGTCTCAATGACATCAGGCAAACATAGGACAACTGGAAATTATACCCAGCCCAAACACAGTAAGGAAAATTCCTAATGTGAACACCACAAAGTTCAACAAACGGGACAGAGTTCCCAAGAGCAATCACAAAATTACCATGAAGTATAATCCGTCATTGGAGAGGATTTTAGACCTAGTTTAAACGCTAGGAGAAGGTATAAATGGTCTACCCAAGAACGGGAGACGTCATAACCCTTAAAAGGATAGCTTAAATACAACACCACAAGGCAGTATAGTAGACACGACATATCACAAACTTTAGCCGAATGTAACGACATAACCGACAACACCTAGGAGCAATCCTTGAAGGGTGTCTAAGTTAACAACTGTCGAACGAAGTATCATGATAGGAGCACGGGAGCTAGGACGAACATTCAGTTAGGACAGCGATGGGATTTCCCTTAACAGGAAATACCCCGAATTACACAAAGGCACTGATTAGCACCAGATTGCCTAAAGGGTCTCCTATGAACGGAAGCGTGATGTTACGACTTGCCATGGAGCCCAGTAATACCTCCAACCTATGGAGTATACAAGGAGTGCAAACATGTATAAGCAGCTTGCAAAGAGCATAGCTTGCAGTAATAAGGCTTCAAAGCCAGGAACCAACTACGACATGCAGACTTAAATGGTTGCAAAACCACACTATTTACTAACAAGACTTGCAAGAGATATTGCTCCATACGATAAATAGATCGAAAATTGAACCACCCAATTCGCACTCAACTTAATGAGTGGCTTGGAGTAATGGCTACCTCAATGTCACTGTCACTAGAGCATCAGACTATATACAGTTGACAAGCTTTTAATTCCCTTCATGCCATCTGTAGAAATGATAACACAGAGGCATAGGAATCGTGATAATGCCAACAATGGCCTAGTCGACACTTGGAGACTACAGGAAACTCGAGGAAAGGTACCTCTCGTTAACCAAAGACCACCAGTGTGGTGAGGATGTGAACCTTAGAAAGGGCATCCATCAACAATAACAACAAAGCATGTGCATGTAGATATTGCCAAGAGGCGACTGAACAAACAATTACGGTCTAAAGGAGTAAGTATACTCCATATGCAGTACATAAACAGATACTAACATAGTAACCTTGCCATGAGACTTATGAGTGAAGATAAACCCCTCAACATGAACTTTAATTTACCAATGACAGAGTACTCTTCAATTGGAGAACGGGACCAGAAAATCCTTCAAGTTTCTTGGGATGTCCCGGTGATGTACATACAAAGTAAAACTGCATAGCTACAGCCTGTAACCAACGCTCAGCACTGGGAGACAGTAATTGTCAAAAACAATCAAAGTGAATGCACATTGCACACCACGAATCACCAACGCTCAAGAGAGCTTGTAACCCGATGAATTATTTCATCCATTGTCAACCAAGATACTTGGTAAATTGTATCAAAATGGTGAATGAAGAATGTGAGGTAAGCTAACCTACACATGGAAAACCTAAATTGAATAAAACATCTCCACATTGGGAAGATATTAATATTGTGGTATGCTACGACAACCGTCATACACACGAACATTGGAAACCCCAGGGTATTCATGCCATAAGGGAATGGTGCCAATGACAATGGCAATGAGTAAAGAGAAACTACCACAATAACAGAAACAGTAAAAACGATGTTGTATAATGAATAAGAATACGATGCACAACAGGCGACCACTATGAGGAAGTAGTTAGTCAATGACATGTAGTATAAGTATGAGAAGACAGGCAGAAATATTCATTCCTATCACATAAGTGACTTACTGCAAAGCGTTTACGCCTCAGCACTCTGTATGACTGAGTGTTTTGGTATTGCACTTGTGCAGCTAATGATCTAGTGGGATAGTTAGGAATATGGAAAATGTAAACCGTAGTTAATCTTTCTTTTCACCAACAAACATAGCATAAGCCAGTTAAGCAAGCTTAGCAACAAACCGTGCGGCCTAAGGGCAAAGAAGCACGAAGAGTGTACAACACACTAACAATCACAAAATGTGAATTCCAATGGAATAAAAAGGTGAAAGGAGACTTAAGAAAGTCACAAGGACCGACGCATAGAAAATGCAAGGTCATACAAGTAAGGAACACTTGTACTAAACCAGAAGAACTGGTATAACTCAGAAGCTAGTGACAATAGAGGAAGCACTATAACCAAGTAGTGACTTAACCTCGCCCGACATTAAGCCAGATGAACTTAGCGAATAATCGTGGGAGTACGAATAATATATATAATAGATTGACAGAGAGCTCATTATAAATCTAAACTCGTTGAGTTCAAGCTCGGTAAAAGAATACCGCATTTGTTAGTAAACCTTATTCCCACAATAGAGGGATAAAAAGGTGATGTATAACACATTAAGTATAACATGAAGGGTGAGTAACCCAAATTATCAGGGTCGCGCAGCAGAAGCTAGTGGGCCCTAGCTAAGAGGTTTAATATACCTAGTAAGTATGACAGAATGGCCATTAATACCCTGAAGCCTAATAGGCTAGAATCGAATTAACTAGGAGTTAAATAAACTCTAATAGGAATTCTTGGTGTGAGGACTAAACCATTAGTATGGTTAAGACCCTTTGATTAGTATTCATCGAGTAATAGACCATAGGGAAGCTAAAATCTTCAGAGTGCCCAAATCGAATGAACCAATGTTCAATAATAACATATGGTAGATTACGTGGCGTAATCCCTTTTAAGGGGGGGGGGGGGGGTAGAGCGAAAACCGCCCAATGTAAGTTTCATAAATTAAACACATAAAACTATAATTTGCATAGCACAAATGAGAATCAAATTGATGATTGATGCCTATGTTAAATAAACATATGTATTCATTCATATCATAATTGTGGTAATGAGGCACCAGAGTTCCAAATACCATAGGATGAATATACCTACCTTGTAACACCATGTAAGAGTATTAGTAATAGAAGAGTAATGAGTTGTGGATGGAGCTCCACAAGTATGTAGCCTTTGAAGAAGTAGTACCAATTGATGGAGAGTAATTAATGAATGAAGTTTATGAGTAGTGGATTTATGGCTAAATTATTTGAAGCAAGTCGAAGACGACTAAATTTTATAGGTATAGTATTCCCTAGTAAGAATATTGGAGATGATGGAGAGTAATGGATGAAAGTAGTGAAGGGTGAGGAAATGAGCACTTAGGTATTGAATCACGGAGTAAAGCATTTGGGAAGTAGAGAGGATGATTGATGGACAGATTCCATCCTTTTGAGATGTATGAATTCGTAATCACGTATAGAAAGAGTAAAAAGATAGAAAATGAAAATAATTAAATTATTTGTTTGTTTGAAACTGACGTGGGAAGTCGAACTTGATCCTGATCAGATCAAGGGAAACCGAACACAAATTGGAGTGGAAAGATAGTTCAACACTGATGCTGATCACATCAGGGTCAAATGATTCTCGAAGCTCCCTCAAGTGGTCACAAGAATCACACATAGGACAGAAGTAATGAATATAAATTGGATCTTGGAGTTGTGTGTTTTAGAAAATCTTCTAATTAGTAGTAGTGAAGTATTTCCCTTAGACTGGAGAGTGAGAATTCGTTAGAAGCTTATACCGGAGAAGATAGTAGTGTATCATATTGTATTATTCCAAGGGTAGCAGGACATAGAGGAGTCCTATGTCTAGATGACCGGAGTGCCTACGGGATTGTAATGTGGATTGCATTGCTTTGGGGATAGCTTTGCACTGTATGTATGTATAAATCTTGTAATGTGGAACCAGATGGTTAGTAGTAATGCGGATTGGAGTAATAATGGTACATTTGTATGGTATGGAATGAATAAACCTTTATTAATGGATTTGGGAAATGTAGGAGGAGGAATATATGACTTTTGGTATTAGACATGTAAGAATGAGTAAGTGTAGTAATCCTATAACCTTGAACAATTTTGAGGACAAAGTTCTTAAGGGGGGTAGATTGAAATACCCCGAACTTAAATATAGGGATTAAGATTATCCTAATACGTATTTAAGGGCCTAATGGCACCTAAGTAATATTGGTGAGGAAAAATAAATCCAAAAGAAATAAAGAAACGCTTAAAAAGCGAAAAACACTAAATAAGCGTTAAATAACCATAGGAGGTATGAGACCTCGGATAGCGTATTATATGGATTCTAAAGGCTTAATAAGGCCTAAATAATATATGGGAACAACTCCCGAAGAAAACGGATCCAAATAATGCATTAAAACGCTAATAGAGCTTTAGTGCATTTTTCGAGAAAATCTAAAAACGTGACTTTAAGTTGTCAAACGGACCCGTAAAAATAATAAATCATTAAATAACAATTATTAAGCATTTATGGAAGCTTAATAACCAATAAAAATGATTAAACGAGAAAATTCCAGAGAACGGGCCCGGATAGTGAACAGTACTGAAACCGGGTAAAATAACGAGCGTTTTCTGTAAAAGACGAAAAACGCTCCAACTGGTAATATTAGAGGGGGCCGGTTTTTAATAAGTCAAAAGCTCTCTCACACACACACTAGACTAGTTATTATTTAACAAACCAAAAAGCAAAATGGTAAAAGTACAAAAAATAGAAAAAAGACTCTCTTACCTCACTTTTTCTATTCTCTCTCTTTCCTTTGCTGTCTTCCCCACCGTGAGCACCCTCCTCCCTCTGGCTGCTGCGATTTTGAAGTTCCACAAATAGCAACAATGGCTTCCCTCCTTCTCTTGCATGCTCCATCTTCATTTGAACCCCAAATGCAAAAATCATTGCATATTCTTACTCCCCTCATCATTCTCTACACTTCGCTCTTTTCAAAATCTCAAAATGAGGAAGTTCATCTCCATGGGTTTTCCCCATTCAAAGAGAAAATAGCATCAATGGGTAGCTTGGAGTCCCCTCTCTCCATTAAGGTAAAAATCTACATGAAAAACTCATGTTTTCTTCATCTTCTTTTGTAACCGATTTTTTCCCATTATAATGCTCTATTTTTCTCTCTCTTTCAAGCATCAATTCAACCTTGCAATGGTGGTGGAATCACATTCTTGAACCAAGGGCTAAAACCCCTCTTAAAAGCTTTAAAAGGTAAACCCTAGAAATTTTGTTTTAAGCATTTCAATGAACTAGCATTAATCGAAGGGTTAGTATGTTAATTGCACTTGTTTTGTGTGCATTGGGTGATGGGAATGGAGTTTAGCAACTCCATTCCCTATGTGACCGATTTGTGCAGGAAAGAGAGGAGAAGAAGTGGAAAAGAAAAAAAGAAATAAGAGCTTAAGGTAAGAGCTCTTTCTTGAATGCTAAATCTAATGCTTTAGAGTAATGGGAATGGGTACCCCAATTTAAAGAACCCAAAATATTGTACTAGTATTGTAGATTTGTAAGTTTGAGTATTTGTGAGCAAGTATGTGAATTGTAGGCCTTGGAGCCAAATGTAATGTGTATGTGTATTAGTATTGTGGATTGAGGAAGTAGTGATGTATTGAGATTTCTTTGATTGCTGGTAGGACCCTTGAATGGGTGTGGCTAGATTAGGAATGAATTTGATGAGGAAGTATGTGTATGGCTAAGTAAGAAAAGTAGGTGAACTATGGCAAAATTTCGGTAGAAAATGTGCATTTATGGATGACTTGGTTAATGGGAGAACCAAGGTGTGTATTGGGTTTATTAGAAACGTTTAGTAACCATGGAATGGTAGTAGTGGTATGTGAATAAAAGAGTGTAAAATCTGTAGCAAGAAGTGTAGAAAATGCATTGTAGAAACTAGGAAAAATTAGTGTGCAAGATTTGGTAAAAAGAGAGTTGGACTTGGGTATAGGTAGTGTAGTTGATTGGAAATGAATTGGAATGGTAAAATGAAGTTGGGACAAGATGCAAAATGCAAAGAGAAGTGTAGAAATGCACAAGTGTGCAAGTTGTAGAAATGATAATGGAAATTTGTAGAAATTGGGCAAGAAGTTGAGAATGGATTGGAACATGGATTTGAGGTGGTTTGAGGAGTGTTTTGAGGTGTATAATTATGTAGGAAACTTGTGGAAAGTTTATGGAATGATTAGGGGTGGATTAAGGGTTCATTTGGGGTTGAAAAATGACCTTAATAGTAGTTTTAGTAGGGTCCGGGACTTAGGATATGTACCATGTCCCGGACCGCTTAAAAAAAAAGGCCCGAGAGTGAATGCAGGAATTGGTCCGGGACTTAAGTCCAGGACCAGGTACAAAAATGAGCCGAAAGTACACAGAAGTAGTGGTCCGGGACTTAGGGTCCGGACCTAGTCCCGGACCACCCCCAAAAATGCCCAGAAAGTGTTTTAAAGTGTCTAGAACATGGGGGATTGATTGGTATGGGTTTTAGGAGTTGTTAAGGCCTTTTTTAGTGACCTTTAAAGGCCCTAATAAGTGTAAATAATTTGAGAAGTAATTATGAAAGTTGTAAGTATATGAACATTAAGATAAACCGAAAAACGGGACAACGGGGTAAGTACGGGAGTAGTAACTATGTATGTATTGTAATGCTTGGTATTAATTGAACCATTTGGCATGTAGTCATTGGTTCAAGAATGAGACTCGAGGAACGAGAGTGAACCAAAGGAACAAGGGAACACCCGGTAATGTAATTTCCGGAAAAAGGTATGATTTCTTCATGCTCTGTATCCTAACAAGGTTACCCCGATTTGTGTGCTTATTTGATCACCCAAATAAGATAAACGCATGAATCGGACTATATTGCACTTACTTGTGCTTGTTAATATTGTTCTTGGTATATTTCTCTTGAACAATAGTTTGTATAATTCATGAAATGAATGAATGATGATGAAGTGAATTTGTATCATGTATTTTACTTGCGTATTGTATTGTAATTGGTATAGATGTGTATATGAGTAATGTATTTGTGTATGTGGTTTGAATTAATGACCTCTACTAATTCTTAACCATCTAACACCTAACGTAAGTATGGAATAAGTTGGAATGAGTACAAGTCCGATATAGTGTCGGCCACGCGTGAGGATGAGGAGACACAAGAGGTTGGATCCGATTCCTGGTTCTTTAACTGGTCCACGGCCCAAACCCCTTAAATGGGTAGCATCCTGGATTGGTGAACCAAGTAAATCCTGGTGGTGGGATAGAGTAGTCCCTGGGCCGGAGGTCCCGACGACTTGACTTGAGTAAGTAGTAAGTAAAGTAAGTATGGTATAAGTAATGGTCTTGGCTGGTGTAGGTCATTGACCCCGAGTAAAAGATTAACCTCCCCCCGATCAACCCGGGTGGACAAATGGAGCTAACAAGCATTGTGTATTGTGTATGTATTGCATATGTATTGTATATGTATGGTGTATTGTGTAATTAAGGGAAGGTAAGTAAGTATCGGTTGTAATGTATGGTTTACCTTGTATGTGTTGAAGTGTATGTATGTATGCCTTGCGTAAAGTATTGTAGTATTTGTATGAAATCATGTATGCATGTATGTATGAATAAAATGAACTGCATGTACTCGACCAATTGGTCGGCGTACCCTCGCTAGTACGTGGGGTATGCGGAAGTCATATTCAGCGTAAGCTGAGCCCCTAGGGGCAACGTTTTTAGTGTGCAGGTACCCGAAGCAGTTATGGTCACAGAAGAGACCGGTGAACATGCTTAAACTACTAGGAACGAAACGTAGATTGTAGTAAACTGTATAAGGCGTGTAGCCTTGAATGTAGGAATGTACCAAGGGGTACACTATGATGTATTAGAAAGTATGTAGTGTGAGGAAATGGTAGATGTAGACTCTTAGTGAGTATGTATGAACTTGGAAGAGGTATTATATTTGTATAAGGATCTTAGCAACTCGGTGTATTAAATTGTATTGAACTTATGAAGTATTGTATTGAATGAGAAGTGTAGTACTTGATTGGTAATTGGAGTATGTATTCTAAGGTGTAGTACTCGGATATTCCGGTTCATCAGACCGATGCTGTATGTAGCAGTAGTAGCCTTGTTAGTCACGTGGGTGGCTAACAGCATTGTATCACCCACTGTTGTGTATGTAAGTATCCGCTGCGAAGGTATGTAAGTACGTTGTGATTGGACGGTAATGACAGTATTAGCGGTAGGGGTATTACATTCATGATTATTGGTTCCTCCTATTTGGTTGTCTCATTGGATATTAACTGCTGAGGGTTTATGCCTCTGCACTCTGTAGGACTGAGTGTTTTGGTATTGCACTTGTGCAGTTAATATTCTAGTGGGAATATGGGAAATGTCAAACTTGGTAAATGCTTCATTTGACTCTGGATATTGTTTCATCCATGAGCTGAGTTTTGTTGTGACGTGTGCACGTCTTCTCCAGTAACAGCAAAGGGCTGTATATCCCTTGTCCAAAAAGGACGTGAATTACAGCAGAGGGCTATATATCCGTTGTCCAAAAAGGACGTGTATGACAGCTAATGGTAGCCACGGGTCCGGTTCCACCGGTTCCGGTTCTGGAAAATGTGTATTCATATTCGGAACCGGTCTGGGCGGTTTCAGTTCCGGTTCTGATTCCGGTTCTAAAATCTGTATTCGCTTCGGATTCGGTCAAACAACTGGTTCCGGCCGGTTTTGATCGGTTTCGGAGTGGTTACGAAAAGATTCAATCGGCTCTAGTTGCTTCGTTTTACCTTCGATTTGAGATTCGTTTGAGCGCACACGTTGCTCTTTTCATCCACTTTACTCTTAGATAGGTTATTGTTCAAGTTTATAATCTTAAATGTGTAAGAAATAAAGACTTAGGAAGTTTTATTGAATTTACAAAAGATAAAGAACGAAGAGAATTTTATTATATGATTCACTGCATCATTAAAACCTTATTAGGTAAAAACCTATTGGGAAAACCCTAATAAGGAAAAATAGTACAGCTACCAAGAGGTTACATGATTTCAATTTGCAAGTCTTAAAAAAAAGATTACATGGAAAGAAAGTAATAATAAACTACTAATACATTCTAAAATATTACAGGATAGAAGTCCTAAGTGGTGTTATCCCCATTCATCTCATACCAACCATCATGTTGGCCTTCATATTGCAATGTGTGTGCTTGGGATCTAATGGCTATTTTCTTCAGAGGAGCGCGTGCCCGAGACCCAAAATGATGTCGTTTTGGCCCGATTCAAACGTAACTTCAACCGGTTCCGGGGCAGTTCCGGTTCCGGTTCCGTTCCCTGTTCCGAATCCGACGATGGTTCCAGGCGGTTCCGGTTCCGGGCCCGGTTCAGGCCAGAATCTCAAAACATGTATTCGTATTCGGAACCGACTGAGGCGGTTCGGTTCCGGTTCCCACTGGTTCCCCGCCGGTTCCGGTTCCAATCGGTTCCAGGTAGAACCGCCGGTTCTGGGTAGAACCGGACCCGATGGCCATTAATGATAGAAGGGGGTTGTATATCCCTCGTCCATATGGACATTTATATAGCGGTGGGGGCATCTCTCCCAATTGGTGTTATTCCACTCTTGAGTTATAGGTTCTTGGATCTCTTCTTTCATTCCTAGTCCTTGTGACTACTTGGGTCTTTATACTCCTAATTGGAACTGAATCTAACACGAGCAATGGATGTTCACTAACATATGGTGTGGTTTCTTGTAACTAACTAACTTTACCTTCCTATTATTTATCTCTAATCTTGTCTTGATATCTTTGACTTGGTGATTTTAAAGTACCTCGTTCTTCTGATTTTGTTTTAAGAGTTTGGTTTCAATTATTGTTTATTTTAAGAGTTATGCTTTAAACGTTTGCTTTGGAGAATCGTACCAGTTCCATTCCAGGGAACTGACTCACCCCTCCCGGGGTGGGCTGCTTGGTTTCATTTTGCAGGTACGAATTGTTATACAGGAGGCCACGAAGAGTATGAGTGATTGGGATGGGAATTAGGATTTGTGGAGAGTTGTTGTATTTTGCTATTAATGTAGTTATGTTATGTTTTCTCGAGTTCGGACTGTAACATTTATAAGTTGTAATTGGTGAATCTTTGTATCGGGTGTTAAGAACCCGATGATCTGTAGTCGTCATTAGAGATTTTATTCCGCTGTATTTATGGTAAATAGGGGTTTTACAGAGTAAGGGGTTTTTAAGGATAACAATACCTTAACTAGTAACAGTTGAAATCCGGGGATGTAATACTGGGGTTACTAGCGTTATTCGGAAATACCGAGTAACTTTTTCATGTGCATTGACACTTAGCATTCTTCGTATTTTTAGATCGCCTTTCAGACGTGCGCACTCGATAGGCATAGTGGTCTACACTGCGCAACCTTGGACACGGTGTACGGTATGTAAAGGGGTTTGATCCGGGTTGTCTTGAGGAATTCCTCTGCTCGGATTTGTTTGAAATAACATGTGTGAGTATGTGTGCGATAGTATCTATGTTACTACATTATTTATTTATGCTCGAATGTCCTACGGGACTAGCACTACGTTGACTATAGATCGACTTATATAAAACCACATATACCCTAAGTATTATAAGTATGTAGTTATATCCTAAGTAAAAAACTTAGGAACGGGACACGACATTGTCGGTCTTTAGAGCATTGACTCGAACATGAATACTACCTAGAATAATTCTGGGCATGCATAAGACCCACAGGGCAGCCAACAAATAAATGATGCCCCATAATTAAAACTGTAACTGATTAACTAACTAACAAAGTTAATAGTGGACTGTGAATGAATGTGATGTTGTACCCTAATCCAGACAATCACTGGCTGCTGGTCGTGCGTAAAGACCTCATGGGTTAACCTGTATCCGGTTTTCCCTAGTTAATCCTGATCGAGCCTAGATAGATCGTCAGGCGGAGTGTGCTACCATTGGCACCAGGCCCTTGGCCACCTAAATGGACGCCTTTAAAAAGGCAAAGTGAAAAAGTCCTGGAGTCTTCGGATGATCAGGGCGGTGAGCACCTTGGGTGTACGTGGGACTACTATCCAAGTGAGTATATTTCGGGATGTCCTAACTGACACCCGACAGTGCTAACCGAATAAGGAAATATGTGAGGGCCCGAGGGGGCCTATTGTTGTGATGTGTGATAATAATAATTAACGTTGTGCCACATGACGTCTCTGTTATATTGTGTGAATTGTTATATGTTGTAATTATAATGTGATGATTGATGTATGTTTGCTTGCATTTTACCGCTTCCCTTTTAAATTGTAACCGGTGATGCATGTAACGAATCTAATAAAAAGACACTTAATACGACCTAAGTGACCGTTAGGGTGCAGACCCGCCATACTCAGTGTTTATCACTGAGCCTTTATGGCATCATGCAGGTTGTTGATCACGGATGAAGCCGGAGTGCGGGGCCGGGTAGCTAGGGCGTTTTTAAATTTTGGAATTACCGCATGTACCCTTTTATGTATTAAGGCTGTTGTTTAATTACTGATGTCGGATTGTAAGTATTTGGGATATAACTAGACACTCACTGTAGACGTTACTTTTGGAACTTAGCTGGATGTATAGGTGGTATCTCGTTGTCACCGTGGTTTGTATCCTTATGTTGTTATTTTATTTACGTTCTTGTATTGCTTCATCACTCGCATGGGCGAGGGATGGCAAGTAACACCCATGTGAGTTTAATTACCGTTCATTCTTCCGCAGTGAGATGCATTTATTTTCTGTTCACGTGAGTGATTATTATGTTTTTACTGAGAGGGGTGTTACACTGACCCCCTCGGGGGCGATTGTTTACATTTTGCATGTAAGCGCCCTATGAACACTCATCTTGAGAGTAAGGGTGGTTAGACTTAGGACGGGTTTAATTTTGAGTACGGGATGCGCATGTGCACCCGTCTGTTAATATTAAAACTTGTGGAGATTATGTTGGTGCTTGGGATACTTGTATACTTGGTTGGTGCATATTTTGGGTTAACGGTTGTAAGTATTTAAATTCGGTATGTTCTGTTAGTTCAGACCGTGGCAAGGTCCTGGTGTTGGTTAAATTCCGCTGCGATGTTTGTTTATGTTCAATTAAGATGTGACAACCATGATTGGATTAAGATGGGGTGTTACAAAATAATTCTTAACAACCATATAATAGCATTACCCAACAAGCCCCCTTCATTTAAAATATAAAAATCACATTTCCTTTGTAATTTAGCCTGGTCCTGGACATGGTCCGGATCTGTAGTCCCGGACCAATGCCTAGCTCAACTTTTGGGACTTATTTATGTGTGGTCCGGGTCTTGGTACCTAACCTAGGTCCCCGACCACTTCTGGAAGACACTCTCGGTAGTTTTTTTGTGCTGGTCCGGGACTTATTACAAGACCTAGGTCCCGGACCAATCTAAACATGTTTTTTCGGCAAGTTTTTAGTGCTGGGCTAGGACTTTATACATGGACCAAGTCCCGAACCATACATTAAACTGTTAAATTTTACAGTTTTGAACATCATTCCACACTTGTTCTTTTGTCCAATCTTCTTCTAATCTCTCCACATGTATCCCAACATGTTCTAACAGCATTTAAACACCTTAAACCCTCTCTTCATTGCTTACAACCCCGTTACATATTCACCAAAATATTGTAATTCATTCACACTTAAAACCTTTAACATTCATGCATTAATTTCCTTGTAACTCATTTCAAACCTCATCCCAAGTGGTACTACTTACCAATTCTTTTCACAACTCTTCTTAGATTGTGTTAACCTTATCTCTTCAATTCTAACTTCACAACTCCTTGTTTACCAACCTAGTTATACTAGACTTAATCTCATTGCATCTCCTTACACAATTCCCTCTCATTTACGTTTTCTACTCATCCTTTTCAAACTTGCACATACATATGCATCCCTACTCATTCTCTTAACACTTAACATTCTTTCCTCATTCACCTTGACCATGCTAAATCATTCTTTTTCATCATCCAATTCCACTCATTACCATAAAAGTTATACACTTACTAATTCACTACTAGTCATCTTTATCTCCTTTACACAAGCTACCCAAAACTCTCATAGTTATATTCTCTAGTTCATACCTAAATAATCACAAGACATTATACATCATTTCCCACAGATTTTTGCACAAGTCTAAACATTCCACATACCATGATTTTGGTGTGTTTAACACACCCACCTAACCTTTAATTCCTCATAGACAACTCTAGGTCATTCTAATCCTCAAGAACACTTTAGTTTAGTCATTTCTACCAAAATTTCCTTCAATGATTCCTAGTTTAACCTAGGTCATAAAACTCACAACTACAACTAAAAAAAACTTGGTTTCTACTCAAATTTTGCCATTGCCTCTCTAGTATATTATCATGCCCATATGCATAGTTTTTCTCCTCTAATCAATACCAGTTAACTAAATCCTTAGTGGATGTTCTCAAAACACCATTTGCACTCAATTACATCAATCCATAACACTTTGCCTTAATCTTAAATTGCATAGCACTAAGACTCTTAAATGTCATGGCTCTTAGACCCTTAAATGACATGGCTCTTAGGCCCTTAAATGACACAATTTAAACACTGAATTTCCCTTAGCCGCCTACACTCAACAATATTCCCATGGTATACATAAAAGCTCTTATACTTCCTCTTATGATTTTTCTTCTAACTCATATACCATTAGTTCTTTAGTCACAAGTTCATAAGCTCGTTTAAATTCTTTCCTAAGTTAACATAAACCATATTTATAATGTAAGACCTAGGCTACATTTGTATCAATTATAGCCACCATTCCTTAAGGTATTAAACTACATTAGGGCAAGCACTGCTGGAAAAAAAGAATAAACAACGCTTAAATTTGGCATATAGAACGTTTATAAAGCGCAGTTTATTCGAGCGACACAAATGATTATACATTTTAAATGACGCTTTCAAAGCGTTCTTTATACTATCTTTAAAGAAGGCTTATTTGCAAAGCGTTCTTTATAATGCAAGAACGATGGGAACATAAAAAACGCTTTAGCCTAACAAGCGTTCTGTATGCTCAGACAAAAACAACGCTTATCACATATAAGCGTTTCTTATGATGGTTGGCGTGAGAGTTTAAAGAACGCTTATATGGATAAGCGTTCTTTATATCTTCCTTTTTTTAATTTTTTTTCAGAAATCTCTGTTCCAACAAACGCTACAGATATATCATCACATCAGATCAATCCATTGTTGCATTTTCCACACAGTAGAAGCCATCACAACAAACTGTAGGCCAATTGCAACAAATCAGCCAGTATTAGTACAAAATTAACAGAGATTTGGCAGTATTAGTACCAAACATTCAGACAAAATTTAATTACAATTAAAATCCAAACTCAGATGGAAGCTACTAAGTACTTATGTTGTACTGCAATCTGTAGAAATTTGATAATGCAAGAAACTGCATTTTTCAACACAATGCAAGTGTACTTGACATAATGCAACAAACTGCATTTACAGGTGCAAATTGGTTCAGTTCAGACAACTTCAAAAAGAAAAGAAATAGCTGCAGCGCGTAACTCATGACTTCTGCTGATCTTTATCAGAAGTTATTGATTTCGTCCAGTAAGTGCACATGTGATCCTTGACAAACTCTAGATCGGCAAGTGAATAAGTAGCTCCTTGTTTTGCGAAGAAGTCAACAAGCTGCACACAAGAATTATAAAAGCAATTAAGTACACCATTTAAACGTATCCAACCATGCACAAACAGCTGTTAAATTACCAATTCAAACACAAGACTTATAATACGTATTTACCGATTTTGGACACGATTTCATACATGTATCGCATCACAAAATATCCACAACTGCTGCTATCCGGTTGCCTGGGACACTTCAATAAAATTATATTATTAATTATATATATACACACTAATATACAAAATATATTTACGTATGCATGAGTAAACAAAATGTCTTTTTACCTTTTTCATATAGTGTAAATCCAAAGGAAAATTCATTTGCCGGGCACTGAACATACCATCTCTAAAACCACTGAAATTAATTAAAACAAGCATTTAAGTGACAAGTAATAAAAAAAGTTTAAAATTTTATTTGTGAAATGAAAATATGCACAATTTACTTACTTTGTCAGGAGAATAGAAATGGCGATGTTCCTTATTCCTTCAATACGGTCAATCACTATACAAGATGATGTGTAACTACACACCACTAACAACAACCAATGATTGCTACAAGTTCAAACAACAAATCAACTTCAGCTTCGAAATATATATGAGTTAATATAAATCAATAAAGACAAAAGCATAAGGTGGTCAAGCACGCTTACATCTGATGATATGGTATGAGCACGAATCGGCTTTTCCTGTTAACCGCCGTAATTATGGCATTGCGCATATGGCTCTGACACGCAACACCGTCCCTCATAGCTTCATCGGAAGACATGATTGGTGGGCATAGGAAGGTGATCATATTTGCCATTTTCTTTGACATCGGCCTCGATAGTAAGGGCCGTTGATGACAAAAGCATTAAATTAAAATTATACATAAAAAACTTACTATTAACTTTGAGAGAGAAAAAATGTGATACTTACAAGCAGTAGGATAGAATCACCGAGATGTTCAGCATATCACCAAGCATCAGCTCCTTGACATCGCTAATACTGATCAGCAACTCCTGGGCTTGTTCGCTGTGGAACAAAGACGGCGGAACCCTAAGGATGAACTGAATGAAATCATCACCCTTCCCGAGTATCAAGTCATATAAGATCTGCTGACGCTTTCCCAGTGTATTCACCGAATTTAGGGGAAGAATGAAATCATGTCGAAGTGGACTGATGTAGTGATCATCCTGCTGACCCGATGGTCCCTTTCCTTTTGACGCATGGAACTCGCTTACCTTTGTCAGCAATAGGAACAAGTGTCTAAGAAATGACAAGTTAGTATACGTGAGAAAACTATTCCCAAAACTGCATTTATATATGCAATGTTAATTAGTAAACAAAATTTAAGTTCTTTTGCTTACAGTACTATCAGATAAATCCACCAGATTGCAAGGCCACGGTACTTGTGAGCCACATGATTCAATGACAGTGCTCCAACCATTCCACTCTATCAGTAGTGGAATGTGATCACAGCCTTGACAAACACTATCTACGAACATACGGACGTACCAGGCCGGAACCCGCTTAAAATGATACAATGATGACGAATCAGTCTGTAGAATTGTGCCTAATGAAACCATAAAAGTTCCATGTTCATTGATCTGCAGAAGACGACACTTTTTGATTCCTAATAAATGAACAAAAAAAATTAGATTCATATATCGCAACAAGCATGCATTTGATTAATTGAAAAAATAAATAACGACAAAGCACTAAAATTCACACATACCTGAAGCTTGGCATATAGGAATGGATCAGAAGGTTCAGGTACAGTGTAAGAATGAGAAACCTGAGACGGTACAGGGGTGGAAGCGGGTGCAGGGGTGGAAGCGGGTGCAGGGGCGTACACTAATGAGCTAGAATATTGATGCCCGTGACTGAGCTATTGCATCAATCTCGCTTCCATTTGTTACATCTACTGTTGCGAATCAAATTGGAACTGCCGTGTCAACTTTCTTTCGATCTCCCTCATTTCTTCCTCCCTCCCCATCCATTGGGAGCAGCGAGGAAAAACATCCCTCTGACGCACTGCGGATCCAAATCCTTGAACTCTCCCAGGATAATCCTTCTTGCCAAGCGCTTTGTTCAATGGATCATCCTGACTATGAGGCTGGCCAAGAAAAGAATCAGCACCCTCTAAAGTCTTGCACATGCAAAAAATCATGTAAATTATGAATTAGATTAAATAATTAAAACATATATAAATTGTAAGAAAAATTTATAAACTATTAAATATTACCTAAGACACTCACAATTTTTACAGCTAAGTCTACATTGTCCTTCCGCGGATAATACATTTCGCCATCCTTCTCTAATTATCAGCCAAGCATGTATGCTTGTGCCCGATTCACCTCATCCGGACCCTGAATTGGCTGAACTGTGCCGTCCTCACGCATACGCTTCAGATACCCCTTTTCAATCCATCCTGGTATACGTCCTATGTACCCATCTCGTCCCATGTAGTGTGGGTTCTGATCTTTCAAGCGATTCTGTCGGGCATTTTCCTGAACTGTCTGTGGAAAGAATACAATTCATTTTAACTTTATCCTGTTATATTAACAACATAAACTTAAAGTTAATCTATTAAAACAATTACTTACCTTGAACTCAGGGGTGATATGTGCTTCATAGAATTCCTTCCACTCCTCCTCAGTGATCATGCCAGCGTACAACTCATAGGGAGGCACCTTCTTCAGGTTGTTCGTATTGATCCAACCAGCCACCAGTCTATTTTTGAACGCTCCCATACGCAAAGCAAGCAGTGACAACACTTTATCATATGCTTCATCTGGGATCTGGTACTTCTTCTTCAAGCTCGTCCTCATGATCTTCTTTATTTCCGGATCTTGGTTCCTCCAGTTTTTGTTGATACAGTAATGGGTCTTAACCAATCGACCCATGGCGCTGGCAAACTTCTGCTTAGACGCGCCAATGGGTCTAAGATACCTGTAATATATACAGTATATATGTTAGTCATACGTAATATCTATAGTACTACATAATGTATAAATATTAGTATATATTAGAAAAAATAAGACAGAATAACATATAGGTGTAACATATACCTATCCCACACCAGATCAATCATGCCACTCTCCTTCTTCTCATTTAGACCACGTGACGGTCCTCGTGTCTTTCGTAGAGGGCCTGAGAGGTCGTAGGAGCATCAGCGGCAACGACGATCTGTTTACGCTCCGCTAACTACATCTTTGTATCTATCTCCATCTCCATATCCTCATCACATTGTAGGAGCATCTCATGATCGTTGGCATCCATAATATACACAATATCATTACATAAATATATAGTCAGTGTCATTAGAGTCATAAAGAATCATAAATTGTGCACGCATGTGTTAAGCATTCAATTTTATGCCAGACTTACTTTTTGTTCATTTTTCCTCCCACAACCCTTCTCCATGATATGATTTTGTGCACTGAAAGTTGGTCACATTATCAACTTCCATTGGCATTTGGAGGGGAACATTGTCCATTTCACAATCATAATCTTCCTCGTTCATAACACCATCAACACCAACTATCTGTTGCTTAGTTTGCAATACAACTGACCATCTAGGATTACATTGATCACGACAGTAGAACATTCGTCTAGCATTAGAAGAAACTATAAACGGTTCTTTTATGTTTGTCAATGCGTTTAGGTCAACCAACTTCATACAGTGTTCCACCTGACGGTAAATGCGCCTGTTGTCTACCCATTTGCATTTAATGACACACGACGAATCAAATGGTCCGTAATTTTCTCAATATCTCTATACTTGAAGTCATTTTTGCAGTCGATGCATGGACACAAAATATATCCCTTATCCCTCGGTTGAAGATTGTTGACTAGGATCTTACAGAACTTATCGACCCCTTGTAGGTAATCGTTGTCAATTCTGTCATTGTACATCTTTGAACGCTCCATCTCTTTCTGTAAGATCGATGTATTACTTTAGTTGATCGATATCGTTCATATGTTAGTAGATATTAGTCTAGTTACTTTTAAAAAATTTACAACCTTAACCCATCCAACCACGTTCAATCTCGCATGCGAACAAGTTTATAAATAACAATTCATTGAAAATTTCGGCAGCATTTCCCTTCCGTTTTTCTAGTGTATATATTAATGTATACACTCGATGAACAAAAGGGAAAAGCTAACGAATTTTTAAATGAACTGTTTTTAATAAACTTGTTCAATACCTAAAAGGTGAGATCAAACGTGATTGGATAGTCCCGACGGGGGCAATCCAAGATATACCTCTAGTAGGTATATCTCGGATGGGTGACTATGTTCAAGTATATTTAATAGCTATTCAGAAAAACACTATATGAAGAATTAAGAAGTAATTAGAGAAAAATTATAAACTAACCTAGTAGTCTGCTTAGTCCTGATGTGAAAAAGCTAGACTTCAATCAACCAGCCCGTATCAGGTGTGACAGTGAAAAGTACTACCAATGCCTGCAGAAGATAGTTAGTACACAACAATAATTACATTACAAATCGAATAATTCAACACTTTGAAAAAAATATGGGAAATCCGATAGAATCCCGGCCCCCTAAAAATATAGGGTTTCACCACAATAGAGCATGTACAAAAGGCGACAGTTTGGTTTGCAAAATTAATCCCAAATACACTTAATCCTAATAAACACATTAATCTCAAACTGAGCATGTATGTTCCATTCGACAGTTTGGTTTTGCAAAATTTCACCATAACTACGTGGCTATATTTGTATGCCCAAACACAATATATTTTTTTGCCTAATAACACAATAATCTCAAGTCCATTTGGACACAACCAGCAAGTACCAAAAATCAGCTCAGGCGTCGACAGTTTAATTGGTTTGCAAAATTAATTAATCCCGAACATGCACTTAATCCTAATAATTAAACACATTAATCCCAACCACATCATTTATATGTTCCTGATCGATCAGTTTGGTTAGCAAAATTACCTCCCAGCAGAATCAAGAATATTGGCGATAGAGCATGGATCGATGTTACGCCAGTTGGGTTGTAAAATTAATTACTGCAGATGATATCAATATAGAACATACGTACTGAGGCAACGGGCATGTATGTTCCTATTCGATTGTAGGTTGCATAATTAATAAGAGTGAAAGAGCAAAAATATATATGTTCCTGTTCACAGATTTGATGAATTACCGAAACAGAGGCGATCGACAGGCATGCATGTATATTTGGGTCGATCGATATCGATGATCATCTCAGAATGAAGAAGCATGCACGCGGGTGCAAATATCTGGAGAAATCAACGCGTAGCAGGCGCGAGAGACGACCGAAAAGCGCGCGGCGGCGGCGGCACGGACGGCGATGGTAGTGGCGGCGATTGCGTAGTAGCTAGCAGATGGTACTAGCCGGGGTATATATTTCGTGAGCTCAGTCGAGAGAGAGGTAGCTTCAGGGTTACGTTGTAACAGAGAGCGCGGGAGAGATTAAATTTTTGGGAAAGTGGGGTGAATTATTCATGCAACATAAAGAACGCTTCACTTAAGAAGCGTTTTTTATGGTGAGAGTAAAAAACATAAAGAACGCTTCTAAACGGAAGCGTTCTTTATGCTGAGTGTAACACCCCTATCGCTAATACCGTCATTACTGTACAAACACATCTCTTCGCAGCGGATACTCCATACACAACGGCGGGTGTACAATGCCGTTAGTCACCCACGTGACTAACAAGGCGAGTTACAATACTACATACTATCGGTCTGACGAATTTGAACATACCGAGCACTCTACACAATACATTACTTTCCCTTGCATACTCAACCATAATTCAGTACAACTCCAATACAATACTATACCGAGTCTACTACAAATCCTTAAATTACCGATACAGTTTGGATTTCCCAAATTCACAATACAGTACAAATACAATCCCTTTTATACAACTACCCATGCTTACGTAGCAGCCCCCGTCCTACTCTCTCGAACGGTGGTCAGCTTCGAATACCTGCACACTAAAAACGTTCCCCCAAGGGGGTCAACTTACGCTGCATATGAAATTCGCATATACCGCGTGCTAAACGCGGTATGCCGACTACTTTTGGTCGGATATGCATGGAGTTCATTTTACATGCATACATACATACTCATGCTACAACAATACAATCGACAATACCTACATACACATACAAGGTTCAATACTTACTAAGGAAGACAATTCGATAGTCGACCGTTCGTGTTAGTTATTTATACATTACTCTTTCGTTGCGTTACTCACTACTATGTTCGTACTGTGTTCGATATTCGCTACTCTACTCATACTCACTCCTTACTCTTGCATACTCATCACTCCATGTTCAATACCTTACTCGCACACGATCCTTACTCTGTACTCGTTACTATACTTGTGCATACTCACTACTCAATACTCCATACTTACTCATACGTACTTAATACTCAATACTTACTCATACATACTCAATACTCGGTACTCATTACATACTCATACTCACTTCTTACTCAGTACTCATTACTTTACCCATACATACGCAATACTCAATACTCATTACTTTGGCCTCTAGGGGGAGTCATACACAAGACTCGCCACCGGACCTACCATACGAGGGCTATACGCTTAGCTCCTCAAATACTCAAATGCCGTTTTTACCGGACTACTCAAATTCCCAACACCCTTCTCTCAGAGTATATTACAATCTCATGGATTAGCCTAGAAGTATCTCTCTTGATAACCTCCACCAGCTTAGGGAATTACCACCGTCTAGTATCCTCAGATTTAAGGGTTTCCTCAACGTATTGAATACTCTCATGTTCGGGACATACTTACAATAGTCGGGTCCTCTCATAATGGGTCGACTAATTGCTAAGGGGTTTGGAGATCCCTCATCATTCTTTACTGCTCTCATCTCATGGTTCATGTCTTGCACCAAGATTAATTCCTCTAGTAGAGGTTACTTATATACTTCCACTACTTATTATTTGTGCATTATTCATTTCGATTCTCATACCGTTATCGGAAGGTTATTGCTCCCGTACACTCTCTCACATTCTAGTGAGTTCATAGGTTTGCGTTATCGTTTATTGATCCGTTAGTTTAGTGTGTTTCTACTGTTCCATTAGTTTACAACATGACTCTTACTACAAGTCGCTACACAACAAGACTCATCTATGAGTCGGTCTACGCACTGAGTGAAGCCACACAGTTTGTCAAGAGGGGTTAGCTCATACAACATACAACAAGACATACAATGAAAGGCAATAAACCGTTTTTATGCTTTAGTCTTGATTAGCCGGCATACAGCACACAAACAAACGTAACTCGGTTAGCATACGGGGCATGAGAAAATCATACCTTTCACCGGAGTTAGCTTTATCATGTGTTCCCTCGTTCCTTGGTTCACACTTGTTCCACTGATAATGTTTCAAACATCAATGTTAATACTATGTTCATACGCTACATTAATAATTACTACTCCCGTACTTACCCCGTTATCCCGGTATACATAATGTTCTCGTACTCTCAACTTACTTAATTACTTTTCTTACTTGTTTTCCTACTCTTATACTTACTTTCTCACCATTGGTGTCACATTAATGGTATATTACTAAGGTTCTTTATATATGTACATACCTACATATATACATACATATGATTACTATGTTACTTTTTTTTTATAAGTTAGGTCCGACCGACCCACCGACCGACCCAACCCCTTGGGTCGGTCCATTCCCGTAAGTTTTCCGTCCTCTGAAATTGTCCCGACCGACCCAAGACTATTCCGACCGACCCATGCACCTCTGGGTCGGTCCATTACAGATAGATTCAGTCCCGTTGGCTAAGCTCCAACCGACCCACCGACCGACCCAACCTCTGGGTCGGTCGAAGTCAGAAACTTCGACAAACGAGAATTCAAGTCCGACCGACCCACGACCGACTCACGGCTCCTAGGTCGGTCCGTTCCAGTACTTATATTTTTCGTAGCTTAAGCCCCGACCGACCCACCGACCGATCTAGCCTCTAGGTCGGTCAGTAGCAGAACATTGCTACAGACCTTGTTTTTCATTTCCTTTCTTACCCATTTCTTCCCCAATCTTCCTACATACATCCTAACATGATTTAGTGCCATTTAGGCTTCCTAAAATACCTTAATTCATCCACCAAGTCCAATAGTACTAAGTACATCAACCACTTACACAATTTTCCTCCCTTTCCATTCCTGCACACACAGTAGTTTTTGTGTCCCTTATGCTACAGATTCTAAAACTCAATTCTCCCCTCCAATACTTCCTCAACAAATGCCATTCCTAGCATTCTAAATACCATTCCAAGCAAACACAATACCTATACCCAAGTCTAACATTCATTTTACTAAGCCTTGTACTCTAATTCTTCCTAATTAATCCAATGAAATCCAATACTGAAATACCCCAAACATAGATATGGTGTTTAAGTGATAAACTAAGATATAAGAAGGCTAAATAATGCCTTAGAGCATAAGAAACTATTTTAATCAAAGAAAACATAAGGAAACACCAAAAGAGCAGTTTAAGCAAAAACGTGCTCTAAGCTTGGAGAGACTTGGGTGAGCACCCAAATATCATTCTTAGACCTTAGTAATATCCTAATGGTCATTTTAAACCAATTACCAAAGAAATCCAAGCTTGAAAACAAGTTAAAACACAAAATGTGCTTTAAGGAGTCTTAAAGCACATTTTGGAAAAATTGTCTTGTAAATTGGTTTTGAGTGGCTAAATGTCCATCATTACTCCTTAATTAACTTGTGTACTAATTAGTATCACATTAGGAAGTCTAAATCAATGGGAAATAAAAAATTTCACAATTATGTGCCTTGTTTAGTGAATAGTAACCAAATAGTGCTAGTTTAAGACATTAGTCAAAGTAAGTCAATTAAATGGTCAACAAAGACCACAATATACATTATTTGACCAAGGGGGCTGGTTTTTAAGTGTGACTCACCACACTTATCTAGTTAAGTAAAGAAGAAAACCAAAAGTAAGTAAATTCACTATTCACCTTTTAACATAAATATCTTACCTTTGTGTACCTCTCTCCTCACCTCTTCATTCTCCTCTTTCACCACCGATTTCTCTTGCTTTCTCCCTTCTCCATTGTCATGAAGAACAGCCCCATGTAAGTTCCATCTTCCTTTGATTACTACTTACTCATTTTAGCTCCAAAACCTAAACAAATTACATATTCTTCTTAGTTAGCTCAAGCTCTTCCTTTCTATCTTTCCAAAACTTCAAGAGCTCTATTTTGGTGCCAAGCCAAACCGCCATATAAGGAGGAAATCCAAGTTTGGAGAGTTCATTGGCTTCTCCATTCTCTTAAGGTAAAGAATATGTAAGAAAATATAGGTTTCCATCATTTTCTCTCCATAACCGAAAATGTATACTCATAGGGCTTCATTGTTATGCCTTGTTCTAGCTTGTTTCTTATTCTCCAAGGGCAAGAGGAGGTCCTTCTTGATTCATATCCAAGCTTGTCTTGAGAGACCAAGGTAAAACAATCAATTTAATACCTTAAAACACATTTTTAACCTAGGTTTTATTCCTTAAGGTTAGTGTGTTGTTTAGTACTCATTGGAGTCATTGAATGTTGATTAGAACATTGGCAAGGAGAACTTGACTTGGTTACCGAGATTGAGCAAGGAAAAACCTAAGGAAGAAAGTTTGTTAAGCTTGAAAAAGAACAAGGTAAATGTCTTACCTTAAGGTGTTTAATGCATTAAGGGATAGGATTTAGGTATATGATGAGTGTAGCTTAAGGTTTACATTAGAAAAGGGCTATATATAACCTAGGAGAAACAATGATTATATTTTAGAACTTGTGATTAAAGAGCAAATGGGAAATGAGATAGTTAGATAATTCAAGGTGAATTATAAGAACACTTATATTGCAATGGGAGCCATGTTGTGTGTATTTTCAGGTCAAAGGCAATATATATTGTGGAAATTCAGTGCTTAATATTTATGCATTTAAGGGCCTAAGTGCCAAGGAATTTAAGTTTATGCACTATATTGCGATGTAGTGTAGTTTGGGTGTATATTGTGTGTTAAGATGGTGTAATGAGAATTTGAGTGTTTATGGTGTGGAAGTGGTGAAAATTTAAGTGCTTGGGTGTAGGAATATACTAGGTAAGCCATGTAGAAATTTGGTGGAGAAACTAAGTGTTTAAGATGTTTTAAGGAGATTTTAGGTATAAGGATGTTCTAGTAAACCATAAGGGTTGTTTTAGTGAAAATGAATAAACTATGGAGTTCTTGTGCACAAGGATGATCTAGGGGTGTTTAGGAGGAACTATGGGTTACCATGGTGAGTTTAAGGCACCAATACCAAGACTAAGGAAGTTAGAAAACTTGTGCAAAGTTCAAAGGAAAACTAGGGTATAATGACGTGTAAACATGTACTAGCTTATGTAGCTTTAGGAAGGTTGAGAAAAAGGATTAGGTATGAGCAATGATGCATAAGGAGTAGTTAGGTGGTAAGTAGGAAGACACCTTGGTTAGAGGAAGTCCTAGGTGAAACCACAAGTGGGAAGTATAAGGAACTAAGCTCTAAGTGTTAAGGATTTAGTAAGAATTTAAGTAAAAGTTTAAGGAGGTTGTTGGATGATTTAGGGAGGTGTTAAGGTGTTTAAATGATGTTAAAACATGTGGGAAAACATGAGGAATGATTTGGAACAAAATTGGGGTGAAATTGGAGTCCTAAAAGAGGAGGAAAACACTTTAGAAATTAAAATCTGTAGTGGACTGCTCCTAGGGACCGCCCCTGTGGGGAGGTCCGGTAGTCTGCTGCAGTCGTGGGACTTTCTGATGTGGACCACCCCTGGGGACCGGACCAGAACAAAAAAAAATTATTAAAATTTAAGGAGGATAAGGGGGCATTAGTAGTAAGCTATTAAGAAGGCATTGGCGATTAGATAAGTAAGTATATGAGGGCTTAAAGGATTAAGTTAAGTAAAGGATTTTTAAGTGTTTAAGGTTAAGTTCTAAGAACTTAGTAAGCACTAATTGGGAATGAAGGAGATTGTTAGGTATGGATGTTATTGGATTGTCTATGACATGTTTAGTGGGTAAAATAGCTACTAAGTGGGTGAACAAATGTAAGAGATAATAAGAAACAATGCACTTAAACGTTTAAAGAGAAAACCACAAGGACTTAGTAAATGACAATGGGTAAATGTTAGTGTCTAGAAAGGTTAAGTAAGTGAATAACGTTAAGTTAAGCTAAATAATGACTTAAAACTGAATGAATGTTTTAGGACTTGTGAATTGGGACTTGGAAGGAGATAAACCCAACGGTCGCCGACGGTGAACGGTACAGTCTTTCTTGTGACCTGCTTGCTAACGAGGTGTCCCTCGGCTTGTGTGCTACCTGTTTGTTTGATATGACTAAGACAAGATAAAGCATGCAACCGGATATTAATGTTCTCGTTGTGTATGTGTTTTCTTTACACTAACCCACGAGGCTTAAGGATAGCTACTAACTAAGCTTGATAATTATTGAGTTAAGAAGAGCATTTGTACATTGGTGATTGTTGGTTAATACCCGTCAAGGTTTAACTAACACATGGTATTTAAGACTTTCACTAACCGTAACTTGGGGTGGGAGTGAGGAATCCGGAATGGTACCGGCACATGTGTATTGGGGGAGGTCGGCATCTGAATCAGATCCGACTTCCAAATAAGACTTGTCGTTGGACTCGTCGCCTAGGGTCAACAAACCGACCCGACCACCCGGACTACTGTTTGAGGTGGGAGGCACATTAAGGATGGCGTGGGGGGATCAAGCCTACATCCCCAACAAATTAAGAAAGGTTGCTTATTGCTGGATAGTGCACTGCTACTGGCTAGGGTTAACCAAGCCCTACAAAAATAAGAAACCAATTAAGATCTAACCTATCTAATAGTGGAACGGCTGGCAATCATGAGGTTAAGGAGATTGTGGATCTAAGGAGTTAAGAACTAACTCACTTATTAAGGGAACGCCTGAGTCGTTCATTTGCATATGGGCTATTTATGTTCATTATGGTTTGTTGTTTCATTGCGTTTCATATTATGATTGTGATGCTAATCAACTTCCATGCTATCGACAATTAGTCGTCGTAGCCCCGTTAGCTTGGGGGCCACGAGAGGGTCATACTAGCATTCGTGTTGACCCCCTTTGGGGGCTGTTTTTACACTTGCAGGTAAGCGGCCAATGAAGTCACACCACGAGAGTAGGAGCGGGTAGCCCTAGGTGGGACTTTATTTTGAGTACGGGTAGCGCCTGTGCACCCGTCTGTTAGTAGTTGAACATGAGATATATTATGTGGTTTTGGAGATACTTAAAACTCGGATGGTGTAAGTATTTTGGATGTACGGTTGTAAATATTTAAGAAGCGGTATTTCTTGTTGATTAGACCGTGGCAAGGTCCTGGTATTGGTTTAGTTCCGCTGCGACGTTTATGTATTACTGTTAAGTTGCGATAACCACGAATGGCTTAAGACGGGGTGTTAGAAATACCTCTTGCTACAGATTTTATGCTCTTTTATTCACATACTACTACACCATTCCATGGTCATTAACCATCTCCACTATCCCTAATACATGCCTTGGTTCTCCCATTCACCAAGTCATTCTTAATACACAATTCCTACTAAAATTTCGCCATAGTTCACCTACTTTCCTTAGTTATCCACACATATCCTTTCTCATCAAATTCATCCCTATTCTAGCCAAACCACAAGGGTTCTACCAGCACACATACAAAATCTTAGTACACCAATACTTCTTCAATTACAATGCCAATACATCCTTACTTCCTCAATCCACCATACTAATACACATGTACCATATATTTGGCTCTAAGGCCTACAATCCAAATTTTTGCTCACAAACTCTCAAACATCCACAACTACAATACTAGTACAATAGTTTAGGTTCTTTTATTTGTTTACCCATTCCCGTTACACCTTGTAAGTTCGGTCGCATGTTCGGTCCATTCCCGAGAGTTTCTTCCCTTTGAAAATTCAGGCCCGACCGAACATGCCAAGTCCGGTCCCATGTTCGGTCGATTCCAGAAACTTAATTCGTACACAAAATACAAGCCCGACCGACCTTGCAAGTCCGGTCCCCAAGGTCGGTCCATTCCAGAAGCCAATTCTCGCAGGGTAAACTAGGCTCGACCGACCTTGCAAGTTCGGTCGCAAGTTGGGTCTGCCCCAGACCCTTAATTTCCATTGCTCATTTAACTCCAAACTTCACCTCATATATCCTAGTACACCCTAATCTCATTTGGGCACTTCAAGCACACCTTAAGACATCCATAAACACTCATAAAACTCATTTTCTAATTCCTTAAACCTTTACTCATTTCTTCCCAAAATTCCTAACACTTACAATGTTTTCTCCTAGGTCTCCAAGTGGTGTTTCATACCTAAGATGATCACTTATGCCAAAATACTCCCTCACCACAAACAACATCATCTCTCAAACATCTATTCTCACAACTAACTCCTTATGTCATTCTTGAAATCTTTTTTTCAAGTCTACACTTTCTCCTTGTTCACCAAAGTTTGCATAAATCTTAACACAAGTCCAAATGACTCTAGTGTATCCCAAAACATTCATTTGCATTATAAAATCCTCTAGAACATTGCCTAAGCCCTTCTCACATCTTAAAACACCTTAATGCATGTTTCTTTCACTAGAAAACACTTAACCATTCTAAACATTCCTTAACTTATCAAACTCATTTTAAACCCTTAAAACTTCTTGTTTATTACCTAAATTTTGACATGACCACTCCTAGAACATTACTAAACCAAGACATATTGTCTTCACCATGAACACTAAAATCCATCAAACACATCTTTATACACAAAGTTCACACATTTAGCACTACATCACAATATAGTGCATAATTTAAATTGCATGGCACTTAGGCCCTTAAATAACATGGCTCTTAGGCCCTTAAGATGCATAAATCATAAACACTGAATTTCCACAATATATTTGCCTTTGACCTGCAAATACACTCAACAACACATATGCCTTTTACTAAGCCCTTAAGAGCATTCTTCTAAGTCACTTCACCATTGGCTCCTTAAATCATTTTCATAAGCAACACAAGCTCATTTCTCCTAAGACTTTAAACCACATTAGGTTAGCATATTTACCTCTTTTCCTCACAAACTTCTTTCTTGTTTCCTTGTTTAAAATTGGCAAGGCTTTAGATTTTTGTCAACTTCTAAACATTATACAAACAACATAATGAGTATTCAAGCTTTAAGCTTCATCTCATTGTAAACCCTAGATTGTACATTGTTTCAAAAGCATTAAGATAATTTTTTACCTTAGAACTTGAAGAGAGTTTGAATATATACCAAGAGAGGACTCCACCTAGTCCATGAAAGGTTGGAATGAAGCTAGAACAAAGCAACATAAGGACGTCATTAAGAGTGATTTTCGGTCAAGATAAAAACATGGAGGAAACATCATTTTTCTTTGAGATTCCTTACCTAGAAGCAAAGGAGACCAATAATATGTAGAAATATAAGCTCAAGCTCCTTCAATGGTGGAACTCCATGGCACCGAAATGGTGGTCTTGAAGTTTTGAGAAGATATGAATGAAGAGCATGATGAGAGGAAGAGAATGGTGGTGTTTGTTTTTGATTTGGTTAAGTAAGCTAGGAAATACAAGTGGTCAAAGATGGAATTGTGTGTGGTACTATTGCAAATCGTGAATTAAAAAGAAGAGAGGTTGAAGAAGACTTGGAACCGTGGGAAATGAAGAAGGAAGGGAGAAATGAAGATGAGTTTTGCTTTTAAAAGATATTTATGCCTTAAAGTAAATAGTAACTTAAGTAGTCTTCTTTATTTACTTAACATGTTAACGAGAGTGGTGAGTCACCACACTTACAAAAACCGGCCCCCAATAGTTACTTAGGGGTGTTTTAGTCTTTTTTGATCAATTTAATTACTTATAACAACATATGTTACAAACTAGCTTATTTTAGTACTATTCACTAAAACAAGGCACATAGAAGTGAAATTTTTGATTTCTGCAGACGTTATAATCTGAGTGGTTATATTGGGTATAATTAACATAAAATAAAAGAAAAGAAAAGAAATTAAAACTCAAAATAAACGTCGGGCTGCAAACAAAATCCCGGTCGTGGTAGTATAGTAAAATGTAAGCGACCGGATATCGAACCGTGGGACTAATGTACATATTATAGTACCTAAGCGTGTCACTAAAAGGGGGGGATTAATTGACTTGTTACATATAAATAAAAACAGTAAATAAAATTAACTAAGTAAGCAAATAAACTAAACGGGACTCTGGTTCACATTAATATAATATCTGCTCTTTCATGCTAGGTCTACTGGTTTAATTATAACTGTTTGGCAAGATTCCTGTTATTTTCTTAAGGTCCGATGAAAACTCATAAGAACTCGTTCACCTGTAATGCAAGGTCCGATGAAAACTCAAGCAAAAGCCTGCGAACGGCAGAGGAGTGTTGAGGGATTACATTTGCAACTGAGTACTAACTTAAACGATGAAAATAAGTTTCCCCCAGTTTTACGGCTTAATCAACCCATCTGTTTCCAACCGATGAAATCAAAAACAGACTTAGTAAAGCATTTTAATAAATTCATGAGGTTTATTAAAAAGATGGCGAGAAAACCTTTAACCGAAACAAACTTTATTAAAACTAAAACCAGTAAAACATATTGCATAATTAATACAGATACATAATAATTATTCACAGAGTAAGCGTAACCAACCTAACATATTAAATAGAGATCTGCTATTTAAATACGTGAGACTAGAGGTGAGATTAATGAGATGAAAAGAAAAAAATGGAGAAGGGGAGATTAGAAATGGAATGAACGAGTGAGTGAAGGTGAAGTGGTACTAAGATGGAATGATGGTGTGAATTGGAACTCCAGGAGGAACCACGGACGGAACCTCTGGAAGGACACCGAGTAAGGAGGAATGAAGCTCGTATTTATAGAGGAAGAAGAACAGAGCAGCAGCTCATTAGCTCACTGATTGAGCTCGTTGATTGCAGCTTCACTGATTGCAGGGGACAGGAACAACGCGTCAGTAATTTCAGGTAGGCGCCGTCCCAAGTTGCAGAGCGAGTCGGCGAAGAAGATATCCCGTTGATTTCCTACACATTTACACGTGTCCGCTAGATAAGAGGCGGTCGTCTCTATATGCTGTCCGCCTGTTGTGTGGCGGTCTCCTCTGTCTCTATTTCCTTCTCTTGTCCGCGTGTTAACAGGCGGTTTCCTCCTTAGAGCTGTCCGCCTATAATGAGGCGGTCGCCTCTTGTTTGTGTCGTCCGCCTGCTTGCATGCGGTACAGAGGCGGTTATCATATGTTACATGCACGTGTTCCTTTAATCCTTATGTGTTAGTTTGTCATTTTTCCTACATTTTAACACATATAATACATCAGTTAATATAGCAACATAAATATAGGAAAAACCCATGATAAGTGAGAAACATTACTAAAAATACTGCAATTAATAAGGTGATTAAACCTTAAAAAGTCTATATGTTTTGCACTTATCAATTTCCCATTGATATAGACTTCCAAATGTGATACTATATAGTACACATGTTAATTAAAGAGTAATGATGGACATCTAGCCATTCAAAACTCATTTACAAGACAATTTTTCAAAAATGTGCTTTAAGACTCCTTAAAGCACATTTTGTGTTTTAACTTGTTTTCAAGCTTGGTTTTCTTTGGTAATTGGTTTAATATGTTCATTAGTATATAAACAAGGTCTTCGTAAGTTCATTAGGTCTTACCCAATCTTATCCCAAGCTTAGAGCACATTTTGGCCTTTATTGACCTTAAAGCATTTATTTGTGTTCTCTATGGTTTAAATTGTTTACTAATGTTTCTAAGACTCTTTTTAGTGTTAATATACCATATTTAGGTGTTTAAATAACATACTAAGGTTTGGGGTATTTCAATCTACCCCCCTTAAAAGAACTTTGTCCTCAAAGTTCACACTTCCACATATCCTAAATGTTAGAACACGGGAATACATACAAATAATACTTCCATATTAATATTAACAACATACTTACATAACATTGGACACAAGGTCCTTACAACATATACAACATCATTCAGACACAACGGTCTGTAACATAACAACATAACATAGACGATGTATTTAAATACACGTCGTACACATATAACCGTTCGAAACGGCTCTACCCCCCTTAAAAGGGGTACGCCCCGTACCCTATATACATAAACGCTAAGAAGTAAACAATGACGGGTACTTCGCCTTCATCTTATCTTCCAGCTCCCAAGTGGCCTCCTCAACGTCCTGGTTAGACCAAAGAACTTTCACCAGTCTCACAGACTTATGGCGAGTGTCTCGAGTCTTAGTATCCAGAATCCATACCGGAGTCTCCACTGATCGCATGGTCGGCTCTAAGGTTAGCCTTTCAGGCTGAAGCACATGAGACGGATGAGGCATATACTTCTTCAACTGGGACACATGAAACACATCATGTACCTTGCCCAGCTCGTCGGGTAGATCAAGTCTGTAAGCTACCGGGCCGATCCGCTCTGTCACAACATAAGGCCCCACATATTTCGGGCTCAACTTGCCCTTCTGGCCAAAACGAAATACTCCCTTCATGGGGGATACTCTCAAAAATACCTGATCGCCCACGACGAACTCCAGGTCACGTCTGCGCACATCTGCATACGACTTTTGTCTATCCTGAGCAGCCTTCATGTTAGCCCGGATCTGGCGAACTTCTGCCTGAACTTGTTCAAGATACTCTGGTCCTATAATGACCGTCTCACTCGACTCATCCCAGCATAATGGCGTGCGGCATGGTCTACCGTACAAGGCCTGGAAGGGAGACATCTTGATCGAAGCATGGTAACTGTTATTGTAGCTAAACACGATCAGATGTAACTTATCAATCCAGCTGGTCTGAAAGTCAAGTGCACATGCACGTAACATATCCTCAAGTGTCTGGATGGTACACTCACTCTGACCATCTGTCTGCGGGTGGAACGCTGTACTTAGCTTTAGCTCGGTACCAAGCGCTTCCCGTGTGGACTTCCAATACCTCGATAAGAATCTGGTATCTCTGTCAGATACAATGGTTTTCGGTACCCCATGATGTCTTACAATTTCTCTGTCAAAGAGTTCTGCCAGTTTTGCCACTTTCCAGGTGTCCTTCATCGGAATGAATCGGGCCACCTTGGTCAGTCGGTCAACAACAACCCAAATCATATTCAGACCTCCCCTTGTAGGCGGAAGCCCTACTACGAAGTCCATGGAAATATCATGGAACTTCCACTCAGGCACTGGCATTGGCTGTACCATACCACCAGGCCGTCGGTGCTCAAACTTGACCTTCTGGCAAGTGAGACACCTCAACACATAATCACTTACATCTTTTTTCATTCCAGTCCACCAAAAATATCTTTTCATACCCTTATACATCTTTGAAGCCCCGGGGTGAATCGAAGTAGTAGAACAATGGGATTCACTCAATATGCGCTCCTTCAACTCAGCGCTACTCCTTGGTATACACATTCGGCCATTAAGCCTAATCATGTCATCATCGTGGAGTCTGAAATCATACTTCTGACCCTCGAATGTGCCATCATTAAGCTTCTGCCTGATCTCCAACATATACTGATCCGTCATCTAAGCACTCCGCACCTCTTCAACCAAGCTAGTATGAGAGACTAGCGAATGGAGAGAGTGTGCTCGGTGACTCAATGCGTCAGCTACCACATTTTCCTTACCCTCTTTGTACTGTAGATTAATGTCGTAGTCGTTTAGAAACTCAACCCACCTTCTTTTCCTCATGTTCCACTCCTTCTGAGTGAACAAGTACTTTAAGCTTTTGTGGTCCGAATAAATTGTCACACTTACCCCACACAAATAATGTCGCCATATCTTCAATGCGAAGACAATGGCCCCCAGTTCTAAATCGTGGGTAGGGTAGTTCTCTTCATGCTTCTTTAGCTGTCGGGAGGCGTAAGCTACGACCTTCCCGTGCTGCATTAATACACAACCCATACCTCTGCCTGATGCGTCGCAATAGACCTCAAAACCATCTGGACCGTCTGGTATAGTCAGGACTGGTGCAGATGTCAGAGCATCCTTGAGACTCTGGAAAGTACTCTCACAGTCGACTGTCCACTCGAATGATGCATCCTTTTTCATCAAGGAAGTCATCGGCTTCGAGACACTGGAGAAGTCCTTCACAAACCTCCTATAATAACCTGCCAGACCGAGGAAGCTCCTGATATCAGTAACTGTCTTCGGCCTAGGCCAGGTGCGCACTGCATCAATCTTTGCCGGATCAACAGCGATCCCGGCCTCAGAAATCACATGTCCAAGAAAGGATACTTGGTTCAGCCAAAACTCACATTTTCAAAAATTTCGCATACAACTGGTTCTTTCATGCTCACCTCTCGATTTCGAGTACACAAGAATATCGTCGATGAAGACTAGCACAGACTTGTCCAATTGATCTTGGAACAAGCGGTTCATTAAATCCATGAACTTCGCTGGTGCATTGGATAAACCAAACGGCATAACCGTAAACTCATAATGTCCATACCTAGTTCTGAATGCTGTCTTCTCAATATCACTGTCACGGATGGCAATCTGATGGTATCCGGATTGTAGATCTATCTTGGAGAATACTGATGCTCCCCTCAACTGATCAAATAAATCGTCGATGCGTGGTAAAGGGTAACGGTTCTTCACCGTAACTGCATTCAGTTCCCGATAGTCAATACACAGGCGGAGACTACCGTCCTTCTTCTTCACGAAGAGGACCGGCGCTCCCCATGGTGAAACGCTAGGGCGGATAAATCCCTTATCGAGTAGGTCTCTCAGCTGCTCCTTGAGCTCTGTCATCTCTGCTGGAGCCATAGGATAGGGCGCCTTCGCAATTGGTCCGGTGCCCGTAAGCAAATCAATTTCAAACTCTACTTCCCGTGCTAGCGCCATGCCTGGCAGTTCCTTAGGAAATCCATTAGGAAACTCCGACACTACCGGCACATCTGGGCTAAACTCTGGATCTCTCTCTATGTCCTAGACATAGCAGAGGTATACATCACTCCCTCGTCGTAGTTCACGACACATAGCCATGGCGGTGATGATCTAAGTCGAAGGCTCCCTGGGCCTCTGGCGGTAAGATATAGTAACCCCAGATGGACTCCGAAGAAGCAGACGATGCTCGGCACACAGGATTCTGCCCTTGTACCGCTCCAACCAGTTCATCCCGACAATCACATCAAAACCAAGTCCGTCGAACTCTATCAAGTCGATCGGAAACTCTTCACCTCTGATTCATACAACAGCATCTCGGTGGTAGCGGGTACACCTGATCCGCTCTTTAGACGGGAGAGTGACTAGGAAGTCTGGCATCTCATCACCATCTAACCCCAGCCTCTTCGCAAAGGATAGCGAAATAAATGTATGAGAGGCTCCGGAGTCGAACAAGATAAGCGTCCACGCCATTGACTGGAAAGGTACCGGTGAGGATTGTGCCGCTCTTGCCGGCTTCTGCCTCATTGCAGACACTCAGTGTACCTCCCGTTCCGAGAGCACAGCCTAATTCATTGGCAAACTAATAAGTATTGGGTAACAACACGGTTGATATACTTCAATAACTCCACTTTATTCATTAACACACTCTTCTTACATTATACGTTGGTTTACACTGTTAACATAACTAACACATACATAACATCTTTAACATACACTGGCTTAACACATTACATAATTATACAAGGCTTCAAAACTGTCTGAAGGTCAAATTCAAACGTCCGGGTTTCATGTGTGTGGCATTGATCACGGCCGACGGTGCGGTATTCAGTTTGATCTTTCTGATGCCATGATATAGCATCCTTGTCTACCCACCCATGATTAACACATCTCCTGACTTTAGTACTAACTTCTTTGTGAGATCAGCACGCTTCTGCTCGCCATATATAAATACTGCGGTATCACCAATGGACCAAGACACCACGGGTACTCCCTTACTTAGAGACTCGGGTGACTCGTCCTTATCCTGGTGTAAACCTAATCGTCCACCTTTCTGGTAGAAGTTCACAATACACAAATCTGCTTTCACATTTGGAATTGAATCCGTTTCAACTTGCTGAGCAATTCCCACGGCGTGGTTAACGACCGCAAGGAACTCCTCGGTATCATCGGTACAGTTGCTCCGTCTTCAGCTCGTACTTCTTGATATGTCTTGGTGTAAGGGTTCCAGTCCTTACCCATGCACATCATCTTCAATTTCATTCTTGATCCGCTCGGGTATTCAGGTGTGTAGAAACCTCCAGGTGTTGCTCCAAGTTCATTGCATCGCCTGATGATATGGACTTGTGCTTCCGGTGTCAGGTATCCATTTAAGAGTATGATACCTAGCTGGACAACCTGACATTGCTCCATTGGAAAGTCGGTGATGTTGATGGTGGTTTCTTCAGGGTTTGGTGTGGGTGGGATTGGATAATATATATTGAAAGTTCCTTTAAGTTTAGAATTACCTAATTAGGTGACTTTCACACTATACTTTAACTCTTTACTCACATGATAATACACTTGGACTCACTAATACACACATGCATGAAATGCGGTATGCAATCACTTATTTCACTCAACAGTTTAGGCGGTACCTGGTCTAGAAGAGGGCCCTGGCGCCTCAGACCGGTCCACCACATTCAGGGCGGTCTTGCTAGGTCCCGACCCCTTCCCCTTCTGGGAATCAGTGTGCCTCTGATCTGTGGGTGGCTGGTTAGCCGTCTTCGGGCCATCGATAGTCGCTGTGGCCTTACCCTTCCACTGCCCATTGGGCTTGTTGACTCTGCTGTTGGGGTTCCGGTAACACTCGTAGTCACGGTGACCCCACTTCTCGCAGTAACGACACTGCACGTCGTTTCCTTTGCAGTCCTTGCCGGGGTGGTCTCCGTTACACCACTTACAGTAGTAGTGGCGCTCCGGTCCAGAACCCGTGCTAGCTGCTATCACAATACACAATCAATACTTACTTCATAACTTAAAACATATACTTCAACTTGTCACACATGATTAAATAATTACCCTTTGGTGGGTAAGAGCTTTGGGGTTTCGCCGCATAAGCATATGTGAGCTTTAATGGCTCCTCAGCTGTGGTGGTCTGGGCTTGGCCCTTGTCACCCTGGTGCTCACTCTTCTAGGGCTGGGGATAAGGTTTCTTCTTCTTCTTTCCTCCCCCGTACCCCTGCGGACTCTGGCCCTCGCTCGTGGCCTTACGCTTGTGCGCGTTCTCCTCGTCCCTCAGACGGACGGTAATCTCAACCTTAGCAGCGGCATGATAGCACTCCTGAATTTAGGATGTCAGTCATGCCCCGCAATACATACTCACAAAGTCACATTAATACTCACTTATGGATTACACTTATTCATATCACACTTCATTTAAATTACCTGCAAGGTAGTATACTCAGCTGGCCCCATCCCATAGCGAAGACGGTGGCTGAGACCGTTGTAGAAACGGTTTACCAGCACCCGGTTCGAGTATCCCAGGTCCGGTAACAGGTGGATAAGGCCGGTGAATGTAGTGTAGTACTCATCAACCGACACCTTGTCCCCCTGCCTCAGACTATCCAGCTCCAGGCGCTTGGCCTCTTGAACATGCACAGGGTAGTATTTGGCTCGCAGTAAAGTCGTGTACTCCCTCCATCCGAACTCAGGATCCGCCATCCGGTCCTCTCTCACAAGCTTCCACCAGCTCTGTGCCGAACCCTTCAGGTAGTAAGCGGTAAGACGGACCTTGGACCAGCAGGCACATCCAAGGTCTCGTAGGCGGTCTCCAACTCGAGATGTACGCCTCCAGCTTACGTGGGTCGGTCTCCCCATGAAATGACGGGGGTCTAAGATCTGCCAATGCCTTGACCCAGTTGGTCTCTCGTGGCGGTGGCGGTGGTGGTTGAACTTCAGGTTGTTGCCCCTGCTGAATTGCAGCTACAAGTTGTGGGACCATTTGGGCTACGGCGGCTGCTACTGCCTCAGCCATAACCTGAGCCGTAGTATTCTCGCCCTGGTCACCCGTATCTCCAGTACCGTGTCCACGGCCTCTACCTCTCGGTAGACCTGACATCTGAATTCACATGAACATTCATTAGCAATATGCTTGCACACTTATCGGTCCAACGGTTGTAACGCTTTTCCCGACCACAAGGTATTCTCACACTTAGTTAGTGGTTAACCTTTCCATAACTGTTTACTTAGGTAACTATAGTTAGGTTTCCTAACTCGGTATATCCCTAAGCTCAGTATTCTAGTCATCAGAGCGATACTTCGCTCTGATACCACTTTTTGTAACACCCCTCATCGAACTTCACAACTAAATGAAATCGAAGTGGAAATAAATAACTAAACAATAACTAAACGCTTCGGTGCTACAACGCCGTCAACCACCCACGTGGTTGACAAGGCAGAATAAATACAAGTGTACCGGTCTGATGATCAGACTCCCGAGCATAAAACTAAACCTTAAATACATCATATACAATACCGAGTATTTAATTACATTCCTTCACTGTAAACTGTCAATATACCGCCATAGTAATTTCAACGGGATCAAAATATAATGCCAGGGAGCACAGGCGCATCCCAGGCTCAACATCCAAAATAAACCAAAGTACAACTGCAGCCTAGATCCTACAGCCACTCTGCTTCCTCGATCCTCATCCTGCAGTAAAAATATGGAGCCCCCGAGGGGGTCAGCAACCCTTGGCTGGTATGGTTAACGCGCAGCCCATCGCTACCGGGATACGCGCAACTAATTGTCATGATAACATGGCATTCATTTTATACATAACATAACATAACATAATAGTGGCATAGCATCAATAGTGCATAGCACAACATCACATACACAGTGGATACTCTTTCCACAACAACAAACCAAGAAGGTTAAACAACATAAGAGCCTAGAGAATGGTTCACCCTCATGTTAAGCTCGTTACACACACTCATTACCGTTCTGTTATTTGAACGAGTAACTTAAGTCACAGATGGTTCGGATATAGTGACCCGAACACACCACACAAACACATGTTCCCACTAAACCGATCATAAGTCAGAATAGGTAAGCTTTGGAGGAAGCTAGCGGGAGATCGAACGCCAAATTAAGGAGGACAATCTTAACAACATAAGAGTCGAATCTGATTCAGATATCTACTCTTAACTTACATGCATGACCGGACAACCGGATTCCTCACTTCCCAGTTAGCACTTGTTAGAAGTTCACGGTGGAACTTAACAACAATACACAACAGTTGGTAAGTCATGTTAGTCACACACAAGGGAAATGAGTCACATCATAACATCACAGTAATATGAACAACGGTAAACTCATTACATGTTTAAGTCTTATAACGTCATAAACATATAGAAAAACAAACAACACACAAGCCGGTGTAAACCGGTAGGCGACAGACTGCAAGAAAACCATACCTTGGTCCTTGCTTCAATTGATTTCCACCGTAGGTCACTCCTATACATGTTAAGAATGTCGGTTAATTACTCACTTAACTTCAAATTTATTAAGTGTTAACATGTTTATATGACATGTTTTAATGTCTTTACTTATACTTAATTACCCACATTATACCCCCTAGGGTTTATTACTTAAGCCATTCTTGTTTGTTTTTTTTTACAAGTTTTGGTCTGACCGACCTTACCGACCGACCTTACACAAGGTCGGTCCATTCCAGAACACATTACCGTCAAAATTTTCTACTCTGACCGACCTTGTAAGTTCGGTCGCATGTTCGGTCCATTCCCGATAGTTTCTTCCCTTTGAAAATTCAGGTCTCCAAGTGGTGTTTCATACCTAAGATGATCACTTATGCCAAAATACTCCCTCACCACAACAACATCATCTCTCAAACATCTATTCTCACAACTAACTCCTTATGTCATTCTTGAAATCTTTTTTTCAAGTCTACACTTTCTCCTTGTTCACCAAAGTTTGCATAAATCTTAACACAAGTCCAAATGACTCTAGTGTATCCCAAAACATTCATTTGCATTATAAAATCCTCTAGAACATTGCCTAAGCCCTTCTCACATCTTAAAACACCTTAATGCATGTTTCTTTCACTAGAAAAACACTTAACCATTCTAAACATTCCTTAACTTATCAAACACATTTTAAACCCTTAAAACTTCTTGTTTATTACCTAAATTTTGACATGACCACTCCTAGAACATTACTAAACCAAGACACATTGTCTTCACCATCAAACAACCATGAAGACTAAAATCCATCAAACACATCTTTATACACAAACTTCACACATTTAGCACTACATCCCAATATAGTGCATAATTTAAATTGCATGGCACTTAGGCCCTTAAATAACATGGCTCTTAGGCCCTTAAGATGCATAAATCATAAACACTGAATTTCCACAATATATTTGCCTTTGACCTACAAATACACTCAACAACACATATGCCTTTTACTAAGCCCTTAAGAGCATTCTTCTAAGTCACTTCACCATTGGCTCCTTAAATCATTTTCATAAGCAACACAAGCTCATTTCTCCTAAGACTTTAAACCACATTAGGTTAGCATATTTACCTCTTTTCCTCACAAACTTCTTTCTTGTTTCCTTGTTTAAAATTGGCAAGGCTTTAGATTGTTTGTCAACTTCTAAACATTATACAAACAACATAATGAGTATCAAGCTTTAAGCTTCATCTCATTGTAAACCCTAGATTGTACATTGTTTCAAAAGCATTAAGATAATTGTTTTACCTTAGAACTTGAAGAGAGTTTGAATATATACCAAGAGAGGACTCCACCTAGTCCATGAAAGGTTGGAATGAAGCTAGAACAAAGCAACATAAGGACTCCATTAAGAGTGATTTTCAGTCAAGATAAAAACATGGAGGAAACATCATTTTTCTTTGAGATTCCTTACCTAGAAGCAAAGGAGACCAATAATATGTAGAAATATAAGCTCAAGCTCCTTCAATGGTGGAACTCCATGGCACCGAAATGGTGGTCTTAAAGTTTTGAGAAGATAGGAATGAAGAGCTTGATGAGAGGAAGAGAATGGTGGTGTTTGTTTTTTATTTGGTTAAGTAAGCTAGAAATACAAGTGGTCAAAGATGGAATTGTGTGTGGTACTATTGTGAATCGTGAATGAGGGAAAGAAGAGAGGTTGAAGAAGACTTGGAACCGTGGGAAATGAAGAAGGAAGGGAGAAATGAAGATGAGTTTTGCTTTTAAAAGATATTTATGCCTTAAAGTAAATAGTAACTTAAGTAGTCTTCTTTATTTACTTAACATGTTAACAAGAGTGGTGAGTCACCACACTTACAAAAACCGGCCCCCAATAGTTACTTAGGGGTGTTTTAGTCTTTTTTGATCAATTTAATTACTTATAACAACATATGTTACAAACTAGCTTATTTTAGTACTATTCACTAAAACAAGGCACATAGAAGTGAAATTTTTGATTTCCCATTGATATAGACTTCCAAATGTGATACTATATAGTACACATGTTAATTAAAGAGTAATGATGGACATCTAGCCATTCAAAACTCATTTACAAGATAATTTTTCAAAAATGTGCTTTAAGACTCCTTAAAGCACATTTTGTGTTTTAACTTGTTTTCAAGCTTGGTTTTCTCTGGTAATTGGTTTAATATGTTCATTAGTATAAAAACAAGGTCTTGGTAAGTTCATTAGGTCTTACCCAAGCTTATCCCAAGCTTAGAGCACATTTTGGCCTTTATTGACCTTAAAGCATTTATTTGTGTTCTCTATGGTTTAAATTGTTTACTAATGTTTCTAAGACTCTTTTTAGTCTTAATATACCATATTTAGGTGTTTAAATAACATACTAAGGTTTGGGGTATTTCACCAACATTCATTTTACTAAGCCTTGTAATCTAATTCTTCCTAATTCCTCCAATGAAATCCAATACCTCTTGCTACAGATTTTATGCTCTTTTATTCACATACTACTACCACCATTCCATGGTCATTAACCATCTCCACTATCCTCAATACATGCCTTGGTTCTCCCATTCACCAAGTCATTCTTAATACACAATTCCTACTAAAATTTCACCATAGTTCACCTACATTCCTTACTTATCCACACATATCCTTTCTCATCAAATTCATCCCTATTCTAGCCAAACCACAAGGGTTCTACCAGCATACATACAAAATCTTAGTACACCAATACTTCTTCAATTACAATGCCAATACATCCTTACTTCCTCAATCCAGCATACTAATACACATGTACCATATATTTGGCTCTAAGGCCTATAATCCAAATTTTTGCTCACAAACACTCAAACATCCACAACTACAATACTAGTACAATAGTTTAGGTTCTTTTATTTGTTTACCCATTCCCGTTACACTAATGCATTAAATTGAGCATTAAGAAGGAGCTCTTACCTTGAGCTTTTGATTCCTTCATTTCTTTTCCATTTCCCCTCTTCCTCTCTTTCTTGTCCAAATCTGTTTTATGGGTAATGGAGTTGCCAAACTCCATTCCCATCACCCAAGCACAGAAAGACAAGTATAATTAATACACTAACCCTTAGATTTATACTAACTCATTGAGATGTTCAAAACAAGATTTCTAGGGTTTACCTTTGGAGTGTTTTAGGAGGGGTTTTAGCCCTTGGTTCAAGAAGGAGAATCCACCACCATTGCTAGGCAAAATTGATGCTCAAAAGAGAGAGAAAAATAAGGCATTACAAAGGGCCAAAAATAGGCTACCAAAGGAAGGTGGAGAAAACTTGAATCTTTTATGGAGATTTTTACCTTGTTGGAAAGAGAAGACTCCAAGCTCCATAATGGTGTGCTTTTCTCTTCAAATGGGGAAAACCCATGGAGATGAAGTTGCTCATTTTCGGATTTTGAAAAGATAGAAATGTAGAGCTTGAAGAGAGGAGTTCAAATATGTATTTTATTTTACATTTGGAGCTTAAATGGAGCTAGAGCATGAGGAAGAAAGGGAGGCTTCCATTGTTGCTGTGTGGAGCAGCTCAAATCGCAGCAAGAAGGGAGGACGAGTAGAGGGAGTACGATGGGCAAGAAAGAAATGGGAGAGAGAGAAGAGAAAGGTGAGGTGAGAGAGTAATGTTTTTACTTTTGTACTTTTCTTTTTCTACTTTTGACTTTTCAACCCATTAAAGTATTAGTTTGTTTTGTGTGTGTGTGAGAGTGTCCCACACTCTTAAAAACCGGCCCCCACAATTAGTTAGGCTGGGGCATTTTTCGTCTTTTACAGAAACGCTCGTTATTTTACCCGGTTTTGATACTATTCACTAACCGGGCCCGTTTTCCGGAATTTTCCCGTTTCTTTATTTTTATTAGTTATTAAGCTCCCGTTACTGCTTAATAATAGTTATTTAATGATTTATCATTTTTACGGGTTCGTTTGACCACTTAAAATCACGTTTTCGGGCTTTCTCAAAAAACGTGCGCTAAAGCTCTATTAGCGTTTTAATACATTATTCGGATCCGTTTTCTTCAGGAATCATTCCCATATACTAATTAGGCATTAATAAGCCTTAGGAATCCTTATAATACTCTAACCGAGGTCTCGTACCTCCTATGGTTATTTAACGCTTATTTTAGCGTTTTCCGCTTTCCAAGCGTTTTCTCATTTCTTTTGGATTTATTTTCTTTGCCAAAATTACTTAGGCACTATTAGGCCCTTAAATACCATATTAAAATAATATAATCACCATATTTATGTTCGGGGTATTTCACTGAGCGTTCCAGAGACATAAAAAACGCTTTATACGTGAAGCGTTCTTTATATGTTTCATATAAAAAACGCTTATTTTCCAAGCGTTTCTTTTTATCTTTGGGTGTGATACAATAAAGAACACTTCTTAAGTGAAGCGTTTTTTAAAATGTCCGGCCTAAGCCATAAATACAACGCCTTTCTTTATATCCCGTTCTTTAATATGCGAAAAAAATGATTTACAAATATAACCGTTTTTAAAAGGGAGTTGTTTATACTTTTTTTTTCCAGCAGTGAAGTAATTTACCTTATAATTTTAAGACTTTTCTCTCTTGTTTTCTTGGTTCTCTTCATTGAAAATCGGCCAAAGGAGTTTGCTCTCTTGCTAAACTTCTACCCAACATTGAAATTAAGATAATGAGTACTAGGTAAACCCTTAGACACATTAAAACAACTCTTAAATATTAAGAAAGTGCTTAATGCACTAAATTGGATGATTACCTTAGGAATCTTTGAATGAGTTTGGCAAGGAATCAAGGCATGGCTTCAATTATGCTCGTGAAGATTGAATCAAGGCTAATATACAAGGAATTAAATAAGCCATCTTAGTAAGGCAATTTTGGCCACATATGAAAAATGGGAGAAAAGATGATTTTTGAATGCTTTTCTTAACTTAAAAAAAAAGAGAGTGTTAACTAGCTCTTGAATATGAGTTTTCCTCTTCAAATGGAGCTCCTTCAATTGAGTCCAACTTCTGGTTTTGGGATTTTGAAAAGAGAGGATGGAAGGCCTTGGTCTAACTAGAATAAATATGCACTTGGTTTTGTATTTAGAGCTTGAAGTTTCATTTGGCAAGCAATGGAAGTTGAAGAAGATGAAGTGTTGTAGCATGAACGGTTTTCCTTTGGGAGGATGAATAAGAAAATGTTGGGGAAGGGATGAAATGAAGAAGAGAGGAGAGAGGAGAGACATAAGGTAAGATATTTGTTATTATAAAGTAAATAGTGAACTTCTACTCTCCTCCCTCTTTTCTAACAAGTGCTGGTACTTAAAGTGGTGACTCACCCCTTATAAAACCGTGCCCCCTTGATATTTAGGGAGTGGTTTGACCATACCACTTAAAGAAGACATTTTACTTATTTTGGGCACTATTTGGGTACTATTCATAATTAGTGCATAAATTTGTCAAATTTTTGGTTTCTCATTGATTTATGCTTCCTAATGTGATACTAAATAGTACACATGTTGATTAAGGTATAATCTTGGTCATTTAGCCACTCAAAACCCATTTTTAAGACAATTTTTCAAAAATGTGCTATAAGACTCCTTAAAGCATAATTTGTGTATAAACTTGTTTTTAAGCTTGGTTTTCTTTGGTAATGGATTTAACATGTTCTTTAGCATGTTAAAAAGGTCTAGGAATGACCTTTGGGTCATAACCAAGGTTACACAAGGTCTAGAGGTATTTGCTTACATTGTCTTTTTGGTGTTTTCTTGTGCTTCTTATGGTTAAAATTGTCAACCAACGTTTCTAATGAATGGTTTAGCCTTAATCCATCATAACTTGATGTTTAATTACCATATTTAGGTTTGGGGTATTTCACTCATTTTTATAATTGTAAGCTCCAGGCCTTTCATAATTATGAAACTCACGTTTTTCCTCGAACATGAATCTAGAACTATATACAAATTTTTTTAAAAAAAATAAAATAAAAATTGAGCATTGACATAAACTAGTAATTTTGTATTTAGAGACCATTATTCGACATTAGCCACTAAAAAAAATATATATTAGGCACTAGTTATACTTAACATGGACACCATAAAATTATATGCTCGTTAACATTCCGGTTCACACCCACACACACCCATTCAAGCGAAATACACAAACTATGATCAACTCTTAATTACTACTATAATGATATAGTAACCGTTAAAAGTTTAACACTATAACGATAATGTGGGTAAACCCTACTAAGGAAATAAAAATAAATAAAACAAAAAAAATTATGAACGGTATTGAAATATTGTGAGCCTCGATTTTTAAATCCTACCCTATGTTGATTAAGTCGATTAGGATCTAGTCGGGTTTTAGGTCCACTTATAACCTAAGATTAATAACTATGTCATATAACATTAATTATTAAAACCTAAGCTAGCTCACTGGAACCTATTATGAGTCGCCACCTAATTTTTACGTAGATTAAATTTGGAAAGGAGAGTTCGGGTTCGGGGGCTTGATATTCGACTTAATTAGGGTTCAATTACTTTCATTACCCCTAGAAGTCGTTTTTCCTCTACTTAGTTTAATTACTGCTTATTACGAGTCATTTTTAACCTAAGTGCCCGCTTCTAATTTTTTTGTATTTTTAACATTTTTTGACAGAAAATTAAAGTGGAAACTCAAAGTACCTAAACTAGGGTTTCGGAGGCAGAATTAGGTCAAATTTTGTTTCCGTCCGTAGCCACGGACCTAATGTCCGTAACCACGGACCCTCGTTAACCTAGGTGAAAATAAAAGTCGAATAAAAAAGAAAACAAAATTTTGAAAAGTCCGCGGCCACAGCCAGACTGTCCTTGGGCCCGGACACATAAGGTTAAAACCCTAATTTTTGAAAATTTTGAAATACCTCCACCGTCCGGGGGAGTCCGGGCTTACGGACAAGGCGTACGGGACCCCGGACATATCGTCTGTGGGTGCGGACCGCCCTCGGACGGTGGCGTTTGGGAGGTTCCCGACGGTGTTTAGAGCTCAAATTTTATGTACGTGTAGCCTGAGAAGTGTACAAGATGTTAGTATTTGAAAAATCTTAGTTTGAAGTCGAATTCAATGCGAAACTTAGCAGACAAGTAATCAGGCTAAAGCCAAAACAATTAGCAATTCAGAAGCTTTCAAAGGTTAGTTTGCGCTCAAAATTGGACAGAAGACTAATGAAGTTGTGGGGAATCTAAAGATTAAAATCCCAACCTGTTTTACCTTTGGTGTCAATGAGACTCTTCACGCCGGGAACCTTTCGGTGCTCCGTTGAAGCCGATTCCGAGCTGAGTTCGAACTGAGCTTCTGACCCTTGAAAAATTGGTGATGTTTTTCACGTTTTTGGGGTGGTTTGAAGGTGTTTTGATGAATGTGGATGTGATGCGAGTTGAAGAATGTTTCTTGGTGTTGATTTTGGTGAGATTTCAGTATTGTTTCGGTGCTTGAGGGTGCAAAAATGTGGGAGGCTAGCTATGGAGAAGAGTTTTGATTGCCTAGGGTTCTAAGTGCTTGTGATATTCTCATTTTATCAAAATATATATCCCTTTATATAGACTTTCTTAGAGATAAAGAAAATCTAGTAAAAGTAAGATTTTTTAGCATTTTAATTAAGTGACTTCCGAAAGAAATTTTGCTATGAAATGTTAGCCACGCGTCAAGGATGGCAATTATGATTTTTCTGAAGTGGAATTGAAATTTTTAAATGTTGGAATATTTTTAAATTTAATTTCTCGTCAGATTCAATTGAAAATTGCAAGAATATTATTGGAAATTCGAAAAATCAAAGCTCTAATGCCATTATGCTTAAAATGCCATCCTCTATCATGGGTTAATATTTCAAAACATTTCAAGCTGATTTGAGCATCTTTTGTGGGAGAGAGAAAGCCTATAGGAGGTCTTGGGAGCCTTAAAATTACGAAAACGCCTCTAACGATGACGAAACTGCTCCCCATGTCCCAGAATGCGCCGATCGAGCCAGAATCTCTCATTACTTGATTGAAGTGCCTCTCACAACACCAAATCCTTACCGACCCTAACCAGGGGGTTAAAATTTTGGGTATAACAGATTGCCCCCCGTCAACTAGACTTTGTAATGAATATGAGAAGTCTGGTTGATGCTTAAGTGATGCCCCAAAATTTCGGATCGTAAACAGACCTTGCATGTCGTTGGAGACTAACAAAGCCGTGGTCGAGCATTCTAAGGCACTGACTACCTTAAGTGAAGTAATGTCAAGCTATTCTAAGGTGTTGACAACTTAAAAAGTGATAAGTCAAGTGACTTCTAAGGCGTTGACACCTAGAAGTGATAATGTCAAGCATCCTAAGCATGATAACCTAAAAAAGTGATAATATCAATCGATTCTAGAAGAAGGCGTTGACAACCTAAAGATTGATAAGTCAAGGATTCTAAGGCGTTGACACACTAAAAAGTGATAATTTCAAGCGATTCTAAGGCGTTGACAACCTAAAGAAGTGATAATGTCAAGCGATTCTAAGGCGTGACAACCTAAAGTGTGAAATGAGTGGTGTGCAAATGCAAAGATGTTGAAATGCTGATTGAAATACCCCAAACCTACGTGTGTTAATTAAAAACATCAATTTATTATGCAATAAGGCTAAAAGGGCAACTTAAGCAAAAATGTCTCTAAGCTTGGAGTAACTTTGATTAGCACCCAATATCATTCTAAACCTTATTAACATGCTAATGGACATGTTAATTCAATTAACTAAAGAAACCAAGCTCAAAATCAAGCTTAAACCACAAATTGTGCTTTAAGGACTCTTAAAGCACATTTTGAAAAATTGTCTTAGAAATGGGTTTTGAGTGGCAAATGCCCATGATTACACCTTATGAACATTTTACTAATTTGTCACATTAGGAAGCCTAAATCATAGGGAATAAAACTTTCACAAATTTGTGCCCAATTGGTGATAGTGCCAAATAGTACCTAGTTAAGAAGCTTTAGTCAACATAAGTCAATAAGTGTCAACCAAGACATAAATATCTCATTAGTACGGGGGGGGGGGGGGTTTAAATGGTGAGTCACCATAAGGATCCAAAACATTAAGGAAAGTGGGGGGGGAAAGGGAAAATATACTATTTGCTTTTTAAGACAAAATATCTTCACTTAAGCCACCTTTCTCTTCATATCTTCTTCCTCCACCGGTTTTCTTTCCCCTTCTCTGCTCCAAAACCGTGAGAGTACCATCCATGGCACTATCACCTTCAATTGTTCACCAAATACTCATTTTAACTCTAAATCAAAAGTGGGCATGGATTATTCTTAGTTGGAGCAAGAACTTCCTTTTATATCTTTTCAAATCCTTCAAAGCTCAAGTTTGGTGCCATGAGAAAACTCCATTTATAGGGAAAATTAAGTTTGAAGAGCTCTTTTGGTTCTCCATTCATCCAAGGTAATGAAGTGAAAGAAAAATCAACCTTCCTTCATATTTTCATCATGTCAAAATTTATATTTCTCATGGGGGTTTTGTTTTACTCCCTTGAACTAGCTTGTTCTGATCACAAGGACTGGAGGAGGTCCTCTTTGATTCATACCCAGTTTATCTTGAGACTTCAAAGGTGAAATACCCAAACCTTGATATGTTTTTTAAAATTAAACTATGGTATTTAAAGGCTAAAAGTTCCTTAGAACATCAGTGGACAATTTAAACCATAGTAAAACACAATAATGCACCAAGACACAGTTGAGCAAAAACATGCTCTGAGCTTGGAGTGAACTTGGTTAGGGCTCAAAGAGCCTACCAAGACTTAGTAATATTCAATTATGATTTTAAAAATGCTAAATAAGTCCTTAGGTAACCTTGGTAGACGATTAAACCAAACAAAAACACAAATAAAACCTTAAAGTCAATATGGGCAAAAATGTGCTCTAAGCTTGGGATAAATTTGTAAAGACCTAAAGGTCATACCTATACCTTATCTACATGTTTAATGAACATATAAAATCAATTACTAAAAAAAACCAAGCTGAAAACAAGTTAAAATACAAATGTGCTTAAAGGAGTCTTAAAGCACATTTTTGAAAAATTGTCTTCTAAATGGGTTTTGAGTGGCCAAATGTCCATCATTACTCTTTAATTAACATGTGTACTACTTAGTATCACATTAGGAAGTCTAAATCAATGGGAAATCAAAAATTTCACAAATATGTGCCTTAGTTTGTGAATAGTAACTAAAATAAGCTAGTTTATAACATAAGTCAATATAAGTAAGTTAATTGGTCAACAAGGACTATTTACCCCATAAGTAGATGATGGGGGCTGGTTTTTATTATGGTAAGTCACCAACATGTAAAAAAAATCAATTATGGAAAGGAAGGAAAAGTAAGTAAAAGGAAGAAAGTTACTTTATAACATAAATATCTTGTAAAAGCAAATACCTCATTTCATTTCTTCCTTTCCCACTCACTTCCACCGTCTCCAACCTCCCTCTCTTCTCCATTCTCGGTTTGCTACAGCAAACCATGCCATCTCCATCTTTGAATGCTTGTAACTCATGACTCCATGGTCCAAATTCAACTTCAAGACCACCAATTTCTAGTTGGAGCAAGCTCTACACTTCTATCTTTTCAAATCTGCAAAAGCTCCATTTCGGTGCCATGGAGATTCACCATTGAAGGAGCTTGAGCTCATCTTTTCACACCTTGTTGTTCTCCTTTGCTTCAAGGTAAGGAAACTCATAGAAAAACTTCATTTCCTTTTGTTTTCATAAGTGACCGAAATCACCTTCTTCATGGCGTTTTCTTTTGCTTTGTTTAGCTTCATTCCAATCATTCAAGGGCCTGGTGGGAATCCTCTCTTGTTACATATTCAATTTCTCTTTCAAATTCTAAGGTAAACTTTTATTTTAAGTGTTTAGAACACTTATGTAAATTTAGGGTTTATATGTGAGTTTAAGTATGAAACTTAATGCTCATTACCCTTATATGTAATTATTAGAAAGTTGACAAGTGACCAAACTCCTTGCTGATTTTCGGTTCAAGGAAACAAGAAAGAAGTTTGAGAGGAAAAGAGGTAAACAAACTATCTCAATGTAGTTTGAATGCCTTAGGAAAAGTGAGCTTGATTTGCTTAATAAAATACCTAAGGAGCCAATGGTGAATGACCTAGTAAAATGCTCTCAGGGAAACTATTAAAGGGCATATGTGTTGTTGTATGTAATTGCAAGTTAAAGGCATTATTTATGTGGGAAATTCAGTGTTTAAGGTTTATGCTATTTAAGGGCCTAAGAGCCATGTTATTTAAGGGCCTAAGTGCAAACCAATTAAATTATACACTATATTGTGATGTAGTGTAAATTTGGTGAAGTTTTGTGTGTGAGAAAGTTCTTGATGGATTTAGGTGTTCTTGAATGTTTAATGGTGAAAACTATGTGTTTTGGAGTGTTGATGTGCTAGGAGAACCCATGGCAAAATTTGGAAAATGTATAAAAGTTCTAAGTGTTTTAAATGAGTTTTGGTGAACTAGGAAGTGTTAGAATGAACAAGTGCTTTACTAGAGAGGAAACAGTCTTAAAGTGTACTAGGATGCAATAAGGGTTTAGGCATTGTCTTGGAGGATTTAGAATGCAAATGAGTGTTTGGGGATACTTCAAAGTCTTGGTGAGAAAACATTTTAGGATAGTTGTTGTCATAGGTGGGAAACCCATTTAGAAACCTAGTAGAAAATAAGTGTTGGTAAATTTTGTAAGAAATTGAGTAACAAGTTGGACAAGGAACTAGGTGAGTTTAAGATGATATTTTGGCTTTAGAATACCTAAGATCATTTGGGAAGTTTATACATTTAATGGATGTGGAGAACCATTGCAACAAGACTTAGAAAATGTCAAAATGTAAATCTGTAGCAGTGGTCAGGGACTTAGGTCTTGGATTAATGTCCCGGACCATGCATTAAAAAGGGGCCGAGAGTTCTTACACTACCTTGGTCCAGCACTTAGTTTTGTATGAAGTCCCGAACCACTACATAAAACCACCCGAGAGTTAGATTAAGTGTTTGTCCGGGGCTTAAGGTAAGGACCAAGTCCCGGACCACTCTAAAAATGTTGTTTAAGGTTGGAAAATGATATGTAATGATGGGGATTGATAAGTAATAAGGTTATAAGGTTGTCAAGGACATGTTAAGTGAGCTATAATGATAATTGAGTGGGTGAAAGGTTGTGTTAAAATGTAAAAGTAAAACAAGTTAAAAATGTGAAGTTATTTAACTGATTAACGGGAGTAAGTCATAAGCATTAGACTTTAAACAAACAAGTTACCCCGGTGTTAATGAAAGTAAATGTAATGTTACCAGTTGTTCAAAGATGTTACGAGGGACATGTGATGGCACGTTAGAGTGGAACCCCAGTGACAGGCATGGTTTTCTTGCAACCTGTGTCCTACTGGATTACACCGGCTTTTATGCCAATGTTTTTTTTCTGTATGTTTGCCACGTTATAAGATAAATCATGAAATGAGTTTACAATCGTTATTGTTGATGTGTGTTTGCGTACCGATACCGGTAACCTCGAATGCGCATGAAAGACTAGTTAACCATTATTAGGTAAACGCAAGAGAACGGTATCCGGTAATAACGTTTCCGACCTAGGGAATGTTCTAACCATGGCTATGTGTGAGTTAGTCGTGTGATGTTGTGTGTGATGTTGCTATAAATGTACCACCCTCCTTTGTGTGGTTAACTCAGTTATAATACCGTATTGTGTGCTGATGTGATAGGTTCCACAGCAGAGTCTTTATCTGTGAATATTTATATATTATGGGGGGTGAGGAATCCGGTAGTTCCGGTCGTGCGTTGTTTGGGAGTTGTTGTATACAGTTTCTTCAGCTTCCTATCTGTTGGTTGTCTTCCTTAATTGGTCTTCGATCACCCCTGAGCTTAACCAAGGCTCTTGACTCACGTCTGTTGGGGATTATGTATGTTGTGTTCGGATCACTATATCCGATCCATCTTTATGTTAAGTTATCCGTTCGTCTAATAGGACGGTAACGAGTTATGTAAACGAGCATAGCATGAGTTTGATAGCATCCTCTAGGCTCTCCCAGTGAACAAACTATGTTTGGGGCGGTTCCTAAAGAGATCCGTACCCGTTATGTTATGTGTTATTGACGTACTGCAATGTTATTTGCGATGTGTTGTTATATGTTGTTTGAATGTGAAATATGTGGATCATGGATATGAATCCCAGTTTATAAAAGAGACGTTTATGGAAACCCGACTAGTGGGTAAATGTCGTCTATTAAGGAAATAGCTCCATTAAGGGAGAAACACTCTAGGGTCAAGAACACAAAGAGTGATTTATTAGGTGTAGATGTGTTGTTTGTATTTGTTGTGACCTCTGTTGTGGATTGTAATGTGATTTGTGTTATTGGAGTACATGCATGATTCAAATGTAATCAACCGCATGCTAAGACGACAAATTGTTGTGCGTGGCCCGGTAGCATGCGGGCTGCGGGATTACCATACCAGCAAAGGTGCTGAGCCCCTGGGGGGCCACCCTTTCTCTTCTTTTTCCTATTTCAGGTACAAGGAGCTGGAAGCCGTTCGAGAGTAGGACGGGGTAGTCGTTTGTACATGGGTAGTCATTTAAGTTGTATATGTACAATAGGTGTAGTAAGATCGAAATTGTTATCGGCATTAGTTTGTAAATACTCGGTACAGTTGGAAGGTATATGTATGTTGTTGTTGTTAATGGAAAGGGATAGTAATGTGTAGTCGCTCGGGAATCTAGTCCATCAGACCGATACAGTGTATATATAATAGCCTTGTTAGCCACGTGGGTGGTTAACGGCGTGTAACACCAACGAGTTAAGTAATGTGATGAAGTATGTTTTCCGCTGCAGTTTATTGTTAAGTGTGTTGTTGTTAGTTGGGGTGTTATAAAAAGTGGTATCAGAGAGAAGTATCGCTCTGATGACTGAATTACCGAGCTTAGGAAGTACCGAGTTAGGATTTTAGTACTTTGGGTTAAGGGTTGAGTGATAGCGTGAGAGATATGCTAGTTAGGTATTACCAGTGTGTACTGGAAACCCACAATATCCTTCCCGCCCTCCACAATCCCTGTTTTATAACTTGGGAAAGAACGCCAGAGAGAAGGAAGTCCTCTCTTACTCGGGAAAACCCGATCTGGCTGTTATTAAACATCGTTGTAAGTAAGGGGAACCTGTCATACGGTAGATCCCGAAAAGTGGGAATCCCGGAGACGGTTTCTACCTGAACAATGTTAACCGCATTCGGTAGCAAAGAATGAAGAAAACTATGCATAGGAGAATAGAATTTCCGGCAAGCTGGGTCGACATGCCGAGCAGTCGAGAACAACCAGCTTGCAACGCACCAACCGTGCAACAGGCAAGAAGTGAAGTAATGGAACCCGAGACGAGAGTCTATGGAACCACAGTTGTTAAATAATACACCAACGGTATACCAACCGACTAATGAACTACAACGTAGTACCCAAACAAGAGACAAGTCTCAGTAACCACGACAAATGTGTGGAACGGGCTACGAGGAGAATACAATACTAAGTAAAAGGGGACTCCAAGAATGGGGAACACCCCAGTTAATGATTATCATGTGAAGACAGTGAGAAGTCACCCAGAGGAATTATTATCAAGACAGTAAGATCAAGTGAGGGCCAACAAGGCCACTGATGACAGTGCGGGTAAAATGATACCGCAACCGGTGGGTGTGTTTAACCGATAGCCAGTTAGCATGGCGCACTTGCCATGGCAAGTGCTGCTATAAAAGGGCTGTTTGGGAAACTTTTTAGCAAATGCAAAGTACTTAGTGAAGTACATAAAGTTAAAGGAGATCATCATAACCGTGGAAGGGCTTAACAGCCTAACCAATGTATGTGGGAATAAACCAGTCAGCAAGAAGCTAGACTTGGTTAAGGCAAGAAGGCGTTGTGAAACCATGAAAATTTTTCTTTCAAACTCAGATTTATTTCAAACTCTTTTCTTTCAAAACCAAGTTTCTTTCAAACCTATACTCATTTCTAACCTTCTTTTAAAAAAAAAACCAAACCAGAAGACCTACCCCGGCCACTGTGCCGCACGGTAGGTAAGTTATACCCAGTTTACTTTTGAATAACCGGAAAGGAAAACCAGTAAACCCAAGGGTAGCAACCCGAAGGAAAGGATTGAATTCATAGTAATACAACAGTGGAGAGGCTTTCCCTTGATTAAGTTCGGGAAGCACGGAATGCATATTGTCACAGGACAATATAAGGGAGTTGACAACAGAATACTTCACCTAGGAGTGTGACGGACACTACGAGTGTACCAACTGAAATATGGGACGACCGCACTCCGATAGGAGCTTGTGGGCCTGACAGACCTACTTATGGGATAGTTGGGTAAGTAGTAATGTATCAGCATGGTACCCCACATATGTATGCGAGTAGAGTCCGGAACACAAGAAGTAGTCGACTCCATACTACGGTCAGTAGTAAAAGTCAAGCAAGAGCAACTGATTACCAAGAATGGTTAAAGTAAAGGAACTCAGTTAAGTTAACGAAACTAAAGGAATTAGTGAATTCATTTCAAGGAAATGTTTAAGAGTCAGGAGGTGCGATGTGCACTAACTATTATGTAAAGACATAGCATAAGTCTTAAGGATCCTCAGGGATAAACATGATAGCTGGAACGGTGACCCAGCCTGTGCATGGCAAGGCGGATGCCTAATGTGGACACATTAATGTGCAATGAACGGGATGAAACTCCCAGAATGAGTACCTACACTACCAGGAAATGCTGATCTTCACAGAAGAAGATAATAAGCCAGTTAAGAACGTAAAACGGCGTGGCTAACTGAATATACCAATAAGTGCGAACCAGATGTAATGGCATAACTTAGCAACACCCAGGAGCAATCCTTGAAGGGTGTTCTCATCAACGATAGTTGAACGAAATAACGTGACTGAAACACAAGGGTTGAAACTAACACCCAGTTTAGACATAAGTTGTCAGGAGACGGACTGACAATCCTAAGGGGCATCCCATGAAAGGAAACGTGATGCAACGACCCTGTCATGGAGCCCAATACAACCTTTAACCATGTAATGTTGTACAGAGAAGTACAAGTGTGTGGACAGCCTACAATGAGCGGAGCTCAAGGCAATAAGGCTTATGAGCCACAAACAAGATATGTTATATAAATTTAATCGATTGTAAAAGTTTATGTTATATAAGTAAGTAAAGCGGATAACGAACCACTGCTAAGAGAGTGGGGATACCTCTTAATCTTGTGAGACTGCAACAGCGGTAGTTAGGTGAACTAAGTTCAGCGAATATGTTAAGGGTGGACCGATATGGTTATTACCGGATGAGGATTTGAATAGGAATGATACGAAAAGTAGTGTTTATACCACTTGTGGAGACCGGAAGAGTAGTAAGTCTAATAGCAACCACCATAGATGTGTGACGCTAAATATGTAATGGACAATGCTCAGGATCATTAAGACTCAAAGACTAGAATATTCAACAATCGGCCAATGAGTAGCGAACCATAATACGAGTGATGTAAGTATATGTGTGGAAGCTAAAATGACAGTGAATACCATATAAGTTGATGTTATACAGTGAGTAAGAGCACGGTGCACAGCAAGCGACCGTTGTATAAGTGTTGTTGAATAATGATATGGCAGATAAGACCAGTTATGAGTTAAACTCAGTGTGGATTCCCATTGCTAATAAGAGATTTACTGTCAAGAGTTTACGCGTCTGCACTCTGTATGACTGAGTGTTTTGGTATTGCATTTACGCAGTAATGATCGAGTGGGATAGCTAGGATTCAGGAAATGTTAATTGTGGAGGAAACAGAAAGCGGCTTATAACGCCATAGTGACTGATGCATAGGAAATGCAAGGACATACCAAAAAAAAAGTACTTGTACAGGACCAGATGTGGAGGCATGATTAAGAACAAGTGACTACAGTAGCACTAGATACCAAATATTGGTATGGAATATACCTCAAGTGTGGGAAATAACCGAGAGAGCACTACACATTAGGTGGTAGCTCAATCTCAACCGATAGAAAGTCGGAAGGAAACAAGTCAATCATTGTGAAATACATAGTATACACAGTAAATTATTAAGGAAGTGGATAGAAAGTTTAATAACTCACCGAATTTGCTCACGGTAAGAGATACCACGCGTCGGTTGAGAAACCATTATTACCAAGATAAAGGTGATAAATGGGAGATGTACAATACAGTAAGAAGAACGAACGGGGCAAGCTAACCTCTAAAATTAACAGAGTTGCGCAGCAGAGGCCAGTGAACCCATGCTTCAAATACTGAATGTGCATAGTGAATATGAATAAATGGCTAATTATTAATGCTTAGAAGCCTAACATGCCAGAATCGAAACCAGTTGAGAGTTAAAGCAAACTCCAATGAGAATTCTTGGTTTAGGAACTAAACCGCCAATACGGTTAAGATCCTCTAATCGGAGTGCATTGTATAACATACTGCGTGGAAGTTAAAGTACTTCACGACGGCAGAACGTTTTAAACCAATGATTAAGTGATTGATTACGTGGGCGTAATCCCTTTTAAGGGGGGTAGAGCGCAAAACCACTTAGTGTGTATTACCGTACAAGTGTACGTGACCTATGGTGTGCATAGCACAAAATAATTTGTTTTGATGATTGGTGTGTGTGTTACGTAAACATACGCATTCATTCATTGTTTAATTGTGGTAATTGCCCAGAAGATGCGAATACTATTGTGATAAGTGTGGTTATTTGTTAACAGTTGTGTGTGATAGTACAAGTGTGGGGAGTAGAGAAACTCCCGAGGAACAAAACCCCGACAGTATATAAATGTGAAACTGTGTGTTGTATTTTGATAAAATATATGTGTATATATGCAATATAGTGATTCATGAAAGGGTATGAAACCGACATAGAACCTAGTGAGAATAAGATTCCCTAGGTAACAGGACTAAAGTGAATGGAGATAACTAGTAGACGGAATCCTATCCTTTAGAGATGTAATGATAATGACTAGAAAGACTAAAAGATAGAAAATTGGAAATGGGTGTATTATTTGGTGCGTGAAAATGAAGTGGGAGGTGGAACTTGATTTGCATGTGATCAAGGGAAGCCGAACACAAATTGGGGTGGAAGGATAGTTCAACACTGATGCTGATCACATTAGGGTTGGATGATTCTTGAAGCTTCCCTTAAGTGGTCACAATTAACCACGCTAAGAAAAGAAGCAAAGAGCATAAGTTGGACTTGGAGTTGTATGCGTTTTCAAAAGGATTTTGAATTGGTATTTATAAAATGTCGATAGAAACCTTACATTATGAAAGTACTTTTACTTAACCTTAACAAAGAATATTTTTGTAGTACTTGCTCACGAGCCGAGGATGTATGCATGAGAAGTACTCATGTTTTAAAAGAAAATTTTAAGTGACTGTTTGATCTCCCAAAGGAACGGGGACAGAAGGTGTCCATCGCAACCGGGTTCTGCGGGATCACTGTGTATATAAAAGATACTTTTGATTGTTATACATGCTATGACATGTTGTGTGGTATGTGAAATAAATACTGTTTTGACCTTGAGTCCTAATGTGGTTGAGTTCCGAAAGTTGTTATGTTACCTAGACCTATGTGTCTAAATGTTGTTATGTTACCCAGACCTGAGAGTCTAAGGGTTGTTATGTATGTACAAATGTTGATTAAGGTACCCGGACCGTTAAGTCCGAGGTTATCATGTATGTTATGTTATGTATGGATGTGGAAATGTTGCCCGGACCGTTAAGTCCGAGGTTGTGATGTAAAGTATGTTTGGTTATGGAAGTTTATTTACAAGTAATCCCCGTATTCTAATCCAATGATGTGTGGGAAGTGTGAACTTCGAGGACGAAGTTCTTTTAAGGGGGGTAGATTGAAATACCCCAAACCTTGATATGTTGTTTAAACATTAAACTATGGTATTTAAAGGCTAAAAAGTGCCTTAGAAACATCAGTGAACAATTTAAACCATAGTAAAACACAATAAAGCACCAAGACACAGTTTGAGCAAAAACATGCTCTAAGCTTGGAGTGAACTTGGTTAGGGCCAAAAGAGCCTACCAAGACTTAGTAATATTCAATTATGATTTAATAAGGCTAAATAAGTCCTTAGGTAACCTTGGTAGACGATTAAACCAAACAAAACACAAATAAATACCTTAAAGTCAATATGGGCAAAAATGTGTTCTAAGCTTGGGATAAATTTGTATAAGACCTAAAGGTCATACCTGTAACGCCCCTATTTAACATAAATGCAGCGGAAAGTAAAATACTAAGGCGATTACAGATCATCGGGTTCCAAGCACCCGACACCAAACCTCACCAATTACAACTTATAAAATTATAACTGCTACGGTCTGAACTCGAGAAAACATAACATAAACCTAACAATAGAAAAATACGCCAACGCTCCACAAATCCTAATTCCCACCCCAATCACTCAGACTCTTCGTGGCCACCTGTATAACAACTCATACCTGCAAGATAAAACCAAGCAGCCCACCCCGGGAGGGGTGAGTCAGTTCCCTGGAATAGAACTGGTACAATCCTCATAACAGAAATTAAAACATAATCTTTAAACAATAGAGAAACTTGGAAAGAAACTCTTAAAAACAAAACAGATGAACAAGGCACTTCGAAATCACCAAGTCAAAGCAACAATCAAGGAATAGAGATAGTCAATAGAAAAGATAAAGTTAGTCAATTAAAACCAAACCAGGAGTTAGTGAACATCCCATGCTTAAGTTAGATTAGGTTCCAGTTAAGAGTAGAAAGACCCAAGTAGTCACAAGGTCTAGGGAAGGAAAGAAGAAATCCAAGAACCAACAACTCAAGAGTGGAATGAAACCAATTGTAAGAGATGGCTCCGCTGCCAATTACGTCCCTTTTGGGACAGGGGATATACAGCCCCTCGCTGTTAACTACGTCCGATAGGACAGCGGATATACAGCCCCTCGCTGTTTACAACGTCCGATTGGACATGGGATATACAGCCCCTCGCTGTTTACCGGTGAAGATGTGCGCACATCACAACAAAGACTCAGCTCATTGATGAAACGATACCCAGAGTCAAAGGAAGAATTTACCAAGATAAACATTTTCCCATATCCCCACTAGATTATTAACTGAACAAGTGCAATACCAAAACACTCAGTCCTACAGAGTGTAGAGGCGTAAACCCTCAACAGCCAATATCTAATGAGGCAACCAGATAAGAGGAACCAATGATCATGTGAGTTGTACACTCAAGGCTCAGTTAGTCTCATCAAGCTGAGTTAGTCACACAATAGTTTCCTTTCGAGATTCATTCAAGCTCAGTTAGCGTTTCTCAAAACATTCCTTTAAGTTCGTCACCAAAAGTATCTGAGTACGAGAAATCGTACCTGGTATATGTAGAAGTAGTAACCAATCTTGAAAATGCGAACTACTTCCACTAATCACCTATAATTAAAGTATTCCAAGCATTGATTAGTTAAGGCACTATAATGCTACACATCCTTCATTCTTATTAGTCTATAGTTTTGTTTTACAGTTACTCTCTCCTAAGGATCTGGCTAGATCTCGTAATTAAATCTTTAATGTATACTTAACTTATTCCATTTACCTACTCCTGATTATAGGTTTAATTTAATAACCTTTTGTCACGCTTGGCTTACTTACTTTGACACCTATTTAAGGTTTAGGATATGTATTTCCCCCTAATAGTCCACCTAGATGTCACATTAACATTTAATATTTTTAATTGTCACGTATGAATTAGGTTTATCCCAATTTTTCCCTCTTAATATGTTTCCCATAAGGTATGTTACTTCTTTATTTACTTCTAATGTATTTATATATACACTTATATTTTCCTTAGGATTTATCCAAAGCATTCTTCCAGAAATCCTTATTGTATTTAATTATATTTAATATCTTTAGACATATCCACAACTGATATATGGTTTATAAAATAAAGTGTTTCCCTAGTTTTAATTAATCATATTAACCTCCATAATAACAATATGTAGTTTAGTTTAATACCTTGATTTAATATAAGTTCCTATTTTATTTCTCTCATATAAGTATATATATATTCAAACAACTTTACTTCACTTAAAAGATAATACCCAAAATATTTATAAACATACTGGTATAAAAATTAATTTAGGTTTATTATTTTCCCCAACCTAAAAAGCTTATTAACAAACCATACTTTAATTTTTGTTACATTAAAAACCAATATATTATAAGTTATTCTTATGAAAATTCCATAAACATAATTTTTAAACCCATCTACCCTTATCCAAAAATTCCCAAATTTATTATATAATAACTATACATTTTAGACATATTATAAAATTTTAATTTCATAAAATATCTTTTAAATTACCCAAATAATTCCATAATACTCGTATCTTGCAAAAATCATAACTTATGTTTAAAAACTCAAAACCCATATTAATTTACATCAAAATAAACTAGATTTTATAAGGAATCTATGGTTAAAATTTCAAGTCAAAATACATTCGGGAAGGCCATTAAATAATCTAGAAAGTTAGGACTTTATTCTGGAAAACATATAACTTATAACAACTTAAACCCCCACGATCTAATCTCGGCCGTCCATTTTTATTAACCTAGATCGGACGGCCCAGAACTTGCGAGTTCTTCAGAAATCCCCAATTCACACCCGAGTACTAATCCGACGATATCTCACAATCCACAAAAATTAGATGATTCTTGTTCTATCGATTCGTAATTAAATTCCGGTTCTAATGGTACCAATTTCCAAATTATCATGCAGAATTGAATAGATTCGAATCTGGGTTCGAAGTTAGGGTTCATATTCTGGTTTCGATTTGAATTCAACAAATTCTCCTATTGTAATCCGTAATAGACTAAATTGGCATGTGGGTTTGACCGGTAATGAAGTTACGATTGGCAACAATGGAGCAATTTGATCAAAAACTCACCGGAATTGCATTAACGGGGAGAATCAAAATCGGAAGTTATGGAATTCGTTATTTTATGTGCGGTTCGGGTATGCCTCTTCTCGAATCAACTCGCGCCTTGTAACACCCCATCTCGAACCAATCGTGGTTACACAACTTAACAACATATATATAAATGTCACAAATCAAGCGATCACGCTTCAATACCTCCAGGACCTTGCCACGGTCTGATTGACAGAATATACCAAACATTAGTACTACAATCTTAACCAAATTCATATCCTTCTTACAATCCCCTCACATCCTATACATCTTACTAACTCAAATTGCCATAACGAGTGTACATGCACAACTCGTAGGCGACACTTAACCCGTACACAATGAACGACTTAAATCTGCGTTCTCTTAATTAGTGAGTCAATTACTTCACTCCTTAGTTACGTTTCCTCTTAATCTTAGTCCATCCTTATCTTACCTCAATCTAGTCTTAGAAAACAACCATCCTTTAAAAAGGAATGGATGTAACTTACCTCAGTCTTATAATACAAACCATCCTTTAAAAAGGAATGGTTGCCACTTATCTCAAACCTTATCTTAATCTTAGAATACAAACCACTCTTTAATAGAAATGATTGTATCTTACCTCAATGTTTATTTTTGTTGGGTCAAAAGCAACCCTAGCCAATGAGCTATTAACTCCATTTGTTGAATAAACAATGTATCTTATAATTTAGGATTTAGGTGATCCTACCGCACCATCTTAATGCCTCCTACCTTGGACTGTATGTCCAATGTAGCTGAGCCGGCAACCGACCCTAGGCAACAAGTCCGAAGACAAGTCCTTAAGCGGAAGTCGGATCTGCTATAGATACCGACCCCCTTTTTCTTTAGCATGCATGACCGGAGTCAGTCCTGGGTTCCTCACTCCCCCCTTAAGTTCCAGTTAGTAGAAGTCTCAAGACAATGTTTGTTGGTTAACCTCTTCCGGTTATAACAAACTAATATTAGGGAGCGTTCCTTAGTCTCACTCAATTCCTTACTAAACGTTGGTTAGTAAGTTCTCACGGTAAGTTGTGTTAGTTTTCAAACATCACACAACAATACAATAAACATAATGTTCCGGTTGCATGCTTTATCTTGTTTAGTGAGAACACAAAAACAAATAGCACACAAGCCGAGGGACACCTCGTTAGCAAGCAGGTCACAAGAAGAACTGTACCGTTCACCGTGGGTCGTTCGGTTGCTTACTCTCTTCCGGAGTCCAAATACTCAAGCCCTAAAACATTCATTCAGTTTTAGGTTGTTAATCACTTAACTTAATTAAACTTATTTAACTTACTTATCCCATAATGATTCCCCACCTAACACCTCATAAGTTTTACAACTTATTCTTACAACCTAACCTTAAACTTTTAAGTTTATACTTATCTTAATCCCTTAGGTCTTTATACCTCTATTCATCATTGCCCTCTTAATGGGGTACCACTAATACCTCTAAACTTTCTTTGGGTTTCTTTTTTTTTTTACAACTTAAGGGTCGACCGACCTTACCTATGGTCGGTCCATTCCAGAACTTATTACCGTTTGAAAATTTTACCCCGACCGACCTTGCAAGTCCGGTCCCCAAGGTCGGTCCATTCCCGAGAGTTTTTCTCGTGGGAAATTTAAGCCCGACCGAACTTGCCAAGGTCGGTCCCAAGTTCGGTCGATTCCAGAGACTCAATTCGTACACAAAATACAAGCCCGACCGAACTTGTAAGTCCGGTCCCCAAGTTCGGTCGATTCCAGAAACTCTTTCCGGTAGTGTAAACTGAGCTCGACCGACCTTGCAGGTCCAGTCCCTAAGGTCGGTGGGCTCCAAACCTTGTTTCTAAATTCCCATTTGACTCCATACTTCTCCACAAGTTCCCCCATGTGTCCTAATACCACTTAGGCACTTAAACTCACCTTAGAACTTCCACCAAACTCCCCAAAACAATTTCCAAAGATCTTCTTAAACATTCACTCAATCCTTTTAAAACTCCTAACACTTGGGACTTATTTCCTTACATTTCCAACTTGTAACCTTACCAAAACTTCAACCAACCCTAGTGTTCCCTCCTTAACAGTTTGAGCACTTCATAGACATCATATTTTCCATCTTCAGCTCATTTACCAAAACTTCCTCAAGTCACCTTGCATATCCATGCACCAATTCCTCTCTTTTCCATTTATTACTCATCATTCCTAAACTCTTGGACATACCTAAACATTTCTTCCCATCCTCTTAGCACTTAACCTTGTTCTTCTTTACCTTGACCTTCCTACACCCTTCTTAGACACCTACATCCCTTTTACTCAATTTACTCACCATTCTCGTGACCTTACTCTCTTATACATTCCTAGTCGATTTCCTCGACAATCGACAACATTCTCCTTCAATCTTCACTCCCATCACCTAAGTCCACTCATTACCATCTAAACTAAAACCTTATTGTTCCACTACTAGCATCATCACTACTTACACAAGCTTCCCAACACTTTCATTGATATATTCACAAGTTCATACCTAAATCACCTTAAAGAATTATACACCTTCTCCTCCAAATTTTGCACAAGTCTTACCATTCCTCTTACCATGACTTTGGTGTGTTCAATACACCCACCAATCCTCTAATTCTTCCTAGACAACTCTAGGTCATTCTCATCCTCAAGAACTCCTTAGTTAACTCATTTCCACTCAAATTCCTTTTAATGACCCCAAGTGAATCCTAGGGCATCTTAACTCACTACTACCACTTAAACACTTCGTTTTCTACTCAAATTTCGCCATAGCTTCTCTAGTATATTATCATGCCCAAATGCATTGTTTTCCTCATTCAACCATCTCACACACATCCAGTTCTTTCTCATCATATTTTATCACCCAAACCAACTCATTCACAACAAACTCAATATATTGCAATAGTCTTAAATTGCATAGCACTAAGGCTCTTAAATGACATGGCTCTTAGGCCCTTAAATAACTTAAACTTAAACACTGAATTTCCCACATATAAGAGCTTTCAACCTTCAAATACACCCATCAATCTCATAGTAGTTATAATGTTCTTAAAATCCATCTTTGACTTATATTACTAACTCATTCCCATTGGCTCCTTAAACACAAGTTCATAAGCTTGTTTAAATTCTTTTTCCTAGGTTATATAACCCACTACCTAATGTAGCTTGAAGCTACATTGGTACTTATCTAAATACCATCCCTTAAAACTTAAACAACCATTGGTAAGCATTTTACCTTGTTTTCCCAAGCTTATCTTAACTTCCTCCTTAGACCTTCTTCTTGAATGAATCTCGGCCACCATTTAAATTTCCCTTGCCAATGTTCTAATCAACATACATTGACTCACATGAGTGCTAAACAATACACTAACCTTAAGGAATGAAAACCTAGGTTAAAATGTGTTCTAAGGTATAAAAATGAATGTTTTACCTTGAAGTCTTAAGGTGGGCTTGGATATGAATCAAGAAGGACCTCCTCTAGCCCTTGGAGAATAGAATCAAGCTATAACAATGGATAAAACAAGGCTCCATGAGCATGTAATTTTCGGTCATGAAGAAGAAGTGATGGAAACATGGTTTTTCTAACATATTCTTTACCTTGAGAGAATGGAGAACCAAATGGGCTCTTCAAACTTGATTTTCCTCCATCAATGGAGTTTTCTTATGGCTCCAAAATGAAGCTTTTCCAATTTTTTAAAGATAGAAAGCTAGAGCTTGAGCTAACTAAGAGATATATGTGTTTAGTTTTTGATTTGGAGCAATATTGTGTATTTGGTAAGTGATTGAAGATGGAGAACCATGGAGGAGCAGCACTCTCGGTTTTGGAATAGAGAGAAGAAGAGAAACCGATGGAAGAAGAAGAGAATGAAGAAAGAAGAGGAGGGAAGAAAGCTAAATGAGATATTTTTCTAAAAAGGTGAATAGTTACCTTACTTTATTTCCCTCTCTTTTTCCAACTTAGCTAACATGTTGTGGTGACTCACCACCCTTAGAAAACCGGCCTCTTTATTAATTAAGGCTAGTCATGGTCTTTGTTGACCAACTTATTGACTTATGTTGACTAAAACTTAAACTAGTCACTATTTGGCACTATTCACTAATTAGTGCACATATTCGTGAAATTTTTGGTTTCCCATTGATTTAGGCTTCCTAATGTGATACAAATTAGTACACATGGTGATTAAGATGTAATCATAGGCATTTAGCCACTCAAAACTCATTTCTAAGACAATTTCCCAAAAAGGTGCTTTAAGGAGTCTTAAAGCACATTTTGTGTTTAAGCTTGTTTTTGAGCTTGGTTTTCTTTGGTAATTGATTTAAAATGTCCATTGAAATATTAATAAGGTCTTATAATGGTATTTGGGTGCTAATCAAAGTCACTCCAAGCTTAGAGCACGTTTTTGCCCAAATTGCCCTTAAGGAATTTTCTTGTGTTTTCCTTGGTTTAAATTGTCTACCAACCTCTCTAAGGCATATTTTAGCCTTACTACATCATATATTGATGTTTACTTAACATACTTAGGTTTGGGGTATTTCAATCTACCCCCCTTAAAAGAACTTTGTCCCCAAAGTTCCCATGCACCTTATCTTATTAGAATACATGTCTTACCTCATTCCATAGATCATATAGATCATACTTATGTATACTTAAACTTATTGGATCATTAGATCCACCGTATGCTTATACTTAAATATCACACAACATGCTTAAGCATGTATAGCACTCAAAATTCTCTTTGTTTCTTTTGATGATTAAAACAATCACATAATTTTTCCAACGTATTCTCCCATGTCACCGGTCCGTAGACAATGGCTCGTTCGTCCTCGTCACCATGGGCCAGAATACAAAACACTCTGCTCTCCCCATGTCACCGGTCCGAAGACAAAGGCTCGTGCATCCTCGACTTCATGGGCGAGACTCAGTAAAAAGGTAATCCTTTTTACGAGGTCATGTGAGGAATAATTCCTCTAATTAAAAATACAATCAACTCCAATTACATTTTATCCTAATGCCTCTATCCTTAGCGTGATTTAATTGTGACCACTGGTAGGGAGTTTCAAGAATCATCCAACCCTGATGTGATCAGCATCAGTGTAGAACTATCCTTCCACCCCAATTTGTGTTCAGTTTCCCTTGATCCCTAGAAAATCAAGTTCCACCTCCCACGTCATTTTCAAACATCCAAATAATTCACTCATGTCCAATTTTCTACCTTTTTAGTTCTTCTAATCATAATCAATACATCTCCAAAGTGTGGACTCAGTCCATCAATGAAATACCCCAAACTTAAATATAGGGATTAAGATTATTCTAATCCTTGTTTAAGAGCCTAATAATGCTTAAGTAGTATTGGTGAGGAAAAATAAATCCAAAAGAAATAAAGAAACGCTTAAAAAATGAAAAACACTAAACCATAGGAGGTATGAGACCCCGGATAGCGTATTATATGGATTCCAAAGGTTTAATAAGACCTAAATAATATATGGGAACAACTCCCGAAGAAAACGGATCCAAATAATGAATTAAAACGCTAATAGAACCTTGAAGCGCGTTTTTCGAGGTAACCGGGAAAACGTGTCTTTAAGCGGGTCAAATAGACTCGTAACAATTTTGGTCAACTAAATAATCATTAATAAATATTAGTGAAGCTTTAGAACCAATAAAATCAATAAAACGAGCAATTAGTAAAAACTGTCAAAAACGGGAAGTTGTGGGGTAGAAACATAAATAACCAAAACTTATGTGTCCAATATTGTAAATAGAATTCTAAAACCCACATGGGCTGTGTGTGTCACGATTTGCTCTCTCTCACACACTCTCTATTCTCTTTTTATTCACAAAAGACAAAAGCATTTCAAAAGCAAAAAGTAACATATATTACTCTACCACTCACACTCTCTCTCTCCTATCCTCTCATTTCTTCACTCACGTAGCAGCCCCTTCCCCCTCACTCTCTATTTCTTTCTTCCTTCTCCAGCGACAACAATGGAGTTTTGAACAAACCCACACAAAACACTACTTCTATCCTCTTGTTACTCCCTTAAACCTCCTCCAAAAATTACAAAAATTACGCCATTGCCTTCCTCTCATCAAGAGGAACACTACCCTCTATTCAAAATCCGGAAAGGAGCACTTTCGTTTTCATGGGTATGCCCCATTTGGAGCTTCAAGACCACCATTAGAACCACCTTCTTCTCCTTGTTACTTTGAGGTAAAAATAATCTCAAAACTCCTTCTTTATCTAGCCCTTGTGGGCAAAACGAAATTTGGAAACTAAACTTTTGTTGTTCCTTGTACTCTAGCCGATTTTGGCATTTTTGGTGGAGTTGGAATCTTGTTCTTGAGCCATTCCAAACACTACCTACACCCTGGCAAGGTAATGAAATTTCTAAACCCTAAAACCTACATTAAAACTTGAAGAATGGTTAAGGGTTAGTTTTTGTATTGAATGGTGGAATGTATGGGCTGTAGCATGGGTGTGTGAACTCCATTTGAGACCGAGAACAAGAAGGAAAGAATGGAAAAGAAAGAATAAAGGAATAGCAGGAAAGGAAAGAAAGAAAACTAGAAAGAACAAGGTAAAGTCGCTTACCTTGAACTAGTTTTGCGTTGTGTAATGTAACTGATTTTGAGTAGTAAAAATGAGTAATGTATTGAGTAATGAGTAATGAGTAATGAGTATGTTGTAGTATAATGAGGAATGGTAATGTAACAGTTTTGAAGTTTTTAAATGATGTTTAAAAGCTTGGGAAAACATTGGGTATTGAATGTGTATGTGCAGGAATTTTATGGTGTTGTAGTGGAGTTGAAATGTGAGTATAATGTGTGGTATAAACAGGTTGTGAAAATGAGCCATTGTGAGCTGAAGTAGTGTGTGAGCAAAGTAAGAATTATAGGGAAGACTATGTCAAATTTTGTGTAGGAATGAGAGGACTTAAGTTTTTAAGAAGAGGAAGTAACCTAGGTGGTAGCTAGGTGTATTTTGAGAGCTTAAAAGGAGTGTTTAGTATCTTGAAACAGATTTGGATATGAGGTTGTTAAGAGGATGGAACTAGGATATGAGTAAGGTATTTAAGATGCTAAGAGTGGCACTATGTAAGGGAGTATTGGAGTATAAGAGTTGAGGGAAAATCTGTAGCAGAGAGAAGAAAACAAAATCTGTAGCAAGAGGTATTGGATTTCATTGGAGGAATTAGGAAGAATGAGAGTACAAGACTTAGTAAAATGAATGTTGGACTTGGGTACAGATGTTGTAATTGCTTGGAAATGTATTTGGGATGCTAGTAATGGTATTGGTAGAGGAAGTATTGGATGGTAGAAGTTGGTTTAAAAATCTGTAGCAAAAGAGAAACAAAAACTGTTGCATGTGTTGAAGAAGTGAGAAAAATTGTGTAAGTTGATTTAGAAGTGAAAAATGAAATTGATGGATGAACTAAGGTGAATTAGAGGATTTAATTAGTCTTTAAACATGTAGGAAACATGTGGAAATAAGTAGGAAAAGATTGGGTGAGAATTGAGGTGAATTTGGAGTCTAAAGTAGATAATTAAAAGGTTTCTGCAGCCGACCTACCCAGGCGACCTACCCCATAGTGGGGTAAAAATTGAAGCTGCTGCCACTGAGTACCACAGCGGTAACCGATCTCAACCAGTTAGTAATTGGTATTATGGTGTCATCGAGAACATCTGGGAACTAGACTATGACATTGATTCCTTTCTGTTGTTTTGCAAGTGGGTGGACAACCGACGCGGGTACCAAAATGATGGAGGGCTTACCTTGGTTGATCTTTCACGGTTACACGGTTATAATGATGATCAATTTGTTCTGGGAAAGGATTGCGAACAAGTCTGGTATGTTGAGGATCCGAAAGACTGCAGATGGTCTGTTGTTCTTCCAGGAAGAAGGCCGGTTGTAATCGAAAATGAAAATGAGGATAACGATGAAAATGAGACTGTAGAGGAAACATCCTTGTTTCCTACTGGATTACCGGATTCGATTGATGATACCGAAAACGATTTGCTCTACGCACGATTGACCATGATGAGGGTTTGGGTAGAAAATATGAAATGATTTATGTTTTTGTACGTGAAAGGTAATGTTGTTAGTAGAATGTAGACTGTAATGTCATCTTAACTGTTATTGTTATGCATCATAGTATTTATGTTATGACTTTATCTGATGAAAATGCTTTGTTATTTTTTTTGCAGTGGATGATCACCCTATGGATGACCCCATTGGACGGCTTCTCATGACTGGAGAACCTGAGCCACAGCAGAATAGACCAAGTAAGCGGGTCACAAGAGGAGGAAAGAAGAAGAAGGACCAGTTAGCAGTACAGGAGACTGAGGCTGGCCCTTCACAGCAGACCGAAGAGGAGTCAGTTGTCCCACCAGAGGCGAAGAAGCAAAAGAAGAGAGGTGCAACACGTGGGCTGAAGGCTAACAAGGGCCCTCCTACAAAACCGGTGGACTTCAATCAGTTCAACCAACCCCATGGTAATTGGAAGAAATGACACCGCTTACGGTAGCCATTTGGTGAAGTCATATTGCAACATAAACCACAACTGGAAGCAAGTGCCTCAATCATTGAAGGATACTATGTTTCAGCGTCTTCAGGTAAATCTCTACATTATTATTATCTTTTGTGAAATAATAGAACATTTATGTTTACTTTACTAACTGAATGATCATGTACGTAGTCTCGTTTCTCCGTGGATCCCGCACTTAAAAAGGATGTGCTATCAGCGATGTCGAAACAGTTCCGGGACCACAAGAATAAGTTGGCTGACAAGTTCATCTACAAGATGCCTACTCCAGAAGATCCAGATGAGCCAGATCATGGTGGAGACGGTGAGAGACCACCATGGGAGGTTTACGAGGGCATAACAGAAGAGCAATGGCTACAATTTGTTGAGAGGCGTCACACACCGGAGTTCCAGGTGCACTTTATTGTCATACATACATAAATTAATCTTAATTTCTTATGTTTTTTTGTGTTCAATTTCACTTAACATGATCCCATTAATTTATGCAGGCTCTCCGTGCGCAACAACAAGCAAATGCTAAGAAGAATCTGTACCCTCACCACTTAGGTGGAAAAAGTATTGCTCAAAGGGTACCAGAATGGGAGCAAAAGGGATATCTGCCCACGGATGGCTCATTGGATGCCAGTGGCAGAAGAATGAAAGTGTGGGAGTTAAGCCACATTCCGAAGAACTCTACTCCCGAAAATCCTCAATACGATGAAGCCACGAGAGCAGTTATTGCTCAAATGGTAAGTGATAACATTTCATTTTCAGTCAAACTGTTCATTTCATTTGTATATGAACTTATGTTAAACTAATAACTGTATTTGTGTGTTGTATTAGGGTGAATTAAGCTCTCAGCTCACCCAGGGCACCTGGACCTCACAGAGGAATGATGATCCTCTTACACGCGCTCTTGGTAAGAAGGATCATCCAGGTCGTGCCATTGGGTTTGGTGGGCACGTTGGTATCCGCCAGGCATTTGGCGCACCCGGGTCCAGAATCAGCCAGGGAAAGTCGATTAGCTACGAGGAGCACCTGAGAGCGTTGGCTGAGATGGAGCAGAGGATTACTCAGAACGTCGACGAGAGGATCGCTCAGGCTATATCAAGGATTCAGCCACAGCAGCATGAAAGCCAAGAGGTTTCTCGACCACCAGTTGATCAGTCACCCATTCAGCAGCAGAGTGCACCGGTAGTGAGAAGTAGTGTCCACTCGGCTGATCCGTTTCCCTATGCATCTCTAAAGGTTAGACTAACATTTCAATTGAGTACATGACGATTATGATTTTTCACTTGATCACTAATATCATCATAGAAGAATTCACAATTTTTATCTAAACAAGTTCCACATAACACTCAGGCACCCACTGAGTGCCATCTGTTTTTACAAATTGGAGTAGAAGAGGTCATGGTTGCATGGGGAAAACTTTTCCCCTCTCTTCCAAGTGATATTGTGCACGGTGAACCACTCCGACATTACCATGCACGAGTGCTTCTAGACGAATTTGTTGCAGAGCATGCTGACGTCGGTTTACCGGTGCCGATCCCACAAAGACCTACCTTGCGTTCTGCACAAACTGCGACATTGCAGTGGCCTGTACGATTGATCAGACTCCCTGGGCAGGTATTACTCTTAACCGTTGCTATAAAACTATTGGTCTACCACCTTGCATCCATATACTTAATTAGACTAATATCATAGGATATGAGCCGACCGAAGACTGATAAGGGAAAAGGAAAAAGAATTGCCACACCTGTGCAATCAAAGGCATCCACAAATTTTGTGCTTAGACCTGCTTTGGTGGAGAAGAGAATATTGGCCGGCTTGTCGACAAGGAGAAGATATACATCGATTTGGGATGTATATGCCCGACTTCGAGGAGTGCTTCAGGAGGGATTGGTTGAATGTGTCGATTATCAAGTCGGCCGCCATGTGAGTGACTTCTACCTTTTATATTTTGAATTTATTAATTGGTGATGAATTAGATGTTTGAATAAAAAGTTAATGACTAATGATATTGCCTCATAGGTGGGTGCATGATAAGGCGATCAATGTCTATGAAGATCAAAGATTTGGATTCCTGTGTCCTGCTATGTGCAGTGCAGTCCAGATGACAAGTGATATGCAAGGCCTTATGCAATATATGACGAATGCCCTCTTTGAATGTTCTAACAAGTCATTTTATATTATGCTGCCATATCATTCAGAGTATGATATTTGACTATTTCTCTTAGTATTATCTAAAACATATAGTTTGTGTTAGTTGCTTAATGATTTCAACACATTGTGTAATTTGTGGACAGTCGACATTGGTCTTTGCTTGTGCTGGTGATGTCGAAGCACCCACGAATCTTGCAATTTGACTCACTTGGTAGGGGTGCCAAGAGACCGAGGATCTCCACCGCAATACTGGGGTAATTAGTTTGTTATCGTAAACAACAATTATTATTACTTAACATTAACTGTTTCATAACTTGCTACTGATGCTTAAAACTATATATATTGCTGATGTATATAGTTCCATGAGAGCTGCATTATCTCTCCAGGGTATAACAATGAAGAGTACCATCCCTTGGAACACTGTCAAGGTACTCTATAATTGATAAATTTGTGTGATAATGTTTAAACTTGTTTATAACTGTCAATATGTGCGTTTGTATAGTGTCCGGTGCAGCCTGGGGGTTCAGAATGTGGATACTTTGTCATGAGATTCATGAGTGACATAGTAGGAGCGGCAAACCTTTTACCAGAGCACTCGTTAGGCAAGGTAACATTCTTTGAAAGTTTTAGTTATGCTCTTTACATGTTGTTAGACTTGTACATTTTAGATTAATGTTCATTTTTTTTCAAGGCTTACGAAGAAGTGTTCAAAGGTGGTCAGTATGATGATGCTCAAATTGTTGAGATGCTTGAGGAATGGTCGGAGTTTGTCTGCACAAGTTTAATGAATTGATGATCATGAAGATGTTTTGTGAACTTTTTTGAGTATGTAAATGTAACTCTGTACACTTGTGGATAGTGTAATGGTAGATTTGAATTGTAATGGTGTTTTTTATTTGTAATGAAAGTGTGAATTGCATTGGTTTTGTTAACTCTCAAATTGTGATGCGTCGTTGGTATTAATGGATAACAGGGTTAATTACGGGAGTATTAGTTTTACATACCATAGTATCTTAATATTAATAGAATCACTTGAAATGTTGTCAGTGGTTCGAGAACAACCCGAGGAGTGTGAGGTGACATGGTAAAGTAAATTCCGGTAAAAAGGTATGATTTCTTCATGCACTGTATCCTAACCTGGTTACCCCGATTTGTGTGCTTATGTGATCACCAATAAGATAAATGCACGAATCGGAATTGTAATGCACTTAATTGTGTTTGAACTATTTTGTTCTTGATTGTATCTTCTTGAACATTTAGTTTGTATAATTCATGAAATGTATGAATGAGAATGAAGGGTATGTGTATGTAATGTGTACTTGTGTATTGTATGGATGTATGGAAATGAAGTACTGACTTCTACTAATTCCTAACAATCTAACTCCTAACATGAGTAATGAGTAAATGGAATGAGTAGAAGTCCGATATAGTTTCGGCCACGCGTGAGGATAAGGAAACACAAGAGGTTGGATCCGAATCCTGGCTGTAATCTTTTCCATGGACCAATCCCCTTGAATGGGTAGCATCCTGGATTAGTGGGCCATCTTAAAGCCCGGTGGTGGGATGTAGTAATCCCTGCCCGGAGGTCATACCGACTTGACTTGAGTAAGTAAGTAAGAAGTAAGTATTGTATGTGTATCGGTCTCGACTGTCCTAAGTCATTGACCTTGAGTAAACAAGTATTGAACACCCGATTAACCCGGGTGTGTAAAGAAGCTAACAAGCCTTCTGTGTGAATTGGAGAAGTGTATCTCCCTATTGCGTATTTAGTATGTAATGAGTATGTATTGTGTATGTGTATTCTGGAAGATGGTAAGTAAGTATTGGTAGACTTGTATTGTCTTCCAAGCATGTATTGTACTGTGCGTATGTATGTATACCTTGTGTAGTATTGTAGTATCGTGAATGAAAGCATGTATGTATGTATGTATGTATTGCAAAATGAATTGCATGTATTCGACCAAATGGTCGGCGTACCCTCGCTAGTACGCGGGGTATGCGGTTATCATATTCAGCGTAAGGTGACCCCCTAAGGGGAACGTTTTTAGTGTGCAGTACCCGAAGCAGACCTGGTCACAGAAGAGACCGGTGGACATGCCTAGACTACTAGGAATGAAAGGTAGATTGTAGTAAATGGTCTAAGGCTTGTAGTCTTGAATGTAGAGATGTACGAAGGGGTACACTATTACATAAGTTGCAAGTATGTAGTTGTGAGAAATGGGTAGTGATTAGACTTTTCAGGAGTATGTATGAACTTGGAAGAAGTATCGTATTTGTATTTGGAACTTAGTAAACTCGGTATGTGTAGTGTATTATCATGTAATGAATTATGGAGTATTGTATTAAATGGAGTATTGAAGTACTCAGTAAGTAATGGGGAGTATGTATTATGTTTGTGTAGTACTCGGACATTCCGGTCCATCAGACCGATGCTGTATGTAGAAGTAGTAGCCTTGTTAGTCACGTGGGTGACTAACGACATTGTATCACCCACTGTATGTAAGTATGTATCCGCTGCGTGAATCTGGAAGCACGAGGAGATTGGACAGTAATGACCGTATTAATGGTAGGGGTGTTACAAAAAGTGGTATCAGTGCGAAGTATCGCTTTGATGACTGGAAGTACCGAGTTAGGAATACCAAGTTAGGAGTTGGAGGCTTAGGGCTAAGGGTTGAGTGATAGCGTTAGAGATACGCTAGTTGGGAATCACCGGAGTGTACCGGATACCTACAATACCAGTCCCGCCCACCGCATTCCCCATTGTATAACTTGGAAAAGGACGCCAGAGAGAAGGAAAGTCCTCTCATACTCGGGAAAACCCGATCTGGCAGTAGTGAGATATTCCTATAAGAGGAAAGAACCCGACATATGGAAGATTCCAAGAAATGGAAGTTCCGGAGATGGGTCCCGGATGAACAACAATACCCGCACTCAATAGCGGTTGAATGAGCACTCCAACCGTAAGGAGGCTGCAACTTACAACAGCATGGGGCGACGTGCTTAGCAGTCGCGAAACCTGGCTAATCAGCCAGCAGCTGGAAAGGAAGCACTAAGCGTGTAACAGAACGGAAAAAGGAGCAGTAACAAAACCCAAGATACAAGTCTACGGGGCAGTAATAGTAAAGTAACACCAACAACGGTGTACTAGCTGACTAAGGACATAGTCAGGAACGGTTAACTCCAAAAACCACAACGCCAAAAGGTTACAATACCTGGCCAACATAGCTCACACAGCTACAAGAGCATCCACGGGATATAATCCGATAGGACTACAAGAGTAGTGCCTAAACAAGCTAAGGCTCAATAACCACAATAAATGAGTAAAAGGAATAACGCTAAACCAAATCAAATGGGAATCTCCAAGGATTGGAGAAGTACCCCGATCAATGACAGTCATGTCAAGATCACAGAGGAACTACTTAAAGGATTAAGTATCCCAATTATAGATCAATAAGATCAAGGGAAGAGTCAACAAGACTACCAAACACGGATGGGAACCATACCGTGACCAGTAGAGGTTTACCCAAAAACCACCAGTACCACGCACTTGCCACAGCAAGTGCAGTAAGGACAGAGACATGTACAGGAACCCTAACACACCACAAGTACATAGTAATGTACTGTGGCCATAACAGAACAGCTAAAGGATCACATATCCTAAGAACTGGGAGAATGGAACCTCGGGAAGGCCTGACGGCTTGACCATTGCACAAAGAACATACCAGTCAGCAAGAAGCTAGACTTGGCCGAAACCCCAGAACATGGCTATGCCATGTAGACCCTATTTTAGCACCGCACCAGGATTTTAAAACCCAAAATTTCTCCCAAAATCACTCTTTTAAACCTTGGATTTTAAAACCAAACCAACGGAATTACGGTGAGTATCATAGGATGATACAAGAGGAGTTGACAATAGAATACTTCACCAAGCGTGTGACGAGCACTACGAGTGTACCCAATTACGGGATGTGGGACAACCGCACTCCGAAGGAGCTTGCGGGCCTGACAACTAGTTGGGTAAGTGGTAACGTATCAACATGGTACCCCACGTATGTATACATGTAGTGTACAAAACACGGGAAGTAGTCAACTCCGTTCTACGGACCACGAGTAAATTCAAACCAGAACAACTGGACACCTCAGGCGATCCAGGAGAAGGAACTCAGCTAAGAAATAAGTATAAAAGAACTCAGAGAATCCATCTGAAGATAAGGAATGAGGATTAGGAAGTGCAAAGGGCACATACTAGTAAGTATAGACATTGGATATGTCTCAAGACATCAGACAAATACATGACAGCTGGAAAGTACACCCAGCCTAAACACAGTAAGGCAATCGCCTAACGTGAACACCACAATGCTCAACAAACGGGACAGACTTCCCAAGAGCGATTACAAGATTATCACTAAATATAATCCATTATCGAAGAGGATATTTAAACCTAGCCTCAAGCACTAGGAGCAAGTATAAACGGTCTACCCAACGACGGGAGACGCTATAACCCTAAAGGGAATAGCTCAAATACAATACCACAAGGCGGTATAGTAGACACAACATATCAAACATTAGCCGGATGTAACGGCATAACTAACAGCGCTCAGGAGCAATCCTTGAAGGGTGTCTGAGATAACAATAGTTGAACAAGCGTCATGATAAGAACACATGAGCTAGAACAAACATTCAGGTAGGACACCGAAGGGATTTCGCATGGCGGGAAATACCCTGAATTACACAAAGGCACTGATTAGTACCAGATTGCTAAAAGGGTCTCCTGTGAACGGAAGCATGATGTCACGACTTGCCATGGAGCCCAGTAATACATCCAACCCTATGATGGTATGCTAGGAGTGGAAACGTGTGTAAGCAGCTTGCAAAGAGCATAGCTTGCACAAATTTGGCTTAAAAGCCATAAACAAAATACATTATGTAAACTTAAACGGTTGCGAAACCCACACCATTTAATAACAAGACTTGCAAAAGATATTGCTTCGTACGATAAATGCATCGACAACTGAACCACCCAATTAGGGCTCAATATAATCGGTGGCTTAAAGTAATGGCTATCTCAGTTTCACTGTCACTAGAGCATCAGTCTAGTATACAGTCGACGGAGTTCTGATTGACCTTCATGCCTACGGTAACAGGGGCACAGGAATAGTAATAACGCCAACAATGGCCTAGTCCACGCTTGGACACTACGAGAAACTTGAGGAAAGATACCTCTCGTTCACAGAAAACCACCCATGCGCTGATGATGTGAACACTTAGAAAGAGGCTTCCGTCTATGATAAGTGTCCAAATGAGCATGTTTTATAGGTGTATTTTATATATAATATTAGCACTTTTCTTGCTCATTTCTCCACTTCGGTTAGTTTTCCTCTAGTTTATGTTTTATTGTTTATCTCATAAATTTATTCGTTTAACATGAGGAAAACCAAGCTGGAAGTAAAGTAGACGAAGAGATGAACACATAGACGTAAACGGCTCAGAAAACGGAGTCCAAACGAAGAATCTAGAGCCGGTCGAAGTTGGAAGGAAATTAGTTACGACAACAGGTTGCAACCGCCTCATTATTGGGCGGACTTGAGGGCGGCCAGACTCAGGCAACCACCTGTTGTTTGGGCGGTCTTAGTGGGCGGACGTGAGAATGCATGCATGCGGACGATAGAGGACAACCCCGTGAGACTACCGCCTCTCAATCAGCAAGTGCAACCGCCTGGTACACAAGCGGACGTGACACCAACATGCAACCGCCTGGTTGCCATGCGGACGCAGAGGCGGACGCGTGTAAAATCCAGATCTGAAAATAATGCGAGCGAGCTTATCTTCTTCGCCCGTCGTCGTCTCCAACTTGCCTCGCCTGCAACTCGTCCACTCGTCCACTGTATGCTTATCCATCTACTCTGCACACGCTTGTCCCCTGCAATAAATGAGAGCAATCAATTGAGCAATCAACTGGCACCTCCCTTATCTTCACGCGTGATCCAGCCTTTCTCCTTCCTTCCTCTCCTTCCTTTCTCTATATAAACCAACGAGCCTTCTGCTCAAAAATCATTCCCTTCCTCACAATCCAAAGCAGTAGACGTATCATCCCATCCAGTAAATAAACCATCGCTCACTCCCACGATCCATTCCATCCTCTTATCTCCCACTTCTCCATTTTAGTTTTATTCTTCATTCCACCACGAAGCAGAAGCGATAAGAAGAACAGAAGAAAAGGGAGCTGGAGCAGAAGCGAATCGCAGTCCAGTCTCCGCCGGCAGTCTCCAAATTAATGGCTATTTCTGTTTCCTTTTATTACTGTTAATGTCTGAGTGATTTTACTCGTATCCTAGGGTGGGGTTTGACCCTAAATAATTCAGACTTATTATTAATACCAAGTTTGCTTATAAATATTTGTTTTGTCTCTCTAAATTATTAAATGCTTAACAACTGATCATTTTTATGCATTTACGGTTTCTCTTATTTCAATGATTTTGTAAATCTGAGAATAGACCACAAAGAGAGAAAAACGTTAGATATTATCTCCTTGATTAGCAGATAAAATCCATCGCTGTTATAAAAAGAATTCTCACTTAAAGCTAATTAATGATTTTAGACTTTTTCTGATTGTAAAAAGTCTATTGATTTAATTAAGAGTTGTCCTTATCTATGATTTAGGAAGGCCACAAGATTAATTCTTAAACAGACAAATAAGAGCAAATTAGGATTATAATTATTGTCTGTACTTAAATAAATTTATCACCTGTTTCACTTGTTAAACTTGTTTTAATTCCTTTCAGCAAATATTGTTAAATGTTTATTCTGACAAAATACTGCATTTATTTGGTAGCTATCAATATATGATTTTGAGATAGTCAAAGTACCACAAAGGAATTAATCTTGGTATTTACACTCCGGATTGAGCAGGAAAATACTAAGGCTATTAATAGGAGTTCGTAACTGACAATTATTAACTCTAATAGGCAATAAATATTTGAGACAGGATTATAAAATTGTTTAAGTAATTTAGGAAATTCCCCCGCTATCCTAGGATACCTTTTTCCATCCATTTACTTTATTTACTGTATTTATTATTTCTGTACTAATCTGAAAATCAAGCTTGCCTCCGGCTAAACCCCAATTTACTTTTTATGCATTTATTTATCTTTTTGTACATTTACTAAACTGAATAATTAATAGACAGTTGCGAAGTCTCTGTGGATACGACCTTGTTGTACTACAAAGATTGGGTTCACTGCCCATAATTAGGAAGATAGTTTAACTACTATTTTGCCCAACAAGTTTTTGGCGCCGTTGCCGGGGACTTCGGTCCAACTATCTGATTTATTATCTGTTTAGTTTTCTTTTATTTTCGTTATTTGCCCTTTTTGTGTATAAATTTTTGTTTTGTTTTTAAAGGTACTTAATTCTGATGGATGGTCACTACGATCAAGCAGAAGATTGGTATGGTTACCCCTATGGCGCAGAGACTACAATCAATGGAGTGTCTGTCAAAGGTGCGGAGAGTACCATGAAAGCCCCCAATGTTCAGACCCAAATGCTGAATTGAGAGCTCTCTTGGAGGATTACAAGTCATCTCTCAAGCCTGTCCCCATCTTTGTGGTTCAAGAGTGTGGAGGAGACCATGAAGGTTCCCATTGTCCTATGGTTGCAATAGAGAGAGACAACGCCATTTTAAGAGAAATGATGGCAAATTTTACCTCAGAGTTTGAAAGGATCCAGCAAAGAACGCTAGATCAGATCGAACGCATGGATCAACCGCTTCAACAACTGAATGAAGTGGTTCATGAGGAGGAACAACCCGCTGAGGACATAAGCTACTTTCCGCCTCATCCCCTATTCGAATTAGAGAATCCATCACCAAACAACTGTCAGCTTGATCATGAAGACAACCCCTCAGAAGAGAGTTTCTCCTTGGACTTCATGGAGTTTCCTCCCTCTGAAGTCAACTACTTTTTCCCCTCCTTCTCCGTGCTCTACCCAGATGAGGGTGGACACATCCTCAACCTTGAGAAGGAGGAGATACCGCCTCTCTCCGAGCCATCAGAAGAGAGTGCTATAATCAATTTCAAGGAGCCACTTCCCTCTGACGTTGATTACCATAAGCCTCAACAACAAGAGGAGGATTTTTGCATCTTCCAATTTGAGGAAGCAAAGCCGATCACACCTGGTCTCCTGTTAGAACTACGCTACCGGCAATACCTCCTCAAACACCAGGTTTTGTGGAGTATTCATTTTCCTATTATATTTGCCGAAGTAACGTTTTGTTTTGATCCAGGTGGTTTGCTTTTAATTACTGCCAACTTCGTTTTCCTGGCAGAACTATTATCTACTTATATTTTTGATCCAGGATAACGAAGCAGGCGTCTAGCCAAAGACGTTAAAGAAGGGCAGCTTTCCGGGAGGCAACCCGGACGAACTTATCTTTTATATGCTTTTATGCTGTTTTAATTTTCAGGTTCCCTTTAATTTTATTTTTGCTAACTTTTAACCTCGTTTATAGTATGGTTGCTTCTAGTGTCTTATGCAGGTGCAATTTCATGTCTACACCGCAACCAAGCTACGCTACTTGAGGCTCAAGCTCAAGTGTGGGGGAACTCTTATAACGCAAGCAAAAATAATCTCAGGGGAGTACCAGTTTCTTTAATTTTGTTTTTAAATGAAAACTGCAGAGGAGACTTTATGTGCTTAAATGATTATACGTGAGCTTTGTGTTCTCTCTATTTTATCTACTTACCGAAAAGGTCTTCTGAAACTTTCCCTTGTTTTTCTGGTGAACAATGAGGACATTGTTCAATTTAAGTGTGGGGGAGTGTGCCCTTTTCGGTGACATTTTGTGCTTAAATGCTTAATCTCTCTGCTTATCTTGCGTTTATCCAATTCAATATTATGTACCCTGCTAATGTAGGTTGTTCTCTTTAAAAACAAATACTGTTATGAATTGTGGGATAAATTGTACAAAATTTTAAAATTTTTGATTACTTTTGAGGAGCATTTTATATGCGGTGTGAACAAATAATCTGCAAATGGTTGGATTTTTATTGCTCAGGGTTTCTTTCTGTCTTCTCTCTTAGGGATTGCTAAGAGGTGCTTCTCTGTTAAAAAAAGAATAGAAAAATAATAAAGGACTTGCGAGACACCATTGGTAACCAACAAAGAGAGTTGAGTGTTCTAAAATACGAAGGCTTAATGCCTACATATTATCTTCTCATCTCTTATGCAAAAGTGAAGCAAATGCATATTTCTATTTTTCCTTTTGTTTTCTCCTCAATGCCCATTCTTGAGAGAAGTTGGCCATGGTAAAAGTTCTCAGAGTCCCCTAAAAGAAACATTGAAGTACCTTAGATCATACCCCGAAACTCTATATTTTATTTTTACCCTGAGCACACCTATGCCACCAGCAGTTAATTTTTCACTCTCCTCAATAAGTTTAAAGATCATGTTTATCCTACCCTTCATAATAATATTTTTAGTATTGAGCATTCCCTACTTACTTGGTTACATGATTTTGCTTGAGGACAAGCAAAAGGATAAGTGTGGGGGTGTGATAAGTGTCCAAATGAGCATGTTTTATAGGTGTATTTATATATAATATTAGCACTTTTCTTGCTCATTTCTCCACTTCGGTTAGTTTTCCTCTAGTTTATGTTTTATTGTTTATCTCACAAATTTATTGGTTTAACATGAGGAAAACCAAGCTGGAAGTAAAGTAGACGAAGAGATGAACACATAGACGCAAACGGCTCAGAAAACGGAGTCCAAACGAAGAATCTAGAGCCGGTCGAAGTTGGAAGGAAATAAGTTACGACAACAGGTTGCAACCGCCTCATTATTGGGCGGACTTGAGGGCGGCCAGACTCAGGCAACCGCCTGTTGTTTGGGCGGTCTTAGTGGGCGGACGTGAGAATGCATGCATGCGGACGATAGAGGACAACCCCGTGAGACTACCGCCTCTCAATCAGCAAGTGCAACCGCCTGGTACACAAGCGGACGTGACACCAACATGCAACCGCCTGGTTGCCATGCGGACGCAGAGGCGGACGCGTGTAAAATCCAGATCTGAAAATAACGCGAGCGAGCTTATCTTCTTCGCCCGTCGTCGTCTCCAACTTGCCTCGCCTGCAACTCGTCCACTCGTCCACTGTATGCTTATCCATCTACTCTGCACACGCTTGTCCCCTGCAATAAATGAGAGCAATCAATTGAGCAATCAACTGGCACCTCCCTTATCTTCACGCGTGATCCAGCCTTTCTCCTTCCTTCCTCTCCTTCCTTTCTCTATAAAACCAACGAGCCTTCTGCTCAAAAATCATTCCCTTCCTCACAATCCAAAGCAGTAGACGTATCATCCCATCCAGTAAATAAACCATCGCTCACTCCCACGATCCATTCCATCCTCTTATCTCCTACTTCTCCATTTTAGTTTTATTCTTCATTCCACCACGAAGCAGAAGCGCGATAAGAAGAACAGAAGAAAAGGGAGCTGGAGCAGAAGCGAATCGCAGTCCAGTTTCCGCCGGCAGTCTCAAATTAATGGCTATTTCTGTTTCCTTTTTATTACTGTTAATGTCTGAGTGATTTTACTCGTATCCTAGGGTGGGGTTTGACCCTAAATAATTCAGACTTATTATTAATACCAAGTTTGCTTATAAATATTTGTTTTGTCTCTCTAAATTATTAAATGCTTAACAACTGATCATTTTTATGCATTTACGGTTTCTCTTATTTCAATGATTTTGTAAATCTGAGAATAGACCACAAAGAGTGAAAAACGTTAGATATTATCTCCTTGATTAGCAGATAAAATCCATCGCTGTTATAAAAAGAATTCTCACTTAAAGCTAATTAATGATTTTAGACTTTTTCTGATTGTAAAAAGTCTATTGATTTAATTAAGAGTTGTCCTTATCTATGATTTAGGAAGGCCACAAGATTAATTCTTAAACAGACAAATAAGAGCAAATTAGGATTATAATTATTGTCTGTACTTAAATAAATATTTATCACCTGTTTCACTTGTTAAACTTGTTTTAATTCCTTTCAGCAAATATTGTTAAATGTTTATTCTGACAAAATACTGCATTTATTTGGTAGCTATCAATATATGATTTTGAGATAGTCAAAGTACCACAAAGGAATTAATCTTGGTATTTACACTCCGGATTGAGCAGGAAAATACTAAGGCTATTAATAGGAGTTCGTAACTGACAATTATTAACTCTAATAGGCAATAAATATTTGAGACAGGATTATAAAATTGTTTAAGTAATTTAGGAAATTCCCCCGCTATCCTAGGATACCTTTTTCCATCCATTTACTTTATTTTACTGTATTTATTATTTCTGTACTAACTCTGAAAATCAAGCTTGCCTCCGGCTAAACCCCAATTTACTTTTTATGCACTTTAATTTATCTTTTTGTACATTTACTAAACTGATAATTACTAGACAGTTGCGAAGTCTCTGTGGATACGACCTTGTTGTACTACAAAGATTGGGTTCACTGCCCATAATTAGGAAGATAGTTTAACTACTATTTTGCCCAACAGGTGTTTGAATCAACAATCGTTGAACGAATAATGAGACTGAAACGTAAAGGTTGAAACTGACACTCAGTTTAAACATAAGTTGTCAGGAGGAAGCCTGACATCCTTGAAGGGGCATCCCATGAAAGGAAGCGTGATGCAACGACCTTGTCATGGAGCCCAATACTACCTCTAATCCATGTAATGTTGTACAGAGAAGTAAATGTGTGTGAACAACCTACTATGAGCAGACCTCGAGGCAGTAAGGCTTATAAGCCACAAGTAAAATGTGTTAAATAAATTTTGTTGATTACGAATGTTTATGTTATACAAGTGAATATAGCGAAGAACGAACCACTACTTTAAGAGTGGGGATACCTCTCGATATTGTGAAACCGCGGGAGCGGTAGTTATGTGAATCAAGTTCAAGAAACCTGTTAAAGAGTGGCCATGTTGTTATTACCCCAGAGTGATCTGAATAAGAATAATAAAAAAAGAAGTGTTTGTACCAGTTATGGAGACCGGAAGGGTAATAAGTCTAATAGCAACCACTATAGGTGGGTGATGCTAGATGTGTAGTGAACAACGCTCAAGGAGCATAAAGACTCGAAGAATAGCGTATTCAACGATCAGTCAAATAAGTGGCGAAACACTGTGTAATGGTGGAAGCTAATATAAAAGTGGATGCAGTATAAATTGATGTTGTATAATGAGTAAGGATACGGTGCGCAATAAGCTACCATTGTATAAGTATGGTTAAGTGATAATATGGCAAATAAGCAGAGTTATGAGTTAGACTCACGGAGATACACCGGTAAGTGATGGCAAATAAACTAGGCAGTAAGCCAGTAGCCAGTATTATGAGATAAGGATCTCAGTGAAACACAATGTGAATTCCTATTGCTATCGCGTAAGAGATTTACTGCCAAGGGTTTACGCCTCTGCACTCTGTATGACTGAGTGTTTTGGTATTGCGCTTGCACGGTAATAATCGAGTGAGATAGCTAGGAAGTTGGAAAGATATTAATTGTGGTAGAACAATGAAAGACTTATAACGTTATAAGACCGAGGCATAGGAAATGCAAGATCATACCAATGAAAAAATACTTGTACAGAACCAAATGTGGAGGCATGATTAGCAGTGAGTGACTGCAGTATCACTGAATACCAAACATCGGTATGGAATATACCTCAAGTGTGGGAAATAACCGAGAGAGAACTACACATAGGGTAGTAACTCATTCTCAACCGAAAGTAAGTTGGAAGAAAACAAGTCCATCATTGTGAAGTACATAGCAGCATACACAGTAAATTATCATGGAGGTGGATAGAAAGTTTGTAACTCACTGAATTCGCGCGTGGTAAGAGATACCACGCGTCGGTTGAGAAACCGTTATCACCAAGATAAAGGTGATAAATGGGAGATGAACAATACAGTAACAATAACGAATGGGGCAAACTAAACTCTAAAGTTATTAGAGTTACGCAGCAGAGGCCAGTGAAACCATGCTTCGGATACCGAATATGCATTGTGAATACGAATAAATGGTTAATTATTAACACCTAGAAGCCTCACAGGCCAGAACCGAAACGAGTTATGAGTTAAATAAACTCCAATGAGAATTCTTGGTTTAGGGACTAAACCGCCAATATGGTTAAGATCCTCCAACCAGAACGCATTGTACAATAGACCGCGTGGAAGTTAAAATACATCACGGCGGCAGAACATTTCGAACCAATGTTCAGTGATTGATTACGTGGGCGTAATCCCTTTTAAGGGGGGTAGAGCGCAAAACCGCTTAGTGTGTTTTACCGTACAAGTGTACGTGAACTAGGTTGTGCATAGCACAAAAATAATTTGTTTTGATGATTGGTGTGTGTGTGTAACATAAACACACGCATTCATTCATGGTTTAATTGTGGTAATTTTACACAGAAGATGCGAAATACAATTGTGATAAGTGTGTTTACTTTGTTAACTGTTGTGTGTTAGTACAAGTGTTTGGGAGTAGAGAAACTCCCGGGGAACTAAAACCCCGACAGTAAGTGTTCATATAATACTAAATGTAATACCGTGTATTGTATTTTGATAAAAGTATGTATATATATACAGTATTATGAGTTATGAAGGGGCATGAAACCTATATAGAACCTAGTAAGAATTAAATTCCCTAGGTAACATGATTAAAGGTGAAATGAAGATAACTGATAGACGGAGTTCTATCCCTTGGAGATGTGGTGATTATGACTAGGATGATTTAAAAAGATAGAAAATTGGAAATGAGTGATTTACTTGATGCTTGAAATTGAAGTGGGAGGTGAAACTTGATTTCATGAGATCAAGGGAAGCCGAACACAAATTGGGGTGTGTGAGCCTCGATTTTAAACCCTATCCTATGTTGATTAAAGTTGATTAGGATCTAATCGGGTTTTAGGTCCACTTATAACCTAAGATTAATAACTATGTCATATAACAAATTATTAAAACCTAGGCTAGCTCACTGGAACCTATTATGAGTCGCCACCTAATTTTAACCTAGATCAAATTAGGAAAGGAGAGTTCGGGTTCGGGGGCTTGATATTTGACTTAATTAGGGTTCAAATTACTTTCATTACCCTTCCTAGGTCGTTTTCCTCTACTTGGTTTATTTACGGCATTCTACAAAGTTATTTTTAACCTAGGTGCGTGCTTCTGTTTTTTTTTTATTTTTTAACGTTTTTTGACAGAAAATAAATGTGGAAATTAAAACAACCTAAACTAGGTTTCGGAGGCAGAATTAGGTCAAATTTTGTTTCCGTCCGCGGCTACGGACCAAATGTCCGAACCCACGGACCCTAGTTAACCTAATTACACAGAAAAGTCAAATTTAAACAGAAACAAGATTTTGAAAAGTCCGGGGCCACGGACAGGACGTCCGTGGGCCCGGACATGTTTTATAAAACCCTAACTTTTGAAAATAAAAATATCCCGCCACCGTCCGGGGCGTCCGGCTTTCGGACAGAGCGTCCGGGACCCCGGACATAGCGTCCGTAGGTGCGGACCGCCCTCGGACGGCGGCGTTGAGGCTGTTCCCGGCGGTGTTTTTGGCTCAAAATTTATGGGTAGGTAGCCTGAAAGATTATAAACATGTTAGTGATCAAAAGTTTTCAATTTTACTAAGAATTAAGGACGAAACTTATTGAACAAGTTAGTAAACAGAAACGCAAATAAACCTTAATTCAGAAGCAATCAAAAGTCAATTCGATTAGAAATTTCACACATAAGTGTATTCTGATCAGAGGAGTTAAGGAAGTCAAATTCCAACCTGTTTTGACTTCGGGATTTGATTGTTCCTTCACGTCGGGAATCTTCGAGAGCTTCGTTGATGGCCAATCCGGTTCGACTTTGACCCAAGCTTCTGGCTCCTTCTTCCTTGTATTGTTAGCCACGGTTTGCTTCTGTATTTTTTGTGTTTTGGTGCTAGGAATCTCAATGGGAGAAGAAGGAATGTGTTTTTTGGTGATTTCGGGATGATTTCGGTATAGATTCGAGGCTCGGGGTTGCAAAAACGTTGGAAGTAGGTTGACGGCTGAGTTCTCTGACTTTGGGGATGATCTCCTCTGCCCTAGTTCGTTTTTTGGGGGTCCTTTTATAGAAAGAGCATGGTCAAATTGATAGAGCAAGATCTTTATCTAAAACGCTGATTTCGTGCTCTAAGGGAATCTGATTTTGTAAAATATGTTTCAGGCCGAGATAAATTATGAAATTTTAACTGAAGATAAAGGATGATTTTTAAGAAATTTGAGAGTTGGAATCGGGTTATTTTGATAAATAACCGATTAGATAAAAATCTTGCAATCTGGAATCTCCCATAATTCATAACTTATTATTGGAAAGTCGAAATAACGAAATTCCAACGGCATTAGTCTCTAATAAACATCCTCTATCTTGTGTTAAAATTTCATGACGTTTTGTTTTAATTTCGGTATTTTCCATAGGAGAGAGAAAATTGCAAAAATGATTGAATTTCTCTTTTAAATTTTGGGCTAAGGTACCAAATAAAATAATTTCAGGTTTATGACTGTATGTAGTCATGCTAACCATGTGACAATTTTATTTTAATTTTGGAAACCTTTTATTATTTCTATTTTGAGGTTATTTCATGTGTTAATTAAAGAAATTAGCTTATAATATGAATTAAAAGCTAAATTTCCAGAATAAATATTATCAGAGAATCATGAAATACCTTTCATAATGACTATGATATTTGGAAGTGTTTGGAGATAATGAACAAGTCATATAAAAATAGAAAATCCCGATAATGTCCTTGGAAAATCCCGCCTTGGTGCTTTTTGACCCCTTTTGCCCTTTGTAACACGTATGCCTTAGAGACTACTCCGGGGGGGTTGAAATTTTGGGTATAACAGATTGCCCCCCGTCAACTAGGCTTTGTAATGAAGATGAAAAGACTAGTTGATGCCTGAGTGATACCCCAAAATTTTGGGATCTTAAAAGTCCTTGTATGCAGATTGTGTCGAGCTATTCTAAGGCGCTGACTACCTACAGGTAAAGGAGATGTTGTTGAACTATTCGAAGGCGCCAACTATCTGAAATGATGATATGTTGTCGAGCTATTCTAAGGCGCTGACTACCTAAAGATGATGAAAATTTTGTCAATCTATTCTAAGGCGTTGACTACCTGAAAATGATGTCAATGATGCCAAGCTATTCTAAGGCGTTGACTACCTGAAAATGATAATGTCAAGCGATTCTAAGGCGTTGACTACCTGAAAGATGAAGAAATGTCAAGCGATTCTAAGGCGTTGACAACCTAAAAGATGAAGTAATGTGTAGATGCAGGAATGCTGATGAGGCTCGGATGCTTTTGGGGACCGAAACCCGTGTCAATGCTCCTGGCTGGACCCAATGTGGACTTATTGCCATCGCCCCCAAGCCGGTGTGCAGGGATAACTCCTGGTAAAAACCCTGGGGACTTATTGCCATCGTCCACCACTCGTTGATCCCAAAATAAGTTGACATCGCACAGGAGGATTTATTGCCATCACCTCGCCAACTTTTCTGTTGCCAGGTCTTGTGACGCGCCTGGATAATGCAGATGAATGATATGAATGATGCAAATGAAAGTGATGCAAATGTAGATGATGAAGATGATGCAAATGCAAATGATATGGATGATATGAAAATGATGTCCGGATGCTTCTGGGGACCGAAACCCGTTCCAACGCCCCTTGCTGGTATACTATGGGGACTTATTGCCTCTGCCCACCAGCTGAGGTGCTGGGATAACTTCTAGATTACCAAGGGGACTTATTGCCACTGCCCACTAGTTGTTTCTCCCAAGAAGTTGACATGAAGATGGGGACTTATTGCCTCTGCCCCGCCAACTTAGATCACGCTCTGTCTCGTACTTGTCTCGCACTGAAGATGATACTAGGTCTCGTACTGGTCTCGCACTGGATGATGAAAATGCAGGGTCTCGCACTGATGAAGATGATGGGTCTCGCACTGGTCTTGCACTGAAGAAAATGATGGTCTCGCACTGATAAAGATGCATGGTCTCACACTGAAGTCTCGTACTAAACGGATAAAGAAAAAGCTGGATTTCGCACTGATTCTGGGTCTCGAACTAAAAATGAGTCGGAAAGATAATGGTCTCGTGCAAACGATGAGGACTGATTACTGGAGTGCCAAACATGGCAATGATGATAAGATGTATGCAATCAAAATATATGAAAGATAAACTTTCAAAACAGGAAACTGTTGAAAAATGTGCCAAACATGGCAATGCTTGAGAAAACTCTGCTGAAAAAGGAAAGTGAAATGATCATTTCCTGACTAAAAATTTCATATCTGCAATTTGTTTCTTAAGAAAATGAACATGCCGTTGGTGGAAGTGTGTGGTGTTTGTTGTGGTGCTAAAGGTTTTTGCCGGTGTTCAAGATTTGTGATAGACCTGGGATTGGGTTGTGATTTTAGATGGTGGTCAGGGTTATGACGGGCCTGATGTTCTTGTGGAGATAAGGCCAATGGCGGGCTTGAGAGTGTGTGTGTGGGGGTAAGGGCTTATGTGTGCCTGTGGTGGTATGGTGGTGCTCAAGCTTTGGGTTTTAATTGGTGTTGACATGGCAATTGTTGGAACCAACAATTGCCCCCAGTATTTTCCTTAGGACAATCTGAGCTAGAGTTCATGGCAATCGATCGTTCCGATCGATTGCCCCCAGTACTTTCTTTGATTAAACGCGCGAACAAATCACGTCCTCACAGGGTCATGGCTTATGTTTCGATATGGCGCTTCCTAACCTACGCTCAGTGTGTTTGATGCTTGTACCTGTTTTTTGCTCACGGTCACAACTTCTAGACCATTGAATTTGACATTTGGTGGATTTACGCATTCGATCTGTTACTTTCACGTGATTAGATACACAACTATCAAGTCGGAAGTCTTTAAAGCTTATAACGTGGCCATAGGGTGTGATGAAGGACGATGGGATCATGGAGGGATATTTGAGGTATGTGGAGCTTAAATGGATGACCGAAGCTGCAACTTGTGTCTTCTCTCAGATTCATCTTTCTTGTCTTGAAGTCGTCTAGCTGCTTCATGTTGACGTTTTTTTTTCGAGCTTCTGGACCTGGACTTTTGAAGTTGTCCTCTACACCATTTCCCTTTTTGTCATTTGGATTTCTTCAAGGCACTTCGGGTTTGCCTTTTTGTTTTATCCTTTCTGGACTTTGCCTTCGGGGTTCTTGTGTTTCCCGGTTTTGGGCTTCGAGAACTGTTTTGATGTGAGCTCTTTAGATCCTGTGTCACTCTGGGACCATTTGCGGATCACTTCGTCATGCTGATAGCGGCGTTGCTTCTTTGGACTGATGAGAACGTTATCTGAGAGTTTGACTCCTCGCTCCCTTCGGTCACCGGGTCAGACTTTCATCATTGGCTGGGTTATTTTGTGGTGTTCATATTATCGAAAAGGGATATATGAAAGGCTCAGCGGGGGTGCCTAGGGTTTAATGTCAGGGTTTACAAGCTTTTGGCTATGTGGTGCTGCCCCTAGGTGCTTCGTCATTCCTATAGTTGTGTATCCATTCTTTGTTATTTTCGCAGATCTAAGAGTAAATTTACAAATTATCTCCTTCGGTCGGAGTTATGCCGTTTACCTCACCTTTGAACGTGGTCTCACCGGAGTCATGTAAAAATGACACGCTCGTTCACTCATGGTTTTTCCACTCAAGACACTCTCGTGAGATTTTCACTTGGAAACTCGTTCGCACATTTAAACAAAAGATAAAAGACGACGAACTTAAACTTAGATTGCCCCCAGTATTGATTTTGGGGTTTGTGACAACAATTCGATAAATGTGGACCTTGAACCTCTTTGTGGGTTGTGAGTTGTGGTGTTTGGTTAGGCATGTTCAAATTTTCAGAAACAAAATGCAAGTCTTTGTATCCCATTGCATAGTCAGAAAATGATTACCTCGTGATCCTTGAAAGACGTGAGTGCTCTTTTTTTAGTTTTTTGAATAATGCTTTGTACAAAAATTAAGAAAATGGAACTATGTTTTATTCAACAAAAAGAATAATGTTGGAAATTACAAACTCAAGAAAACTACCGAAAATGATCAAGGGAACTAACTACTACAAAGTTGAAAGACAACTAATCAAGAAAAGAAATGCATTTAATGAGAAAAACACTAAAAAACAACATTTCTGATGATGCTTGGGCACGCGTGCTCTGCGCTCTCCACCATGTTCTCAGAATTGGAGCCCTTGGTCAATTAGATCCTGGATTCTGTGTTGTAGGGCCCTGCAGTGGTCAGTGTCGTGACCGGGCAGCTGATGGAAGTAACAAAATTGAGTAAGACCCTTCCCCAAATGAGTAGTTCCTGGCCTCAGGGCGAGCGGTTGCATCGGATATCTTCCTCGAAGCTCTTCAAGTGCTTGTCTTGGTGTTCGACCGATATCTGTAAACTCTCTTTGTCGAGAATTCCGTCGGGGCGGTTCTACTGTCCCAACGCTCCAACCAGGTCCTCTTGACTGTCGATCACTGTCTTCCTCATGTTGCCTGGTCCTCTTGCGGGTGCAGCTTTGGATGCAAGTTGCTGCTCCTGGTTGCCTAATCACTTTCCTGAGTTTTGTAGCAATTTCTTTGACATTCTCCTTCGATCCTCGGACCCTAATGGAGCCAACTTCAATGCAGTCAAAAAGGGTGTTGAGAAGCCTGTCCACTAACTCATCCCGAGCTTGACGTTCGGACTCGAGGGAAAGAGCCTTTGCTTTCAACTCTTCGATAACAGCAACGTAGTTAGATTCCACGGCGTCCATGGCAGCACTATGCCTCTGCTCCATAGCTTCAACGGTGGCCATGTGCTTTTGTTCCAAAATTGCGAGCTGGGCTTCCATGTCAATTGGACCGCACTTAGGACTTGAGTCTACCTGTGTCCAAGGTGTCCATTATTAGCTAACCAAAGGAAGTGGGCTGAAACATGACGCTTCACAAGATAGATCGAAGCAGACTTATGCTGAAAGCGAGTGGGCCAGGATACCCAGAGAATGTCTGGGCTGGAGTATCTTTCAGACTATGAACTGGAACTTGGACTAAAACCTAAACAGATGGCTTTGATTGGGCCTGAGAGGTGACACCTAGATCTAGGTTTGGGGCTAGGGCCCGAATAAGAAGTCTACCTAGTCTAGAATGAGCCCTTGGGCCGGAATGTGTTTGGGCCTGGAGTAAAGCACATGGGCTGGAATGGTCCCTAAATCACAAATGGGCCCAACTTTCTTTGGGCCAGAGAAGATGGTTGCTAAGCAGAAAAAGATTTTATTTTCATAACTTGTGGGTTATTTCAAGTTCAGGTGGATTTCTTTTTTGTGGGCCTAGAACTGATTGTATAATTCAAATTGGGCCAGAAGAGAAATAACCTAAGTCTAAGCTTTTGGGCCGAAGCCCGAATGACTCACATATTAAACCAAACAGGACCTCTAGGCCGCAAACAAGCAGAGCCGCCAATTCGGGTTGGGCTAGGTTAATGTAGGAGAAGTTCCTATCAATCTCTAGGCTGGGTAATGGGCCGATCATACGAGCAAACAAGGCCCACACAAATTCAACATGTCCTCACTAGACGTTTAAATCAAACCGGGTATGGATCGATCCGGAGAGGTGCTTGGGGCCTGGGCCCAGGTCACCTCAAAGGAATAGGGCTTGCACGCTATTCTCCTTGGGCTTCCCCACTCTTTTCACATCACCTGAAGGTGTGCGTCTACAGTCGGGTCTTTGACTGACCAAACAATGGGCTAGGTAAGGATACTGCCAGGAAAATGCTTGGGGCTAAAGCCCAGGTATTAAGGGGGTGTGGTTAGACGACACCCTCCTCTTTTCCCCCACTTATTCACATCACCTAAAAGGTGTGAGTCCCTGACAGGGGACCCTCAAACGGTCCCGGGGTAAAATCGGTTTGCATGGACCCTCGCTCTCACATGATGCAAAGGTGTAGAAATTAAAGTGCGCACAAAAGTAAACAAACAAAGTAATAAATCCATAAATAAACATTTTCGAGTTAAGCCCTCTTTCTTAAAATTAAACAAGTTAAAATTAAGAGTTTGTCCCCAGCAGAGTCGCCAGTCTGTGAGCCTCGATTTTAAACCCTATCCTATGTTGATTAAGTTGATTAGGATCTAGTCGGGTTTTAGGTCCACTTATAACCTAAGATTAATAACTATGTCATATAACAAAATTATTAAAACCTAGGCTAGCTCACTGGAACCTATTATGAGTCGCCACCTAATTTTAACCTAGATCAAATTAGGAAAGGAGAGTTCGGGTTCGGGGGCTTGATATTCGACTTAATTAGGGTTCAAATTACTTTCATTACCCTTCCTAGGTCGTTTTTCCTCTACTTGGTTTATTTACGGCTTTCTACAAAGTTTTTTAACCTAGTGCGTGCTTCTGTTTTTTTTTTTTTTTAACGTTTTTTGACAGAAAATAAAGTGAAATTAAAACAACCTAAACTAGGGTTTCGGAGGCAGAATTAGGTCAATTTTGTTTCCGTCCGCGGCTACGGACCAAATGTCCGAACCACGGACCCTAGTTAACCTAATTACACAGAAAAGTCAAATTAAACAGAAACAAAATTTAAAAGTCCGGGGCCACGGACAGGACTCCGTGGGCCCGGACATGTTTATAAAACCCTAACTTTTGAAATAAAATATCCCGCCACCGTCCGGGGCGTCCGGCTTTCGGACAGAGCGTCCGGGACCCCGGACATAGCGTCCGTGGGTGCGGACCGCCCTCGGACGGCGGCGTTGAGGCTGTTCCCGGGTGTTTTTGGCTCAAATTTATGGGTAGTAGCCTGAAAGATTATAAACGTTAGTGATCAAAAGTTTTCAATTTTACTAAGAATTAAGGAAAACTTATTGAACAAGTTAGAACAGAAACGCAAATAAACCTTAATTCAGAAGCAATAAAAAGTCAATTCGATTAGAAATTTCACACATAAGTGTATTCTGATCAGAGGGTTAAGGAAGTCAAATTCCAACCTGTTTTGACTTCGGGATTTGATTGTTCCTTCACGTCGGGAATCTTCGAGAGCTTCGTTGATGGCCAATCCGGTTCGACTTTGACCCAAGCTTCTGGCTCCTTCTTCCTTGTATTGTTAGCCACGGTTTGCTTCTGTATTTTTTGTGTTTTGGTGCTAGGAATCTCAATGGGAGAAGAAGGAATGTGTTTTTTGGTGATTTCGGGATGATTTCGGTATAGATTCGAGGCTCGGGGTTGCAAAAACGTTGGAAGTAGGTTGACGGCTGAGTTCTCTGACTTTGGGGATGATCTCCCCTGCCCTAGGTCGTTTTTGGAAGGTCCTTTTATAGAAAGAGCATGGTCAAATTGATAGAGCAAGATCTTTATCTAAAACGCTGATTTCGTGCTCTAAGGGAATCTGATTTTGTAAAATATATTTCAGGCCGAGATAAATTATGAAATTTTAACTGAAGATAAAGGATGATTTTTAAGAATTTGAGAGTTGGAATCGGGTTATTTTGATAAATAACCGATTAGATAAAAATCTTGCAATCTGGAATCTCCCATAATTCATAACTTATTATTGGAAAGTCGAAATAACGAAATTCCAACGGCATTAGTCTCTAATAAACATCCTCTATCTTGTGTTAAAATTTCATGACGTTTTGTTTTAATTTCGGTATTTTCCATAGGAGAGAGAAAATTGCAAAAATGATTGAATTTCTCTTTTAAATTTTGGGCTAAGGTACCAAATAAAATAATTTCAGGTTTATGACTGTATGTAGTCATGCTAACCATGTGACAATTTTATTTTAATTTTGGAAACCTTTTATTATTTCTATTTTGAGGTTATTTCATGTGTTAATTAAAGAAATTGGCTTATAATATGAATTAAAAGCTAAATTTCCAGAATAAATATTATCAGAGAATCATGAAATACCTTTCATAATGACTATGATATTTGGAAGTGTTTGGAGATAATGAACAAGTCATATAAAAATAGAAAATCCCGATAATGTCCTTGGAAAATCCCGCCTTTGTGCTTTTTGACCCCTTTTGCCCTTTGTAACACGTATGCCTTAGAGACTACTCCGGGGGGGTTGAAATTTTGGGTATAACAGGGTGGAAGGATAGTTCAACACTGATCCTGATCACATTAGGGTTGGATGATTCTTGAAGCTCCCTATAAGTGGTCACAAATAACCACGCTAAGAAAAGATGCTAATAGCATAAATTGGAATTGGAGTTGTATTGAGTTTTCAAAAAATGATTTTCAATTGGTATTTCCAAACATTCGATAATATTTTGATAAAGGATTCTCTTATACTTAACCTAGTAAAGAATATGTTTGTAGTACTGCTCACGAGCTGAGGACGTATGAGCCTTTGTCTTCGGACCGGTGACATGAGAAGTACATATGTTGAAAATTAAGTGAATGTTTTGATCTCCCAAAGGAATGGGGACCAGAAGGTGTCCATCGCGACCGGGTTCTGCGGGATCACAATGTATATATAAAGGTATTTTTGGGTTGCTATACATGCTAAGACATGTTGTGTGGTATGTGTAATAAATATTATTTTGACCTTGAGTCCTAATGTGGTTGAGTTCTGAAAGTTGTTATTTACCCAGACCTGAGAGTCTGAGGGTTGTTATGCAAGTGCAATGTTGTTAAGATACCCGAACCGTTGAGTCCGAGGTTATCATGAAAGTATTTTATGTTATGTATGGATGTGGATATGATACCCGGACCGTTAAGTCCGAGGTTGTGATGTAAAGTATGTTTGGTTATGGAAGTTTTATTTGCAATTTATCCCTGTGTTCTAATCCAAATGATGCGTGGGAAGTGTGAACTTCGAGGATGAAGTTCTTTTAAGGGGGGTAGATTGAAATACCCCAAACTTTGATATGTTGTTTAAACATTAAACTATGGTATATTAAGGCTAAAAGTGCCAGAGAAACACTAGTGAACAATTAACCATAGTAAAAACAATAAAGTACCATAAACACAGTTTGAGCAAAAATATGCTCTAAGCTTGGTGAACTTGGTTAGGACCCAAAGAGCCTACCAAGACTTGATAATATTCAATTATGATTTTATAAGGCTAATTAAGTCCTTAGGAAACTTTGGTAGACAATTAAACCAAACAAAACACAAGAAAGCACCTTAAAGTCAATTTAAGCAAATACTTGCTCTAGACTTGGTGTAACTTGTATAAGACCTAAAGGTCATTCCTAGACCTTATTAACATGCTAATGAACATTTTAAATCAATTACTAAAGAAAACAAAGCTTGAAAACAAGTTAAAACATAAAATGTGCGTTAAGGAGTCTTAAAGCACATTTTTGAAAAATTGTCTTGTAAATGGTTTTTTGAGTGGCTAAATGTTCATCATTACTCTTTAATAAACATGTTTACTACTTAGTATCACATTAGCGAGTCTAAATCATGGGAAATAAAAAATTTCACAAATATGTGCCTTAATTTGTGAATAATGCTCAAATAGTGCTAGTTTAGTTATAAGTCAACATAAGTTGTTTTTATGGTCAAACAAGGCCTTATGTCTATTAATTAAAGGAGGGGGACGGTTTCCTATGTGGTGACTCACCATCAGTGCTAGTAAATTAAAGAAGAAGGAAAAGTAAGTGAAAAGTAGAAATTACCTTTATAACAAATATCTCCAAATGACTACCTCTCTCCTCATTCTCTTCTTTCTCCTTGGTTCCCACCGTCACCTATCTTCATCCTCCCAAGCAAATTCGTTTTGCTATAGTCCATACTCATTCTTCATCTTCTTTCACTTGTAACTTATGATTCCATGCTCCAAATCAATTTCAAGACTACCTTTGTCTTAGTTAGACCAAGCTCTTCATTTCCCTCTTTTAAAATCTTCAAGAACTCAATTTTGGTGCCATGGAGATTCACCATTGAAGGAGCTTGAGCTCATATTTTCATGCCTTGACATTCTTCTTTGTTTCAATCTTAATTCAAACTTCAAAGGACTAGGAGGAGTCCTATCTTGCTACTTATTCAAGTTCTCTTTCAATTCCAAAGGTAAACATTATTTAAGTGTTTTAAGACACTTATGTAAACCTAGGTTTAGTTATGAGTTTGAGTATTCAACTTGATGCTCATTACCCTTATATGTGTATTGGTTAGAAGATTGACAAGTGATAAAAGCTCCTTGCCGACTTTCATCAAGAAAGAACAAGAGAAAACAAGTGAGAAAACTTGGAAAACAAAGAGGTAAATGGCCTCTTTTAATGTAGCTTTGTGTACTAGGGAATTGAGCTATATTTGCTTAATAAATAACCTAAAGAGCCAATGGGAAATGAGCTAGAAACTATCCACAAGGTGGACTAAAAAGACATGGGAGCCTTGTTGTGTGTATTTTCAGGTTGAAGCATTAAATGTGGAATTCAGTGTTTAAGTTAACGTTATTTAAGGGCTTAAGTGCCAAGCAGTTTAAGTTTATGCACTATATGGTGATGTAGTGTAGTTTGAAGATTTAGTTTTGTGTAAAGAACATTTCTTATGGAGATGGATGTCTTTGATGGTTAAAGGATGAAAAACAATATGTTTGTGTGTAAGGAATGTGTATTAAGAGATTAAGTGTTCTTGGTTGTCAAAAGGTGAAAACCTAAGTGTTGGGTGTGAGAATATACAAGAGAAGCTATGGCAAAATTTTGTTGATAAATAGAGGAGTTTATGTGTTCCAATGAGATTTTATGACCTAGAAGGTACTAGGAATTTGTTAAGTGTCTAGATGGTGAAAGAAAGTGAATCATGGTGTTCTTAAGTGTTAAGATGCCTTGGGCATAATCTTGGAGGATTTAGAAATCAAATGAGTGTTTTATACACACCAAATTTATGATATGTGAAATGTTAAGTCTTGTTAAAGTTTTGGTAAACAAAGGAAAAGTAATGCCTTGTGAAGGTCTAAGTGTAAACTTGTGGATATAGGAGGAGTTATGTAATGGAGGTGTTTGTGAGAAATAATGCTTTTGGAGTAGTGGTAATGTTTGAGAGACAACACTTTGGTTAGTGATCTTGTAGGCACGATTCACCACTTAGAATCCTAAGGAAAATTGTTATAAGTGTTAGGAGTTTTTGTAAGGAATTGAGTAACAAGTTTGGTGATGATTTAGGAAGGTTTAGTGCATGATTTTAATGTGTTTAACATGTGGAAAGTTTAGAAAATGATTGGAGGTGAATTAGGGGTTGAAAAGAGGTCAAAAACTGTCAATTTAAACACCTGCAGCATGGTCCGGGTTTGTAGACAAGTACACAAACCGGACCACATCAAAAACGTGCCAGAAACACATCCTAGCATGTGGTCCGGGTTTGTATCCAAGTACACATACCCGGACCAAGCTAAATTGTACCGGGATTGGTCCGGGTTTGTAACCCCGGACACAAACCCGGACCAGTCTAAAATGTCCAGAATGTGTTTTTAAGTGTTGTTATGATGGAGAAGTGAATGGTAATGGTTTTAAATGATGATTAGGCCTTGTTTGGTGACTTTTAAAGGCCATTATAAGTATGAACAAGTGCTAGGTTGAATGTGAGAGTTGTGAACTTTAAATCACAAGAGTAAAATTAAGTATAACGGGATGACGGGGTTAACTATGGCGCTTTAGACGTTAAGAATCATTTACCCCACCCCAATGTCAATGAAAGTAATTGTGATGTTACCAGTTGTGCGGGATTGTTCGAGGAACCTAGGAGGACACAATATAGTGGACCGTGGTGACATGTATGGTTTCTTGCAACCTGTGTCCTACCGGATTACACCGGCTTGAATGCCAATGTGTTTTTCTGTGTGTTTGCCACCTTGCAAGAATAAGCATGAAATGAGTTTACATAGTAATTCATATATGTGGCATGTTTTAACTCCGATACCGTTTAACCTCAACATGTGTTAAACCTTAGCTAACCGACTCTAGGATCACATAAGAGATCGGTATTCGGACTTAACGACCCAAACCATGGGGACGTTCTAACCACGGCTATGCGTGAGTTAGTTGTGTGTTGTTTGTGCGTGTAAGTATGTTCACCACCCCTGTGTGTTTAACCCGGTGTAATACCTTACAGTGTGTGGAAGTGATAGGTTCCATAACGGAGCCCTTAACTATATATGTATATATATACTAATGGGGGTGAGGAATCCAGTCGTACCGGTCACACGTTTTGTTTGGGAGTAGATGTCTACAGTTTCTCTTACTCCCTCTCTGTTATGTTAAGGTTGTTTTTCCTTCTTGGATTACAATCTCCCGCTAGTTTCCTCCAAAGCTTACCTATTCTGACTGATGATCGGTCTAGGGGGAAATATGTGTGTTTGTGGTGTGTTCGGATCACATTATCTGATCCATCTTTGAGTTAAGTTACTCGTCCGACTAATAGGACGGTAACGAGTGATGTAACAAGCTTATTATGAGGGTGATTTCATTCTCTAGGCTTACCAAGTTAACTAACTATGTTGGGTCGTTTCCTAAAGTGAAAGGTGCCTATTATGTAAGTGATGTTATGCTATGCAATACTACGTGCTATGCCATGTGTGTTGTATGTACGTTAAAGTGTGATATGAGCTGTTGTGTGGAGTATGTGGCTCATGGGTATCAACCCACCTTGTCATAAGAGAAATTTAAGTATGACCCGTATAGTGGGTAAGTGTCGTCTATTAAGAAATGGCTCCATTAGAGGAGAAACCCACAAGGGATAAGGAACGAAACGAGTGAGCTAACGAGTTTTGTTGTGTTGAATGAATTGTGGAGCCCCATTGTTGTGGGTATGCAATGTGTTATGTGTTTATAGTTTTCATGCATGATTTAAGTATAATCAATCGCATGCTTAGACGACAATTAGTTGTACGTGGCCCGGTAGCATGCGGGCTGCACGATTACCATACCAACATTTTGTTGAGCCCCTGGGGGGCCTCCCTTTCTCTCTCTGTCTTTTCAGGTACAAGGAGCTGGAGACCGTCCGAGAGTAGGACGGGGTAGTTGTTACTAGACCTGGCAAAGGTGACCCGAACCGATCCAACCCGATCCGAACCCGAACTTAAACCGAATAGCGTGACCCAAAATGTGGCCCGAAAATCCGAACCGAACCAAACCAAACCGAATCAAACCGAAATTTGGTATAACCAAATCCACCCGAACATAATTCACCCGAACCGAATCCACCCGAACCAAATCAACCCGAACCAAATCCACCCGGATGTTTACTAAATCTAAATCTACTATATTTGTTCCAACCGTAAAAATTATCTTGAAACCAAACAACATAATGAAGATTTAGACATCCAATAAGTGTTCATTGCTCACAAATGATGTATATAATATTGAACATCTTCAATTTTCAAGCATCTCAAGCCTTGTTGTAATAAAACATTCATAAACTGTGTTGTTACCCTTCCCACACATGGATGTTTTACTACAAACTATCGATGTTTTGCTATAAAATGTTTTATAATTCAATTTAATGTGTGTCATTACTATTTTATAATACTATACTAATTTTGATTTTAATAAAGTTAGGTTTTTTTTTATGTTTAGGACATGAGACTTAGGAATGGTTTAAATGTTGATGAAGTTTAATTATAAAACCTAAACCTTTTAGTTGAGACATATACTATTCAAGATTAATGTGTATATGTAACACCCTTATAATAATAAAACAACAGCGGAAAATAAACTAAAGGTGCTACAGACCATCGGGCTCCAAACACCCGATACCAACCTCACCAATTACAACCATTACAATTAACTAAGTTACGGTCTGAACTTCGAGAAAACTTAACATTAACATAACAATAATAAAATACATTCACTCTCCATAAACCTAGTCCCATCCCAATCACTCATGCTCTCGTGGTGGCCACCTGTAAATCAATTTGTACCTGCAAGATGAAACCAAGCAGCCCCCCCGAGAGGGTGAGTCAGTTCCCTGGAATGGAACTGGTACAATTCTCCAAAACAATATTTAAAACATAACTCTTCAAAATAAACAGTAACTTGAGATCAAACTCTTGAAAGTAAACAGAGATAAAGCACTGCAAAACATCAAGTTAAAGAGAAAAGAAAACAAGACAAAGATAGAGATAGAGAACTTCCAAAACAAGTCATCCACTTAAGTAGTCACACCACATAGTTAGTAAGCATCCATTGTTGATGTTAGAACCAATTCCCGTTCGGAGTATAAAGACTCAGATAGTCACGAAGGACTAGGAATAATAAGATAGATCCAAGAACCAATAACTCAAGAGTGGAATAATTCAATTGGGAGAGATGGCCCCCACCGCCAGATATCAATGTCCATATAGACGAGGGATATACAGCCCCCTGCTGTCAGATTTAAATGTCCTGGTGGATGAGGGATATACAGCCCCTGCTGTCAAATATAAATGCCCCTATGGGCGAGGGATATACAGCCCCTGGTGTCCAATATAAATGCCCCTATAAGCGAGGGATATACAGCCCCCTGCTGTTACCATTGAAGACACGCGCACATCGAAGCCTCAAGAACCAGCTCATGGATGAAACGATATCCAGAGTCAAAAGAAGAGTTACCAAAGTTGACCTTTTCCAATTCCCACCAGATCACTAACTACCCAGAGCAATACCAAAACACTCAGTCCTACAGAGTGCAGAAGCGTAAACCCTAAGCAGTCAATGTCTAATGGAACAACCAATAGAAGGAACCATACCCAAGTAAGTTTCACATCCAGGCTCAGTAGTCACACAAGCTGAGTTAGTCATACACACAGTTTCCTTTTGAAATCCATTCAAGCTCAGTTAGCGTTTTCCAAAACATTCCACAAAGCCCATTAGCAAAGTATCTGAGTATGTGTAACGCCCCTACTTATCATAAATGCAGCGGAAATAAAATACTAAGGCGATTACAGATCATCGGGTTCCAAACACCCGGCACCAAACCTCACCAATTACAACTTATGATATCACAAATGCTACGGTCTGAACTCGAGAAAACATAACATAAAAGAATATAACAAAATACAATAGCTCTCCAAAGTTCCTAATTCCCATCCCATACACTCATACTCTTCGTGGCTACTTGTATAGCAATTCGTACCTGCAAGATGAAACCAAGCAGCCCACCCCAGGAGGGGTGAGTCAGTTCCCTGGAATGGAACTGGTACAACTCTCCAAAACAACAGTTTTAAAAGAAAAACATAACTCTTAAAATAACAATAACTTGAAGTCAAATGCTCAAAACAAATAAGAAGAACAAGACACATCAAAATCACCAAGTCAAAGGTAACAAGATGAGGAGTAAAAATAATAACACAAAAGGTAACGTTAGTCAATCAAAATCACACCATGTGTTAGTGAACAACCATTGTTTAGTTAGATCCAATTCCCGTTAGGAGTAGAAAGACTCGGGTAGTCACAGGACTAGGAATGAATGAAGATAACCAAGAACCATAACTCAAGAGTGGAATAAAACCAATTGGAAGAGATGGCCCTGCTGCCAACTGCGTCCCTTTTGGGACAGGGGATATACAGCCCCTCGCTGTTAACTACGTCCGTTAGGACAGGGGATATACAGCCCCTCGCTGTTCACAACGTCCGATTGGACAGGGGATATACAGCCCCTCGCTGTTTACCGATGAAGATGTGCGCACATCACAACCAAGACTCAGCTCATGGATGAAACAATATCCAGGGTCAAAAGAAGCATTTACCAAGATTGACATTTCCCATATTTCCACTAGATCATTAACTGCACCAGAGCGATACCAAAACACTCAGTCCTACAGAGTGCAGAGGCGTAAACCCCAGGCAGATAATATCTAATGAAACAACTAGATAGAAGGAACCAATTACCATACAAGTTGTACATTCAAGGCTCAATTAGTCACATCAAGCTGAGTTAGTCACACAAACCATTTCCTTTCAAGATTCATTCAAGCTCATTTAGCGTTTCTCAAAACATTCCATAAAATTCGTCATCAAAAATATCTGAGTACGAGAAATCGTACAAACATTCCATCAAGTCCATAACACATCAAGCTGAGTACGAGAAATCGTACCTGGTAATCGCTGTAGCAGTTCTAGTCGACTTGTGCAAATAATCAACAATACTCTGAGGAATATTAAAGGTAGTCTAACATCAATAACTTGTAACCTAAGTTAAACTTAAATAAATTCCTCACTCTTATTTCTAAGTCTCAATTGTCTTTTAAGCCCTCACTTAAATGTTATGTATACCTTTGACTTATATTAAAATGTTGTATAACCCAAGGTTGTAAGACTAGGGAATGTATGTTATTAACACTTGTTAATTGTTACCCTCTTACCCACTTTATTCATACTTAACCCTAGTTCCCAATTCAAGACTCTTGAGACCCTTATAACATAAGTGCATATTATATTATTCATCTAATCTTAGGGTCTCAATAATAATTCTTAAGCTTAATACTTTTATTCTTAATTTTGAATAAATATCGGGTTATGACCTATGATAGGTTTATCTTAGAATATTATACTATTATCTCACAATGTAATGATTATGTATTTTATCAGTATTACCAAATAATCCATTATGATTAAGTTTCCCCCTCAACTCAATTAAGATCTACATCCTGTATATTGGAAACATGGTGTTATAGATGCATTTTATGATAACCTAATTGAGTTACTAAACTCATTTATCTTATGCTTAGTTTAAGATGACTTTTATTACAACCATCTAATAATCTTATCATAAGATGTTAAATTGTTCTCATCTTGAATAACTATATTATAGTTAACTTAGATTTATCGAACTCTTACATTTAGTATTCCCAAGGTATATTATTTACTTTATCATTAACTATATAATAAAGCACTTTAAGATAACCTTTTATTTATCCTTGCTTACATTTAATTTCCCAAATGTTTTATTTTTACACACATTCCCGCTATAGACTATGTATAATCCTTTATACTAAATTTAATAAACTTACGTCTTAAAATACATTTTTCATATTGTTTACAAACCTAAGGTTTCAAAGGAATAACTTAATAAATTAATCTCCTTTATTATGTTTTAGGATGAACACTATATCTTAACATAAGGTAGAATTTATCTAAGAATTAAACTCTCATTCACAAGTGAAATTGTCAATTACTTAATAAGATAATATGTTCTGAAAAATCCTCATTCCTTATACTCAAATGACACATTAATATTTTTAGTGTCGTAAAGTAGATCAATATAATCTCTTATGTAACTTAGTTTTATCTAATAAAAGGTTCAAAGGTTTTAAGTATCAAATTCCTATTTATAAACCTTTCTATAAATTCTAACTACTAAATACCTTACTTAATTGTAGACTCACATCCTAAGTGTTGGTAATTAATATTATAAATGTATTTCATATGGCTTATCTATTGCCAAGAAACTTAAGGATTATTATTTAGATAAATTTCCAAATCATAGTTTAATGTAGTTTTATATCATAATCCTTTTAATGATTTTAACTTAAAACATTAAGTTATATTTCAATACCTTAAATGTTAAGAAATGATTAAATCTAGACTTACTAATCCACCTCACATTCATATGTGAAAGTATTTTATTTACTTTATTATTGTTTATATATCAAGAACATTTAGATGTAAAAGTATTACATTTATTTATCATTAATTATAGAATAAGGTCTATTTGTGTAACATTTTATGTAATCTAATCACAATTTTTCCTAAGTTTTAACTTATTAATTACTTAACCCAATTATAGACTTATATTATGGTCGTTGACTAATACTATACATGTATTTTAATACGGTTTATATAAATCTTAGAAATTCAAAGATAACTCCTTAAGTTTAATAATCTTAATTTAATACCACCTCATATAATATTCTTTTATTAGTATTATGTAGAGGTTTAGTTTATCTCATTAATTCCTTCATATTATATTCCTATAAGGCATTTTATTTCTTTTATTTATGTAGTTTTTTTATGTGTATATATATTAGGATTTATTCAAGACATTCCTTGTGTAGTTTTATTGCACTTAATTATTATACTAACTTTTACACATAGCTACATCCAATATATGGTTTATAAAATAAAGTATTTTCCCTTAGTTTTCGTTAAACATATTAGCTTCCATATTATGTATAATAAATAAAATGTAGTTTAGTTAAATTCCTTGATTTAATATAAGTTTCTATTTATTTCCCTCATATAAATATATATATAAATATATGTAACAATTTTTACTTCACTTAAAGTTAGTACCCAAAATATTTATAAACATACTGTATTAAATGTTACTTAGTCTTATTATATTTTTCCCCAACCTATAAAGTTCATTAATCAACTATACTTTAATTTTTGATTACATTAAAAACCATATATTATAAGTTATTCTTATGAAAAACTCATAAACACAATTTTTAAACCCATTTACAATTGTCCAAAAATCCCCAAATTAAATATATAGTAACTATAACATTTTAGACATATTATAAAATTTTTATTTCATAAAAATATCTTTTAAAATTATCCAAATAATTCCATAATACTCGTAACTTGAAAAAATCATAACTTATGTTTAAAAACTCAAAACCCAAATTAATTTACATCAAAATAAACTAGACTTTATAAGGAATCTATGGTTAAAATTTCAAGTCAAAATACATTCGGGAAGGCCATTAATAAATCTAGCAAGTTAGGGCTTATTTCTGAAAATAATATAAAAACTTATACTTATATTTTGAAACGTTTTAATCGTGGCCGTCCGTTTCTTTTAACTGAGATCGGACGGCTCCTGATTGTCGAGTTCATCATCGAACTCAACTCGATTCCGAGTACTAATCCCGATTTTCTCCTATCTACAGAACGAAATCGAGTGATTCTTGTTCCTATCGATTCGAAATCCAATTACGGTTCTAATGGTACCGATTTCCGCAATTATCATGCAGAATTGAATAAATTCGAATCTGGGTTCGAAGTTAGGGTTCTTATTTGGTTTCGGTTTCGATTTGCTAAATTCCCTCATTCATTGCTAATTGGTTAAATTGATAGAGGGTTATGAACGGGAATGCAAAAACGAAGAGCATAGATGGTGGAATTTGTCTGAAACTCACCGGAGATGCGCCGGTTATGAAATCGAAATCGATTTCTGGAAAGGTCACTATTTTTGTGCAGTTCGAGTAGCCTACTTCATGGGTCAACTCGTGCTAACTGAGATTGATTCAATCCATGAACCTACGTCATTTTAAAGTAGACATGTAACTCTAGATATTAGTGGAAGAATCATTGAATTTGATAAACTAGGGAGAAAGTTACAGATCTCACAAGATCTGTGTTTACCTAGTTGGTTTCGGAGTAAACTGGGCAGAAATACCACCGTGATCGAGTAGGCAACTTTAGACAGCTTTATCTCGCGACCCAATGCGAATCAGCCTTGGCCATTAACATGAAAGTTATAGAGGGATTAAAGATCTTCAAAACAAGCTAAAGAACAGAAATTTGGATGAGAAATGAAGAAGTTATGGCGTGACGAAGTTTACCCGATTTCAGAAAAAACTGGAATTCTGGGTTACGAATTCGCAAGGAGCAACTTTAGATCGATTTTTCCGTCGATGTAGAAGGAGTTAGATGATGTGTGAGTAATGGTTGGAAAGAGGAAAGATAGGAGAATCGAATGAAACAAACGGCATACCAAATGGTGGAGTAGGGAAAAAGATATAGGTGTCTAAAGATCGACCCTTGGCATGCCATAACTGAAGGAAATCTGAAAAGACTAAGTTAAATCGGGCTGACTGGGCGCGACACGTGTCCTGGACACGTCAGCATCCTTCAAATTTTGGCTCTAAACTTCAATTTATCATAACTTTGGCTAGGATGATCCGTTTTTAACGTTCTTTTTATCGATCTTCATGGTTTTTCATAACCTATTTATTGGTATAGGTTTCATGGCCTGGTTTGACCATTCTCAAAAAGTCAACTCTAGCAAGGCTTAATAAGCTCTAAGGTTTCTAGAATTTTATATTGACTTTTATGGTTCAAAACAATGTTCCAACACTTCCTAAAATCTTTATAATATATTTGGAGTGTTTAGAAATTTTCCCAAGATTTATTGGCTTATAAATCTTATTATTAAATTCATAATACTATATAATAATGTATAATAATTAGGGTTAAATAGGAGAAAACCCCTAAATAAATTTCACAATTCCATATAATAATTTAATATTCATAATTCCATACCATAATTTAATATTAATAGTATTATTTATGGTTTAATAAAAGAAATCCCCTAAATAATTTAAATTAATTTAGGGGTATTTCAGTATATCCCCCTTAACAGAAACTTCGCCTCGAAGTTTAAAAATCAACTAATAAGCACTCACACCACTTCGGGTGTGCTAAAACAATAATAATTCCAATGAAATTCCATACCAATCCAATCCTTTATTTCCATCCATTCCCATTCCACATTCCACTCGAGATTACTCAAACTCAAACTGAACCAAGATATACCGAGATATTTCATGATAAAATAAAAAGTCACATGCGGTGTCATAATGTAAAAACCAAGTACACACATACACCTCTTACTATGCTAATCACGTAACAGGGCATAATCTGGATGAGGTAGCGAAGAAGGATTATGCTCTACCCCCCCTTAAAAGAGAACTTCGTCCCGAAGTTTAAGATTTATCTACCAACTACTCACACCCGCTTCCGGTGTGTGGGTAAACTAAATATCAAGTTGTACTACAAGCTTTAAATGTATACCAAACAATCAACCACTCAAGGGTATTCATCCAATAACAATTCCCAAACATTTGTTTCCGTTATCAAACACTACATTCAAAGAATTCAGCACCTTATTATCAAGCTTTGTTGTAAATTTTATGGCACTGTTGAATTTATCTATGATCGATATTTATTTGTACCCCCTGATTGTTATGTATTTGTATTTTCTTGATTATTATAAAATTTTATTTTATGATCCCTACCTATTCATTTTATGACCAGTACGAATGATATGTCCATTATATGTTCATTTTATATTGTATGTTTATTTTATGAAGATGTCGTACCCCCCTTAAAATAGGGTACGACCCATATCCGTCTCGTAATAAAGAAGTGGAATTTAAACTCACTTTTAAGGAGCACTATATTTTACATCTCCTATGGAGATTCCTCCTTCAAGGATGCAGTTCATTTTTGATGCACAATATCACTCGTTGTTATTCTAGCTTGATTATAATTAAATCTTTTAGTGTTCCCAACATGCTTTCCTAACTCATTTCGCCTCTCTTACGGTCATTGGCAAGAACAACGTTTAGAATTCATCATTCATATAGTAGGTTAAATTTTGAGAACGGAACATAGGTTATACTTAGATATTACTATAATAACATTTTAGTTCACTCTTTCTTTATTTAAGTATTGGGTGTAGTAGGTATCAAAATCTTAATCATGTGATTTGGAAACTATTAATTCATAAAAGAAAAATCCCATTATAATGTAATGTAATTATTTAAATGCCATCCTTACTACAACATTTCCCTAGAAGCATTTTATAACCTAAAGTTTCTTAATTGTCATGGCTTAAAAATTTCATGAACTTATTTAAAATAGTATCATACTATATATTAAAACTTCTTTCTTTTTTTTTCAATGCAATTAAATCTTTCATGAAACCTTGTACCGAATTTATAACCTAAAATACGTAAATGTGCCATTTATGTTATTTTCACATATCAATATATTAACAAGCTATAAATCCGGTGTAACATGTTTGAGTAGTTTAAATAATATTTTAGATCATATAATAAGTCTAGATAGTCTTTCAAAATTATATTCAAAGCTTTATTAGCCAACCATACATTAAAATTTGTATTATATTCCTTTATAAAAATACACCTTCTGTGACTTCTAAAATTTTGCATATGTATAATGTTAAACTTCCAAATAAACATGAGAATTTCCAATAATTAAGTAACTCTCATTTTTTTTTAGATGCTCATTACTCCAAGTATTTAAGAATCAATGATATTTAGTTTAGTATTACTCTTCCCTTCACTCAATCTTTAAGTCACTTCCTTTAATATATATTTTTTTATTTAATAAGGGGTAGATGTTGTACCTTGAGTACCCAAATTTAAATCCCCCTTCCTCCATGTATAGGTATTTTTCACCAAATATTTAACTCAATAAACCCTTTACATGTATGAATTTTAATATGAATCTTAAGATACAAATTTTGAATTGTTCATTGTGGCTAGTAATGAAATATGCCTAGCTCAAGATTTCATGATGGTAACGTCTTACCACCAATCCTCCTCAAGTTCAACACAATCCATCACTTGCGTAGAAGATTATTTACGGTTAGATGACAAGGCTTGTCTAGCCCCTAGACTTCCAGAAGTGAGTGTGCACCCCCACTACTTTCAGCCTAGGAGTTCGTCGCACCAGGCACTTCCCGTAGGGTGTTAGGTTTATGTATTTTCTTTCTGAAGTTAACATAGAGTTTTAGTGTGGATTACAGGTTTGGATGTTGATCTTTTCTGATGAGTTACTAGTTCTTGTTAGTTTAATTTTCTAGACTTAAGATTTATCTTAAACATGATCTTTAGGTAATAATTTGTACCAAGTAGTTCTTGAGATTTATTTCAAGCTTTAAAGGAGTTGAAGTATATATCACTTAATTATTCAAAGCTCCACTTGTATACTATTTCCAACCAAAAGTATTCTTTAAAATTCTGGGAACATGTGTACAAGCTTTTAAAGCATTGCCTTCTTAGCCATGTATTTTCCATACGTATGCTTTGAAAAGTAGTTCAATGTATGATTTATTCCAACCAAGATCTTATCATACCCAATAGATAATGTTCCGAGACTTATTAGTTTTTTCCTATAATTTAATGATCAAACGGTATGACAACACACTATTCCAACAGACATTCATACAAAAGGTGTATAAAGAAATCATTTACTAATCCAATAGGGGTTAGGAGTCGTGCCTTTCTGGAATCCTCACTTCCCAATTCTACCCCAATTCCCCAGTTTTAAGGGCACCTATATTCTAAGTATTTCACTCGGCTTGTTTTCTCGGGCTCAGAGCGTAACTACGCTCTGATACCACTTTCTGTAACGCCCCTACTTATCATAAATGCAGCGGAAATAAAATACTAAGGCGATTACAGATCATCGGGTTCCAAACACCCGGCACCAAACCTCACCAATTACAACTTATGATATTACAAATGCTACGGTCTGAACTCGAGAAAACATAACATAAAAGAATAATAACAAAATACAATAGCTCTCCAAAGTCCTAATTCCCATCCCATACACTCATACTCTTCGTGGCTACCTGTATAGCAATTCGTACCTGCAAGATGAAACCAAGCAGCCCACCCCAGGAGGGGTGAGTCAGTTCCCTGGAATGGAACTGGTACAACTCTCCAAAACAACAGTTTTAAAAGAAAAACATAACTCTTAAAATAACAATAACTTGAAGTCAAATGCTCAAAACAAATAAGAAGAACAAGACACATCAAAATCACCAAGTCAAAGGTAACAAGATGAGGAGTAAAATAAATAACAGAAAGGTAACGTTAGTCAATCAAAATCACACCATGTGTTAGTGAACAACCATTGTTTAAGTTAGATCCATTCCCGTTAGGAGTAGAAAGACTCGGGTAGTCACATGGACTAGGAATGAATGAGTGATAACCAAGAACCATAACTCAAGAGTGGAATAAAACCAATTGGAAGAGATGGCCCTGCTGCCAACTGCGTCCCTTTTGGGACAGGGGATATACAGCCCCTCGCTGTTAACTACGTCCGATAGGACAGGGGATATACAGCCCCTCGCTGTTCACAACGTCCGATTGGACAGGGGATATACAGCCCCTCGCTGTTTACCGATGAAGATGTGCGCACATCACAACCAAGACTCAGCTCATGGATGAAACATATCCAGGGTCAAAAGAAGCATTTACCAAGATTGACATTTCCCATATTTCCACTAGATCATTAACTGCACCAGAGCGATACCAAAACACTCAGTCCTACAGAGTGCAGAGGGCGTAAACCCCAGGCAGATAATATCTAATGAAACAACCAGATAGAAGGAACCAATTACCATGCAAGGTGTACATTCAAGGCTCAATTAGTCACATCAAGCTGAGTTAGTCCACAAACCAATTTCCTTTCAAGATTCATTCAAGCTCATTTAGCGTTTCTCAAAACATTCCATAAAATTCGTCATCAAAATATCTGAGTACGAGAAATCGTACAAAACATCCATCAAGTCCATAACACATCAAGCTGAGTACGAGAAATCGTACCTGGTAATCGCTGTAGCAGTTCTAGTCGACTTGTGCAAATAATCAACAATACTCTGAGGAATATTAAAGGTAGTCTAACATCAATAACTTGTAACCTAAGTTAAACTTAAATAAATTCCTCACTCTTATTTCTAAGTCTCAATTGTCTTTTAAGCCCTCACTTAAATGTTATGTATAACCTTTGACTTATATTAGAATGTTGTATAAACCCAAGGTTGTAAGACTAGGGAATGTATGTTATTAACACTTGTTAATTGTTACCCTCTTATCCACTTTATTTCATACTTAACCCTATTCCAATTCAAGACTCTTGAGACCCTTATATCATAAGTGCATATTATATTATTCATCTAATCTTAGAATCTCAATAATAATTCTTAAGCTTAATACTTTTATTCTTAATTTAGAATAAATATCGGGTTATGACCTATGATGGTTTTTTATCTTAGAATATTATACTATTATCTCACAATGTAATGATTATGTATTTTATCAGTATACCAAATAATCCATTATGATTAAGTTTCCCCTCAACTCAATTAAGATCTACATCCTGTATATTGGAAACATGGTGTTATAGATGCATTTTATGATAACCTAATTGAGTTACTAACTCATTTATCTTATCTTAGTTTAAGATGACTTTTATTACAACCATCTAATAATCTTATCATAAGATGTTAAATTGTTTCTCATCTTGAATAACTATATTATAGTTAACTTAGATTTATCGAACTCTTACATTTAGTATTCCCAAGGTATATTATTTACTTTATCATTAACTATATAATAAGCACTTTAAGATAACCTTATTTATCCTTGCTTACATTTAATTTCCCAAATGTTTTATTTTTACACACATTCCCGCTATAGACTATGTATAATCCTTTTATACTAAATTTTTAATAAACTTACGTCTTAAAATACATTTTCACATATTGTTTACAAACCTAAGGTTTCAAAGGAATAACTTAATAAATTAATCTCCTTTATTATGTTTTAGGATGAACACTATATCTTAACATAAGGTAGAATTTATCTAAGAATTAAACTCTCATTCACAAGTGAAATTGTCAATTACTTAATAAGATAATATGTTCTGAAAAAATCCTCATTCCTTATACTCAAATGACACATTAATATTTTTAGTGTCGTAAAGTAGATCAATATAATCTCTTATGTAACTTAGTTTTATCTAATAAAAGGTTCAAAGGTTTTAAGTATCAAATTCCTATTTATAAACCTTTCTATAAATTCTAACTACTAAATACCTTACTTAATTGTAGACTCACATCCTAAGTGTTGGTAATTAATATTATAAATGTATTTCATATGGCTTATCTATTGCCAAGAAACTTAAGTTATTATTTAGATAAATTTCCAAATCATAGTTTAATGTAGTTTTATATCATAATCCTTTTAATGATTTTAACTTAAAACATTAAGTTATATTTCAATACCTTAAATGTTAAGAAATGATTAAATCTAGACTTACTAATCCACCTCACATTCATATGTAAATATTTTTATTTACTTTATTATTGTTTATATATCAAGAACATTTAGATGTAAAAGTATTACATTTATTTATCATTAATTATAGAATAAGGTCTATTTGTGTAACATTTATGTAATCTAATCACATTTTTCCTAAGTTTTAACTTATTAATTACTAACCCAATTATAGACTTACATTATGGTCGTTGACTAATACTATACATGTATTTTAATACGGTTTATATAAATCTTAGAAATTCAAAGATAACTCCTTAAGTTTAATAATCTTAATTTAATACCACCTCATATAATATTCTTTTTTAGTATTATGTAGAGGTTTAGTTTATCTCATTAATTCCTTCATATTATTTTCCTATAAGGCATTTTATTTCTTTTATTTATGTAGTTTTTTTATGTGTATATATATTAGGATTTATTCAAGACATTCCTTGTGTAGTTTTATTGCACTTAATTATTTATACTAACTTTTACACATAGCTACATCCAATATATGGTTATAAAATAAGTATTTTCCCTTAGTTTTCGTTAAACATATTAGCTTCCATATTATATAATAAATAAAATGTAGTTTAGTTAATTCCTTGATTAATATAAGTTTCTATGTATTTCCCTCATATAAATATATATATAAATATATGTACAATTTTACTTCACTTAAAGTTAGTACCCCAAATATTATAAACATACTGTATTAAATGTTAATAGTCTTATTATATTTTTCCCAACCTATAAAGTTCATTAATCAAACTATACTTTTATTTTTATTACATTAAAAACCATATATTATAAGTTATTCTTATGAAAAACTCATAAACACAATTTTTAAACCCATTTACAATTGTCCAAAAATCCCCAAATTAAATATATAGTAACTAAACATTTTAGACATATTATAAAATTTTTATTTCATAAAATATCTTTTAAAATTATCCAAATAATTCCATAATACTCGTAACTTGAAAAAATCATAACTTATGTTTAAAAACTCAAAACCCAAATTATTTACATCAAAATAAACTAGACTTTATAAGGAATCTATGGTTAAAATTTCAAGTCAAAATACATTCGGGAAGGCCATTAAATAAATCTAGCAAGTTAGGGCTTTTTCTGAAAATAATATAAAACTTATACTTATATTTTGAAACGTTTAATCGTGGCCGTCCGTTTCTTTTAACTGAGATCTGACGGCTCCTATTGTCGAGTTCATCATCGAACTCAACTCGATTCCGAGTACTAAATCCCGATTTTCTCCTAGCTACAGAACGAAATCGAGGGATTCTTGTTCCTAGGTCGAAATCCGATTACGGTTCTAATGGTACCGATTTCCCCAATTATCATGCGAATTGAATAAATCGAATCTGGGTTCGAAGGTTAGGGTCTTATTTGGTTTCGGTTCGATTTGCAAAATTCCCTCAATTCATGCATAATAGACTAAATTGATAGTGGGTTTGAACGGGATGCAAAACGAGAGCATAGATGGTGAATTTGATCTGAAACTCACCGGAGATGCGCCGGTTATGAAATCGAAATCGATTTCTGGAAAGGTCAATATTTATGTGCAGTTCGAGTAGCCTACTTCTCGGTCAACTCGCACTAACTGAGAGAGATTCAATCCATGAAACCTATCACATTTTAAAGTAGACATGTAACTCTAGATGTTAGTGGAAGAATCATTGATTTGATGAACTAGGGAGAAAGTTACAGATCTCACAAGATCCGTGTTTACCTAGTTGGTTTCGGATGAAACTGGGCAGAATTACCACGTGATCGAGTAGGCAACTTTAGACAGATTTATCTCCCAACCCATGCGAATCATCAGCCTTGGCCATAAACATGAAAGTATAGAGGGATTAGAGATCTTCAAAAACAAGCTAAAGAACACGAAATTTGGATGAGAAATGAAGAAGTTATGGCGTGACGAAGTTTACCCGATTTCAGGAAAAACTGGAGTTCTGGGTTACGAATCGCAGGAGCAACTTTAGATCGATTTTCCCGTCGATGTAGAAGGAGTTAGATGATGTGTGAGTAATGGTTGGAAAGAGGAAAGATAGGAGAATCGAATGAAACAACGGCATACCAAATGGTGGAGTAGGGAAAAAGATATAGGTGTCTAAAGATCGACCTTGGCATGCCAAAACTGAAGAAATCTGAAAAGACTAAGTAAATCGGGCTGACTGGGCGCGACACGTGTCCTGGACACGTCAGCATCCTTCAAATTTTGGCTCTAAACTTCAATTTATCATAACTTTGGCTAGGATGATCCGTTTTTAACGTTCTTTTTATCGATCTTCATGGTTTTTCATAACCTATTTATTGGTATAGGTTTCATGGCCTGGTTTGACCATTCTCAAAAAGTCAACTCTAGCAAGGCTTAATAAGCTTTAAGGTTCTAGAATTTTATATTGACTTTTATGTTTCAAAACAATGTTCCAACACTTCCTAAAATCTTTATAATATATTTGGAGTGTTTAGAAATTTCCCAAGATTTATTGACTTATAAATCTTATTATTAAATTCATAATACTATATAATAATGTATAATAATTAGGGTTAAATAGGAGAAAACCCCTAAATAAATTTCACAATTCCATATAATAATTTAATATTCATAATTCCATACCATAATTTAATATTAATAGTATTATTTATGGTTTAATAAAAGAAATCCCCTAAATTAATTTAAATTAATTTAGGTATTTCAGTATATCCCCCTTAACAAAACTTCGCCTCGAAGTTTAAAAATCAACTAATAAGCACTCACACCACTTCGGGTGTGCTAAAACAATAATAATTCAACGAAATTCCATACCAATCCAATCCTTTATTCCATCCATTCCATTCCACATTCCACTCGAGATTACTCAAACTCAAACTGAACCAAGATATACCGAGATATTTCATGATAAAAATAAAAAGTCACATGCGGTGTCATAATGTAAAAAACCAAGTACACACATACCCTCTTACTCTGCTAATCACGTAACAGGGCATAATCTGGATGAGGTAGCGAAGAAGGATTATGCTCTACCCCCCCTTAAAGAGAACTTCGTCCGAAGTTTAAGATTTATCTACCAACTACTCACACCCGCTTCCGGTGTGTGGGTAACTAAATATCAGTTGTACTACAAGCTTAAAATGTATACCAAACAATCAACCACTCAAGGGTATTCATCCAATAACAATTCCCAAACATTTGTTTCCGTTATCAAACACTACATTCAAAGAATTCAGCACCTTATTATCAAGCTTTGTTGTAAATTTTATGGCACTGTTGAATTTATCTATGATCGATATTTATTTGTACCCCTGATTGTTATGTATTTGTATTTTCTTGATTATTATAAAATTTTATTTATGATCCTTACCTATTCATTTTATGACCAGTACGAATGATATGTCCATTATATGTTCATTTTATATTGTATGTTATTTTATGAAGATGTCGTACCCCCCTTAAAATAGGGTACGACCCATATCCGTCTCGTAATAAAGAAGTGGAATTTAAACTCACTTTTAAGGAGCACTATATTTTACATCTCCTATGGAGATTCCTCCTTCAAGGATGCAGTTCATTTTTGATGCACAATATCACTCGTTTGTTATTCTAGCTTGATTATAATTAAATCTTTTAGTGTTCCCAACATGCTTTCCTAACTCATTTCGCCTCTCTTACGGTCATTGGCAAGAACAACGTTTAGAATTCATCATTCATATAGTAGGTTAAATTTTGAGAACGGAACATAGGTTATACTTAGATATTACTATAATAACATTTTAGTTCACTCTTTCTTTATTTAAGTATTGGGTGTAGTAGGTATCAAAATCTTAATCATGTGATTTGGAAACTATTAATTCAAAAGAAAATTCCATTATAATGTAATGTAATTATTTAAATGCCATCCTTACTACAACATTTCTCTAGAAGCATTTTATAACCTAAAGTTTCTTAATTGTCATGGCTTAAAAATTCATGAACTTATTTAAAATAGTATCATACTATATATTAAAACTTCTTTTTTTTTTCAATGCAATTAAATCTTTCATGAAACCTTGTACCGAATTTATAACCTAAAATACGTAAATGTGCCATTTATGTTATTTTCACATATCAATATATTAACAAGCTATAAATCAGGTGTAACATGTTTGAGTAGTTTAAATAATATTTTAGATCATATAATAAGTCTAGATAGTCTTTCAAAATTATATTCAAAGCTTTATTAGCCAACCATACATTAAAATTTGTATTATATTCCTTTATAAAATACACCTTCTGTGACTTCTAAAATTTTGCATATGTATAATGTTAAACTTCCAAATAAACATGAGAATTTCCAATAATTAAGTAACTCTCATTTTTTTTTAGATGCTCATTACTCCAAGTATTTAAGAATCAATGATATTTAGTTTAGTATTACTCTTCCCTTCACTCAATCTTTAAGTCACTTCCTTTAATATATATATTTTTTATTTAATAAGGGGTAGATGTTGTACCTTGGTACCCAAATTTAAATCCCCTTCCTCCATGTATAGGTATTTTTCACCAAATATTTAACTCAATAAACCCTTTACATGTATGAATTTTAATACTGAATCTTAAGATACAAATTTTGAATTGTTCATTGTGGCTAGTAATGAAATATGCCTAGCTCAAGATTTCATGATGGTAACGTCTTACCACCAATCCTCCTCAAGTTCAACACAATCCATCACTTGCGTAGAAGATTATTTACGGTTAGATGACAAGGCTTGTCTAGCCCCTAGACTTCCAGAAGTGAGTGTGCACCCCCACTACTTTCAGCCTAGGAGTTCGTCGCACCAGGCACTTCCCGTAGGGTGTTAGGTTATGTATTTTCTTCTGAAGTTAACATAGAGTTTTAGTGTGGATTACAGGTTTGGATGTTGATCTTTTCTGATGAGTTACTAGTTCTTGTAGTTTAATAATTTTCTAGACTTAAGATTTATCTTAAACATGATCTTTAGGTAATAATTTGTACCAAGTAGTTCTTGAGATTATTTCAAGCTTTAAAGGAGTTGAAGTATATATCACTTAGTTATTCAAAGCTCCACTTGTATACTATTTCCAACCAAAAGTATTCTTTAAAATTCTGGGAACATGTGTACAAGCTTTTAAAGCATTGCTTTCTTAGCCATGTATTTTCCATACGTATGCTTTTGAAAGTAGTTAATGTATGATTTATTCCAACCAGATCTTATCATTACCCAATTGATAATGTTCCAGACTTATTATTATTTTTTTATATATTAATATGATCAAACGGTATGACAACACACTATTCCTAACAGACATTCATACAAAAGTGTATAAAGAAATCATTCACTAATCCAAGAGGGGTTAGGAGTCGTGCCTTACTGGAATCCTCACTTCCCAATTCTACCCCAATTCCCCAGTTTTAAGGGCACCTATATTCTAAGTATTTCACTCGGCTTGTTTTCTCGGGCTCAGAGCGTAACTACGCTCTGATACCACTTTCTGTAACGCCCCTACTTATCATAAATGCAGCGGAAATAAAATACTAAGGCGATTACAGATCATCGGGTTCCAAACACCCGGCACCAACCTCACCAATTAAACAACTTATGATATTACAAATGCTACGGTCTGAACTCGAGAAAACATAACATAAAAGAATAATAACAAAATACAATAGCTCTCCAAAGTTCCTAATTCCCATCCCATACACTCATACTCTTCGTGGCCACCTGTATAACAATCGTACCTGCAAGATGAAACCAAGCAGCCCACCCCAGGAGGGTGAGTCAGTTCCCTGGAATGGAACTGGTACAACTCTCCAAAACAACAGTTTAAAAGAAAAACATAACTCTTAAAATAAAATAACTTGAAGTCAAATGCTCAAAACAAATCAGAAGAACAAGACACATCAAATCATCCAAGTCAAAGGTAACAAGATGAGGAGTAAAAATAAATAACAGAAAGGTAACGTTAGTCAATCAAAATCACACCATGTGTTAGTGAACAACCATTGTTTTAGTTAGATCCAATTCCCGTTAGGAGTAGAAAGACCTCGGTAGTCACATGGACTAGGAATGAAAGAGTGATAACCAAGAACCCAACTCAAGAGTGGAATAAAACCAATTGGAAGAGATGGCCCTGCTGCCACTGCGTCCCTTTTGGGACAGGGGATATACAGCCCCTCGCTGTTAACTACGTCCGATAGGACAGGGGATATACAGCCCCTCGCTGTTCACACAACGTCCGATGGACAGGGGATATACAGCCCCTCGCTGTTTACCGATGAAGATGTGCGCACATCACAACCAAGACTCAGCTCATGGATGAAACAATATCCAGGGTCAAAAGAGCATTTACCAAGATTGACATTTCCCATATTCCACTAGATCATTAACTAACACAGAGCGATACCAAAACACTCAGTCCTACAGAGTGCAGAGGCGTAAACCCAGGCAGATAATATCTAATGAACAACAACCAGATAGAAGGAACAAATGACCATACAAGGTGTACATTCAAGGCTCAATTAGTCACATCATCAAGCTGAGTTAGTCACACAACCATTTCCTTTCAAGATTCATTCAAGCTCATTTAGCGTTTCTCAAAACATTCCATAAAATTCGTCACCAAAATATCTGAGTACGAGAAATCGTACAAAACATTCCATCAAGTCCAAACAAGCCACAGCTGGAGTACGAGTACGAGAAATCGTACTGGTAATCGCTGTAGCAGTTCTAGTCGACTTGTGCAAATAATCAACAATACTCTGAGGAATATTAAAGGTCGTCTAACATCAATAACTTGTAACCTAAGTTAAACTTAATAAATTCCTCACTCTTATTTCTAAGTCTCAAATGTCTTTTAAGCCCTCACTTAATGTTATGTATAACCTTTGACTTAAATTAAAATGTTGTATAACCCAAGGTTGTAAGACTAGGGAATGTATGTTATTAACACTGTGTTAATTGTTACACTCTTACCCACTTTATTCATACTAACCCTAGTCCCTAATTCAAGACTCTTGAGACCCTTATAACATAAGTGCATATATATTATTCATCTAATCTTAGGATCTCAATAATAATTCTTAAGCTTAATACTTTATTCTTATTTTGAATAAATATCGGGTTATGACCTATGATAGGTTTATCCTTGTATATTAATACTATTATCTCACAATGTAATGATGATGATATTTTATTCCTTATTACCAAATAATCCATTAATGATTAAGTTTTCCCTCAACTCTAATTAAGATCTACATCCTGTATATTGGAACATGGTCGGTATGATGCATTTTATGATAACCTAATTGTAGTTACTTAAACTCATTATTTATCTTATGTTTAGTTTAAGATGACTTTTATTACAACCATCTAATAATCTTATCATAAGATGTTAAATTGTTTCTCATCTTGAATAACTATATTATAGTTAACTTAGATTTATCGAACTCTTACATTTAGTATTCCAAGGTATATTATTTACTTTATCATTAACTATATAATAAGGCACTTTAAGATAACCTTTTATTTATCCTTGCTTACATTTAATTTCCCAAATGTTTTATTTTTACACACATTCCCGCTATAGACTATGTATAATCCTTATACTAAATTTTAATAAACTTACGTCTTAAAATACATTTTTCATATTGTTTACAAAACCTAAGGTTTCAAAGGAATAACTTAATAAATTAATCTCCTTTATTATGTTTTAGGATGAACATTATATCTTAACATAAGGTAGAATTTATCTAAGAATTAAACTCTCATTCACAAGTGAAATTGTCAATTACTTAATAAGATAATATGTTCTGAAAATCCTCATTCCTTATACTCAAATGACACATTAATATTTTTAGCGTCGTAAAGTAGATCAATATAATCTCTTATGTAACTTAGTTTTATCTAATAAAAGGTTCAAAGGTTTTAAGTATCAAATTCCTATTTATAAACCTTTCTATAAATTCTAACTACTAAATACCTCACTTAATTGTAGACTCACATCCTAAGTTGGTAATTAATGTTATAAATGTATTTCATATGGCTTATCTAATGCCAAGAAACTTAAGGATTATTATTTAGATAAATTTCCAAATCATAGTTTAATGTAGTTTATATCATAATCCTTTTAATGATTTTAACTTAAAACATTAAGTTATATTTCAATACCTTATGTTAAGAAATGATAAATCTAGACTTACTAATCCACCTCACATTATATGTGAAAGTTTTATTTACTTTATTATTGTTTATATATAAGAACATTTAGATGTAAAAGTATTACATTTATTTATCATTAATTATAGAAAAGATCTATTTGTGTAACATTTTGTAATCTAATCACAATTTTTCCTAAGTTTTAACTTATTAATTACTTAACCCAATTATAGACTTACATTCTGGTCGTGACTAATACTATCATGTATTTTAATACGGTTATATAAATCTTAGAATTCAAAGATAACTCCTTAAGTTTAATAATCTTAATTTAATACAAACCTCATATAATAGTCTTTTATTAGTTATTATGTATAGGTTTAGTTTATCTCATAATTCCTCATATGAATTTCCTATAAGGCATTGTTATTTCTTTTATTTATGTAATTTTTTTATGTGTATATATATTAGGATTTATTCAAAACTGCTAACCGTTGGGATAACGAGAACTTCCTATAAACATACTAAGTCCATACTCATAAACATTGACAGTAGTGTCTACCCAATCCCAAATATACATACCGTACCATATATACAATTCCCAGTCTGACATCGTTATACAAATAAACTCCTTGTGCGGAAATTAAAATAAACTCTAATTACCCTGTTCCCTCACTTCAGCTTCAGCGATAATCAACAACCTGCGCAATGAGTGTAGTCTCAGCGATAAACGCTGAGTATGCCGGGCCTGGACCCTAATGGTGTAACACCCCGACATACCACAACATACTTAACATTAACTGCAGCGGAAAAATACACATCAACACATAACTTAACTCATCGGTGTTACACGCCGTTACCACCCACGTGGCCTAACAAGGCTAACATTTACACAACTTATCGGTCTGATGGACTAGATTCCCGAGCAACTATACAATACCGTCTCCTTATTAATACCAACATTCTTTATACAAATACCTTCCAACTGTACCGAGTATTTACAACTAATGCCGAGAACAATTTCGGTCTTACTACACCTACTGTGTACATACACTTAATGAATACCCAAGTACAATGTCTACCCCGTCCTACTCTCGAACGGCTCCAGCTCCTTGTACCTGAAATAGAAAAGGAAAGAAAGGGTGGCCCCCCCAGGGCTCAGCACCTTTGCTGGTATGGTAATCCCGCATCCCAGCCCACATGCTACCGGGCCACGCACAACTATTTGTCGTCTTAGCATGCAGTTGATTACATTTAAATCAAGCATGTGAAACATAAACTCACAACACGATGCATTTCACCCCAATGGGCTTAACAAATACAACTCATTTATACTTAACCAACCACTCTTTGAGTTCTTCAACCCTAAAGTATTTCTCCTCAACAGAGCTATTACCTTAATAGACGACATTTACCCACTATCGGGTTTCCACAAACGTCCCTTTTACATACTAGGAATCATATCCATGATCCTCATATTTCACTTCTAAACAACATATAACATCACATCACAATAACCTTGCAACATAACAATAACACATACATAACGGGTACGGGTCTCTTAGGAACCGGCCCAAACATAGTTAATACACTGGTGAGCCTAGAGAATGATATCACCCCATGTTAAGCTCGTTATAACCAAACTCATTACCGCCCTCATAGTCGGACGAGTAACTTACCTAAAGATGGATCGGATTTAGTGACCCGAACTCACCACACAACACATGTTCCCCCTAAACCGATCGTAAGTCAGAATAGCTAAGCTTTGGGATAAGCTAATGGGAGATCATAACCCGTGAGGGAAACAACCATAACAGAGAGAAGGGTAAAGCTAAAAAGGATACCCACTCCCAAACAACGCGCGACCGGCCAAACCGGATTCCTCACTACTGTTAGTACATACTTACTTTAGAATATTAGTTAGAACCCCACTATGGAGTCTATCACACCTACACACATACAGTATTACAACTGGGTTAAACACACAGGGGAGATCCCTACATTCACAAACACATATCACACAATTAACACACGCATAGCCGTGGTTAGAACGTCCCATGGTTCGGGTCGTTTACTCCGAACACCGAACTCTCATGTGATCCTAGACTCAGATAACTAAGGTTAACACTTCCGAGGTTAAATGGTATCGGAGTTGTACACGCCACACATATGAATCACTGTAAACTCATTACATGTTTTATCTTACAACGTGGCAAACATACAGAAAAACACATTGGCATACAAGCCGGTGTAATCCGGTAGGAGGACACAGGTTGCAAGAAAACCATACCTGTCTCCGAGTCCACTCCACCATGTCCACTTACGTTCCTCGAACAATCCTCGAACAACTGGTACATTAAAGTCGTTTTCATTAACATTGGGGTAACATGTTTGTGTAACGTCGAATGACCGTAGTTATCCCGTTAACTAGTTAAATGACTTAACATTTTAACTTGATTTACTCTCACATTTTATTCCAACTTCCCACCCACCAAATTGTCATTATAACTCACCGAACATGTCCTTAATAACCTTACAACATCATTATCCATCAATCCCCATCATTAGACACCATTTTCCAACCTTAAACAACAATTTTAGAGTGGTCCGGGACTTGGTCCTTACCTTAAGTCCCGGACCAACACTTACAAACATTCTTCGGCGTATTTCATATTGTGGTCCGGGACCTTGTACTCACCCCAAGTCCCGGACCAAGCCAGTACTCCACCCACGACCTGTTTTTGTATATGGTCCTGGACTTGAACCATACCCTAAGTTCCGGACCAACTACAGAATTGTTAAATGTCATTTTCAATGGTTGTTACCTTAGTTCTCCACCTCCATTAATTGTATAAACTTACCAAATGATCTTAGGTATATTCTAATGCCAAAATATCATCTAAACATCCCCTAGTTTCATGTTTAACTTGTTACTCAATTTCCTTATACATTCACCAACATTACCTAAACCTTAAACCAATTTCTCCAAGACTTGAACACATCCAAGAACACCCATTAGATTTCTAAAACTTCCAAGATAATGCCTAAGTCCTTGTAGCACCTTAGAACACCTAATGCATGTTTTCTTCCTTAGCAAAACATTTACCCATTCCTTACATTTCCTAGTTCACCAAAGTTCACTTAAACACTTAAGACTCCTTACTCATTTTACAAATTTTCGCCATAGGTTCTCTTAGCATATCATCATTCCAAAACTCATAGTTTCACCCTTAAACATTCAAGATCACCCAAATCCATCAAGAACACCATCACACACAAACCTTCACCAAATTACACCACAACACAATATAGTGCATAACTTAAATTGCTTGGCACTTAGGCCCTTAAATAACATAAACCTTAAACACTGAATTTCCACATAATAATTGCCTTTGACCTGCAAATACACCCAACATCACATATGTCTTTTATACCTTTGAGAGCATTTTACTAAGTCATTTACCTTGGCTCTTTAGGTAGTTTCAACAGACAACATACGTTCATTTTCCAAAGGAATTTTAAGCTACCTTTGGTTAACATAAAACATAGAGGAAACACCATTTTTCTTTGAGTTTCCATACCTTGAAGCAAAGGAGAAGAATAATACGTGAAAGGATGAACTCAAGCTCCTTCCATGGAAATTCCTCTTGGCACCAAAATGGAGCTCTTGAAGATTTGAAAGGACTAAGTTGAAGAGCTTGATGAGACTAAGAGATCGGTGGTCTTAGTTTTCGATTTGGATAAGTGAGCTAGAAGTTACATGGATTTGAAGTTGTATATTGGTGCTGGTGTTGTACTATCGTGAAAGAGAGAAAAGAAGGGGATGGCTACGTGAGAAAGCAACAGCAAATGAAGAATGAAGAGACTGAGAAGAATTCACTGATTGAAGTTGCTTTTGAAGAAATTAATTAAGTAAAGCAAATAGTGCTTTTTCAATACTCACTGATTTGCTCACTTATTTGTTCATCAGCAGCAAGGTGACGTCTCACCACATGCAAACCGGCCCCCATTTAAATATAAGGGGTTATGTAGTCTTTATTGCTCAATTAAATTACATATGTTAACATATGTTACAAACTAGCTTTTTTAGTTACTATTCACTACAACAAAAACACACAGAAGTGAAATATCAATTTCTTATTATTTTAAACTTCCAAATGTGATACTAAGTAGTACACGTATTATTAAAAGAGTATTGATGGACATTTAGCCATTCAAAACTCATTTACACGACAGTTACTCAAAAACGTGCTTTTAAGGCTCCTTTAAGCACATTTTGTGTTTTAACTTGTTTCCAAGCTTGGTTTTCTTTGGTAATTAATTTAATATATTCATTAACATTTTATAAGGTCTGGTAAGTTTATTAAGCCTCAACCAAGATTATCCCAAGCTTAGAGCATATTCCGCCCTTTATTGCCTTTAAGGCATTTAACTGTATTTACTATCTTTTAAATTGTTTACTAATATTACTAAGACTCTTTTTAGTCTAATAAATTATAATTTAATGTTTAAACAACTTACTAAGGTTTGGGGTATTTCAATCTACCCCCCTTAAAAGAACTTCGTCCCCGAAGTTCACACTTCCCACATATCATTGGATTAGAATACGGGGTTTACTTGTATAACCAAATACTTCCATAATCAAACATACTTGCATCACAGTCCCGGACTTGACGGTCCGAAGTAACATATCCACATCCATACATCACATAACATACTTACATAGTAACCTCGGACTTGCTGGTCCGGGCACCTTAACAACATTTGCACATACATAACAACCCTTAGACTCTCACGTCTGGGCAACATAACAACATTTGGACTCCTAGGTCCTAATAGCATAACATCCTTTAGACACATGGGTCTTGAACATAACACTTCCGGAACTCAACCACATTAGGACTCAAGGTCCAGATACAAACTTTTCTTACACATTCCACACACATGTCTTAGCATGTATAGCAACCAAAAATTTCCTTTACATACACTGTGCTCCCGCAGAACCCGGTCGCGATGGACACATATTGTCCCCGTTCCTTTGGGAGGTCAAAACCATCACTTAAATTTAAATTTCTTATGAGATTAAGTAAGAGAACTTATTAATGTAAGGTATCTATCGACATTTTTATAAATATCGGTTCAAAACCCTTTTGAAACACATACAACTCCAAGTCCAACTTATGCTCTTTATTCGCCCTTTTTTTTTCAGCGTGGTTATTTGTGACCACTTGTAGGGAGCTTCAAGAATCATCCAACCCTGATGTGATCAGCATCAATGTTGAACTATCCTTCCACCCCAATTTGTGTTCGGCTTCCCTTGATCGCATGCAAATCAAGTTCCACCTCCCACTTCATTTTCAAACAGCAACTAATTCAAACATGTATCATTTTCTATCTTTAATCCTTCTAGTCATAAACATACATCCCAAGGGATAGAACTCCGTCCATCGTTATCTCCATTCACTTTAATCCAGTTACCTAGGGAATCTTATTCTCCCTAGGTTCTATGTCGGTTTCATACCCTTTCATAGATCACTATATTGTACATATACATATATTTTATCAAAATACAACACACGGTTTAACATTTAGTATCATATGAACATATACTGTCGGGGTTTTAGTTCCCCCGGGAGTTTCTTTACTCCCACACTTGTACTCTCACACACAACTGTTGCCAAAATGAACACATTCATCACAATGGTACACATTCCTCACAATGGTATTCGCATCTTCCGTGCGTAATTACCACAATTAAACCATGAATGAATGTGTATGTTTATGTAACACACACACCACTCATCAAAACAAATTATTTTGTGCTATGCACACCATAATTCACGTACACTTGCACGAGTAGACACTAAGTGGCTTTGCGCTCTACCCCCCTTAAAATGGATTACGCCCACGTAATCAATCACTTACTCACTGTGCTACAACATTCCACCGTCGTGAATGTTTAATCTCCACACGGTTTATTATACAATGTATTCTGGTTGAGGATCTTTAGCCATATTGGCGTTTAGTCCCTAACCAAGAGTTCTCTTTAGAGTTCATTTAATTCAAACCAGTTTCGATTCTGGCCTGTGAAACTTCTAGGCGTTAGTAATTAGCCATTCATACATATTCACAACGCACATCCAACACTTCAATCGCTGGCTCAACTAGTTTCTGCTATGCGATTCATGGATAATTTAGAACTTAGTTGTTCATACATTATTTCTACTGTATTGTACATTCTCTATTATCACCCTTATCTAGTAATACCGGTTCTCAACCGACGCGTGGTATTTCTTACCACGAGCGAACTCGGTGAGTTTCAATTTTCTATGCATCTTCATGATGACTATTGTATTTCACCATGATTTGCCTGATTTCTTCTGACTCACTATCGGTTGAATTTGAGGCTACTACCTAATGTGTAGTATACTTTCAGTCGGTTAATTCCAACACTGTTGTATATTCATACCAATATTTAGCCATACCATATTTAACATACTGTGTAACTATAGTCACTTATTGCGAATCAAGTATCCTTCCATTGATACAACCTTGCATTTCCTATGCTTCGGTCTTTATCGTGTTATCATTCTCTTTATGCTTCTACCACATTTGACATTTCCCGAATTTCTAGCTACCCCGCTCGATCATTACTGTACAAGAGCAATACCAAAACGCTCAGTCATACAGAGTGCAGAGGCGTAAACTCTTGACAGTAAATCTCTTTGCGATTGTAAGGGATTCACACTATATTCTTTATCACATAGCGTCAAGTACTGGCTTGCTGCCCAGTCTGTATATCATTACTTACCTCACATGTTCATTGTGTCTAACTCATAACTGTGCCTACTGGCTATGTTATTATTTAGCAATACCCATGCAACGGTCGCTCACCGCGCACCGTGCGGTTACTCATTATAACATCAACTCACACTGCATCTGCTATTATATTAGCTTCCGCCATTACACTGTGCCTTGCCACTTATTTGGCTGATTACTGAATACTCTATTCTTCGAGTCTTTATGCTGCTTGAGCGTTGTTCATTACACATTTAGCATCACACACCTATGGTGGTTGCCTTCAGGCTTATTACTCTTCAGTCTCCACAACTGGTACAAACACTAATTTTCGTATTATTCATACTCACATCATTCCTGGATAGTAACAATATGGTCAACTTTTAACGTACTTCCTAGACATAATCCATACCACTACCGCTCTGGCGGTTTCACAATACTAAGAGGTATCCCCACTCTTAAAGCAGTGATTCGTTATCCGCTTTTACTTATATAACATATAATTTTCGTAGTCAACAAAATTCACTTATGACATTTATTTGTGTCCTATAAGCCCTATTGCCTCGAGCTCCGCTCATTTTAGGCTGTTCATTTCATTTACTTCTTCGAGCATGTTACACGGTTTACAGGTTGCATTGGGCTTCATGACAGGTCGTTATTCCTTTCATGGGATGTCCCTTCAAGGATGTCAGAGTTCCTCCTGACGCCTTAAGATTAAACTGGGTGTTAGTTTCAACCCTTGCGTTTCTGTCATGTTATTCTGTTCAACCACTGTTCCAAAACACCCCTTTCAGGATAGCTCCTGGGTGTTACTAGGTTATGCCATTACGTCTGGCTTTTACTTATAAGTACATTCAATTAACTGCATTTCCTTTCATTCTTGACTGGGTCAAATATCTCTTTAGGGAGGTTGATGTCTCTAGTGATTATCTCGGGAGTCTCATCCCGTCATTGCACATTCATTCCTCAGGATTTTTAAGACATATTCCATGTCTTATTTTACCAACTAGTGCACTTCCTTCGCACTTGTTCACCTTTAGACATTTCCTTAAAATAAATCCACTGATTCTTATGGTCTTATTGACCTTACTGGATCCTTTACTTCCATCATTCTTGGTAATTTCTTACTTTGTCTGACTTTTACTTTGGTCCGTAGTATAGAGTCGACCACTTCCCGTGTTCCAGACTCCACTCGTCGTATACATATGTGGGGTATCCTGCTGATACATTGCTACTTACCCGGTTAACCTATAAGAAGTCTGCCAGGCCCACAAGCTCCTATCGGAGTGCGGTCGTCCCACAATTCAGTTGGTACACTCGTAGTGTCCGTCACACGCCGCCTAGGCGAAGTTTCTGTTGTCAACTCCCTTATATTATCCTGTGATAATATGCGTTCCGTGCTTCCCGAACTTAATCAAAGGAAGGTTTATCCACTATTGTATTATTATGAAGTCAATCCATTCCCTCGGGTTGTTACCCTTGGGTTTACCGGTTTCCGTCCGGTTATTTAAAAGTCACTGGGTATAACTTACCTGTCATGTGGCACTGAGGCCGGTGTAGGTCTTCTGTTTGGTTTCAAGGAAAGTTGGAAATTAAATGGTTTTGAAAGAAAATTGTGTTTGAAAAAGGTTTTGAAGATGCATTTAAGTCTAAAAAGATTAATTCTCGTGGCTTCACAACATTTCCTTGCTTTAACCCAGTCCAGCTTCTTGCTGACTGGTGTACTTCCAATTACAGCGGTTAGGCTGCTAAGCCCTTCCACAACTATGTTGATCTCACTTAACTTCACGGTACCTTACTAAGTACCTGTAGTTGTTTTAAGTTTCCCGTACAGCCTTGTTATAGCGGCACTTGCCATGGCAAGTGCGCCATGCTAACTGCTACTGGTCCAATAAACATTGGTTGCGGTATTGTTTCCGCTTACTCTGACATTAGTGGCCTTGCTGGCCTTTACCTGATCTCACAGTCTTAACAATAAATCCTCTGGGTTTTTTTTTTCTCTCTCGACTGCTCGGCATGTCGATCCAGGTTGCTGGAAATTCTATTCTCTTATGCGCAAGATTCTTCACTTTTCGCTATCTTATGCGACAGACATTGTTAAAATGGGAACCGTCTTCGGGATTCACACCTTTCGGAATCTACCGTTGACAGGCTCTCTGTACTTATAAGGACATTTAAATGCGGCCAGGTCGGGTATTCCCGAGTAAGAGGGGGCTTCCATCTCTCTGGCGTTCTTTCCCAGTTATAATCAGGGATTGTGGAGGGCGGGATGTATATGGTAGGTTTCCAATATTCACTGGTCCTCCCAACTAGCGTATCTCTCACGCTATCACTCATCCCTTAACCCACATGTACTGAAATCCTAACTCGGTACTTCCTAAGCTCGGTACTTCAGTCATCAGAGCGACACTTCGCTCTGATACCACTTTTTGTAACACCCCGACATACCAAACATACTTAACATTAAACTGCAGCGGAAAATACACATCAACACATAACTTAACTCATCGGTGTTTACCGCCGTTAACCACCCACGTGGCTAACAAGGCTAACATTTACACAACTGTATCGGTCTGATGGACTAGATTCCCGAGCAACTATACAATACCGTCTCCTTATTAATACCAACATTCTTTATACAAATACCTTCCAACTGTACCGAGTATTTACAACTAATGCCGAGAACAATTTCGGTCTTACTACACCTAGTACTGTGTACATACACTTAAATGAATACCCAAGTACAATGTCTACCCCGTCCTACTCTCGAACGGCTCCAGCTCCTTGTACCTGAAATAGAAAAGGAAAGAAAGGGTGGCCCCCCAGGGGCTCAGCACCTTTGCTGGTATGGTAATCCCGCAGCCCACATGCTACCGGGCCACGCACAACTATTTGTCGTCTTAGCATGCAGTTGATTACATTTAAATCAAGCATGTGAAACATAAACTCATAACACGATGCATTTCACCCCAATGGGCTTAACAAATACAACTCATTTATACTTAACCAACCACTCTTTGAGTTCTTCAACCCTAAAGTATTTCTCCTCTAACAGAGCTATTACCTTAATAGACGACATTTACCCCACTATCGGGTTTCCACAAACGTCCCTTTTACATACTAGGAATCATATCCATGATCCCTATTTCACTTCTAAACAACATATAACATCACATCACAATAACCTTGCAACATAACAATAACACATACATAACGGGTACGGGTCTCTTAGGAACCGGCCCAAACATAGTTAATACACTGGTGAGCCTAGAGAATGATATCACCCATGTTAAGCTCGTTATAACCAAACTCATTACCGCCCTCATAGTCGGACGAGTAACTTACCTAAAGATGGATCGGATTTAGTGACCCGAACTCACACAACCAAACACATGTTCCCCCTAAACCGATCGTAAGTCAGAATAGCTAAGCTTTGGATAAGCTAATGGGAGATCATAACCCGTGAGGGAAACAACCATAACAGAGAGAAGGGTAAAGCTAAAAAGGATACCCACTCCCAAACAACGCGCGACCGGCCAAACCGGATTCCTCACTACTGTTAGTACATACTTACTTTAGAATATTAGTTAGAACCCCACTATGGAGTCTATCACACCTACACACACAGTATTACAACTGGGTTAAACACACAAGGGAGATCCCTACATTCACAAACACATATCACACAATTAACACACGCATAGCCGTGGTTAGAACGTCCCATGGTTCGGGTCGTTTACTCCGAACACCGAACTCTCATGTGATCCTAGACTCAGATAACTAAGGTTAACACTTCCGAGGGGTTAAATGGTATCGGAGTTGTACACGCCACACATATGAATCACTGTAAACTCATTACATGTTTTATCTTACAACGTGGCAAACATACAGAAAAACACATTGGCATACAAGCCGGTGTAATCCGGTAGGACACAGGTTGCAAGAAAACCATACCTGTCTCCGGAGTCCACTCCACCATGTCCACTTACGTTCCTCGAACAATCCTCGAACAACTGGTACATTAAAGTCGTTTTCATTTAACATTGGGGTAACAGTTTGTGTAACGTCGAATGACCGTAGTTATCCCCGTTAACTAGTTAAATGACTTAACATTTTTAACTTGATTTACTCTCACATTTATTCCAACTTCCCACCCACCAAATTGTCATTATAACTCACCGAACATGTCCTTAATAACCTTAAACATCATTATCCATCAATCCCCATCATTAGACACCATTTTCAACCTTAAACAACAATTTTAGAGTGGTCCGGGACTTGGTCCTTACCTTAAGTCCCGGACCAACACTTACAAACATTCTTCGGCGTATTTCATATTGTGGTCCGGGACCTTGTACTCACCCCAAGTCCCCGGACCAAGCCAGCAGTACTCCACCCACGACCTGTTTTTGGTATATGGTCCTGGACTTGAACCATAACCTAAGTTCCGGACTAAGAGCTCGTTCGTTGCTCACGTTTCGTGTTTTACTGGAATAAACCGCTCACACGCGTTCTTCAGATATTGGACCATACATTTGTTGTGGACCCACAAAACATACCTGTCTTAATATAACTGGTTAAATCTAGTTAACCATAGGTACATTAATAAAATCGCAGGAAAACCCGCGTTCAGAGAACGGGGCCCAAACTACAGAATTGTTTAAAATGTCATTTTCAATGGTTGTTACCTTAGTTCTCCACCTCCATTAATTGTATAAACTTACCAAATGATCTTAGGTATATTCTAATGCCAAAATATCATCTTCTAAACATCCCTAGTTTCATGTTCAACTTATACTCAATTTCCTTATACATTCACCAACATTACCTAAACCTTAAACCAATTTCTCCAAGACTTGACACACATCCTAAGAACACCCATTAGATTTCTAAAACTCCAAGATAATGCCTAAGTCCTTGTAGCACTTAGAACACCTTAATGCATGTTTTTCTTCCTTTAGCAAAACATTTACCCATTCCTTACATTTCCTAGTTCACCAAAGTTCACTTAAACACTTAAGACTCCTTACTCATTTTACAAATTTCGCCATAGGTTCTCTTAGCATATCATCATTCCAAAACTCATAGTTTCACCCTTAAACATTCAAGATCACCCAAATCCATCAAGACACCCATCACACACAAACCTTCACCAAATTACACCACAACACAATATGTGCATAACTTAAATTGCTTGGCACTTAGGCTTAAATAACATAAACCTTAAACACTGAATTTCCACATAATAATTGCCTTTGACCTGCAAATACACCCAACATCACATATGTCTTTTATAAACCCTTTGAGAGCATTTTACTAAGTCATTTACCTTTGGCTCTTTAGGTAGTTTCAACAGACAACATACGTTCATTTTCCAAAGGAATTTAAGCTACCTTTGGTTAACATAAAACATAGAGAAGGAAACACCATTTTTCTTTGAGTTTCCATACCTTGAAGCAAAGGAGAAGAATAATACGTGAAAGGATGAACTCAACTCCTTCCATGGAAATTCCTCTTGGCACCAAAATGGAGCTCTTGAAGATTTGAAAGGACTAAGTTGAAGAGCTTGATGAGACTAAGAGATCGGTGGTCGTGGTCTTAGTTTCGATTTGGATAGTGAGCTAGAAGTTACATGGATTTGAAGTTGTATATTGGTGCTGGTGTTGTACTATCGTGAAAGAGAGAAAAGAAGGGGATTGGCTACGTGAGAAAAGCAAAGCAAAAAAAGAATGAATGAAGAGAATGAGAAGAATTCACTGATTGAAGTTGCTTTTGAAGAAAATTAATTAAGTAAAGCAAATAGTGCTTTTTCAATACTCACTGATTTGCTCACTTATTTGTTCAATCAGCAGCAAGGTGACGTCTCACCACATGCAAACCGGCCCCCATTTAAATATAAGGGGTATGTAGTCTTTATTGCTCAATAAATTACATATGTTAACATATGTTACAAAACTAGCTTATTTTAGTTACTATTCACTAAACAAAACACACAGAAGTGAAATATCAATTTCTTATTATTTTAAACTTCCAAATGTGATACTAAGTAGTACACGTATATTAAAAGAGTATTGATGGACATTTAGCCATTCAAAAACTCATTTACACGACAGTTACTCAAAACGTGCTTTTAAGGCTCCTTTAAGCACATTTTGTGTTTTAACTTGTTTCCAAGCTTGGTTTTCTTTTGGTTAATTAATTTTAATATATTCATTAACATATTTATAAGGTCTTGGTAAGTTTATTAAGCCTCAACCAAGATTATCCCAAGCTTAGAGCATATTCCGCCCTTTATTGCCTTTAAGGCATTTAACTGTATTTACTATCTTTTAAATTGTTTACTAATATTACTAAGACTCTTTTAGTCTTAATAAAATTATAATTTAATGTTTAAACAACTTACTAAGGTTTGGGGTATTTCAATCTACCCCCCTTAAAAGAACTTCGTCCCCGAAGTTCACACTTCCCACATATCATTGGATTAGAATACGGGTTTACTTGTATAACCAAATACTTCCATAATCAAACATACTTTGCATCACAGTCCCGACTTGACGGTCCGAGTAACATATCCACATCCATACATCACATAACATACTTACATAGTAACCTCGGACTTGCTGGTCCGGGCACCTTAACAACATTTGCACATACATAACAACCCTTAGACTCTCACGTCTGGGCAACATAACAACATTTGGACTCCTAGGTCCTAATAGCATAACATCCTTTAGACACATGGGTCTTGGTAACATAACACTTCCGGAACTCAACCACATTAGGACTCAAGGTCCAGATACAAACTTTTCTACACATTCCACACAACATGTCTTAGCATGTATAGCAAACCAAAAATTTCCTTTACATACACTGTGCTCCCGCAGAACCCGGTCGCGATGGACACATATTGTCCCCGTTCCTTTGGGGTCAAAACCATCACTTAAATTTAAATTTCTTATGAGATTAAGTAAGAGAACTTATTTATGTAAGGTATCTATCGACATTTTATAAATACCGTTTCAAAACCCTTTTGAAAACACATACAACAACTCCAAGTCCAACTTATGCTCTTTATTCGCTTTATTCTTTTTTTTTCAGCGTGGTTATTTGTGACCACTTGTAGGGAGCTTCAAGAATCATCCAACCCTGATGTGATCAGCATCAATGTTGAACTATCCTTCCACCCCAATTTGTGTTCGGCTTCCCTTGATCGCATGCAAATCAAGTTCCACCTCCCACTTCATTTTCAAACAGCAACTAATTCAAACATGTATCATTTTCTATCTTTAATCCTTCTAGTCATAAACATACATCTCCAAGGGATAGAACTCCGTCCATTAGTATCTCCATTCACTTTAATCCAGTTACCTAGGGAATCTTATTCTCCCTAGGTTCTATGTCGGTTTCATACCCTTTCATAGATCACTATATTGTACATATACATATATTTTATCAAAATACAACACACACGGTTTAACATTTAGTATCATATGAACATATACTGTCGGGGTTTTAGTTCCCCGGGAGTTTCTTTACTCCCCACTTGTACTCTCACACACAACTGTTGCCAAAATGAACACATTCATCACAATGGTACCATTCCTCACAATGGTATTCGCATCTTCCGTGCGTAATTACCACATTTAAACCATGAATGAATGTGTATGTTTATGTAACACACACACCACTCATCAAAACAAATTATTTTGTGCTATGCACACCATAATTCACGTACACTTGCACGGTAAGTAGACACTAAGTGGCTTTGCGCTCTACCCCCCTTAAAATGGATTACGCCCACGTAATCAATCACTTACTCACTGTGCTACAACATTCCACCGTCGTGAAGTGTTTAATCTCCACACGGTTTATTATACAATGTATTCTGGTTTGAGGATCTTAGCCATATTGGCGGTTTAGTCCCTAACCAAGAGTTCTCTTTAGAGTTCATTTAATTCATAACCAGTTTCGATTCTGGCCTGTGAAACTTCTAGGCGTTTAATTAGCCATTCATACATATTCACAACGCACATCCAAACTTCAATCGCTGCTCACTAGTTTCTGCTATGCGATTCTTGATAATTTAGAACTTAGTTTGTTCATACATTATTTCTACTGTATTGTACATTCTCTATTATCACCCTTATCTAGGTAATAACGGTTTCTCAACCGACGCGTGGTATTTCTTACCACGAGTGAACTCGGTGAGTTTCAATTTTCTATGCATCTTCATGATGACTTATTGTATTCACCATGATTTGCCTGATTTCTTTCACTATCGGTTGAAGCACTACCTCATGTGTAGTAATTCTGTCGAATTAATATCCTTTGTCGGTTAATTCCAACACCTGTTGTAATATTCCATACCAATATTAACATACTGTGTAATAGTCACTTATTGCGAATCAAGTATCCTTCCATTGATACAACCTTGCATTTCCTATGCTTCGGTCTTTATCGTGTTATCATTCTCTTTATGCTTCTACCACATTTGACATTTCCCGAATTTCTAGCTACCCCGCTCGATCATTACTGTACAAGAGCAATACCAAAACGCTCAGTCATACAGAGTGCAGAGGCGTAAACTCTTGACAGTAAATCTCTTTTGCGATTGTAAGGGATTCACACTATATTCTTTATCACATAGCGTCAAGTACTGGCTTGCTGCCCAGTCTGTATATCATTACTTACCTCACATGTTCATTGTGTCTAACTCATAACTGTGCTGCTATGTTATTATTTAGCAATACCCATGCAACGGTCGCTCACCGCGCACCGTGCGGTTACTCATTATATAACATCAACTCACACTGCATCTGCTATTATATTAGCTTCCGCCATTACACTGTGCCTTGCCACTTATTTGGCTGATTACTGAATACTCTATTCTTCGAGTCTTTATGCTGCTTGAGCGTTGTTCATTACACATTTAGCATCACACACCTATGGTGGTTGCCTTCAGGCTTATTACTCTTCAGTCTCCACAACTGGTACAAACACTAATTTTGTATTATTCATACTCACATCATTCCTGGATAGTACATAATTGGTCAACTTTAACGTACTTCCTAGACATATCCATAACCATACCACTACCGCTCTGGCGGTTTCACAATACTAAGAGGTATCCCCACTCTTAAAGCAGTGATTCGTTATCCGCTTTTACTTATTAACATATAATTTTCGTAGTCAACAAAATTCACTATGACATTTTATTTGTGTCCTATAAGCCCTATTGCCTCGAGCTCCGCTCATTTTAGGCTGTTCACATTCATTTACTTCTTTGAGCATGTTACACGGTTTACAGGTTGCATTGGGCTTCATGACAAGGTCGTTTATCCTTTCATGGTATTTTGACCACCGCTTAGCTCCTTGTGTTTTAGACTTCTGTCTATTTGAAAGACTTCCGCTTTATCTCTGATTTGCTCTGGCTAAGCGCTTTCGTATATATATATATATGCCCAGTATTTGTTTTGAGCATGCTCAGCTGATGAAGTATATCACCTGCTGAGCTATAGTTTGGCTCACCCCTTCTCTCATCTGATTTGTAGGTTTAGTTCGTGCTTGGAGATTCAGCTTTTCCCTTTGGTTTTGTCATTTAAGTTTTGTATTTAGTTTGTGTGGCCTTGGGCCCAGTTGTATTAGATTATGCTGTATATTTCAATTTGGCTTCCGCCTGTGTATTGTAAAGACATGTTGTAATCGTTTATCTGGTAATATATGAGCATTAGTTTCTGTTTTGGGGTTCGATAGTGTAGCCTTACGTGTCTTAGGTAATAAGCGCGCGGCGTGTAACGGTCTCCCAACCAGGGTGGTTATGGGGTCGTTACATTTAATGGTATCAGAGCTCGGTTTGGCTTTTGTTGGGATTTGTTGGGTGTCTGCATGTCTACGCTTCCGTGTCTTGCCTGCTATCTGCTATGTGCTATCTGTTGCGTGATTTTGATTGTTATCTGGTGTTTATTTGTGTCTGCTCTGTGGTGGTCCCCCATCAGAGTGGCGCAGCGGAATCGTAGTGTTTTGTTGCATGTGCTTGTGTGTTCTAAGAGTGAGTCTGAGAGTGTCGGGTCCTTTGGGAAAGGATGACCAAATGTGAGTTCTTGTTTGACAGAGTTGTGTGCTTCAGTTGTGAGCTTGTGTTACGTGCTTGTGTTGTATGTTCTGTGTTGTGTTCTGGTGGGAGTTCGCGAGTATGTGCTGGTCCTTTAGGTAAGGACACCTCTGAGAGTTCTTGTGCCTTTCGGCAGAGTGTTAGTAATCTTCTTTTCACCTCTTCAATCATTGAGTTATTTAACAAGTTCTGAGTGTTAGCTCTGTGAGGTGTGGACTTCTGGATGTGTAAGCATTTCCTTCTGTGCTTTAGGCCAAACCCCCAAAAATATTTGCTATGTGCTAGATTTGTGAGGTGCAAGCTTATAAGATATGTGAGTGTTGTTCCTATTCCTTCAAGTTAGCGTTTGGTATTTTTGCTTTGCTCATTCTTTTAGTGAATCAGCTAGTGAGGTTCATGTGTTGCTATGTGAGCTTCTGAATATGTTAGTGTTCTTTATACTACCTCCGTCCCGTATAGTGTATTGCTTTTTGCTTTTCATTCATATTAATATTAGTTAATTTATATTTTTAGTTTTTCTTATGTTTTCATATAGCCATTAGCTTTATCATATATATCTTTGGTTATATTGAAGTCAGACGCTCTGTGAAGTGGACATGTAGTGTGACGGAGGGTGTCTTTGTGCTAAGCCTTTAGTGATCATCTGTTGTATCTCTCTGTCGGCGCGTCAGTCAGTGTATTCTGGTGTGAGCTTGTGGTGCTTGGTCCTTGGGTTAGGACGACTTCTGAGAGTTCCTGTGCCTTTGGGCTGAGAGTTACTGATCTTCTGTTCCGCCTCCTCTGTCAGGAAGTCAACCAGTAAACTTGAGTGTTAGCTCTTCGAGGTTAGAGCTTTTGAAATGAGTGAGTGTTCTTTCTGTGCCTTTGGGCTGAGAGTTACTGATCTTCTATTCCGCCTCCTCTGTTAGGAAGTCAACCAGTAAACTTGAGTGTTAGCTCTTCAAGGTTAGAGCTTCTGAAATGAGTGAGTGTTCTTTCTGTGCCTTTGTGCTGAGCCTTTAGTGATCATCTACTTTGTTTCCTCTGTCAGCGAGTTAACCAGTGTATTCTGAGTGTTAGCCATGTGAGTGTTCATTATTTTCTGGCACTAGAAGTGCATTTGTTCACATTCTGGTTTCGTCAAATTTCGAGGACGAAATTCTTTTTAAGGGGGGTATATTGTTATACCCCAGATTTTTTTTATTTCCTTCTGATTCGCAAAGGGAGTTGTGCTATTTTGTAATCTTATATTAGATTGTCTATGACATTCTCCTAATGTCATATGTTAGCTTGTGGAAGGAGGGCTGAAGATGTCCTTTTACGTTCTGTTAGTAATTAAAGAGTTAAGGACTTATTTCTTATTTTATTATTTCCTAACTCTCCTTTCTCAAATTCTCTATTCACGATCAATTCCTCCTTCCACTATCCTGATGTTCTCTCGCACGACGGTTCTTCCTCGCTCTCCATAACCTCCCTTTGCTTTTCTCCCTTCTTTCAATCTCCAATCTGTAAATTGATTGCTAGAGATCCGCCAGTGGAATTCTGTTCGTCTGTCAGTCGTCAATCAGGTTTGGTTTGTAGATTCATGTTCTCTTCTCCGTTGAGTTTTCCTTTCCCTTTTCTGATTTTGATTTTATTTTTGGGAGTGGTTCAATTCGATGGATGGTCGTTCGAGTGGTGATTCGAGGAGTATGATGTGTGGAGTCCGCAGAGATAGCATTGCTACGGATGTGAGGTAGGTGGTAGATGGATTCGGTTGTGTATGTTCACCCACGGGGGTTCCGTTTCGGTTTCTGTATGTGAATTCTTTGACTGTCTGATTGGTGATGTTTCTTGGCTGATTTTGATGTGCATTTGATGCGTTAAAACCCCGTGGATGTATGTTTTTCGAATGGCTATTTTGATACAATAAGTTATGTATGTTTTGTGGGGGATTTATGGCTTGGTTCTGGCTGTTTTCCGTAATCGATTTTGCAGTTTTCGCAGTGTCCGAACATCGGTCCGAACATTGAAGTTCGGACATCATACGCCGGCAGATTTTCAGACTCTCGGTTTATGTCCGAACATTCAAGGTCGGACGCATGTTCGGACAGGCCTTTGTTTTTGGCATAACTTCTTCGTCTGAGCTCCGTTTTGAGTGCCGTTAGTGGCGTTGGATTCCTCTTTTCGAGTACTATCTGTTTAAATATGTTTTAGCACATGTATATGTGTAATTTGATTTTAAAATCTTCGATAAGCCTTTGAACTCTAATTTGCTCTGAAAGTGAGTTTCAGCTTCTGACTTTGGTTTTGACTTTTGTATTTATTGGTCTTGGCTTAAGACTTATGTTTTATCTTATGAATTATGTTTTTGATTGTATTAAACTTTGGGATTGGGTGTTAGCACTCAGCAACGCCCTCTGTTCTGTTTTGATTAAGCTTATGCTTTCTGCTCTGGTTTGATAAAGATTTCGTTCTATTATGTATAAGGCTTTGATCTGCTCTGAAAGCTTCTGTTTTGGGACCTAGTATCTCTGTATCTAAACCTTTGGATGGCTGGTTTGGCTGTCTCGTAGCGCGCTATATAGGATATCCTTCTGCTTCACGGGTGATGTTCCCCGTTCTGTTCACAGGTGTTCCACCTGTTCTGTTTACGAGTGAGGTTTCCTCGTTCTGTTCACGGGTTGTTTACCCTTCTGTCTGTATGCTTTGAATGCTAGTGTCCCACTTCTGTTCGGATTCTGTTCTGCTGTTTTGACAGACTGCTGTGTGCTTTCTGTCCTTTGAACGCCTCTGTTTGTTTGTACTGCTTTCGCCTACTCTGTCTGTTTGCAAACTCAGATAGGCTGCTGTGTGCTTCCTGTCTGTTGAGGATTTCTAATTTTGTAATTGCTCTGCTTCGTCTCCTCTATCTGTATTTTATTTGAGATGGTCTGCTGTGTGCTTACTGTCTTCTGCTAAGTTCTGGATTTTGCTAAGCTTCTGATTGTGTTTTAAGCTTTTGAGTTTGTTAGGCTTCTGATTTCGTCAAGCTTTCAGCTTCAGTTTACCTTATGCTATTAAGTGTATGTTTTGACCACCGCTTAGCTCCTTGTGTTTTAGACTTCTGTCTATTTGAAAGACTTCCGCTTTATCTCTGATTTTGCTCTGGCTAAGCGCTTTCGTATATATAATATATATTATATATATATATATATATATGCCCAGTATTTGTTTTGAGCATGCTCAGCTGATGAAGTTTACCAAGACCTTATTTACATGTTAATGGATATATTAAACCAATTAATAAAGAAAACCAAGCTTGAAAACAAGTTAAAACACAAAATGTGCTTTAAGGAGTCTTAAAGCACATTTTTGAAAAATTGTCTTGGAAATGAGTTTTGAGTGGATAAATGTCCATCATTACTCTTTAATAAACATATGTACTACTTAGTATCACATTAGGAAGTCTAAATCAATGGGAAATCAAAAATTTCACAATTATGTGCCTTAGTTTGTGAATAGTGCTCAAATAGTGCTAGTTTAAGTTATAAGTCAACTTAAGTCAATTAATTGGTCAACAAAGGCCTTAATATACCTAATTACAAGAGAGGGGCCAATTTTATAAGAGGTGAGTCATCACCCTTGCTAGTTTATTAAAGGAAGGAGAATTGATAAAGTAAAGTACTATTGCTTTTAAAAAACATAAATATCTTAACAAGTGTACTCTCTCACCTCATTTCTTTCTTCTTTCCCACTCATTCCCAACGTGTTCATCTTCATCCTCCCAAGCCAAAAACGATTTGCTACAGCACCTCTCTTCTCCAACTTCATTTGCTCACCAAATGTTCAATATTGCTCCAAATCAAAAACTAAGCACATATTTGTCTTAGTTGAGTCAAGGCCTTTCATCCTCTCTTTTCAAATCTTCAAGAACTCCATTTTGTTGCCATGAAGAATCTCCATTGAAGGAGCTTGAGCTCATATTTTCATGCCTTGTCATTCTCCTTTGCTTCAAGGTAAGGAAAATCAAAGAAAATCTAAGTTTCCTCCATTTTTTTGTGTATAACCGAAAATTCATCCCTTAATGGTGCATTACCTTGCTCTCTTCTTAGCTTAATTCAAACTTCAAGGGACTAGGAGGAGTCCTATCTTGCTACTTAATCAAGCTCTCTTTCAATTCCAAAGGTAATCATCAAATTTAGTGTTTTGAAAACACTTACGTAATCTAGGGTTTAATTATGAGTTTAAGTATTAAACTTAATGCTCATTGCCCTTATATGTGTATTGGTTAGAAGATTGACAAGTGATAAAAGCTCCTTGCCGATTTTCAATCAAGAAAAACAAGAGAAACAAGTGGGAAAGCTTGGAAAACAAAGAGGTAAATGACCTCTCTTAATGTGGTTTATTGTACTAGGAAATTGAGCTATATTTGCTTAATAAATGACTTAAAGAACCAATGGGAAATGAGCTAGAAAATTATCCACAAGGTGGACTAAGAAGGACATGGGAGCATTGTTGTGTGTATTCACAGGTTGAAGGCATTTAAATGTGGAAATTCAGTGTTTAAGTTTAGTGCAATTTAAGGGCCTAAGAGCCAAGTAATTTAAGTTTATGCACTATATTGTGATGTAGTGTAGTTTAAAGGTTTAGTTGTGTGTAAAGAGCATTTCTTGTGAAGATGAATGTCTTGGATGGTTAAAGGATGGAAAATAATATGTTTATGTGTAAGGAATGTGTATTAAGTGATTAAGTGTTCTTGGTTGTCAAAAGGTGAAAACCTAAGTGTTGGGTGAGAGAATATACAAGAGAAGCTATGGCAAAAATTTAGTTGATAAGCAAAGGAGTTGATGTGTTCTAATGAGATTTTATGACCTAGAGGGTACTAGGATTTGTTAAGTGTCAAGATGGTGAAAGAAAGTGAATCATGGTGTTCTTAGGTGCTAAGATGCCATGGGCATTGTCTTGGAGGATTTAGAACTCAAATGGGTGTTTTAAACACACCAAGGAATTGTTATGTGAAGTGTTAAGTCTTGTTCAAGATTTGGTAAACAAAGGAAAAGAAATGCCTTGTGAAGTTCTAAGTGTAAACTTGTGGAAGTAGAAGGAGTTGTGTAAAGGAGGTGTTTGTGAGAAGTAATTGCTTTTGGAGTGGTGGTAATGTTTGTGAGACAACACTTTGGTTAGTTGAGGTAGTAGGCATGATATACCACTTAGAAATCTAAGGAAAAATGTTATAAGTGCTAGGAATTGTGGTAAGAAATTGAGTAACAAGTTAGTGATTATTTAGGAAAGTTTAGTGTTTGTTTTAAGGTGTTTAAACATGTAGGAAACATGTGGAATGTTTATGGAATGATTAGGTAAGGTTTAAGGTTGGTTTAGAGGTTGAAAAATGATGTTTTGACAAGTTATTAACATGGTCCGGGACCTAGCCCTTGTATAGGTACCCGGACCACCCTTAAAAATAATCCGAAAGACAAGTTTACAAGTGGTCCGGGTCCTTAGTCCAGGACCAAGACCCGGACCAAGTAAAAATAAGGGCTGAGAGTGAAATTTAGTGATGGTCCAGGACCTTGGGTCCGAACCAAGTCCCGGACCAGGTCAAAAATGTTGCAAAATGTGTTTTAAAAGGCTTCTAATCATGGGGGATTGAATGGTAATGGTTTTAGGTGATGTTTAGGCCTTGTTTGGTGACATGTAAAGGCCTTAAAATGTGTAAACAAGTGTTAGGTTTGATGTAAGAGTTGTGAACTTAAGATCACAAGAGTAAAAGTAAGTATAAGGGGATGACGGGGTTAACTATGGGCGCGTTAGTCGTTAAACAAACATGTTACCCCAATGGTAATGAAAGTAATTGTGATGTTACCAGTTGTATGGGATTTGTTCGAGGAACCTAGGAGGACACAATATAGTGGACCGTGGTGATAGGTATGGTTTTCTTGCAACCTGTGTCCTACCGGATTACACCGGCTTGTATGCCAATGTGTTTTTCTGAGTGTTTGCCACCTTGTAAGATAAACATGTAATGAGTTTATAGTAATTCATTTCTGTGGCGCGTATAATTCCGATACCGTTTAACCTCGGAAGTGTTAAGCTCTAGCTAACCAAATCTAGGATCACATAAGAGATCGGTATTCGGATTTAACGACCCATGCCATGGGAATGTTCTAACCATGGCTATGCGTGAGTTTTGTGTGTTGTTGTTGTGTGCAAGTGTGTGAACCTCCCTTGTGTGTTTAACCCAGTTGTAATACCTTATGGTGTGTGGATGTGATAGGTTCCATAATGGAGCTCTAACTACTTATTTATAAGTATATGTACTAATGGGGGGTGAGGAATCCGGTCGTTCCGGTCGCGCGTTGTTTGGGAGTGGGTATCCTTCCTTGCTTTACCTTCCTCTCTGTTATGGTTGATTTCCTTCTTGGTCTTCAATCTCCCACTTGCTTATTCCAAAGCTTACCTATTCTGACTGATGATTGGTCTAGGGGAAAATATGTGTGTGTGTGTGTGTGGTGTGTTCGGATCACTATATCCGATCCATCTTTAAGTTAAGTTACTCGTCCGACAAAAAGGACGGTAATGAGTGATGTAACAAGCTTATCATGAGGGTGTTATCATTCTCTAGGCTTACCAAGTTAACTAACTGTGTTGGGTCGTTTCCTACAGTGAAATGTTCCCGTTGTGAATGTGTTGTTGATGTTATGCAATATTTCTTGCCATGCCATGTACGTTAAAGTGTAATATGATTATTATGTGGAGAATGTGGATCATGAATATGAATCCCAGTATGTAATAAGAGGAATTAAGTATAACCCGACTAATGGGAAAGTGTCGTCTAACAAGGAGTTAGCTCCATTAAAGGAGAAACCCTCCAGGGTTAAAGAACAAAAGAGTGATCTAACGAGTTTGATGTGTTGATTGATTTGTTGAACCCCGTTGTTGTAGGTTTGTAATGTGTTGTGTGTTTATAGTTTACATGCATGATTTAAATATAATCAACCGCATGCTTAGACAACAATTAGTTGTGCGTGGCCCGGTAGCATGCGGGCTGCGGGATTACCATACCAGCAAGGTGCTGAGCCCCCTGGGGGGCCACCCTTTCTTTCTTTCCTATTTCAGGTACAAGGAGCTGGAAGCCGTTCGAGAGTAGGACGGGGTAGTTGTTTGTACATGGGTAGCCATTTAAATTGTGTATGTATTGTAGGTGTAGTAAGACCGAAATTGTTATCGGCATTAGTTTGTAAATACTCGGTACAGTTGGAATGTATATGTATATTGGTTGTTGTTAATGGAAAGGGATAGTAATGTGCAGTTGCTCGGGAATCTAGTCCATCAGACCGATACAATGTATATGTATTAGCCTTGTTAGCCACGTGGGTGGTTAACGGCGTGTAACACCATTGAGTTAAGTAATGTGATGGGTTAAGTTTTCCGCTGCAATTTGTTGTTAAGTGTATGGTTGTAGTTGGGGTGTTACACCCAGGCACCGAGCTTACCGCCCAGTGCGGGACTGGAAAATCTTACAACCCTTATTAACTTCGCGAGAAGATATTGCGAAACCTTGAAATATGACAATAGAGAAAAAGAATCTCAAAATATATAACTAATCATCCATCATGGATAAGCACGGGTCTTAAATACCTGAGCAAATACGAAGGGTCTCAGCTAGTATCAATATAGTGACAGTGCTAGACTCCTAATTAATAAAGGGGAGAGAACAAACTTTGAATCTATATTTTCCGAGGTCAGGAGAACTACCTATATTAACAATACCAAATTCTATATATATACATATAATTTGGAGGTTGTAAACCTAAACCTTTGAGGAGTATTGATATATTTCAGAGGGCTAAGTATCATTGAATATATACCCTATTTTGAGGCTCACGTCCTACACCATCCTTATGGTTCTATATGAGCATATGTCTTCTATGACAGCTCAATTTATGAATGCGAATAAAGAGCGCAAAAAAATCAAATAAGGTTAACCCCTATGTAATATAAATTTTAATATAAACATGGTAACGAATAACTCTCCTTGACACTTACACTAAAAGTGAGTGGAAGTTAAATTTAAAAGTAGGAAAACATACCCTTGGCTTGTAACAATTGTTTTACATGTAAACCTTCCTGACGTTATATACTAATTCTTGTGATTCTAAATACTCTATTTGATACACCTAATCGACCCATTTTTGGAAGCCATTGAGCTTGTGGATTAACCACGTTTCTAAGAGATAGAAACAAACAATAACTTTGATTGTCCTGTTACCAAACCGTAGGACTCAAACTGGAAACCCTTAGTGTTAGATGGTACTAATATTAAGAGGTACTTAACCTAGGCTGAACATATGGTTCACCTGATTCATGGAGTTTAGATGGAATAAGAAAAAGCCAAGCTTTAAGGTGGAGGAAATAATACTTTATGGGACTGTAATTGCTGATCGAGTTATAAAAACTTTTCCTTGGAAGTCTAACTGTGACTGTCTTTGTTCCATGTAATGATAACCAAAGTATAGGCAATAATCAAGCCTTGGTGACTTAAATACTAGATGAGCCTTTAAAGAGAAGAGGGTATCCTAAGGTATCCAAGTCCGTAACTGAATTTATTACTTGTATAATGGATTTAAGAGTTAAAATGATTGATGAATATAATTGTTAGACAGTATGTGCCTAGATGTTTTAATAAGAATTTACCTTTTATGCCAAGAGGTAAAACTGGCTTCCCCGCTTGACGATTTGATCGAAGGAATATGTTTCCGGGGATTGGGTAATACACTAGATTCAAGTATAGGTTATAACAGTTATTGGAATAGTTGTATAACAGTCAAGGAAAATGTACATGTAGTAATCACCACGTCACAAAGTTCGATAAGATAAAATTTGGGAAATGATAATTATGTGTTGTTTGATATTTGACGTGGGAGGTCGAACTTGATCCTGGTCAGATCAAGGGAAAACCAAACACAAAATGGTGTGGAAGGATAGTTCAACACTGATGCTGACCTTGTCAGGGTTGGATGATTCCTGAGCTCCCTACCTACAGTGGTCACAAATATTTCTGTGATACGTAAGTACTTATTCTTAAATCTAATATAAAATTTGACTAATAAGTATATGAGATGTAGAAGGTGTAAATTAAGAGTTAAGTTGTCCTGGTTACCCTGAGGAGATTTAATAGCTAAAACAACTCCGCGTATGTCGAAAAAATGGTCAATTGTGAGGGAAATACTAACTATTACTATTCCATGAACCATGTTAATAATTAAATACGAGATCAAGAGACAATTACCAATAATAAGAGTATTCTCAAGCTAGCTTCTAAGTTATGGCCATATTCCATCTGAAGGGAAGGATCGACTTTCATGTCTTTCTTTATGAATTCAAACCCAATATATTAAATGGGAACCTACCTATAAGCATGGTAGAATATAAAGAGTAGAAACATTATACTAATACTCACATGAGATGATTCACACCCACAAGAACATGTCCAATTGAGAGGAAACTGTACCTTGTTAGAAACCTTAGCGGGAACCCTACTGTGGTATACCTAATGAACAGACGATAGTAATCGTGTATGTACTACCGACAATTGGTGAATCAATAATATCAAGAAATATATTCATAATATACATAAGATGCACGACTCGACCATAGCTCATACTTTACATTGAAAATGAAAACCGAATATGGTGACAGTAAACTTAAATACCAGAATCACAAGATGATGACCTGAAGATCAACGAGAGGGATTTTAAGTATGACCCAATATTAATACAAGACCCGAGCACCAAACAAGCCATGAGATAATTGTAACACCCCTACCGCTAATACCGTCATTACCGTCCAATCTCCTTATACATTTGTACTCACGCAGCGGATACATTCATACTCCACGGCGGGTGGTACAATGCCGTTAGTCACCCACGTGACTAACAAGGCTACTAATACATACAGCATCGGTCTGATGGACCGGAATATCCGAGTACTACTCAATACAATACATACTTCTCATTACATACTGGATGCTACAATACTCCATTCGATACAATGCTCCATTCAATACAATACTCCACAATTCAGTACAAGATAATACGCTACATATACCGAGTTTACTAGGTTCCAAAATCAATACAGTACTTCTCCCAAATTCATACATATTCACTAGGAGTCAATCTGCTACCCCCTTCCTCACAAACTAGATACTTCTAATTACAAGGCGCGCCACCGGTCTCTTACCTTGACCGTATTCGCTCCGGGTACCTGCACACTAAAAACGTTCCCCCGAGGGGTCAGCTTTCGCTGAATATGATAACCGCATACCCCGCGTACTAGCGAGGGTACGCCGACCATTTGGTCGAATACATGCAATTCATTTTGCAATACATACATACATACATACATGCCTTCATTCACGATACTTCAATACTACACAAGATATACATACATATGTACATTACCATACATGCTTGGAAGACAATACAAGTCAACCAATACTTACCTACCGTCTTTCGGGTTACATATACACAATATATACTCATTACATACCCAATACGCAATACGGAGATACATTTCTCCAATACATGCAAAGGTCCAGTTAGCTTCATTACACACCCGGGTTAATCGGGTGTTCGATACTCTTTTACTTCCGGTCAATGACTTACAATAGTCAAGACCAATACACATACAATACTTACTTCTTACATACTTTACTTCCAGTTAAGTCGGTACGACCTCCGGGCAGGGATTACTACATCCCACCACCGGGCTTTAGGGTGGCCCACTAATCCAGGATGCTACCCATTCAAGGGATTTGGTCCATGGAAGAGATTATAGCCAGGATTCGGATCCAACCTCTTGTGTTTCCTTATCCTCACGCGTGGCCGAAACTATATCGGACTTCTACTCATTCCAGTTTACTCATTACTCAAGTTAGGAGTTGGGTTGTTAGGAATTAGTAGAAATCAGTACCTCACTTCCATACATACATACAATACACAGGTACACAATACTTACACATACTTCTCATTTCCATTCATTCATTTCATGAATTATACAAACTAATTGTTCAAGAAGATACAACAAGAACAAAATAGTTCAAACACAGTTAAGTGCAATATAAGTCCGATTCGTGCATTTATCTTATTGGTGATCACATAAGCACACAAATCGGGGTAACCAAGTTAGGATACAGGGCATGAAGAAATCATACCGTACACCGTCGTATTCGCACTACCGGTTCCTTGGAGATCAACTATTCGATTCCTATACATACATGGAATAGCATGATCAATGATCTATTGATCTAACTTACTCCTTCATTGATATTTTCAATATTTACTTACCACTTCATTACTTTCTTATTTGATTATAAAACCATTCTTTTCTTTACTACTTCTTAAACTTGCAACCCTACTCATTTACTTACTTTCTTACCATTACTACTTTTAATGGTGTATTACTACATACATATGCTCATATGTGTATAGGCATATATATATATACATGATTACTATAATCATATAATAAAACTTTTTTTTTGTTTGACTCGACCGAACTTGCAAGTCCGGTCGCAAGTTCGGTCCAAGTCAGTAGGCTACATCGTGTGAAATTCCAAGGCCGACCGACCTTGCAAGTCCGGTCCCAAGATCGGTCCATTCCAGTAAGTTTCTCTTTGAAAATTTTAGCCCGACCGACCTTGCAAGTCCGGTCGCAAGGTCGGTCCATTCCAGTAGCTTGCATTACGGGAATTTTTCTGGCCGACCGAACTTGCAAGTCCGGTCGCAAGTTCGGTCCATTCCAGAAGGTTTCTGACGGGAGAAATTTCTGGTCCGACCGAACTTGCAAGTCCGGTCGCAAGGTCGGTCGACCCCAGAAGGCTTCCGTCTTTGTAAATCTGGGCTCGACAGAACTTGCAAGTCCGGTCGCAAGTCCGGTCCGGCCCAGTACTTTAGTTTTAAGATCTGTTTTTGGGTGTTTTCTTTACCCATTGTTTCCCCAATCTTTACAATACTTCCTTACATGTTTACCACTCATTTAGATGTTCTAAATCACCTTAATTCATCCACCAACTTACTACTCAATCCTTACTTTCACTTACATATTTTTCCTCACTTCTCTCAACACTTATACTAGTTCCCATTTCACCAATACTACAGATTTGCTCCTTCCTCAAATGCTACAGATTTTCAATCTAACCTTTATCCTTCAATACTCTTACTACCAATACCACTACTAATATCCTCATTACATTACCTTCCACTCAATCCTTCCATTATCTAGCTCCTTTCAAAATCTGTTACAAGGTGGTTTACTTCACACTTTAGGCTCTCCAAGCACACCTAGTTTCTCCTAGTTCCTCCAATGCATTATACTACTTCTTGCTACAGATTTTACACTTCCACATACTCATACTACAAGTACCAATCCATAGTTACTAAATATCTCCACTAACTTCAATACTCACCTTGGTTCTCCCATTCACCCAGTCATCCATAATTGTACATATTCCTACCAAAATTTTGCCATAGCTCATCTACTTTTCTACTTAGCTACACATACACCTTCTCACCAAATTCATGCCTATTCTAGCCACACCCATACAAGGGTCCTACCAGCAATCATTACAATACCAATTCATCAATACTTCCTCAATCCACAATATTAATACTCATATACAATACTCTTGGCTCTATGGCCTATAATTCACATACTAGTTCACAAATACCCAAAATTCCAATACTACAATACCAACAGAATATTTTGGGTTCCTTAAATTGGTTTACCCATACCCATTACTCTAACGCATTAAATTTACCATTCAAGAAAGAGCTCTTACCTTGGGCTCTAAATTCCTTCTTTCTTTTCCATTTCTCTCCTTCTTCTCTCTTTCTTGCCCCCAAATCGGCTACATGGGAATGGAGTTGCCAAACTCCATTCCCATCACCCAATATACACAAAATAAGTACAATTAAAACGCTAACCCTTAATTAATTAACATTAATTCATTGGAGTGTTTAGAATACAAATTCTAGGGTTTACCTTTAAGTGGTTTAGGAGGAGTTTTAGCCCTTAGTTCAAGAAGGTGATTCCACCACCATTGCAAGGTTATATTATGCTCAAAAGAGAGAGAAGAGAGAACAAGGGCACTACACAAGGGTAAAAATCGGCTACCAAGGAGATGAAGAAAACTTAAGGTTTTCATGGAGATTTTTACCTTGTTGGAAAGAGGAGACTCCAAGCTCCATAATGGTGTGCTTTCTCTCTGAATGGGGTATACCCACGAAAATGAACTTCCTCATTTTGAAATTCCGAAAAGAGGGAAGTGTAGAGGAGAGTGAGGGGAGTTCAAATATGTAGTTATTTTGTAGGGTTGGAGCTCAAATGGAGGTAGAGCACGAGATGAGAAGGGAAGGAGGAGAAGATGAGGTTGCCATTGGAGGTCTTGTGGAGCTTTCAAAATCGCAGCCCAAGGGAGGAGGAAGAGGGAGAGTACGGTGGGGAGAAGGAAGGAAAGAGAGGGGTGAGTGAAATGAGAGAGTGAGGTGAGAGAAAAGGGTAAGTACCCCTTTTACTTTATCACTTTTAACTTTTTTGCTCTCTTATTTAATTAGCTAGTTGCATGTGTGTGTGAGGGAGTTATTTGACTGATAAAAACCGGCCTCCACTGTTATAATAGCTGGAGCGTTTTTCGTCTTTTACAGAACACGCTCGTTATTTTCCCTTTACGAGACCATTCACTAACCGGCCCGTTTTCCGGGATTTTCTCGTTTCTTTATTTTTATTGGTTATTAAGCTTCAATAAATGCTTAATAACTATTATTTAATGATTCATAATTTTTACGGGTCTGTTTGACCACTTAAAGTCACGTTTTCGGGTTTCCTCGAAAAACGTGCGCTAAAGCTCTTTTAGCGTTTTAATACATTTCTTGGATCCGTTTTCTTTGGGAATCATTCCCAAACATTATTTAGGTCTTATTAAACCTTTAGAATCCATATAATACGCTAACCGAGGTCTCATACCTCCTATGGTTATTTAACGCTTATTTAGCGTTTTTCGCTTTTTAAGCGTTTCTTTATTTCTTTCGGATTTATTTTCCCTTACCAATACTTCTTAATCATTATTAGGCTCTTAAATACCTATTCAGATAATTTAATCGCCATATATAAGGTCGGGGTATTTCAATCTACCCCCTTAAGAACTTTGTCCTCAAAGTTGTTCGAGGTTTAGGGATTACTATACTTACTCCTTTATACTTGTCTAGTGCCAACGTCATACATCCTTCCTCCTTACGATTCCCAAATCCATCCCTCAAGGTTCCTACATACCATACTATACCAATCTACAATAGTTACTCCAATCCGCACTACTACTAACTATCTGGTTCCTCATTACCAAGCTCATACATACATACAGTGCAAAGCTATCCCCAAAGCAATGCAATACACATACAATCCCTCAGGCACCAAGGTCAACTAGACACATGACTCCTCTATGTCCCGCTGCCCTTGGAATAATACAACATACTACCTTACTATCTTCTTCGGTACACCCTTCTAGCAGATCCTCATTCTCCATACTGAAGGAAATTCTTTCACTACTACCAGTTAAAATTTTCTAAAACACACAACTTCAAATTCCAATTTATATTCATTACTTCTATCCTATGTGATTCTTGTGACCACTTAAGGGGAGCTTCAAGAATCGTTCAACCCTGATGTGATCAGCATCAGTGTTGAACTATCTTTCCACCCCAATTTGTGTTCGGTTTCCCTCGATCTGATCAGGATCAAGTTCGACTTCCCACATCAGTTTCAAGCAAACAGATAATTCAATCATCTTCATTTTCTACCTTTTTACTCTTCCTAGTCATAATTACAATTTCATACAACTCCAAAGGATGGAATCCAGTCCATTAACCATTCTCAATCTACTTCCCAAATACTTTCCTCGGAATTCGATGCCTAAGTGCTCATTTCATTACCCTTCTCCACTTTCTTCCATTGCCCTCTATTATCTCTACTCTTCGGACTAGGGAATACCATACTCATGAAATTCAGCTGTCCTCAATTTACTTCCAATAACGTACTTACGAATACACCACTCGTGGGTTACATTCCTCTACTACTCATAGTCAATTCGTACTACTTCTTTAAGAATACAATACTTGTGGAGCTCCGTCCACTACTCATTCTCAATTGTCTCAAGACAATCACCTAGGGAACTCAATTTCCTCTAGGTTATACATCGGTTTTATACCGACTCATGCATCGTAATGCCATGTCTAACTTCAGATAGGCACACACTACAGGGATTATCATTTCCCAAAGAGTTGCTCTACTCCTCTTTACCACTACTTTTGCACTAGGGTTACAAGGTGGGTATATCCATCCTATGGTATTCGCATCTCTCGTGACTAATTACCACAGTTACGATATGAATGAATACGTATGTTTATTTAATATAAGTACCACTCCTTAAATCAATTCCCATTTGTGCTATGCACATTATAGTTTCTGTGTTTTATTCATGAAACTTACATTAAGCGGTTTTCGCTCTACCCCCCTTAAAAGGGATTACGCCCACGTAATCTACCATATGTTACTATTAAACATTGGTTTACTCAATTCGGGCAATCTGAAGCATTTAGCTTCACTACTATATACTATACAATATGCTCTGGTCAAAGGGGTCTTAACCATATCAATGGTTTAGTCTTTGCACCGAGGACTCCTATATGAGTTTATTTAACTCATAATTAATTTAGTTCTAGCCTATTAGGCTTAAAGGCATTAATAGCCATTCTTTCGTACTTACTAGGTGTATTACATTTCTTAGTTAGGGCCCACTAGCTTCTGCTGTGCGACCCAGATAACTTGGGTTACTCACCCTTCATGTTATCCTTAATGTGCTATACATCACCTTTTATCCTTCTATTGTGGAAATAAGGTTTACTAACAGTGTGGTATTCTTTTACCGCTGTTTGAACTCAATGACCAGTTCTCTGGTCATCTATTACACGTACTATTCGTACTCCCACGATTATTCACTAAGTTCCTCCGACTTGTTGTCGGGCGAGGTTAAGTCACTACCAAGTTGTAGTGCTCCCTCTGTTGTCACTAGCTTCTGAATTATACCAGTTCTTCTGGTTCAGTACAAGTGTTCTTTGCTTGTATGACCTTGCATTCTCAATGCGTCGGTCCAAGTGACTTTCTTACATCTCTTTTCACCTTTTTATTCCAATGGAATTCACCTCTTGTGATTGATAGTGCGTTTTACACTCTTCGTGCGATCTGTTGCTAAGAATGCTTGACTGGCTTATGCCATGTTTGTGGTGAAAAGGAAGATTTACTACTGTTTACATTCTCCATATCCGCAGCCATCCCATTAGATCATTAGCTGTACAAGTGCAATACCAAAACACTCAGTCATACAGAGTGCAGAGGCGTGAACGCTTGACAGTAAGTCACTTATGTGATAGGAAGGAATATTTCTGACTGTCTTCCATACTTATTCTTCATGTCATTGTCTACTACTTCTCATAGCGGTCGCTTGTTGCGCACCGTATTCTTACTCTTTGTACCATTTCCTTATGGTGTAAATACACTAGGAGATCCTAGTTCATATGTATGACGGTTGCCGTAGCGTACCACAATGTTATTATCTTCCCCATGTGGAGATATTTTATTTCGGTTTAGGTTTCATGTGTAGGTTAGCTTACCTCACATTACTTCCTCATTCATGATATAGTTTTCCAAATAACTTGGTTGGCCAAGGATGAAGTGGTTTATCAGGTTACAAGCTCTCTTGAGCGCCGGTCATTCATGGTGTGCAATGTGCACACTCATTGATTGTTTTTGACAATTACTGTCTCATAGTGCTGAGCATTGATCATAGGCTCTAGCTATGCGGTTTTACTTTTGCATATACATTACCGGAACCTCCCCAAAACTTCAAGGGTTTTCTGGTCCCATTCTCCAATTGGAGGGTATTCAATCACTAACAATTGAAGGTTCTTGTTGAGGGGTTGTCTCCACTCATAGGTCTCGTGACGAGGTTTACTATGTTAGTCTTTGCTTATGTACCTCCGCCATTTATACAATGGTTCACCACGTGTTTGGGTGCATAACGAGTATACTCACTCTTTCGAGCTTCGATGCTCTTAAGCGATGTGCTCTTACAGTCCACAGCCTCTCGTAGGCGTAGTGGTTTGGAAATCTCATTTCCTTATTCGTTGTTTCTCTTGGCAATATATATGCACGAGTTTTGTTATTATGGTAGACGGAAGCCTCTTTCTAAGGGTTCCCATCGTCACCGCATGGGTGGTTTTCTGTTACTGAGAGGTATCTTCCTCAAGTTTCTCGTAGTGTCCAAGCGTGGACTAGGCCATTGTCGGCGTTATTACGATTCTTATGCCTTGTGCTGCCATTGCTACAGAAGGCATGTAGGGTAATTAAAAGCTTGTCAACTGAATACTAGACTGATGCTCTAGTGACAGTGACGCTGAGTTGACCATTACTCCAAGCCACTCAAGGGTTGGGTTTGAATTGATGGTCCAGTTGTTGATTTCTTGTCATATGGGATAATATTTCTTGCAAGTCCTATTAGTGATGGTGTGGGTTTTGCCACCGTTTGAGTTCACACAACGTAGTTGGTTGGTGGCTTTTAAGCCTTATTGCTGCAAGCTGTGCTCTTTGCAAGCTGCTTATACATGTTTCCATTCTTTGTGTACCCCATAGGTTGGAGGTATTTACTGGGCTCCATGGTAAGTCGTGACATCACGCTTCCGTTCATAGGAGACTCTTAGGCAATCTGGTGCTGATCAGTGCCTTTTGTAGACTAGGGTACTTCCTATTAAGTGAATCCCTTAGTGTCTTAACCAAGTGTTCGTTCTAGTTGTCGTGCTCTTATCATGACACTTCATTCGACTGTTGTCATTCCAGACACCCTTCGAGGATTGCTCCTGGGTTGTTAGTTATGCCGTTACATCCGGCTAATGTCTATGGCATGATGTGTCCGCTATACCGCCTTGTGGTATTGTATTTAAGCTATCCCCTTTAGGGGTATAACGTCTCCCATTCTTGGGTAGACTGTTTATGCTTTCTCCTAGTATTTTAGACTAGGTTTAATATCCTCTCCAATGCTGGATTATACTTCGTGGTAATCTTGTGATTGCTCTTGGGAACTCTGCCCCGTCTGTTGAGCATTTTGTGTTCACATTAGGCCTATGCCTTACTGTGTTCAGTTTGGGTATCCCTTCCAGCTGTCAGGTGATTGCTTGAATTACTTGAGACATATCCAATGTCTTTGCTTACTAGTATGTGCTCTTTGCACCTTCCCAGTCTTCATTCCTTATCTTCAGATGGATTCTCTGAGTTCCTTACTGAGTTCCCTTCTCCTTGATTGTCTGTGGTGTCCAGTTGTTCTGGTTTGACTTACTCATGGTCCGTAGAACGGAGTTGACTACTTCCCGTGTTTCGTACACCACATGTATACATACGTGGGGTACCATGTTGATACGTTACCACTTACCCAACTATATGTCAGGCCCGCAAGCTCCTTCGGAGTGCGGTTGTCCCACATCCCGTAATTGGGTATACTCGTAGTGTTCGTCACACGCCTAGGTGAAGTATTCTATTGTCAACTTTCTTGTATCATTCTATGATACTCACCGTAGTTTGGTTGGTTTGGTTTTAAAATCCAAGGTTTAAAGAAAGATTGTGGTTTTGAAAGAAGAATTTTGGGTTTTTTAAAAATTATGGTTCGGTGTTAAAAGAAGTCTCTCATGGCGTAGCCATGTTTGAGGTCTTGACCAAGTCGAGCTTCTCGCTGACCGGTATGTTCTAAATACAGTGATCCGGCCGTTAGGCCTTTCTAAGGTTCCATACTTCTAGTTGTTAGGATGTGTGATCCTGTAGTTGTTTCATTACGTTCACCGTACATTACTATGTATTTGTGACATGTTAGTGTCCCTTTACATATTCATGTCCTTACTGCACTTGCCGTGGCAAGTGCGTGGTACTGGTGGTTTTTGAGTAATCCTATACCGATCACAGTATGGTTTCCATTAGTATTTGATAGTCTTGTTGACTCTTCCCTTGATCTTATTGATCGCTGATTGGGATACTCGATCTTTTAGGTAGCTTCTGGGTGGTCTAGACATGGCTGTCGTAGGTCTGGGTACTTCTCCAATCCTTGGAGATCCCCGCTTTATTTGGTTTAGTGTTGTTCCTTGTGGCTCGTTCCCACACACTGGTGGTGGTTACTGAGCCTACCTTGTTTAGGCACTACCCTCGTAGTCCTATCGGATTATACCTTATGGTTGTTCTTTTAGTTGTCTGTGCTATATAGGCCAGGTATTGTAACCTTAATGGCGTTGCAGCTTTGGAGTTAACCGCTTCTGACTATGTCCTTAGTCAGCTAGCATAGCGTTGGTGGTATTATTGAAGTATTACTATCCCGTAGACTTGTGTCTCGGGTTCAGTTATTGTACTTTTTCCCCGTTCCTTTGCACGCTTAGTGCTGCTTTTCCTGCTGCTGGTTGACTAGCTAGGTTTCGCGACTGCTAAGCACGTCGCCCCATGCTGTGGCAAGTTGTAGCCTCATCGTGGTTGGAGTGCTCGTTCAACCGCTATTGAGTGCGGGTATTATTGTTCAACCGGGGTTCCATCTCCGGGACTTCCAATTCTGGGAATCTACCGTATGTCGGTTCTTGTTTACTGTGTGATTGCTTCACAACTGCCAGATCGGGTTTCCCGAGTACGAGAGGACTTTCCCTCTCCCTGGCGTCCTTTCCCAAGTTATACAATGGGGTTCGCGGCGGGCGGGACTGGTATTGTAGGTATCCGGTACTCACCGGGAGTTCCTAACTAGCATCTCTCTAATGCTATCACTCAGCCCATAGCCCTAAGCTTCTAATTCCGAACTCGGTATTTCCTAAACTCGGTATTTCCAGTCATCAGAGCGATACTTCGCTCTGATACCACTTTTTGTAACACCCCTACCGCTAATACCGTCATTACCGTCCAATCTCCTTATACATTCGTACTCACGCAGCGGATACATTCATACTCCACGGCGGGTGGTACAATGCCGTTAGTCACCCACGTGACTAACAAGGCTACTAATACATACAGCATCGGTCTGATGGACCGGAATATCCGAGTACTACTCAATACAATACATACTTCTCATTACATACTGGATGCTACAATACTCCATTCGATACAATGCTCCATTCAATACAATACTCCACAATTCAGTACAAGATAATACGCTACACATACCGAGTTTACTAGGTTCCCAAATCAATACAGTACTTCTCCCAAATTCATACATACTCACTAGGAGTCAATCTGCTACCCCTTCCTCACAAACTAGATACTTCTAATTACAAGGCACGCCACCAGTCTCTTACCTTGACCGTATTCGCTCCGGGTACCTGCACACTAAAAACGTTCCCCCGAGGGGGTCAGCTTTCGCTGAATATGATAACCGCATACCCCGCGTACTAGCGAGGGTACGCCGACCATTTGGTCGAATACATGCAATTCATTTTGCAATACATACATACATACATACATGCCTTCATTCACGATACTTCAATACTACACAAGATATACATACATATGTACAGTACCATACATGCTTGGAAGACAATACAAGTCAACCAATAACCTACCGTCTTTCGGGTTACATATACACAATACATACTCATTACATACCCAATACGCAATACGGAGATACAATTCTCCAATACATGCAAAGGTCCAGTTAGCTTCATTACACACCCGGGTTAATCGGGTGTTCGATACTCTTTTACTTCCGGTCAATGACTTACAATAGTCAAGACCAATACACATACAATACTTACTTCTTACATACTTTACTTCCAGTTAAGTCGGTACGACCTCCGGGCAGGGATTACTACATCCCACCATCGGGCTTTAGGGTGGCCCACTAATCCAGGATGCTACCCATTCAAGGGATTTGGTCCATGGAAGAGATTATAGCCAGGATTCAGATCCAACCTCTTGTGCTTCCTTATCCTCACGCGTGGCCGAAACTATATCGGACTTCTACTCATTCCAATTTACTCATTACTCAAGTTAGGAGTTGGGTTGTTAGGAATTAGTAGAAGTCAGTACCTCACTTCCATACATACATACAATACACAGGTACACAATACTTACACATACTTCTCATTTCCATTCATTCATTTCATGAATTATACAACTAATTGTTCAAGAAGATACAACAAGAACAAAATAGTTCAAACACGTTAAGTGCAATATAAGTCCGATTCGTGCATTTATCTTATTGGTGATCACATAAGCACACAAATCGGGGTAACCAAGTTAGGATACAGGGCATGAAGAAATCATACCGTACACCGTCGTATTCGCACTACCGGTTCCTTGGAGATCAACTATCCGATTCCTATACATACATGGAGTAGCATGATCAATGATCTATTATTGATCAACTTACTCCTTCATTGATATTTTCAATATTTACTTACCACTTCATTACTTTCTTATTTGATTATAAAACCATTCTTTTCTTTACTACTTCTTAAACTTGCATCCCTACTCATTTACTTACTTTCTTACCATTACTACTTCGTTAATGGTGTATTACTACATACATATGCTCATATGTGTATAGGCATATATATATATATATATCATGATTACTATAATCATATAATAAAACTTTTTTTTGTTTTTGACTCGACCGAACTTGCAAGTCCGTCGCAACTTCGGTCCAAGTCAGTAGGCTGCATAGTGTGGAAATTCCAAGGCCGACCGACCTTGCAAGTCCGGTCCCAAGGTCGGTCCATTCCAGTAAGTTTCGTCTTTGAAAATTTTAGCCCGACCGACCTTGCAAGTCCGGTCGCATGGTCGGTCCATTCCAGTAGCTTGCATTACGGGAATTTTTCTGGCCGACCGAACTTGCAAGTCTGGTCGCAAGTTCGGTCCATTCCAGAAGGTTTCTGACGGGAGAAATTTCTGGTCCGACCGAACTTGCAAGTCCGGTCGCAAGGTCGGTCGACCCCAGAAGTCTTCCCGTCTTTGTAAATCTGGGCTCGACCGAACTTGCAAGTCCGGTCGCAAGTCCGGTCCGGCCCAGTACTTTAGTTTTAAGATCTGTTTTTGGGTGTTTTCTTTACCCATTGTTTCCCCAATCTTTACAATACTTCCTTACATGTTTACCACTCATTTAGATGTTCTAAATCACCTTAATTCATCCACCAACTTACTATCAATCCTTACTTTCACTTACATATTTTTTCCTCACTTCTTCTCAACACTTATCTAGTTCCCATTTCACCAATACTAGATTTTGCTCCTTCCTCAAATGCTACAGATTTTTGCCTCTTTGGGTCTTAACCAAGATTAATACCAAGCTTAGAGCACATTTTGAACTTCATCAGCTGAGCATGCTCAAAACAAAACTGGGCATATATATATATATATATATATATATATATATATATATATACGAAAGCGCTTAGCCAGAGCAAAATCAGAGATAAAGCGGAAGTCTTTCAAATAGACAGAAGTCTAAAACACAAGGAGCTAAGCGGTGGTCAAAACATACACTTAATAGCATAAGGTAAACTGAAGCTGAAAGCTTGACGAAATCAGAAGCCTAACAAACTCAAAAGCTTAAACACAATCAGAAGCTTAGCAAAATCAGAAGCTTAGCAAAATCCAGAACTTAGCAGAAGACAGTAAGCACACAGCAGACCATCTCAAATAAAATACAGATAGAGAGACGAAGCAGAGCAATTACAAAATTAGAAATCCTCAACAGACAGGAAGCACACAGCAGCCTATCTGAGTTTGCAAACAGACAGAGTAGGCGAAAGCAGTACAAACAAACAGAGGCGTTCAAAGGACAGAAAGCACACAGCAGTCTGTCAAAACAGCAGAACAGAATCCGAACAGAAGTGGGACACTAGCATTCAAAGCATACAGACAGAAGGGTAAACAACCCGTGAACAGAACGAGGAAACCTCACTCGTAAACAGAACAGGTGGAACACTGTGAACAGAACGGGGAACATCACCCGTGAAGCAGAAGGATATCCTACATAGCGCGCTACGAGACAGCTAAACCAGCCATCCAAAGGTTTAGATACAGAGATACTAGGTCCCAAAACAGAAGCTTTCAGAGCAGATCAAAGCCTTATACATAATAGAACGAAATCTTTATCAAACCAGAGCAGAAAGCATAAGCTTAATCAAAACAGAACAGAGGGCGTTGCTGAGTGCTAACACCCAATCCCAAAGTTTAATACAATCAAAAACAATTCATAAGATAAAACATAAGTCTTAAGCCAAGACCAATAAATACGAAAGTCAAAACCAAAGTCAGAAGCTGAAACTCACTTTCAGAGCAAATTAGAGTTCAAAGGCTTATCGAAGATTTTAAAATCAAATTACACATACATGTGCTAAAACATATTTAAACAGATAGTACTCGAAAGAGGAATCCAACGCCACAAACGGCACTCAAAACGGAGCTCAGACGAAGAAGTTATGTCAAAAACAAAGGCCTGTCCGAACATGCGTCCGACCTTGCATGTTCGGACATAAACCGAGAGTCTGAAAATCTGCCGGCGTATGATGTCCGAACTTCAATGTTCGGACCGATGTTCGGACACTGCGAAAACTGCAAAATCGATTACGGAAAACAGCCAGAACCAAGCCATAAATCCCCCACAAAACATACATAACTTATTGTATCAAAATAGCCATTCGAAAACATACATCCACGGGGTTTTAACGCATCAAATGCACATCAAAATCAGCCAAGAAACATCACCAATCAGACAGTCAAAGAATTCACATACAGAAACCGAAACGGAACCCCCGTGGGTGAACATACACAACCGAATCCATCTACCACCTACCTCACATCCGTAGCAATGCTATCTCTGCGGACTCACACATCAGACTCCTCGAATCACCACTCGAACGACCATCCATCGAATTGAACCACTCCCAAAATAAAATCAAAATCAGAAAAGGGAAAGGAAAACTCAACGGAGAAGAGAACAGAATCTACAAACCAAACCTGATTGACGACTGACAGACGAACAGAATTCCACTGGCGGATCTCTAGCAATCAATTTACAGATTGGAGATTGAAAGAAGGGAGAAAAGCAAAGGGAGGTTATGGAGAGCGAGGAAGAACCGTCGTGCGAGAGAACATCAGGATAGTGGAAGGAGGAATTGATCGTGAATAGAAATTTGAGAAAGGAGAGTTAGGAAATAATAAAATAAGAAATAAGTCCTTAACTCTTTAATTACTAACAGAACGTAAAAGGACATCTTTAGCCCTCCTTCCACAAGCTAACATATGACATTAGGAGAATGTCATAGACAATCTAATATAAGATTACAAAATAGCACAACTCCCTTTGCGAATCAGAAAGGAAATAAAAAAAAATCTGGGGTATAACAATATACCCCCCTTAAAAAGAATTTCGTCCTCGAAATTTGACGAAACCAGAATGTGAACAAATGCACTTCTAGTGCCAGAAAACAATGAACACTCACATGGCTAACACTCAGAATACACTGGTTAACTCGCTGACAGAGGAAACAAAGTAGATGATCACTAAAGGCTCAGCACAAAGGCACAGAAAGAACACTCACTCATTTCAGAAGCTCTAACCTTGAAGAGCTAACACTCAAGTTTACTGGTTGACTTCCTAACAGAGGAGGCGGAATAGAAGATCAGTAACTCTCAGCCCAAAGGCACAGAAAGAACACTCACTCATTTCAAAAGCTCTAACCTCGAAGAGCTAACACTCAAGTTTACTGGTTGACTTCCTGACAGAGGAGGCGGAACAGAAGATCAGTAACTCTCAGCCCAAAGGCACAGGAACTCTCAGAAGTCGTCCTAACCCAAGGACCAAGCACACTCACAAGCTCACACCAGAATACACTGACTGACGCGCCGACAGAGAGATACAACAGATGATCACTAAAGGCTTAGCACAAAGACATATAAAGAACACTAACATATCTCAGAAGCTCTACTTATACGAGCTAATACACGAACCTCACTAGCTAATTCACTAAAAGAATGAGCAAAGCAAAATATTACAAACGCTAAACTTGAAGGAATAGGAACAACACTCACATATCTTATAAGCTTGCACCTCACAAATCTAGCACATAGCAAAATATTTTTGGGGGTTCGGCCTAAAAGCACAGAAGGAAATGCTTACACATACCAGAAGTCCACACCTCACAGAGCTAACACTCAGAACTTGTTAAATAACTCACTGATTGAAGAGGTGAAACAGAAGATTACTAACACTCTGCCGAAAGGCACAAGAACTCTCAGAGGTGTCCTTACCTAAAGGACCAGCATACTCGCGAACTCCCACCAGAACACAACACAGAACATACAACACAAGCACGTAACACAAGCTCACAACTGAAGCACACAACTCTGTCAAACAAGAACTCACATTTGGTCATCCTTTCCCAAAGGACCCGACACTCTCAGACTCACTCTTAGAACACACAAGCACATGCAAACAAAGACTACGATTCCGCTGTGCCACTCTGATGGGGGACCACCACGGAGCAGACACAAAAAAAAACACCAGATAACAATCAAAATCACGCAACAGATAGCACATAGCAGATAGCAGGCAAGACACGGAAGCGTAGACATGCAGACACCCAACAAATCCCAACGAAAGCCAAACCGAGCTCTGATACCATTAAATGTAACGACCCCAAAGCCACCCTGGTTGGGAGACCGTTACACGCCGCGCGCTTATTACCTAAGACACGCAAGGCTACACTATCGAAACCCCAAAACAGAAACTAATGCTCATATATTACCAGATAAACGATTACAACATGTCTTTACAATACACAGGCGGAAGCCAAATTGAAATATACAGCATAATCTAATACAACTGGGCCCCAAGGCCACACAAACTAAATACAAAACTTAAATGACAAAACCAAAAGGAAAAGCTGAATCTCCAAGCACGAACTAAAACCTGCAAATCAGATGGAGATAGGGGTGAGCCAAACTATAGCTCAGCAGGTGATAAACTTCATCAGCTGAGCATGCTCAAAACAAATACTGGGCATATATATATATATATATATATATACGAAAGCGCTTAGCCAGAGCAAAATCAGAGATAAAGCGGAAGTCTTTCAAATAGACAGAAGTCTAAAACACAAGGAGCTAAGCGGTGGTCAAAACATACACTTAATAGCATAAGGTAAACTGAAGCTGAAAGCTTGACGAAATCAGAAGCCTAACAAACTCAAAAGCTTAAACACAATCAGAAGCTTAGCAAAATCAGAAGCTTAGCAAAATCCAGAACTTAGCAGAAGACAGTAAGCACACAGCAGACCATCTCAAATAAAATACAGATAGAGCAGACGAAGCAGAGCAATTACAAAATTAGAAATCCTCAACAGACAGGAAGCACACAGCAGCCTATCTGAGTTTGCAAACAGACAGAGTAGGCGAAAGCAGTACAAACAAACAGAGGCGTTCAAAGGACAAAGCACACACCAGTCTGTCAAAACAGCAGAACAGAATCCGAACAGAAGTGGGACACTAGCATTCAAAGCATACAGACAGAACGGGTAAACAACCCGTGAACAGAACGAGGAAACCTCACTCGTAAACAGAACAGGTGGAACACTTGTGAACAGAACGGGGAACACCCGTGAAGCAGAAGGATATCCTACATAGCGCGCTACGAGACAGCTAAACCAGCCATCCAAAGGTTTAGATACAGAGATACTAGGTCCCAAAACAGAAGCTTTCAGAGCAGATCAAAGCCTTATACATAATAGAACGAAATCTTTATCAAACCAGAGCAGAAAGCATAAGCTTAATCAAAACAGAACAGAGGGCGTTGCTGAGTGCTAACACCCAATCCCAAAGTTTAATACAATCAAAAACAGAATTCATAAGATAAAACATAAGTCTTAAGCCAAGACCAATAAATACGAAAGTCAAAACCAAAGTCAGAAGCTGAAACTCACTTTCAGAGCAAATTAGAGTTCAAAGGCTTATTGAAGATTTTAAAATCAAATTACACATATACATGTGCTAAAACATATTTAAACAGATAGTACTCGAAAGGAGGAATCCAACGCCACAAACGGCACTCAAAACGGAGCTCAGACGAAGAAGTTATGTCAAAAACAAAGGCCTGTCCGAACATGCGTCCGACCTTGCATGTTCGGACATAAACCGAGAGTCTGAAAATCTGCCGGCGTATGATGTCCGAACTTCAATGTTCGGACCGATGTTCGGACACTGCGAAAACTGCAAAATCGATTACGGAAAACAGCCAGAACCAAGCCATAAATCCCCCACAAAACATACATAACTTATTGTATCAAAATAGCCATTCGAAAACATACATCCACGGGGTTTTAACGCATCAAATGCACATCAAAATCAGCCAAGAAACATCACCAATCAGACAGTCAAAGAATTCACATACAGAAACCGAAACGGAACCCCCGTGGGTGAACATACACAACCGAATCCATCTACCACCTACCTCACATCCGTAGCAATGCTATCTCTGCGGACTCTACACATCAGACTCCTCGAATCACCACTCGAACGACCATCCATCGAATTGAACCACTCCCAAAATACAAAATCAAAATCAGAAAAGGGAAAGGAAAACTCAACGGAGAAGAGAACAGGAATCTACAAACCAAACCTGATTGACGACTGACAGACGAACAGAATTCCACTAGCGGATCTCTAGCAATCAAGTTACAGATTGGAGATTGAAAGAAGGGAGAGCAAAGGGAGGTTATGGAGAGCGAGGAAGAACCGTCGTGCGAGAGAACGTCAGGATAGTGGAAGGAGGAATTGATCGTGAATAGAAATTTGAGAAAGGAGAGTTAGGAAATAATAAAATAGAAATAAGTCCTTAACTCTTTAATTACTAACAGAACGTAAAAGGACATCTTTAGCCCTCCTTCCACAAGCTAACATATGACATTAGGAGAATGTCATAGACAATCTAATATAAGATTACAAAATAGCACAACTCCCTTTGCGAATCAGAAAGGAAATAAAAAAAATCTGGGGTATAACAATATACCCCCCTTAAAAAGAATTTCGTCCTCGAAATTTGACGAAACCAGAATGTGAACAAATGCACTTCTAGTGCCAGAAAACAATGAACACTCACAAGGCTAACACTCAGAATACACTGGTTAACTCGCTGACAGAGGAAACAAAGTAGATGATCACTAAAGGCTCAGCACAAAGGCACAGAAAGAACACTAACTCATTTCAGAAGCTCTAACCTTGAAGAGCTAACACTCAAGTTTACTGGTTGACTTCCTAACAGAGGAGGCGGAACAGAAGATCAGTAACTCTCAGCCCAAAGGCACAGAAAGAACACTCACTCATTTCAGAAGCTCTAACCTCGAAGAGCTAACACTCAAGTTTACTGGTTGACTTCCTGACAGAGGAGGCGGAACAGAAGATCAGTAACTCTCAGCCCAAAGGCACAGGAACTCTCAGAAGTCGTCCTAACCCAAGGACCAAGCACACTCACAAGCTCACACCAGAATACACTGACTGACGCGCCGACAGAGAGATACAACAGATGATCACTAAAGGCTTAGCACAAAGACATACTCCCTCCGTCCCACTCCCATTGTCCACTTCACTATTTGAGCTTGTCGTTTGACTTCAATATTTAACATGTAAGATAATATATTTTTATAATTTTTTTTATAATGGAATCCTTATATGAAAAACTATATATTGTAAAAATTATTTTTTAAAAATTATTTTTTAAAAATTATTTTATCTTATATATAATATTGAAGTGGAAAAACGTGCCAAAAAGCAAATGGGACACTTATGACGGGACGGAGGTAGTATAAAGAACACTAACATATCTCAGAAGCTCTACTTATACGAGCTAACACATGAACCTCACTAGCTGATTCACTAAAAGAATGAGCAAAGCAAAATATTACAAACGCTAAGCTTGAAGGAATAGGAACAACACTCACATATCTTATAAGCTTGCACCTCACAAATCTAGCACATAGCAGAATATTTTTGGGGGTTTGGCCTAAAAGCACAGAAGGAAATGCTTACACATCTCAGAAGTCCACACCTCACAGAGCTAACACTCAGAACTTGTTAAATAACTCAATGATTGAAGAGGTGAAACAGAAGATTACTAACACTCAGCCGAAAGGCACAAGAACTCTCAGAGGTGTCCTTACCTAAAGGACCAGCATACTCGCGAACTCCCACCAGAACACAACACAGAACATACAACACAAGCACGTAACACAAGCTCACAACTGAAGCACACAACTCTGTCAAACAAGAACTCACATTTGGTCATCCTTTCCCAAAGGACCCGACACTCTTAGACTCACTCTTAGAACACACAAGCACATGTAAACAAACACTACGATTCCGCTGCGCCACTCTGATGGGGGACCACCACAGAGCAGACACAAAAAAAACACCAGATAACAATCAAAATCACGCAACAGATAGCACATAGCAGATAGCAGGCAAGACACGGAAGCGTAGACATGCAGACACCCAACAAATCCCAACGAAAGCCAAACCGAGCTCTGATACCATTAAATGTAACGACCCCAAAACCACCCTGGTTGGGAGACCGTTACACGCCGCGCGCTTATTACCTAAGACACGCAAGGATACACTATCGAAACCCCAAAACAGAAACTAATGCTCATATATTACCAGATAAACGATTACAACATGTCTTTACAATACACAGGCAGAAGCCAAATTGAAATATACAGCATAATCTAATACAACTGGGCCCCAAGGCCACACAAACTAAATACAAAACTTAAATGACAAAACCAAAAGGAAAAGCTGAATCTCCAAGCACGAACTAAAACCTACAAATCAGATGGAGATAGGGGTGAGCCAAACTATAGCTCAGCAGGTGATATACTTCATCAGCTGAGCATGCTCAAAACAAATACTGGGCATATATAATATATATACGAAAGCGCTTAGCCAGAGCAAAATCAGAGATAAAGCGGAAGTCTTTCAAATAGACAGAAGTCTAAAACACAAGGAGCTAAGCGGTGGTCAAAACATACACTTAATAGCATAAGGTAAACTGAAGCTGAAAGCTTGACGAAATCAGAAGCCTAACAAACTCAAAAGCTTAAACACAATCAGAAGCTTAGCAAAATCAGAAGCTTAGCAAAATCCAGAACTTAGCAGAAGACAGTAAGCACACAGCAGACCATCTCAAATAAAATACAGATAGAGCAGACGAAGCAGAGCAATTACAAAATTAGAAATCCTCAACAGACAGGAAGCACACAGCAGCCTATCTGAGTTTGCAAACAGACAGAGTAGGCGAAAGCAGTACAAACAAACAGAGGCGTTCAAAGGACAAATAGCACACACCAGTCTGTCAAAACAGCAGAACAGAATCCGAACAGAAGTGGGACACTAGCATTCAAAGCATACAGACAGAACGGGTAAACAACCCGTGAACAGAACGAGGAAACCTCACTCGTAAACAGAACAGGTGGAACACTTGTGAACAGAACGGGGAACATCACCCGTGAAGCAGAAGGATATCCTACATAGCGCGCTACGAGACAGCTAAACCAGCCATCCAAAGGTTTAGATACAGAGATACTAGGTCCCAAAACAGAAGCTTTCAGAGCAGATCAAAGCCTTATACATAATAGAACGAAATCTTTATCAAACCAGAGCAGAAAGCATAAGCTTAATCAAAACAGAACAGAGGGCGTTGCTGAGTGCTAACACCCAATCCCAAAGTTTAATACAATCAAAAACAGAATTCATAAGATAAAACATAAGTCTTAAGCCAAGACCAATAAATACGAAAGTCAAAACCAAAGTCAGAAGCTGAAACTCACTTTCAGAGCAAATTAGAGTTCAAAGGCTTATGAAGATTTTAAAATCAAATTACACATATACATGTGCTAAAACATATTTAAACAGATAGTACTCGAAAGGAGGAATCCAACGCCACAAACGGCACTCAAAACGGAGTCAGACGAAGAAGTTATGTCAAAAACAAAGGCCTGTCCGAACATGCGTCCGACCTTGCATGTTCGGACATAAACCGAGAGTCTGAAAATCTGCCGGCGTATGATGTCCGAACTTCAATGTTCGGACCGATGTTCGGACACTGCGAAAACTGCAAAATCGATTACGGAAAACAGCCAGAACCAAGCCATAAATCCCCACAAAACATACATAACTTATTGTATCAAAATAGCCATTCGAAAACATACATCCACGGGGTTTTAACGCATCAAATGCACATCAAAATCAGCCAAGAAACATCACCAATCAGACAGTCAAAAATTCACATAGAAACCGAAACGGAACCCCCGTGGGTGAACATACACAACCGAATCCATCTACCACCTACCTCACATCCGTAGCAATGCTATCTCTGCGGACTCTACACATCAGACTCCTCGAATCACCACTCGAACGACCATCCATCGAATTGAACCACTCCCAAAATACAAAATCAAAATCAGAAAAGGGAAAGGAAAACTCAAAGAGAGAAGAGAACAGTAATCTACAAACCAAACCTGATTGACGACTGACAGACGAACAGAATTCCCTAGCGGATCTCTAGCAATCAATTTACAGATTGGAGATTGAAAGAAGGGAGAGCAAAGGGAGGTTATGGAGAGCGAGGAAGAACCGTCGTGCGAGAGAACGTCAGGATAGTGGAAGGAGGAATTGATCGTGAATAGAAATTTGAGAAAGGAGAGTTAGGAAATAATAAAATAGAAATAAGTCCTTAACTCTTTAATTACTAACAGAACGTAAAAGGACATCTTTAGCCCTCCTTCCACAAGCTAACATATGACATTAGGAGAATGTCATAGACAATCTAATATAAGATTACAAAATAGCACAACTCCCTTTGCGAATCAGAAAGGAAAAAAAAAAATATGGGGTATAACAATATACCCCCCTTAAAAAGAATTTCGTCCTCGAAATTTGACGAAACCAGAATGTGAACAAATGCACTTCTAGTGCCAGAAAACAATGAACACTCACAAGGCTAACACTCAGAATACACTGGTTAACTCGCTGACAGAGGAAACAAAGTAGATGATCACTAAAGGCTCAGCACAAAGGCATAGAAAGAACACTAACTCATTTCAGAAGCTCTAACCTTGAAGAGCTAACACTCAAGTTTACTGGTTGACTTCCTAACAGAGGAGGCGGAACAGAAGATCAGTAACTCTCAGCCCAAAGGCACAGAAAGAACACTCACTCATTTCAGAAGCTCTAACCTCGAAGAGCTAACACTCAAGTTTACTGGTTGACTTCCTGACAGAGGAGGCGGAACAGAAGATCAGTAACTCTCAGCCCAAAGGCACAGGAACTCTCAGAAGTCGTCCTAACCCAAGGACCAAGCACACTCACAAGCTCACACCAGAATACACTGACTGACGCGCCGACAGAGAGATACAACAGATGATCACTAAAGGCTTAGCACAAAGACATATAAAGAACACTAACATATCTCAGAAGCTCTACTTATACGAGCTAACACACGAACCTCACTAGCTGATTCACTAAAAGAATGAGCAAAGCAAAATATTACAAACGCTAAGCTTGAAGGAATAGGAACAACACTCACATATCTTATAAGCTTGCACCTCACAAATCTAGCACATAGCAGAATATTTTTGGGGGTTCGGCCTAAAAGCACCGAAGGAAATGCTTACACATCTCAGAAGTCCACACCTCACAGAGCTAACACTCAGAACTTGTTAAATAACTCACTGATTGAATAGGTGAAATTGAAGATTACTAACACTCAGCCGAAAGGCACAAGAACTCTCAGAGGTGTCCTTACCTAAAGGACCAGCATACTCGCGAACTCCCACCAGAACACAACACAGAACATATAACACAAGCACGTAACACAAGCTCACAACTGAAGCACACAACTCTGTCAAACAAGAACTCACATTTGGTCATCCTTTCCCAAAGGACCCGACACTCTCAGACTCACTCTTAGAACACACAAGCACATGCAAACAAACACTACGATTCCGCTGCGCCACTCTGATGGGGGACCACCACAGAGCAGACACAAAAAAAAACACCAGATAACAATCAAAATCACGCAACAGATAGCACATAGCAGATAGCAGGCAAGCCACGGAAGCGTAGACATGCAGACACCCAACAAATCCCAACGAAAGCCAAACCGAGCTCTGATACCATTAAATGTAACGACCCCAAAACCACCCTGGTTGGGAGACCGTTACACGCCGCGCGCTTATTACCTAAGACTCGCAAGGCTACACTATCGAAACCCCAAAACAGAAACTAATGCTCATATATTACCAGATAAACGATTACAACATGTCTTTACAATACACAGACGGAAGCCAAATTGAAATATACAGCATAATCTAATACAACTGAGCCCCAAGGCCACACAAACAAAATACAAAACTTAAATGACAAAACCAAAAGGAAAAGCTGAATCTCCAAGCACGAACTAAAACCTGCAAATCAGACGGAGATAGGGGTGAGCCAAACTATAGCTCAGCAGGTGATAAACTTCATCAGCTGAGCATGCTCAAAACAAATACTGGGATAGATACATATATATATATATATATATATATACGAAAGCGCTTAGCCAGAGCAAAATCAGAGATAAAGCGGAAGTCTTTCAAATAGACAGAAGTCTAAAACACAAGGAGCTAAGCGGTGGTCAAAACATACACAATAGCATAAGGTAAACTGAAGCTGAAAGCTTGACGAAATCAGAAGCCTAACAAACTCAAAAGCTTAAACACAATCAGAAGCTTAGCAAAATCAGAAGCTTAGCAAAATCCAGAACTTAGAGACAAGACAGTAAGCACACAGCAGACCATCTCAAATAAAATACAGATAGAGCAGACGAAGCAGAGCAATTACAAAATTAGAAATCCTCAACAGACAGGAAGCACACAGCAGCCTATCTGAGTTTGCAAACAGACAGAGTAGGCGAAAGCAGTACAAACAAACAGAGGCGTTCAAAGGACAGAAAGCACACAGTAGTCTGTCAAAACAGCAGAACAGAATCCGAACAGAAGTGGGACACTAGCATTCAAAGCATACAGACAGAACGGGTAAACAACCCGTGAATAGAATGAGGAAACCTCACTCGTAAACAGAACAGGTGGAACACCTGTGAACAGAACGGGGAACATCACCCGTGAAGCAGAAGGATATCCTACATAGCGCGCTATGAGACAGCTAAACCAGCCATCCAAAGGTTTAGATACAGAGATACTAGGTCCCAAAACAGAAGGTTTCAGAGCAGATCAAAGCCTTATACATAATAGAACAAAATCTTTATCAAACCAGAGCAAAAAGCATAAGCTTAATCAAAATAGAACAGAGGGCGTTGCTGAGTGCTAACACCCAATCCCAAAGTTTAATACAATCAAAAACAGAATTCATAAGATAAAACATAAGTATTAAGCCAAGACCAATAAATACGAAAGTCAAAACCAAAGTCAGAAGCTGAAACTCACTTTCAGAGCAAATTAGAGTTCAAAGGATTATCGAAGATTTTAAAATCAAATTACACATATACATGTGCTAAAACATATTTAAACAGATAGTACTCGAAAAGAGGAATCCAACGCCACAAACGGTACTCAAAACGGAGCTCAGCTGAAGAAGTTATGCCAAAAACAAAGGCCTGTCCGAACATGCGTCCGACCTTGCATGTTCGGACATAAACCGAGAGTCTGAAAATCTGCCGGCGTATGATGTCCGAACTTCAATGTTCGGACCGATGTTCGGACACTGCGAAAACTGCAAAATCGATTACGGAAAACAGCCAGAACCAAGCCATAAATCCCCACAAAACATACATAACTTATTGTATCAAAATAGCCATTCGAAAACATACATCCACGGGTTTTAACGCATCAAATGCACATCAAAATCAGCCAAGAAACATCACCAATCAGACAGTCAAAGAATTCACATACAGAAACCGAAACGGAACCCCCGTGGGTGAACATACACAACCGAATCCATCTACCACCTACCTCACATCCGTAGCAATGCTATCTCTGCGGACTCTACACATCAGACTCCTCGAATCACCACTCGAACGACCATCCATCGAATTGAACCACTCCCAAAATACAAAATCAAAATCAGAAAAGGGAAAGGAAAACTCAACGGAGAAGAGAACAGGAATCTACAAACCAAACCTGATTGACGACTGACAGACGAACAGAATTCCACTGGCGGATCTCTAGCAATCAATTTACAGATTGGAGATTGAAAGAAGGGAGAAGAGCAAAGGGAGGTTATGGAGAGCGAGGAAGAACCGTCGTGCGAGAGAACGTCAGGATAGTGGAAGGAGGAATTGATCGTGAATAGAAATTTGAGAAAAAAGAGTTAGGAAATAATAAAATAAGAAATAAGTCCTTAACTCTTTAATTACTAACAGAACGTAAAAGGACATCTTTAGCCCTCCTTCCACAAGCTAACATATGACATTAGGATAATGTCATAGACAATCTAATATAAGATTACAAAATAGCACAACTCCCTTTGCGAATCAGAAAGGAAATAAAAAAAAATCTGGGGTATAACAAATAAAGTACTTAAAGGTGTTTGCAAGGGATACTCCATGTATCCCTATCTACATGCTAGTATCTCACGAGGATACCCACACATCACTCCACATGTATGTGTGCACATATATTTAACGATGACAAATCAGGGGGAAGCAGTCTCAAAGACTAGGACTTGACGATCCCCAACCCCATGCTAGCCAATGTCTACTACCCGTGGACACACCGGTTTAATAACAAAGGGAACTGCGGTCCACGGCTCCTCGGATAGTATCACCTAATTTCCTTAATCACCCGTAGACACACCGGTCTAATGACAAAGGGCTCTACGGTCACGACTCTTTGGGTGATGTCACTCGCAGACACACCGGTCTAATGACAAAGGACTCCACGGTCCACGGCTCTTCGAGTGACGCCCTAAATTCCAATTTCTATTCATATCTGTGTCCACTTGTAGGAAGTTTCGAGAGTCATTCAACCCCGACGTGGTCAGCGTCAGTGTTGAATTATCTCTCACCTCAATTTGTGTTCGGTTTCGCTTGATCGGACCAGGATCAAGTTCAACTTCCCACGTCAATTTCAATCAACTAATTGTTTTATTCATTTCTAATCTTATTTCCTCTTGATATTTGCCACCTTGTGTTCTATAGATACACAAGTCAACTAGTGTAATTAATCTAGTCATTGGCATATAGGATCATGTATCCCAACCATGTACCAGTTCTCTCGACTTATAATTATTCATACAACTCCTAGAGGTTTTACCTCCACTAGGTTACACAACGGTCTCATGCCGATTCACTCATCACATTTCAATAATCGGTTTCATACCGAGTCACAAATCATATACTATGGAGCTTTCTACTCCTTCTATTTGGAATCTCCCATCGGAGCTACCAGATAGACCTACTTGCACTCACAACCGGAGCTAACAAGCTAGGTGTTTATGTGTTTAATGTTTGCAATGTTTGCATAAATAATCGGAAATAGGATAAGAACACTCTATCTGTTCTCCCTTTCCTATTTGCCACAACTAATGCGAACTAAAATATATATATATGTTCATACACATAATACATCACAATATTACCTCAAGTAATATAACACAATCATAATACTTGTACTCTACGTACAATAATAGTTTGCAGCATGTGTTCCATGCGCTACGTACTCTTACGGACGGTATATTTTAAGCGTGCGAAATCGCTCTACCCCCCTTAAAAATGATTACGCCCACGTAATCTACGAATATATTATCTTGAAGTAATAAGTTCAAGATGTTCCACTCCAGTGGAATTATTCATGCACTAATGTGCTACATATTACATTACTCCTTTTCTCTAGGGTCGGGCTTTAGCCCCTCAGGCTATACTGCCTATCTCGGTTAGGTGTATTTATATTCATATATGGTTTTATCGGGAGATGTAAACACATCATTTGTTTTCCCCAAACCTGCTAGGTACGACAACCCTAAGCAAACTACTCGCTTCGCAAGCAGTATGCCAAACTACTTTATGGTTAGTTTACCCCTTTTAGGTAGTAGTTTCATGCCGGTTTCAACTCCACGTGACGGTGTTTTCTGCACGGTCTTCCATAATTATGGGAATGGAGTAAATTATTTCGCTGCATGGTATCGTTTGTCACACACGCTTATTATTTCAACTAGCTATTCTATTCAGTCCTCCTGAATTCTATACATGCTCATGGTATATTCCCAAGAGTTCATGCCACCCTACCGAACTAACCTTCGGTGTAAGGGTTGTCGAGCTATGCTCTAGCACCTAGTGCTTGCAGTAGTTGTCTCTAAAATATCAATACGAGTCTGATATGCGCATCTAAGTGGCGCCTCATGACTCCAAGTTATTTCCCTCTGGAATGAGTTCGTTCCTTAGGTACCTTGTAGGTCCTCTTTTGCTAGTGTGAACTCGTATCCCTCGTGTGTTGGTATTTTAGTACCCACACATATGGTTCATCCCTCTTCTCGATTAGGGGAATCCATTTGTTTATCTGATCTTCCACCTTCTGATTCTCACCAACATAATTCGGTTAACAGTTATTATAATGGTCGCTTTGTTGCGCACCATGTACTAGTCGATTGGACGGTTATCCGCTATTGCGGTTTGCATGGAGTATCTAATCTCTTGTAATGCTCGCTTTTGCCCTTCGTCTGTTGTAAACATACAATACGAATGTGGGTTTTAGCTTGGCATTCGTTTTCTGTTCAGCCCTAATTGGTACTAACATACTAACGTTTTATGGCTTGAGCATGTGGTTATTATTGTTTAATACGACATCATCGCGCGCACCCTTAGCGCATGATAACTCTTTCTGTGCCCCCCTTTTTGGGTAGCATCTATAATCTTACAAAGGTTTCTCTAATATAACTTCCTAAGATACCACAATTCCTCTTCTCATTCATGGGTTCACCTCGCCTTTACCATAAAGTAGGCCTTGGCTTCCTTGTTTACTAAAATCTTTAAAACTTGTGTTCTAATTCATCCACTGTGGAGTTGTGACCTTATGTCCTTTTATTATCAAGCTATCCTTGATTTCCCAAACCTAGTTGGTTTGACTGAGATCTCTCTCGTCAATTCATGGTTTACCTATTCAGGATTTCATTCACTGACTCAGACACAGAGTTGATTACCTCCTGGGTCCTCACACTACTCGTTTACATATATGGGGTACCATACTGATACATCCCAACTAACTTAATATAAGTTTCGTCAGGCCCACAAGCTCCTAGGAGTGTGGCCGTCCCATGTCTCATTTAGTGCACTCGTAGTGTTCGTACCTAGTGGTTATCGTACTCTTAGTCCCGGTAATTTTATGTTGAAGTAACTATGCTGCCAATTCTTAACCTTTAATGTCGGAATGGCCCTAGAGAGTTCTCTGGGTTCTATGGGTTCCTTTATTAATGTATATTTTCCTTACCTTCTCCAAGATAGGTGCTTGCGACTTATCCCTAATACTAGTTCCACATGCTCGTCATCTGGTATCTGTGAGTGGGGATCAGTAACTACTAACTATCTTTCCCGTTCACTCCTAGGTTATTAACGCCTTCAGATATGAGTTTTTAGCTCTCGAACTCCACCAATTTATTGGGTTACACCTTCTGGTGTAATCTGGACTCCATGCTAAGGGTCGACACCTCGTGTTTCCCCTGCCTTATGGTAGTCCCTCTAGTCTGATATTAATCAGTACTTGTGATTCATCACCTTTGTTCTCTTAGTTTTGGGTCATTTTGGTGGTACTAGGGGTTTCCTTCCGTAGGCCGATGCCATACGATATTCAGGCTCAGTGCTAATTCTGATAGTTAAATCCTAGTTGGTTCTTATACTTTCTCCTAAGGTTTACATTTGGATACGCGCACCTTAGTGGGTTCCACTGATCATTGCTCTTCACCGTAGTCCTTACTATTATTCAACTTGTATCCCCTCCATCCTCTTCGAGGTAACAGTATCTTCCTTCCTCGGTAAACTAATTGTTTAGTTAATATCCACTGCCCCCCCCCCCCCGTACGGGAGTCTAGTAGTATAATGGATTCGCAACACCCCCGGTGTGTGGTGCGGGCATAACATCGGCCCCTTTATTATGCGTTCACATCTGCCTATTTTTTTTCCTTACAACTACAAAATAGTTTGCCATAACGGCACTTGTCTATTATTTCCATCCACTCAGTCAGATAGGTTTTATTTAAAGTCTTGGCTCGTATAGCTCACTTCTTGCCCTCTGGCAATGTTCAACGGTAGTGGTTTAACCACAAGTGTCGCGCACTCCCTAAATATGGTTATGCTGGTCCTGAAGACTCGACACTCCCCACCGGTAATGATTGACGTTAGATGTCCACACCGGCACTGGGGTTAGGCTTGTAGGCACTAATTACTGTTATTCTCATTTACTCCCCTTCCCATACTCTACTAAATGGTGTATTATTTTCAGGTTTAATAGTCAGACCGGCCAGGTCCTCCCGAGGTTTTATCGACCTCAAACCCAAGGGTTTCGTACCCCAGCCTTTAAGAAGGCTATGTCCTGCTTTATTGCATTACGGACTCACATAAAGTTTAGTGTTTATTGGTAACCACCTGGACCACTCGGTCCTTTAGGGTCAGTTTACCGTCGCTGCACTTGTTGTAGCAAGTGCGCAAGGCAGGTTGAAATTTAGTACTTTGGTTAGTGTGGCACTTGCAGTGGCAAGTGCACCATGCAGACTGAGCCACCGGTACAGTGTGTCAGTGCAGTGCTATTCCCTAATCGGGTTCCTGCTCCTGTTGAAGAAGTTCTTATTCAAATTAATGTAGTCTCACTTCCCTCTCGAGGCGTTGCATGATAGCAACTTAGCGAGTTCTTGTTTCTACAGCTCTCATGATCTCTCCTCATGCACGTCGGGCCATCTTGAACCTTCAGTGTTGCATGGTTTTAGAGTTACTCGCTTCGGGTGAGACTTCTAAAAGGTCATTCCTTCCGTCTGTTACATATCTCTTAAACTAATCATTACTCGTCGTGACCACTTCCTTTCCCCCCAAGCGCACTTACCAGTGCTTTCCTGGATGTAGGACAGGGTTGCTTTGCTTATAGCAAGCAAACCCCATTAGTCCTACAGGAATTATCTCCTCAACCTTGTTTTAATATTCATCTCACACTCGTATGGTAGACATCATGTTATTACCAGGACCCCCGGTCCTAAACAACTCATCACAACTCAAAGTTTTATTTACTACATTTAACATAATTCTCATAGCATCCACATCGGGTCTTCCCGATCAGGAGAGTTATCTCCGTGGTGCTTCTCATTTCATTGCCTCACTAGATAGTACTCGAGGTACGGCTACGGCGGGTGGGGTACCATTGCAAATTTCCCGGGATGCTCTCCCATCATGTGCGAGCGGTTCATACCGTTTTCGCGTTACTTGGGGTTGCTGGACCTTCACCACCTTCCGCTGCTCTGCGTTCTTCCTTAGTACTGTTACCCAGACCTCTCCCTAACATACGTCAAGAGGACGGGTTAGACCTTTACTCGGTCTAATACCGTAGTCTCGGTCGTTTAATATTGAAGTGCCTCTACGGCTATGGTATGCAATCCTTAAGCATTGCATCAACCCCGCAAGGTCACGTATCCTCACAACGTTTCCCGTATTCCCAAGACCTATGCTCACTGTATAAATCCTACTATCTCTTGTCATCAGAGCGGTACTCTGCTCTGATACCACTTTTGTAACACCCCTACTCTAATCGGCTCCTAATAATCTTACTTAACATTGTAATCGCAGCGGTAATCTCAACAATTGAACTACTGGTCTCACCGTTCTCACTCGTCCATACGAGTAATAACGTGCTTACTGATATATATATAAATACGAAACAATTTCCTACAGTGACAACAAGAGATAGATCTAACCTTCCCAAACCAATATAAAATACATTCACATTGAGCATTCTAAGTGTCCCAATCCTATACACGTTTCTAAGTTCCTATCAAAATGCAACAGTGCATATTTAATCAACTGCAACTAAACTACCCAGCGCGTCCCGCTCTTTGTCAACACCGGAAGCTTCATACCTGCAAAAATGTTTGTTTGTGGTATGGAATCAGCCCCTGCTGAGTATGTTACTACATGACTGTCATGCCCCCTCGGACCCTCAGTTAATTGGTCGAGAGCATGCAATTCATTTTCATGCAAGTAGTTTAATATAAAAAACTATAAAACAACAATATATATTGCAGCAAACTCAATTAGCAAACAAGCCCCCAGCTTCACACATCGCATCGTAATAAACCACTGAAAGCGTTACAACGCTTATATGAGTACAGAGACTCCATTCCAACAAACACTTGATAGTTCATAATTGAGTACGGCGACTCACTCGACCAAACAATCCACCATAATCCACACATGAGTACAGCGACCCGACTCATCCAGTTCACGACATAGATATAAGTACAACGACTCAATTAAACCAATTCACAACACACATATGAGTACAATGACTCATTTAAACAAAACCACCAACATACCACACATAACCACAAAGCATAACCACTGAGCAACAAGGCGAAACAACGAGAATTATAAACAAGTATAATTTCCCGTCTTTGGCATACAAGCCCAAATAATGTTCGCCTAATGTACGAGCTAATATAGTCGTTTGTAATTGTTCAGTCACGCCTAATGACAACGTCTCGTTAGAACGACGTGTCTTTAAGTTACCCATCTCCTATGGCGGGTCACCCACGGCAGTAGCCACTCCAGCGGTAGAGTCTCCGACCGACAAACCATCTGTAGTCCATTGGAAATTTATCCAGATACTTACGGTTACCACACGGTATCCTGGTATCGTTAATTGATCACAGTTCACAACAAGAGCCACATCCTCTTGATAAACTTATCTATACCATCGCATCGTTTTACTATTTTTCCTAACGCAGCAGACTAAGGTCGTTAGTCCAATCCTGAGTATGTCGACTCGGGATCCAGTGTTAGATACGAGAGCGGCGTTAAAGAGGTCAATGCGCCGTATATAAGTCTCGGATAATATATATATATATATATATATCTTATTATCCTAATGCTACAACGTTTTACTTACGTTCCTTATATTACACATATAAGATAGCATCATTACCGCTAGTTCGTTTTTAATATGTTCATATATACGAACGGTACTGTTATCGCTCAACAGTAATAATAAAGCAGCATTAATACACAACTCAAGCATATTAATTCACACAAGCAGGCATTCAATCTTAACACAGATTTTCACACAATGTCTGAACTGAGGAAATCCTCAGAGACAATCAAGCCACATAAATAACATACCGTGCACCGGGATTATAAGACCGTGGAGTATGAATCTGCTAAATTCTCTGGTGATCCTCGAGACGCCTCTTACAATCTATAAATATGCATCACATTATGCATCAGCATCTCGTACTAACAATACACTACGGCACCCCGTACCGTTACTAATCCATCCCGGTTTATTCCCCGCTGTTTAACTATTAACGTTTGTCGGGTTTTCGGTTTAACTCGGGATTTGGAAAAACGTCATATTTCATGCGTGATTACGTCGAGTATATTAATATACTTAACTTTAAACGTTTATTATCGCATGCAATTTAATACACATTTGTATATTATATAGTTTATCACTATATTGTGTATAATCTTGATCATATACTATACATTTTACCTTAGTATTTTTTCCTAAGGTTTGTTTTTCCAAGTTTAGTGTGGTATAATTCATATGTAAAAATACTTTGAATTATATAAATCCTTATTTTTCCATGTATACTCCTAACATTAGAATTTCCATATCTAATGTTTGTAATTCTTCTCTCTTTATCTTATATCATTTTAATTATGATAATATATGGTTATTGAACCATATTATGTTTTTCCACACCATAACATATATTTATTTATATACATGTATTATGGGACCATTTATTATATGGTAAATCTTTATAATATATTCATTCTTTTAATGAATATTTCTTATATTATAAATGTTATAACCTTTATAACATTGAAAACCATATTATAAATTTTTTTCTAAAATTCCCATTATTTCCGAACAGCATTTATTTTCTTAAATATTTACAAAACCCACCATAATTTATATAATGTTATATCATAGTTATATAACATATATTATGACATTTATGTCATTAAAAAATTATAACCTATAGTTATAAATTGTTATAAAATACCAAATGTACCATAGTATTCTCGGTTTTATTTAATTCCACCATACTTTCAGATTTTACAAATCAATCCCCAAATTATATTCCATTGTCACACTTATAATATTTACCATATATTATAATCCTTAAACCTTAATATAATTATAACCTATGGTTATAAAATCCCAAAATAACCGAACAGACCCTAGGCCTATTCTAAATTAATTTCCAACCCTCAACTTTCCATAACCACCAAATAACCCCATTTTAAATATAGTTTCTAATGTCATTAAAACTATATATTATACATATACCTTCATAAAACCTCATATATAATTCCAAAAATTACCAAACTATACCAAAAGGTTATAAATATCATTCCTAACTTTATACTTTCAATATTTACGGTTTCCACCATATATGTTACCTATATGTAACAATGATATAAAATATCATATATTATACTTATATAATCCATATTAACTCCAAATTTAACCAAATAAATTCCTAAAAATTCCTAATAACCCATAGGTGTATAACATACCATTTTATACCCTAAACTTTCGTAATCTCATATATACCCATATGTTATGCAATTTTTACAATTTAATACATAACTTAGTATAATTTGATAATTAAATTAATAAATCATCAAATCTGGTCAAAGTCTTTTGCTTGGTCAATGTTTGACTTCCAAACATCATTTTGACCCCACTTTCTCGGTAATTACATAGATTACCCCAAACTTTCCAATATTTACAATTTCACCCCAAAACTTTATAAAATCTTATAATTTTTATTTAAATACGTTTTAAATCCCAATTTTTGGCTATATTCACCTACAGCCCTCTAATGTTTATTTATTTATGGCTTTGACCCCTTACTTAATAGTAAGTGCATAAAATAAATTAATTAAGCTTTTAAACTTAAATAAAATGGCCTAATGACATGGCCTTATTACAACTTTGCTTTATAACATAAAATTACACATAAATAGCTCAAAATATAACATAAACTCTCGACCTTACTATAGCTTATTTATTTTTCCCACATAATGTCATAATTTGACCATTATGTTAATTAAATCACTTAAATGACTAGCTTAATTTATCTTAGTCATTTTTTCCATACTTAGGTTAAAATCACCCATATAAATACCTCCACTCTCGGCACATAATTTATATAAGCCAAGAAATCATAATCATAAGTTTAAGGTGTTTATACCTTGATTTATGTACTTAAAGCCCTTATACCCCTTCGGCGCTTGCAGGAAAAAAATCACCACAGCACTCACACATTTTTAATACACCAAAATAAGATATGGTTATAGTCCAAGCATGAGCTAACCATAAAGAACAATTAAATGTAAGATTTAAGGCAAAAAATCACCTTAAAAATGCAAGGAAGTTTACAAAGGGTTTCGGCCTGAATTAAACACACCACATGGTGTTAAATTCACCATATAAACATAGGAAATAGCTAGACAACAACAAGCTGCTATGGTAATAGGTTTTACCTTGGCAAAATGCCTTAAAGAATGATATTTCCTTTGCTTTTCGGCCACCCTTGCTCAAAATGGTTAACCAACTGAATTAACATGTAAATATGAAGATTTTGATTGAATAAAATCATAGAAATCAGAGGAAGAAAACCGGATGGAGAATAGAAATCCTTAAGGTATGTTTTTACCTTATAATGTAAATTTTGACCACCTTGGTCCCAAGACTTGCTTCAGTCGAGATTGATTGTTGTTCAAGGTTTAAAACACTGAGAATGAGCCATGAAAAGTGATAGATCATGAGCTCCAAGTGTAGGTAATGAAGAGATGAAGAAAAAGAGCTAAAATATGCCTTAAACCATTACCTTAGGTGCAAAAGAGATTGATTTGCCTTACATACTCAAGAACACAGCTTGAGAGGGTTTGGAAGAGCTGATGGCTTGGCTGGAATAGGACAAGAGGCAAGAGAATGAAAGATAATGTGTTTAAATGAATAAAAGTATAAAATGGAATAGTAAAATGGTGATTCACCAAATTAGCTAGATATTTTGGCTTAAAGTTGAATGAGCTGTCTTCCATGCTCTAAATCTGCTGACTTCATAAGGTTAGGGTGGTCATTAATTGACCATTGACCATACTTAGTCAATTTTGCTTAAAAATGCACTATTTGGGTTACTATTCACAAATGAATGCCATATTTTTGATTTTTTTGAAATCTTGGATTTAGACCTTCTAATGTGGTACATTATAGTACATTAGTATATCAAGGTCTAATCCAATGCCTAACACCACTCATAACCCACTCAGAAAGTCAATTTTCTTAAAAACATGCTTTAAGGAATTTTAAAGCACATTTTGTGTTAGAACATGTTTTAGAGCTTAGTTTCCTTTGAGAATGGTTTTATAATGTTCATTACTTCATTATAATACTTAGGAATCCACTTTGGATCCTATTTGAGGTCATACAATCTCTATGGTGTCTTAAAGCACATTTTTTTGCTTTACCGGTCTTAAGGCATGTTTTGCCTTGTTGAGATCTTTAGATTGTTCCTCAATGATATTTAGATGTTTATTAACCATCTTAGATCATTAATAGATCATTTAATTATGTTTTATGGTTAGGGGTATTTCAACTACTGTCCATGGTGAGGTTATCGGGTTGTCTCAACATGACGCCTAACTGGTATTTAATTAATATGGTTTGGATGGGGCCTTGAAGGCCAAATTGAATTAACCAAGAATGGTGTTTGCTACGGTGTTTATTCAGTATTATTATTCGATACGTTCGATATACAAGTGTTGTTTGTGATATTTGGTGAATGTCTTGATTGGATGGATGGAAAGGATTTATGACCGTTTGGATGGATGGCTATGTATATATGTTTATTACAGTATTGATTATAACTGTAAATGGAAAAGCATGAAACCAATCTAATAGTAAGATGGTTAAAATGACTAAGTGACCATTAGGGTCCAGGCCCGGCATACTCAGCGTTTATCGCTGAGACTACACTCATTGCGCAGGTTGTTGATTATCGCTGAAGCTGAAGTGAGGGAACAGGGTAATTAGAGTTTATTTTAATTTCCGCACAAGGAGTTTATTTGTATAACGATGTCAGACTGGGAATTGTATTATGGTACGGTTATGTATATTTGGGATTGGGTAGACACTCACTTGTCAATGTTTATGAGTATGGACTTAGTATGTTGTATAGGAATGTTCTCGTTATCACAGCGGTTAGCAGTTTGTTTATGTTGGTTGTTGGATATAGTTTGGCTTCGTTACTCGCATGGGCGAGTAATGGCCGGTGACACCCGAGTGAGTATTGTTATTGTTATTATTTCTTCCGCTGTAAGATGTTTTATTTTTGCTACGAGAGGGATTATTACGTGTTTAAGGAGAGGGGTGTTACATAGGGTTACGCCCACGTACCCCACAAGTATACACAAAACTAAGAGAAAAGTGCTGGATATGTAACACCCCAACCCGAAATCCAATAACCTGAACGATGGTAGCTCCCAAAAATAACTAGAAATATAGCGGAAATATTACATAACAACGGGTGGTGCTACAACCCGCTAGTCACCCATGTGACTAACAAGGCTACTCCAACTTAATTTACAAATGATGCGGTCTGAGTACTGAATACAAACCTCTTAAAACAACAGAAGATAATAATAAAAGTACAATACTGAATGATGACACCGGTGGTAATAACCCATGTCTTAATTCTACCCCACCTACACTCGGTCGGGCAAACTCTTCATTCTTCAGGTACCTGGAATTATTTAGCCATGAAACGGCTCAGCAAAATAATTTGCCGGTATGAAATCATGCAGCCCACAACTACTGGGCCACACAACTAATTGTCGAATACATGCAGTTCATTTATAAAGCTGTAAAAAGCATAGCTGATAAAAACAAGTATCCATACAAGGACAATGATGTCACATAGAACAAGACTGCAGAAGGTCAGTTAGCTGAACTGAATTCTCTTAATGATAGTCGGTCCACACAATGGGACTGACAGGTATAACTGAATATCTTAAATAGTGGAGGTATAGTGACCTCGTTAAGATTGAAAGGTTGGGTATAAAAACCCCAGGAGATAACGTAGTTAAACCCTGAACTGAGAGGCGTGGGAAATAGAATCCCACTAGAGGAATAAGTCTTCCTCAAACTGAAGGGCATTAAAAACCCGGAAGGAATAAGTCTTCCTCCCAACTGAAGTTCCGTCGCGACGTAGATAGGAGACGACCTGAGACAGGTACAACTCCTGTAGCATGCATGGCCAGATCCAACTGGGCTCCTCGTTCTCATAGTATAGAATTGTTAAGTGTCATATAAAGACGTTAAACAAGAACACAATGTGTATTGTCAATTATCACGTTTAGGATAATGACGTTTGTTATAAAGTGAAGTTAGTGAGAGACTTGAGTACAAGTCTTCGATACTGAAACGCAGGTATTTAATCCACTGGTATAGTAGTGTTTGTATGCGTGGGACATACACGTTAGTCAGCATCATTCACGCACATAAAATAATACACAGCGCACAGAGTAAACAACATTTACATTAATTATCTTGGTCGTTATTCAAACAACAGATAGCACACAAGCCGATGTAATCCGGTAGAAAGCAGACTGCAATAATTCCATACCGTTCACCGTAGACTGTACTTGTTTAGTTCCCGGTCAACGTCTGGTCAAACAATGTCCTAGAATAGGATTAACTGAGAGTGTTAATTTATGTAACCCTCGTATAATAATTTTATTGTTTCATGAAACGATTTCATATTCGTTATTTCATGTGAGGTTTATTCCTTTATATTTAGGTAGTTCTTTTAACCTCTTTCCCTTATAGTTAATTAAGGTACTTATATATTTCCAAAACATGTAGTCCTAACTTATAAGACTTATATTGTTTGGTAATTTCTTTTAATTACCTTATGATTGGATGTATAACTTATTTGTCATCCCTTGTGGTCTATTCCTAAATCCTTTAATGTATACATATATATACATATTTATTCACGCACTATATTTGTTACTTATTTTTAATTGTCTAGGTGACATAACATCTTTATAATTCCTTAACTACATTTATATGTCACACATGGACATTATATTCTTATAATTCTTTGTTATTCTCCTCTTAACCATAAATAGTATTTATTGGTTGCAATTAAATTCCTTATAACTATATAACCATAGTCTTAACTTCATAAATCACTTATTCTCATTTCCTTTTGATTTACTTGAAAATCTATATATATATATATATATATATATATATATATATATATATATATATATATATATATATATATATATTTCACACACATGTATTATTTATGTTATTTATATATAATTGTCTAAATGACATCACCTCTTAATAAATCTCAATTTATATTTACATGTCATTCATGGTCATGTTTTTAACATATCTTCTATTAATTACAAGCTAAACCCAAATAATATTATTCCTTTTACAAGTAAATTACTTGTGCTTGTATATCATATAGTTTTAATTTCATAAATCCTCAAATCATAATTTTCTCCTCTAAATTCCTTTAGTATCCATATAGGACCTACATATATTTTTAATCTCATCATACTTTTCGATTATTATTTTACAACCTCATTTATTCCATAAACCTTACATTATACTCCAAAATACATTATAGTACATAGTTTATTTCCTTGAATAATTAATTCACTAAACCACCACTATAAATTTAGTAATTATTATTTGAACACTTTAACTTTTTATAAATCACCAACTAGCCTCACTAATTTTCGGCTTTGCCTTAGAACTTCTTATAATTACATTTTAACCCCAAAAACTTTACCTAATTTATATATTCGCTTATAAACTATAATTTTAATATTTAATTTCCTTAATAACCAAGTGGACACTTATATTTCCACAAATTATGAGTCCGCCCCATATAAAATCTTCTTTTATATTTAAACTCTTATAAATTACATACTCACCCCATAACTTTTATAAACTTAATATTTTATGTCATAAATCATTTTAACCTATAGTTTTCGGTCAACACTTTGACCATAGTCTAATTTCATACTTAAAACATTAATATACTTATAAACTTATATGTTTCTCGGTTTTACACCAAACTTCCCAAGAATTACAAAATAGCCCCAAAACTTTATAACTTGTTATTTCAACTACTAACTACATATTTAATCCCACCAAAATTCATAATATTAATTCTCACACCATATTATATTATAATTATACCAAGGACACTCTTTAATTTCGGTAATCACAAATCTTACCCCAAACTTCATAAAATTTATATTTTTACCACATAGATTATTAAACTAGCCATTTAAACACTAGTAATTATTTTTAACTCACTCAAAATTCATAGTATGTATTTATATACATATTTAACTCATTAAAATCTATTCTCCTCTATTTGAATTCGGTAATTATAATATATCCCCATATAGTTTCTAAAACTTGATTTATAACTTATAATAATTGTACATAAATATATATGAGTCATATAACTCATGTAAAAATTATTGAAATGCCTTAGATATATTTTTAGCTCAAAAAGGAGCATAAATGCCCTAGGTATTTCGGCATGAACTATTATTTACCTTAGATAACTTTTGTAATATTAAAATGTGTCTTAAGGTAATAAGCTTACTATAAATGTTATAAATTATATTTTTGGTATGTAATACTATATAGTTTCGGTCTTAATTAATTAAGAAGGTGTACATAATTTTTGTACAATTTTTTAAGAGCTTGAACAAGCTTAAAACATTAAAGATTTGCTTAGTAAACTTACTCTTAATAAAAGATGCTTAAGTTCTTGAACTCCTCTTGAATTCCCAAGCTTCCTCCAATGGTAAATGATGTTCCTCTTCGGTTTTAATGCAAGAGAGGAAGGGGTTTAGGAGTCAGATCTTAACAAAGATCTTAAATAGATTTATAAGTAGCTTTTCCAAAGTTTTACCTTAGGTTTTTCTTCATGAATTCTCGGCACAACTAGGATGGATGGAGCATGAATTTTCCTTCATGAAATTGATGAAGAAAATAGCCTTAGAAGTTGTAGAATTTTGGGTACACATAAAATGTGTTCTAAGGATTTTCAAGCATGTAAAATACCTTAAGATGATCTTGGATGCTCCTTGGATTTATGTTGATTTAAGACAACTCCCTTGGTGTATAAATTGTAGCCGAACCCATGTAGTTGTGCTAGGAAGATTTTTGCTTCAAGACTTGATGAGATATGCTAGGAATTTACCTTAGAATTGGAGATTGAAGTTAAACCTCCATTAATGGAGCTTAAGAGCTCAAGGGAAGAAGATGAAAAATGGAGAGGAGAAGTGAAGCTTAGCAACCGGTTCTAGCAAAGTGAAATGGAGTTTATGCTACCGTGACTTGTGTGCTGAATTAGGAAGAAGTTGGTTATTAAATTGGTAGTCAAAATTATTGGCAAGTTAGGTGAGACTTTGTTGTTTGTTCATGTGCAAACTCACGCCCACATGGCTGGAATTGGTCTGATTTTTCATGCTTGATTGATTCCCCATGATATCATAATATATCCTAAGATCTAGATCTAGTCTTTACAATTTAATTTCCTTACTTTTTCAAAAGCAAAATTTGACTTGTTTTGTTGCAGATTTTCCGCAATGTCCAGCTGTATGGATGGGGTATTAATATTGTATTATCCATGTATTATTGTTGTTTAATTATGTTCATAAGTGGGTAGGTAGTAGTACGGTGGAAAGAATTTGGTTGCTAGGATATATATTACATATACATGTCATAGGAATATAAGTGGTATTCGGTGGCTTCTTTTGTGCAGGACGACAACGGTCAAGTGGGAGGGGTAAGTTGTTTAATATTATATAAGAAGTGCACTACTTATTGTTTTAAATAGTTAAAGATGATGAGTCACACCTTTTTTTTTTTTTTGTAACCGGCCATAACCAAGGGAAGATATTATTCTCGATTGACCATGTGATATGTTACCATCTTTTTTTTTGGCGATTCCATTACACATATATATATTACCGGTTACAGTATTGATTATACTATATATATATATATTTTTATTTGTACTCATGCACATTATCGGTAATAAGTATGTATGCTGCAATTTGTTTTTTGTTAATTAACCATGTACGAATATGGTAGCAAGTGATGATTCAGATTTCCTTTTTGTATAATTAAGCATATGAGCACATGGTCCTACATGATATATTTTACAGATTTTGTTGTTTAAATGAGCATATGCACGCTACCGTTTTTATTTGACAGGCTGTTCATCATGTGGGAAGATTTTATATGTTGAATTAGTCCCCCTTTTCTCTTCATATCACACATGCCAACAAGGCTGGGAAATAGCCACTTGTGTTGACGTTTTATGTGGTATAAACATATTAAATACTCAAGTATATTACCGGCCACTCTTATGTCATTAATATAGTTTATAAGATGTTCTAAATTAGTGTACATGCTGTCACGAGGAGTATGTTTGTTTAGTATAGTAATCTTATCGGTAATATGCTTCCGACCTTAGTTGATTAAGTACATGATCTCTAAAGTTCAAGTTGTCTATATGCATATATATTCATTGCCGTACAAGTTGCAGATTTTTGTTTGTTTAATTATATCCATAAGCTTACGGTTAGTGTATATATATGCTGCAGCTTTTGATTTGATCTTAATCATATATACCACCATACATGCGGCAGATTTTTATTTTGGTTTGATAGTGTACATGTACCACTACCGTATAGTACAATGGGTGTTGTTTGGAAATTGTATACTTTGCAACATTCCTTATATATTTATGATATATATTATGTATTAAAATTATGTAACATAAGTTGTTACATTATTTAAATGTGTATATCAATTTATTTATCATTTATAAATGCTTAGACAATCGTAAAATATTTACGTTGCTCGTTGGTATTTTTCACCTTTTTACAATGAACGTTATTGTATATCGAGTCGTATAAACGCTCGTACATATTTTTCCTGGATGACGCTCTCTTAATTGAGCTTGTTATGTTAGGAGTTTGGTCCTTGTAAATAAACGTACATGAGTGTTTTGTACAAGTATGTTACACGTTTGTAAAATTACGCCCGTTAGCGTTTACGGTAAAATGACTATTTTTACGTAACGTTCTCATGCATGGGTTTGCATGCGTACGTGAAATGATTTATATTTGAATTATTTTCCATTAAATAATGGTTTAATAATATTAATTAGATTTGGGGTATTTCAATCTACCCCCCTTAAAAAAGGACTTCGCCCCGAAGTCTCATATCTAAATTATAAGGTTGTGGGGAATCAAGTTCCACTAAGTATCCACAACTCAATCTAGTTTTTTGGGATCAAGTCCCAAGTCTCTATATTCCTAAGTTCACGGTGTACATCAAACACAACAGGAATACTTTGGAACAATATAGTGTAATGTAATAACACAGTCACTTTTCATATCTAATAGTGCAGCGTAGTGCACATAAACATTTTATTGTAGTGTAACAAAGTACACACCAACAAGTAGAAGTACAAAGTACATTCAAATACAGTGTTACACAAGAACACATACAAGACAAAGTGTCACTGAAATGCACCAAAGTGCAACGAAATGCATACTGAACAGTGTTACACAAGAACACATACAAGACAAAGTGTCACTGAAATGCACCAAAGTGCAACGAAATGCATACTGAACAGTGTTACACAAGAACACATACAAGACAAAGTGTCACTGAAATGCACCAAAGTGCAACAAAATGCATACTGAACAGTGTAACCGTACAATGAAAGTGTACTTTCATGCTAAATATGCTAAAACGCAGTAGGCTCTCCCCCCTTGAAAAGAGGGGTACGCCCCCGTACCCTAGACTAGACTTACTTGTCTGTAAATAGTGGGCAATCTTCACTCTTATTTGAAAACTTATGATTACTTAAAAGAAAGCCTCCCGGCTGTAAGATTAGGTGGGTATAGCACATATTTTGGTTAAGATACGTGAAACACGTTGTGCATTTCCCTTGAGCTCAGTAGATAATTTCAACTGATGGGACCACCCGCTTCCGTTGCGCGACTCTGATTAAGTAATGTTTAATCATTTTGGAATAGTCTTAAATGCGCTTCATAGGTGGTATATTTAAGTTTCTTTATGTTCACATGTAGGGTTGATGAGTTGTGTTCACCATTAATTTCGTTTGATTGTCATTGTTGACCTTGACTGGACTTCTGTCCGTTTACGGGGTATTGCCCCTAAGAATTCATGCATTCCCTGGCATGTTTTATTTTGCATTATCATTCTTTTATATTTAAATCCCATATGTATGGGTGAAGGTGATCTTCCATCACGTTTGTTGTCAAATTACTCCATGTCTTGTTTAGATTGTCGAATTGACGTGCCGCGGTATGCCTCTGCTCCTGATAATCTTATCTCTTAGTAGCTGTTAGTTGCAGCATAGCTTGGTATTCTTCATCGCATATCTTTTTACTGGATGTCGTCTTCCAATAATATTGCAAGGTTTGTTCATCCTGTGATGCTCAGGCACATATGATGTATCTTCCATCATCCTTTTTGGCAAATCTACTATGAGGTTTTTCCCGCTAGTTGCCTTTGCATATGGGGTATCTTCTTGGTATATATCATTACTTACTTTTTCAATTTAGGATTATTCCTTGTCAAGTCCATAAGCTCTCGCACGTTTAGTTAAAGCATTCTTCCTTCCATGGGTCCTTACCCGTTGGGTTTACTATATAAATTCTCCATTGATAGTGGTAGCGTCCTGATAGTGGGGTTCATCATCTTTGTCGGTGTTGCTGATGCACTCAGTGGTTCAGGTATTTAGGTTTACTGTTACCATATTCGGTTTCCAATCTCAATATAGAGTATGAGCTACGGTCGAGCCGTGCATCTTTGTTTATAATATAGGAATATTTCCTGTTATTACTGATTCGCAAATTGTCGGTAGTATATACACGATCTTTTATTGATTGTTCATCAGGTATACCACAGTAGGGTTCCCGTCAAGGTTTCTAACAAGGTACAGTTTTCTCACAATTTCACATGTTTTGCGGTTTATGCATCAACTCATGAGAGTATAAGTTTAATGTTTCTACTCTTTATAATCCACCTCACTTACAGGTAGGTTCCCGTTTGATGTACTGGGTTTGAATTGATAAAGGAAGGATCTAAAGTCGTTCTTTCCCTTCTGATGGCAATAAGGTCATAACTTAGAAAGTAGCTTTCAGATACTTGTCAATATAGATAGATGTCTCTTGGTCTTGTATTTAATATATTAACATGACTCAATGTATAATAACGATTAGTATTTCCTTCATAGTTGATTATTTTCTGACAACCTGAGTCGTTTTAGCTATTCAATTCTTTCAAGGTAGTATGGTTGATTCAACCTTTAACTTAGATCTTCAACATCTAATATATTTTATTTGGTAGACCCTTCATTAGAAATAGGAACAAATTTGACTTATCACGGAGATATTGGTGACCGCTTGTAGGGAGTCTCAGGAATCGTCCAACCCTGACGGGGTCAGCGTCAGTTTTGAACTATCCCTCCACTCCATTTTGTGATTGGTTTTCCCTTGATCTGACCAGGATCAAGTTCGACCTTCCACGTCAAATATCAAACAACCACATAATAGCAAGTTTCCAAATTTTATCTTATCAAGACTTGTGACGTGGTGATTACAACATTCTTTCTTAACTGTTATACACTAATCTAACGGTTGTTGTAACCTAGACTTGAAACTAGGGTACTCCTTAATTCCTGGAACTAAGTTCCTTTGATCAATCCTTTAGCGTGGAATCTAGTCTTTCTTCTTGGCCTAAAAAGATAAGTTCTTATTAAACACCTAGACACTTACTGCCTAATAATTATTTCATCAGTCATTTGACTCTTAACACATCATGCAAGCAATAAATTCATTTATGGACTTGGATACCTTGAAATATACTCTTCTCTTGAAAAGGCTTTATCTAGTATTTGACTTATCAAGGCCTGATCGTTGTCTAGACTTGGTTACCATCACTTGGAATAAAGACAATCAAGTTATTGCTAAATTCGGAATAAGACTCTAAGAAAAGTTTCTATAACTTATCCTATACTTAGGATTCCCAGTTTGAATCTTACGGGTTGGTGACAATACAATCAAAACTTATGGTTCATTTCTATCTCTTAGAAACGTGGTTAATCCACAACTCAATGGCTTCTATGAATAGACCGTTTAAGTGTATAAAATAGAGGATTTATAATCATAGAGTTTGGTATATATTGTTAGGAAAGTTTGCGTGTAAAACGCTTGTTACAAGTCAAGGGGTATGTTCTCCCCCCCTTAAGAGTTTAAGTCACTCTCCTTTGGTGTATATCCAATTCAAGCTCTTAGTTTACACTGCCTCCATAGAGAGTTATTGGTTATTATAATCGTATAAAAATTTATACTACATTGGAAGATAACTTCATTTGCTCTCAGATGTTCTTTACTTACATTCTCAAATTGAGCTGTCATGGAAGACATATGCTCGTATAAATCCATAGGATAGAGTAGGACATGTGCCTCAAAATAGGGTAGGTATATTTTATGATACTCATCCCTCTGAAATATATCAATACTCCTCAAAAGTTTTAGGTTTATAACCTCCCAATTATATGTATTTATATATAGCACTTAGTATTGCTATTTTTGGTAGTTCTCCTGACTTCAGAATATACGGATTCAAAAGTTTATTCTTTTCTTCACTGTTTATAAGGAGTCCAGCATTGTCACTGTAATGATACTAGCTGAGACCCTTGGTAGTTGAGCAGGTATTACATCCCGTGTTTATTTACGTTGGATGTTTAGTTATATATAGTGAGATTATGTTATGATCTCTTTTGGTATTATCATTGGTTATATATATATTTTTGTAGGACTATACTGATAGTTATTTCTCAAGGTTTCGCACGGTCTTCTCGCGAAGTTAATAAGGGATTGTAAGATTTTCCGTCCCGCACTGGGCAGCAAGCTCAGTGCCTGGGTATCCCATAAAATTTAGTGTTTTTCTGCTTTATTTGGTTTACTGGAGCAGCACTTGTTGTAGCAAGTGCGCCATGCAGGTTGGATCAACATGCAGTGTTTGTCCATTGAGATATACTCTTATTCCATCATCACTGTATACTTGACAGCATTGTCAGCTTCTCTGGTTGTCATCGGTATAGCGTCACTGTTATTCGTCGTCAGCTCCCGTGTAAATGACAGTTAGCGTCGTACGGTCTTCAACAAACCCTTTCGCCAGTTCAGGTAGTCTTAAGTATTTGTTACAATTAATGTATTCCTTTTTATGACATCTGCACGTTATTTAGGCAGGTCATAGTTTGTAGTTACTGTAAGTTTGAACAGTTATTAACGCCCTTCGGCGGACCAAGTAAAAACTAACTTACTAATCCTCACTGTACTATCTCACACCCTGTATCCCAAGGCTAATTTTGGTTGTACTCAGTTCTCAGAGCGCAACTACGCTCTGATACCACTTTTTGTAACACCCCAACCCGAAATCCAATAACCTGAACGATGGTAGCTCCCAAAAATAACTAGAAATATAGCGGAAAATATATACATAACAACGGGTGGTGCTACAACGCCGCTAGTCACCCATGTGACTAACAAGGCTACCCCAACTTAATTTACAAATGATGCGGTCTGAGTACTGAATACAAACCTCTTAAAACAACAGAAGATAATAATAAAAGTACAATACTGAATGATGACACCGGAGGTAATAACCCATGTCTTAATTCTACCCCACCTACACTCGGTCGGGCAAACTCTTCATTCTTCAGGTACCTGGAATTATTTAGCCATGAAACGGCTCAGCAAAATAATTTGCCGGTATGAAATCACAGCCCACAACTACTGGGCCACATCAACTAATTGTCGAATACATGCAGTTCATTTATAAAGCTGTAAATAAGCATAGCATGATAATACAAGTATCCACACAAGGACAATAATGTCACATAGAACAAGACACAGAAGGTCGAGTTAGCTGAACTGAAATTCTTTAATGATAGTCGGTCCACACAATGGGACTGACAGGTATAACTGAATATCTGAAATAGTGGAGGTATAGTGACCTCGTTAAGTCTGAAAGGTTGGGTATAAAAACCCCAGGAGATAACGTAGTCAAACCCTGAACTGAGAGGCGTGAGAAATAGAATCCCACTAGAGGAATAGAGTCTTCCTCAAACTGAAGGGCATTAAAACCCGGAAGGAATAAAGTCTTCCTCCCAACTGAAGTTCCGTCGCGACGTAGTAGGAGACGACCTGAGACAGGTACAACTCCTGTAGCATGCATGGCCAGATCCAACTGGGCTCCTCAATCTCGTAGTATAGAGTTGTTAAGTGTCATATAAAGACGTTAAACAAGAACACAAAGTGTATTGTCAATTATCACGTTTAGGATAATGACGTTTGTTATAAACTGAAGTTAGTGAGAGACTTGAGTACAAGTCCTCGGTATACTGAAACGCAGGTATTTAATCCACTGGTATAGTAGTGATTGTATGCGTGGGACATACACGTTGTAGTCAGCAACATTCACGCATATAAAATAATACCGCAGTGTGCAAGAGTAAAACAACAGTTTACATTAATTATCTTGGTCGTTATTTCAAACAACAGATAGCACACAAGCCGGTGTAATCCGGTAGAAAGAAGACTGCAATAATTCCATACCGTTCACCGTAGACTGTACTTGTTTAGTTCCCGGTCAACGTCTGGTCAAACAAGATCCTAGAATAGGATTAACTGAGAGTGTTAATTTATGTAACCCTCGTAATAATTTTATTGATTCATGAAACGATTTCAATCGTTATTCCTTGTGAGGTTTATTTCTTATACTAGGTATCTTTTAACCTCTTAACCTTATTATTATTCAAGGTATTTATATATTTCCAAATCATGGGGTCTTAATTTATAAAACTTATATCGTATGGTAATTTCTTTTAATTACCTTATAATGGGTGTATAACTTATTTGTTATTTTATCTTTAAATCCTTCAAGATATATAACTATATATTCATGTACCATTTATATTACATGTTTAACCATTGTCCAAATGACATAGTAATTTATAATTTTATCAATGACATTTATTGGTCACATGTTAGTTAATCCTCCTCTGAACTTTATTTTAAAATATACTATAGCTTCAAATATTATTTTGTGTTTCCACATTAAATTCCTTATATTCATTCCCTTTTGATTTACTTAAAAATCTAAAATATATTTGTTTCATACTCATGTATTATTTATGATACATATATATAATTGTCTAAATGACATATCCACTTAATAAATTCTCATATTATTTACATGTCATTCATGGTCATGTTTTTAACATATCTTCTATTAATTACAAGCTAAACCCAAATAATATTATTCCTTTTACAAGTAAATTACTTGTGCTTGTATATCATATAGTTTTAATTTCATAAATCCTCAAATCATAATTTCTCCTCTAAATTCCTTTAGTATCCATATAGGACCTACATATATTTTAATCTCATCATACTTTTCGATTATTATTTTACAACCTCATTTATTCCATAAACCTTACATTATACTCCAAAATACATTATAGTACATAGTTTATTTCCTTGAATAATTAATTCACTAAACCACCACTATAAATTTAGTAATTATTATTTGAACACTTTAACTTTTTATAAATCACCAACTAGCCTCACTAATTTTCGGCTTTGCCTTAGAACTTCTTATAATTACATTTTAACCCCAAAAACTTTACCTAATTTATATATTCGCTTATAAACTATAATTTTAATATTTAATTTCCTTAATAACCAAGTGGACACTTATATTTCCACAAATTATGAGTCCGCCCCATATAAAATCTTCTTTTATATTTAAACTCTTATAAATTACATACTCACCCCATAACTTTTATAAACTTAATATTTATGTCATAAATCATTTTAACCTATAGTTTTCGGTCAACACTTTGACCATAGTCTAATTTCATACTTAAAACATTAATATACTTATAAACTTATATGTTTCTCGGTTTTACACCAAACTTCCAAGAATTACAAAATAGCCCCAAAACTTTATAACTTGTTATTTCAACTACTAACTACATATTTAATCCCACCAAAATTCATAATATTAATTCTCACACCATATTATATTATAATTATACCAAGGACACTCTTTAATTTCGGTAATCACAAATCTTACCCCAAACTTCATAAAATTTATATTTTTACCACATAGATTATTAAACTAGCCATTTAAACACTAGTAATTATTTTTAACTCACTCAAAATTCATAGTATGTATTTATATACATATTTAACTCATTAAAATCTATTCTCCTCTATTTGAATTCGGTAATTATAATATATCCCCATATAGTTTCTAAAACTTGATTTATAACTTATAATAATTGTACATAAATATATATGAGTCATATAACTCATGTAAAAATTATTGAAATGCCTTAGATATTTTTAGCTCAAAAGGAGCATAATGCCCTAGGTATTTCGGCATGAACTATTATTTACCTTAGATAACTTTGTAATATTAAAATGTGTCTTAAGGTAATAAGCTTACTATAAATGTTATAAATTATATTTTTGGTATGTAATACTATATAGTTTCGGTCTTAATTAATTAAGAAGGTGTACATAATTTTTGTACAATTTTTTAAGAGCTTGAACAAGCTTAAAACATTAAAGATTTGCTTAGTAAACTTACTCTTAATAAAAGATGCTTAAGTTCTTGAACTCCTCTTGAATTCCCAAGCTTCCTCCAATGGTAAATGATGTTCCTCTTCGGTTTTAATGCAAGAGAGGAAGGGGTTTAGGAGTCAGATCTTAACAAAGATCTTAAATAGATTTATAAGTAGCTTTTCCAAAGTTTTACCTTAGGTTTTTCTTCATGAATTCTCGGCACAACTAGGATGGATGGAGCATGAATTTTCCTTCATGAAATTGATGAAGAAAATAGCCTTAGAAGTTGTAGAATTTTGGGTACACATAAAATGTGTTCTAAGGATTTTCAAGCATGTAAAATACCTTAAGATGATCTTGGATGCTCCTTGGATTTATGTTGATTTAAGACAACTCCCTTGGTGTATAAATTGTAGCCGAACCCATGTAGTTGTGCTAGGAAGATTTTTGCTTCAAGACTTGATGAGATATGCTAGGAATTTACCTTAGAATTGGAGATTGAAGTTAAACCTCCATTAATGGAGCTTAAAGCTCAAGGGAAGAAGATGAAAAATGGAGAGGAGAAGTGAAGCTTAGCAACCGGTTCTAGCAAAGTGAAATGGAGTTTATGCTACCGTGACTTGTGTGCTGAATTAGGAAGAAGTTGGTTATTAAATTGGTAGTCAAAATTATTGGCAAGTTAGGTGAGACTTTGTTGTTTGTTCATGTGCAAACTCACGCCCACATGGCTGGAATTGGTCTGATTTTTCATGCTTGATTGATTCCCCATGATATCATAATATATCCTAAGATCTAGATCTAGTCTTTACAATTTAATTTCCTTACTTTTTCAAAAGCAAAATTTGACTTGTTTTGTTGCAGATTTTCCGCAATGTCCAGCTGTATGGATGGGGTATTAATATTGTATTATCCATGTATTATTGTTGTTTAATTATGTTCATAAGTGGGTAGGTAGTAGTACGGTGGAAAGAATTTGGTTGCTAGGATATATATTACATATACATGTCATAGGAATATAAGTGGTATTCGGTGGCTTCTTTTGTGCAGGACGACAACGGTCAAGTGTGAAATACCCCAAACCTTGATAGGTGGGTTAAATATCAAATTATGGTATGTAAAGGCTAAAAGTGCCTTAGTAACATCAGTGAACAATATAAACCATAATAAATGCAATAAAGCGTTAAGACACAGTTTGAGCAAAAACATGCTCTAAGCTATGAGTGAACTTGGTTAGGACCCAAAGAGCCTACCAAGACTTGATAACATTTAATCATGATTTAATAAGGCTAAACAAGTCCTTAGGAAACTTTGGTAGACAAGAAACCAAACAAAACAAGGTAATACCTAAAGTGAATATGAGCAAAAATGTGCTCTAAGCTTGGATGAATGTGTATAAGACCTAATGGTCATACCTATACCTTATTTATATGTTAATGAACATATTAAATCAATTACTAAAGAAAACCAAGCTTGAAAAAAGTTAAAACACAAAATGTGCTTTAAGGAGTCTTAAAGCACGTTTTTGAAAAATTGTCTTGTAAATGAGTTTTGAATGGCTAATGTCCATCATTACTCTTAATTAACATGTGTACTATATAGTATCACATTTGGGTGGCCATATTAGTGGGAAATCAAAAATTTCACTTCTATGTGCCTTGTTATAGGTGAATAGTGACTTTTATAACTAGTTTGAACATATAATGTTATAAGTGATGTATTAAATTGGTCAACAAAGACCAAAACACCCTCCTAGGCATAATGGTGGCCGGTTTTTGTAGAGAGGAGTCACCAAGCATGTTAACTTGTTAAGTAAATAAATGTGACTCATAGTTACTATTGCTTTAAGACTTAAATATCTTAAAAGCAAATTCTATCTTCATTCTTCCTTCCTCCTTCATTTCACACGGTTCCACACTCCTTCCTCCTCTCTTCTTCTTGTTCTCTCTCGGTAATATATCACCACCACCATGGAAGTCTACCTTTGACCACATGTAAAATCTAGCTCACTTAACCAAATCAAAAACAAACACCACCATTCTCTTAGTTAAGCCAAGCTCTACAATCTTGTCTCTTCAAAGCTTCAAAACCTCCATTTCGGTGCCAAGAGAAACCACCATTGAAGGAGCTTGAGCTCACCTTTTCACATATTCTTGTTCTCCTTTGCTTCAAGGTAAGGAAACTCAAAGAAAATCCAAGTTTCCTTCATGTTTTGTGTTGTCCGAAAATTCACCTCACCATGGTGTATTTATCTTGCTTGTTTTAGCTCCATTTGAATCTTCCAAGGGCTAGGAGGAGTCCTCTCTTGATACTTATTCAAGTTCTCTTCCAATTCCAAGGTAAAACAATTACCTTAATGTGTTAAAACAATATGTGTAACTAGGGTTTACAATGAGGAGAAGCATAATGCTTGAATACTCATTCTATTGTTTGTATAATGTTTAATAGTTGAAAAGGGACCAAATGCCCTACCGGTTTCACAAGGAACAAGAAAGAATTTGTGAGGAAAAAGAGGTAAACAAACTATCTCAATGTAGTTTAAATGCCTTAGGAAAATGAGCTTGAATTGCTTGATAAAATACCTAAGGAGCCAATGGTGAGTGACCTAGCAAAATGTTCTCAAGGAGACTAGTAAAAGAACATATGTTTTGGTGTATGTATTTGCAGGTCAAAGGCATTATTAAGTGGGAAATTCAGTGTTTAAGGTTTGCAATTTAAGGGCCTAAGAGCCATGCATTTAAGGGCCTAAGTGCCAAGCAATTTGAGTTATGCACTATATTGTGATGTAGTGCTCAATGTGTGAAGTTTGTGTATAAAATGTGTTTGATGGATTTAAGTGTTTTGAATGAATTAAGGTAAAAACCTAAGGGTTTGGATGTGGGTATATGCTTAGAGAAGTATGGCCAAATTTAGGAAAATGTGTAAGAAGTTCTAAGTTGTTTGTAAGTGAGTTTTGTGTGAAAATAGGAGGTGTTAAAGGTGAATGAATGTTTACTTGAGAAGAAACGTGTATTAAGGTGATTTGGAGTGATGCAAGGAATTAGGTGTTGTCTTGGAAGTTCTAGGATTCAATGTGTGTTTTGTGAATGTATTAAAGTCTTGGAGAAGTTGTTTAAGGTTTAGGAAGGTTGGTGTTCAAAGAATAAATGATGGTTAGGAATTTTGTGGAGATATAAGTAAAGGTTTAAGGAATTAGGAAAAATAGTTTTGTGAGTGTTTAAGATATCCTAAGGGTGTGTTTGAAGTGCCAATGATGTTAGAACACATTAAGAGGCCTTAGGAGAAGTTTGGTGAAGATTTGACAAAGTTTGGGTAAGTTTAGGAGGCGACCGACCCAGGGGCCGACCCAGTTTGTGGGTCGGTCGAGCCTCTGTAAAATGTTTGAAATGTGTTCGGTAATGGTCCGACCCAAAAGGGTGGGTCGGACATGGGTCGGTCGGTCAAGTTTCAAAGGAGGGAAAATGTTCGCACATGGACCGACCCAGAATGGGTCGGACGTGGGTCGGACGGGCATGTTTGTAAGGAAGTAAAAGGGGTCTGTGATGGACCGACCCAGCTGTGGGTCGGTCGGTGGGTCGGTCGGACCAAAATGTTGTTAAGGTTGTGAAATGATGTGTGATGATGGGGATTGGTAGGTAATGATGTTATAAGGATGTTGAGGACATGTTAGGTGAGTTTTAATGACATAAGTGGGTTAAAAGTTGTATTAAAATGTGAGAGTAAAACAAGTTAAAAATGTTAAGTTTGTAACTAAGTTAACGGGGAAAATTAAGCATTGATTAAACAAAAACCCCGATGTTAATAAAACACATGTGATGTTAACAGTTGTTCGAGAATTGCTCGAGGAACATATAAGGACAGGATAAGTGGACTCCGGTGACAGGTATGGTTTTCTTGCAACCTGTGTCCTAACGGATTACACCGGCTTGTATGCCAATGTTTTTCTGTATGTTTGCCACGTTATGATATAAATCATGAAACGAGTTTACAGTCATTATTGTTATTGTATGTTTACGTGCCGATACCGGTAACCTCTAATGCGCTTGAAGGGCTAGTTAACCACTATTAGGTAAACGTAAGAGAACGGTATCCGGTAATAACGTTTCCGACTTAAGGAACGTTCTAACCACGGCTATGCGTGAGTTGGTTATGTGATGTTTGTGTGTGATGTTTGTATGTGAATGTATGACTCTCTCTTCCCTTGTGTATGTCTGACAAGACTTAACTCAATGTTGTGATTTGTTTGATAAAGTTCAAAGTTGAACTACTAATAAGTGCTAACGGGGGGAGTGAGGAGTCCGGTCTGTTCCGGCCACGCGTGTGAGTATGGGGGTCGTTGTCATAGCAGGTTCGATCCTCTCTGTATGTATTGGTTGTTTTCCAATTTGGTTCCCAACCTACCCTTTAGCTTAACCAAGGCTATTACTGACTCACGTCGGGCCACAGGGGCATACTATTGTTATGTTTGTTTCGGTGTGCTTGGATCACTATATCCGGGGCACCTTGTGTTAAGTTAACCGTTCATTTAACGAAACGGTAACGAGTTATGTAACGAGCTTATCATGAGACTGGCAACAATCTCTAGGCTCACCAGTGTGTTGGTGATGTTTGGGTCGGTTCCTGAGAGAACCATTCCCGTTGTGTTGTGTGTTTTGTTGTGATGCAATATTTATTGCGGTGTTATGTTGTGCACATGGAAACGTGCAAAGTGTTGTTAAGTGTTGTTACGTAGTGTATGTTAATGTTGTAAAATGTGAAGTGTGTGGATCATGGAAATGATTCCAAGTTTGTGATAAGAGGCATTTGAGGATAACCCGATTTAAGGGTATGTGTCGTCTATTAAGGAAGTAGCTCCATTGGAGGAGAAACACTCTAGGGATGATGAATACCATGGGTGATTATTTAAGTAGGAGGTATTATCCGATTGTTGAGCCCATTGAGGCGAAATGTTAAATGTTGTGTGTTTATTGTTACATGTATGATTTAAATATAATCAACTGCATGTTAAGACGACAAGTAGTTGTGCGTGGCCCGATAGCATGTGGGCTGCGGGACTACCATACCAGCAAAGGTGCTGAGCCCCTTGGGGCCACCCCTTTCTCTTCTTTTCCTATTTCAGGTACGAAGTGCTGGAAGCCGTTCGAGAGTAGGACGGGTAGTCATTGTACATGGGTATTTATTAAAGTGTGTATATACATATACAGTAGGTGTAGTAAGACCGATATTGTTGTCGGCACCAGTTTATAAATACTCGGTATAGTTGATAAGGTGTATGTTGTTGTTGATGTTAATGGAAAGGAATAATAATGTATAGTTGCTCGGGAATTTAGCCCATCAGACCGGTACAATGTGTATGTATTAGCCTTGTTAGCCACGTGGGTGGCTAACGGCGTGTAACACCAAAAGATAAGTAATGTGATGAGGTTGTTCTTCCGCTGCATTTGTTGTAAGTACGTTAATGTTGGATGGGGTGTTACAAAAAGTGGTATCAGAGCGAAGTATCGCTCTGATGACTGAGTTACCGAGCTTAGGAAGTACCGAGTTAGGATTTAAGTACTTTGGGTTAAGGGTTGAGTGATAGCGCGAGAGGTACGCTAGATAGGAATTACCAGTGTGTACTGGAAACCTACAATATCCATCCCACCCTCCACAATCCCTGTATATAACTTGGGAAACAACGCCAGAGAGATGGAAGTCCTCTCTACTCGGGATACCCGATCTGGCTGTTATTATATACCTTTAGGGTACGGAGAACCTGTCATACGGTAGATCCCGGAAACTGGGAATCCCGGAGACGGTTTCCATCTAAACAGTGTTAACCGCATTTTCATAGCAACGAATGAAGGATCTTGTATATTGGAGAATAGAATTTCCGGCAACATGGTCGACATGCAGAGCAGTCGAGAATAACCAGCTTGCAACGCACCTACCGTGCAACAGGCAAGAAATGGATTAATAACACCCGAACAAGTGCCTACGGAACCACAGTTGATAAATAAAACACCAACGGTATACCAACCGCTAAAGGAACTACAAAGTAGTGCCCAAACAAGAGACAAGTCTCAGTAACCACGACAAGTGCGTGGAACGGGCTATAAGGAGAATGCGACACAAAAAAAGGGGGTCTCCCAGAATGGAAATACCCTAGTTAATGATTATTATGTGAATACAGTGAGAAGTCACCTAGACAAGTTATTATCAAGACAGTAAGATCAGTGAGGGCCAACAGGCCACTGATGACAGTATGGGTAAAACAATACCACAACCGGTATGTGTTAAACCGATAGCCAGTTAGCATGGCGCACTTGCTATGACAGTGCTGCTATAACAGGCTGTTCGGGGAATTTATAACCACTACGAAGTACTTGGAAAAGTACAATAAAGTTAAATGTGATTATCATAACAGTGGAAGGGCTTAATAGCCTAACCTCTGTGATTGTAAGTACCAGTCAGCAAGAAGCTAGACTTGGATAAGGTAAGAAGATGTTGTGAAACCATGAAAATTTTTCTTTCACACCCAGATTTTCACAACCCTTTTCTTTTCAAACCAGATTTTCTTTCAGACCAACACTTCTTTCCAACCTTCTTAAACCAACCAGTGAAACCAAGAGCAACTGACAAGGATGCAACAATGGATAACCTTCCCTCGATTAAGTTCGGGAAGTAAGGAATGAATATTTCACGGACAATAGGGAGTTGACAACAGAAGACTTCACCTAGGCGTGTGACGGACATAAAGTGTACCAACTGTGTTGTGGGACGACCGCACTCCGATAGGAGCATGTGGGCCTACAGACCTACTTATGGGTTAGTTGGGTAAGTAGCAATGTATCAGTAAGATACCCCATATATGTATACGAGTAGAGTCCGAACACGGGAAGTAGTCGACTCCGTCTACGGTCAGCAGTATATCAAACGAGAGCTAAGGATTACAAGGAATAGTTGAAGTTAAGGAATTCAGTTAAGTTAGCAAGACTAAAAGGATCAATAAATTCCTTCAAGGAAATGTTTAAGAGTTAGCAAGTGCGAAGGGCACAAACTGTTATGTAAAGACCCACATATGTCTTGAGGATCCTTAGGGATAAACATTATAGCTGAATGGTGACCCAGCCTGTACATGGCAAAGCGGATGCCTAATGTGGACACATTAATGTGCAATGAACGGGATTTCCCAGAATAAGTACCAACACTCCCAGGAATGTTAATCTTCACGGAATAAGATATTAACCAGTAAGAACGCGAAAGGCGTAAACTGAATGTACCAATAAGTTGAGCCAAATGTAAAGGCATAACTTAACAACGCCAGGAGCAATCCTCGAAGGTGTTCACATCACAATCGTTGAATGAAATGCATGACAGAAACACAAGGGTCGAAATTAACACCCAGTTTAGACATAAATTGTCAGGAGACGGACTGACAATCCTAAGGGCATCCCATGAAAGAAACGTGACACAACGACCTTGTAATTGTACAGAGAAGTACATGTGTGGGACAGCCATAATGAGCCCAGCTCAAGGCAAATAGGCTTATAATCCAAAAGCAGGATATATCATATAAATTCGATGGATGGTAGAAGTTTAGGTTGTATAAGCGAATAGAGTGGTAAACGAACCACTGCATTAGAGTGGGGACACCTCTCGACATTGTGACACCGCAGGAGCGGTAACTATGTGAATCAAGTTCAAGAATATGTTAAGGATTGACCATGTTGTTATTGAAAGAGAATTAGCTTGATAGCAAGTGTGTATAAAGTGAAACACCGAGCTGAATAACGCCGGCTCGAATGATCGATGCTCAAGGAGCATTTAGTGTCATCCAAATGAGGGATGAACCATAATCGAATAATGTAAATTTATGTGTGGAAGCTAATGTGACAGTAAATACGATGTGAGTTAGTATTATACAATAAGTACGTGCGCAACAAGCGACCGTTGTATAAATGTTTGTCAACGATAATGTAACGATAAAACCAGTTAAGAGTTAAACTCAGTGGAGATGCAGATAAGTGATGTTAAACAACTGAGCAATAAGCCAGTGGTAGTATTGTGTGATGAGGAACTCAGTGTGAATTCCATGGCGAATCGCATAAGGGATTTACTGTCAGAGTTTACGCCTCTGCACTCTGTATGACTGAGTGTTTTGGTATTGCTCTTGCGCAGTAATGATCGAATGAGATAGCTAGGAATTGGAAACATGTTGATTGTGGACAAATAATGTTATAATGGCCGATGCATAGGAAATGCAAGGCCGCACCAATAAAGAGTGCTTGTACAAAACCGAATGTGGAGACATGATTAACAGTAAGTGACTACAATAGCACTAACTGCCAAATATCGGTATGGAATATACCCCAAATATTGTAAATAGCTGAGAGAGCACTACACACTAGGTAGTAGCTCAATCTCAACCGACAGTAAGTCGGAAGGGAAAAGTCAATCAGTGTGAAATCATAGCTGTATACACAGTAAATTATCATGGAAGTGGATGGAAAGTTTGTAACTCACCGAATTCGCTAATGGTAAAAGATACCGTGCGTCGGTTGAGAAACCATTGTTACCAAGATGAAGGTGACAATTGGGGATGTACAATACAGTAAGAATAAAAAAGGGAGCAATTAAGCTCTACAGTTATTAGAGTTTCGCAGCAGAAACTAGTGAACCAGTGATTCAAATGTACAACGTGAATAACGAATATGTGGATGGCTAATTATTAATGCCTAAAAGCCTCACAGGCCAGGACCGAAACCGGTTATGAGTTACAACTCCAATGAGAATTCTTGGTTTAGGGACTAAACCGCCAATATGGTTAAGATCCTCTAATCAGAATCCATTGTCTAATAGACCGCGTGGAAGTTAAAACACTTCACGACGGCAAAACATTTTAAACTAATGTTTAGTGATTGATTACGTGGGCGTAATCCCTTTTAAGGGGGGTAGAGCGCAAAACCACTTAGTGTATATTACCGTACAAGTGTACGTAGTGTATGTGATTTATATTGTGCATAGCACAAAATTATTGTTTGTTTTGATGATTGGTGTGTGTGTTACGTAAACATACACAATCATTCATGGATTAATTGTGGTAATTGCGCACAGAAGATGCGAATACCATTGTGATAGTGTGTGTGTTTGTTAACAGTTGTGTGTGATTGTACAAGTGTGGGGAGTAGATAAACTCCCGGGGAAACAAAAGCCCCGACAGTGTATAAATGTAAAAATCAGGTGTTGTATTTTGATAAAATATATGTTATATATATATGTATACTTTATAGTGATGCATGAAAGGGCATGATACCGACATAGAACCTAGTGAGAATAAGATTCCCTAGGCAACGCGATTGAAGTGAATGGAGGTAACTGATAGACGGAGTTCTATCCTTTGGAGATGTTGTGATCATGACTAGAATGATTCAAAAGATAGAAAATTGGAAATGAGTAATTTACTTGATGCTTGAAAATGAAGTGGGAGGTGGAACTTGATTTGCATGCGATCAAGGGAAGCCGAACACAAATTGGAGTGGAAGGATAGTTCAACACTGATGCTGATCACATCAGGGTTGGATGACTCTTGAAACTCCCTGTAAGTGGTCACGAATAACCACGCTAAGAAAGAAGCAAAGAGCTTAAGTTGGACTTGGAGTTGTGTGTGTTTTCAAAAGGATTTTCAATTGGTATTTATAAAACGTTGATAGATACTCTATATAATTAAAGTCTTCTTACTTAACCTCACAAGGAAATTTTAAATTTAAGTGATTGTTTTAAACTCCCAAAGGCACGGGGACGGAAGGTGTCCATCGCGACCGGGTTCTGCGGGATCACAGTGTATATCAAGGATATTTTTGATTGCTATACATGCTCTGACATGTTGTGTGGTATGTGTAATGAATGTTGTTTTGACTTGGATTTCCTAAAGTGTATACTATCAAGGCCTATGAGTCTAAATGTGTGGTGTTAAATAGACCTACGTGTCTAAAGACTGTTATGTTACCAGGACCTATGTGTCCAAATCTTGTTATGTATGTGTAAATGTTGTTAAGATACCCGGACCATAGAGTCCGAGGTTATCATTTGGATATGTTATGTTATGTGAATGTGAATGTGTTGCCCGGACCATTAAGTCCGAGGTTGTGATGTAAAGTGTGTTTGGTTAAGGAAGTTTACTTCCAAGTGATTCTTGTGTTCTAATCTATGGATGTGTGAAAAGTGTGAACTTCGAGGACGAAGTTCTTTTAAGGGGGGTAGATTGAAATACCCCAAACCTTGATAGTGGGTTAAATATCAAATTATGGTATGTAAAGGCTAAAAAGTGCCTTAGTAACATCAGTGAACAATATAAACCATAATAAATGCAATAAAGCGTTAAGACACAGTTTGAGCAAAAACATGCTCTAAGCTATGAGTGAACTTGGTTAGGACCCAAAGAGCCTACCAAGACTTGATAACATTTAATCATGATTTAATAAGGCTAAACAAGTCCTTAGGAAACTTTGGTAGACAAAGAAACCAAACAAAACACAAGGTAATACCTTAAAGTGAATATGAGCAAAAATGTGCTCTAAGCTTGGGATGAATGTGTATAAGACCTAATGGTCATACCTATACCTTATTTATATGTTAATGAACATATTAAATCAATTACTAAAGAAAACCAAGCTTGAAAACAAGTTAAAACAAAAATGTGCTTTAAGGAGTCTTAAAGCACGTTTTTGAAAAATTGTCTTGTAAATGAGTTTTGAATGGCTAAATGTCCATCATTACTCTTTAATTAACATGTGTACTATATAGTATCACATTTGGGTGGCCATATTAGTGGGAAATCAAAAATTTCACTTCTATGTGCCTTGTTATAGGTGAATAGTGACTTTTATAACTAGTTTGTAACATATAATGTTATAAGTGATAAATTGGTCAACAAAGACCAAAACACCCTCCTAGGCATAATGGTGGCCGGTTTTTGTAGTGAGGAGTCACCAAGCATGTTAACTTGTTAAGTAAATAAATGTGACTCATAGTTACTATTTGCTTTAAGATTAAATATCTTAAAAGCAAATTCTATCTTCATTCTTCCTTCCTCCTCATTTCACACGGTTTCCAACTCCTTCCTCCTCTCTTCTTCTTGTTCTCTCTCGGTAATATATCACCACCACCATGGAAGTCATCTTTGAACACTTGTAAAACCTAGCTCACTTAACCAAATCAAAAACAAACACCACCATTCTCTTAGTTAAGCCAAGCTCTACAATCTTGTCTCTTCAAAACTTCAAACCTCCATTTCGGTGCCAAGAGAACCACCATGAGGAGCTTGAGCTCACCTTTTCACATATTCTTGTTCTCCTTTGCTTCAAGGTAAGGAAACTCAAAGAAAATCAAGTTTCCTCATGTTTTGTTGTCCGAAAATTCACCTCACATGGTGTATTTATCTTGCTTGTTTAGCTTCATTTGAATCTTCCAAGGACTAGGAGGAGTCCTCTCTTGATACTTATTCAAGTTCTCTTCCAATTCCAAGGTAAAACAATTACCTTAATGTGTAAAACAATATGTGTAACTAGGGTTTACAATGAGAGAAGCATAATGCTTGAATACTCATTATTGTTTGTATAATGTTTAAAGTTGAAAAACCAAACCCCACCGGTTTCACAAGGAACAAGAAGAATTTGTGAGGAAAAAGAGGTAAACAAACTATCTCAATGTAGTTTAAATGCCTTAGGAAAATGAGCTTGAATTTGCTTGATAAAATACCTAAGGAGCCAATGGTGAGTGACCTAGCAAAATGTTCTCAAGGAGACTAGTAAAAGAACATATGTTTTGGTGTATGTATTTGCAGGGCAAAGGCATTATTAATGTGGGAAATTCAGTGTTTAAGGTTATGCAATTTAAGGGCCTAAGAGCCATGCATTTAAGGGCCTAAGTGCCAAGCAATTTAGTTTGCACTATATTGTGATGTAGTGCTCAATGTGTGAAGTTTGTGTATAAAATGTGTTTGATGGATTTTAAGTGTTTGAATGAATTAAGGTAAAAACCTAAGGGTTTGGATGTGGGTATATGCTAGAGAAGTTATGGCCAAATTTAGGAAAATGTGTAAAAGTTCTAAGTGTTGTAAGTGAGTTTTGGTGAAATAGGAGGTGTTAAAGGTGAATAATGTTTACTTGAGAAGAAAACGTGTATTAAGGTGATTTGGAGTGATGCAAGGAATTAGGTGTTGTCTTGGAAGTTCTAGGAATTCAATGTGTGTTTTGTGAATGTATTAAAGTCTTGGAGAAGTTGTTTAAGGTTTAGGTAAGGTTGGTGTTCAAAGAATAAATGATGGTTAGGAATTTTGTGAGATATAAGTAAAGGTTTAAGGAATTAGGAAAATAGTTTTGTGAGTGTTTAAGAATATCCTAAGGGTGTGTTGAAGTGCCAAATGATGTTAGAACACATTAAGAGGCCTTAGGAGAAGTTTGGTGAAGATTTGACAAAGTTTGGGTAAGTTTAGGAGGCGACCGACCCAGGGGCCGACCCAGTTTGTGGGTCGGTCGAGCCTCTGTAAAATGTTAGAAATGTGTTCGGTAATGTCCGACCCAAAAGGTGGGTCGGACATGGGTCGGTCGGTCAAGTTTCAAAGGTGGAAAATGTTCGCACATGGACCGACCCAGAATGATGGGTCGGACGTGGGTCGGACGGTCATGTTTGTAAGGAAGTAAAAGGGGGTCTGTAATGGACCGACCCAGTTGTGGGTCGGTCGGTGGGTCGGTCGGACCAAAGATGTTGATTAGGTTGTGAAATGATATGAGATGATGGGATTGGTAGGTAATGATGTTATAAGGATGTTAAGAACATGTTAGGTGAGTTTTAATGACAATAAGTGGGTGAAAGTTTGTAATTAAATGTGAAAGTAAAACAAGTTAAAATGTAAAGTTATTTAACCAAGTTAACGGGGAAAAGTTATAAGCGTTAGACTTTAAACAAACATGTTACCCAATGTTAATAAACACATGTGATGTTAACAGTGGTTCGAGAATTACTCGAGGAACATAAATGGACAGGATAAGTGGACTCCGGTGACAGGTATGGTTTTCTTGCAACCTGTGTCCTAACGGATTACACCGGCTTGTATGCCAATGTGTTTTTCTGTATGTTTGCCACGTTATGATATAAATCATGAAACGATTTACGTCATTATTGTTATTGTATGTTTACGTGCCGATACCGGTAACCTCTAATGCGCTTGAAGGGCTAGTTAACCACTATTAGGTAAACGTAAGAGAACGGTATCCGGTAATAACGTTTCCGACTTAAGGAACGTTCTAACCACGGCTATGCGTGAGTTGGTTATGTGATGTTTGTGTGTGATGTTTGTATGTGAATGTATGACTCTCTCTTCCCTTGTGTATGTCTGACAAGACTTAACTCAATGTTGTGATTTGTTTGATAAAGTTCAAAGTTGAACTACTAATAAGTGCTAACGGGGGGAGTGAGGAGTCCGGTCTGTTCCGGCCACGCGTGTGAGTATGGGGGTCGTTGTCATAGCAGGTTCGATCCTCTCTGTATGTATTGGTTGTTTTCCAATTTGGTTCCCAACCTACCCTTTAGCTTAACCAAGGCTATTACTGACTCACTCGGGCCACAGGGCATACTATTGTTATGTTTGTTTCGGTGTGCTTGGATCACTATATCCGGGCACCTTGTGTTAAGTTAACCGTTCATTTAACGAAACGGTAACGAGTTATGTAACGAGCTTATCATGAGACTGGCAACAATCTCTAGGCTCACCAGTGTGTTGGTGATGTTTGGGTCGGTTCCTGAGAGAACCATTCCCGTTGTGTTTGTTTTTGTTGTGATGCAATATTTATTGCGGTGTTATGTTGTGCACATGGAAACGTGCAAAGTGTTGTTAAGTGTTGTTACGTAGTGTATGTTAATGTTGTAAAATGTGAAGTGTGTGTGATCATGGAAATGATTCCAAGTTTGTGATAAGAGGCATTTGAGGATAACCCGATTTAAGGGTATGTGTCGTCTATTAAGGAAGTAGCTCCATTGGAGGAGAAACCTCTAGGGATGATGAATACCATGGGTGAATTATTTAAGTAGGAGGTATTATCCGATTGTTGAGCCCATTGAGGCGAAATGTTAAATGTTGTGTGTTTATTGTTACATGTATGATTTAAATATAATCAACTGCATGTTAAGACGACAAGTAGTTGTGCGTGGCCCGATAGCATGTGGGCTGCGGGACTACCATACAGCAAAGGTGCTGAGCCCCTTGGGGCCACCCCTTTCTCTTCTTTTTCCTATTTCAGGTACGAAGTGCTGGAAGCCGTTCGAGAGTAGGACGGGTAGTCATTGTACATGGGTATTTATTAAAAGTGTGTATATACATATACAGTAGGTGTAGTAAGACCGATATTGTTGTCGGCACCAGTTTATAAATACTCGGTATAGTTGATAAGGTGTATGTTGTTGTTGATGTTAATGGAAAGGAATAATAATGTATAGTTGCTCGGGAATTTAGCCCATCAGACCGGTACAATGTGTATGTATTAGCCTTGTTAGCCACGTGGGTGGCTAACGGCGTGTAACACCAACAAGATAAGTAATGTGATGAGGTTGTTCTTCCGCTGCATTTGTTGTGAGTACGTTAATGTTGGATGGGGTGTTACAAAGTGGGAGGGGTAAGTTTGTTTAATATTATATAAGAAGTGCACTACTATTGTTTTAAATAATTAAAGATGATGAGTCACACCTTTTTTTTTTTTTTTTTTTTGTAACCGGCCATAACCAAGGGAAGATATTATTCTCGATTGACCATGTGATATGTTACCATCTTTTTTTTTGGCGATTCCATTACACATATATATATACCGGTTACAGTATTGATTATACTATATATATATATATTTTTATTTGTACTCATGCTTATCGGTATAAGTATGTATGCTGCAATTTTTTTTTGTTAATTAACCATGTACGAATATGGTAGCAAGTGATGATTCAGATTTCCTTTTTGTATAATTAGCATATGAGCACATGGTCCTACATGATATATTTTACAGATTTTGTTGTTTAAATGAGCATATGCACGCTACCGTTTTTTATTTGACAGGCTGTTCATCATGTGGGAAGATTTTATATGTTGAATTAGTCCCCCTTTCTCTTCATATCACACATGCCAACAAGGCTGGGAAATAGCCACTGTGTTGACGTTTTTATGTGGTATAAATATTAAATACTCAAGTATATTACCGGCCACTCTTATGTCATTAATATAGTTTATAAGATGTTCTAAATTAGTGTACATGCTGTCACGAGGAGTATGTTTGTTTAGTATAGTAATCTTATCGGTAATATGCTTCCGACCTTAGTTGATTAAGTACATGATCTCTAAAGTTCAAGTTGTCTATATGCATATATATTCATTGCCGTACAAGTTGCAGATTTTTGTTTGTTTAATTATATCCATAAGCTTACGGTTAGTGTATATATATGCTGCAGCTTTTGATTTGATCTTAATCATATATACCACCATACATGCGGCAGATTTTTTTTTGGTTTGATAGTGTACATGTACCACTACCGTATAGTACAATGGGTGTTGTTTGGAAATTGTATACTTTGCAACATTCCTTATTATTTATGATATATTTATGTATTAAAATTATGTAACATAAGTTGTTACATTATTTAAATGTGTATATCAATTTATTTATCATTTATAAATGCTTAGACAATCGTAAAATATTTACGTTGCTCGTTGGTATTTTCACCTTTTTACAATGAACGTATTGTATATCGAGTCGTATAACGCTGTACATATTTTTCCTGGATGACGCTCTCTTAATTGAGCTTGTTATGTTAGGAGTTTGGTCCTTGTAAATAAACGTACATGAGTGTTTTGTACAAGTATGTTACACGTTTGTAAAATTACGCCCGTTAGCGTTTACGGTAAAATGACTATTTTTACGTAACGTCTCATGCATGGGTTTGCATGCGTACGTGAAATGATTTATATTTGAATTATTTTCCATTAAATAATGGTTTAATATTAATTAGATTTGGGTATTTCATGTGGATTGGAATAACTATAGTACATTGGTATGGTATGGTATGTAGAGACCCTGAGTAATGGATTTGGGAATTGTAAGGAGGAAGAAGGTATGGCTTTTGGTATTAGACACGTAAGAATGAGTAAGCATTGTAAACCTATAACCTCGAACAACTTTGAGGACAAAGTTCCTAAGGGGGTAGATTGAAATACCCCGAACTTAAATATAAGGATTAAAATTAATCTCATATGCATTTAAGGGCCTAATGGTACCCAATTTAATACTAGTAAGGAAAAATAATCCAAAAGAAATAAATAAACACTTAAAAAGCGGAAAACGCTAAATAAGCGTTAAGTAACCATAGGAGGTATGAGACCTCGGTTAGCGTGTTATATGGATTCTAAAGGTTTAATAAAACCTAAATAATATGTGGGAACAACTCCCGAAGAAAACGGATCCAAATAATGAATTAAAACGCTAATAGAGCTTTAGAGCACGTTTTCAAGAAAACCCGGAAACGTGACTTTAAGTGGTCAAACGGACCAGTAAAAATTATAAACCATTAAATAATAATTATTAAGCATTTTATGAAAACTTAATAACCAATAAAATAAAGAAACGAGGAAATTCCGGAAAACGGGCCCGGTTAGTGAACAGTGCCTAAACCGGGTAAAATAACGAGCGTTTTCTGTAAAAGACGAAAAATGCCCAAACAGTAGTAATATGGGGGCCGGTTTTTAATGGGTAAATAAACCCCTCACACACACATGCAACTAGTTAACAAATAAGTAAATCAAAAAGCAAAAGAGTAAAGTACAAAAAGTAAAAGGACACTCTCTCACCTCTCATTCTCACTTTTCCCTCTTCTCTCTCCCATTTCTCCCTCTCTCACTGATTTCTCCCTCCTCTCTCTCTGGTTTGGGCGATTTCATGGAGCTCCACAAGCCTTCCATGGCTTCTCCTCTTCCTCCACATGCTCAGCTCTCCACTTGAACTCCAAAGGTAAAAATAACTACATATTTGAACTCCCCTCATCCTCCTCTACACTTCTCTCTTTTCAAAATCCAAAAATGAGGAAGTTCATTTTCGTGGGTATACCCCATTGATAAGTGCAAAACATATAGACTTATTAAGGTTTAACCACCTTATTAATTGCAGCATTTTTTAGTAATGTTTCTCACTTATCTTGGGTTTTTCCTATAATTATGTTGTTATATTAACTGATGTATTATATGTGTTAAACTGTAGGAAAAATGCCAAATAACACATATATTATATAAAGGATTAAACAAAGTGTCACGCGTGTGCAACCGCCTGCTCAAAGGCGGACGTGAGAGCATAGAGGCAACCGCCTCATATTGCGAGGACGTGACACAAGCCAGACGACGTAGAGGCTACCGCCTCTTAACAGGCGGACAAGGTAGAGGGCAACCGCCCCTTATTGAGCGGACGTGACAGAGAACAAATACAGAGAGGAGACCGCTTCATAACAGGCGGACGAACTTACATGCAACCGCCCATGCACAAGCGGACGTGATTGAGAGAACCGCCTCTTATCTAGCGGACACGTGAAAGTGTCCAGAAAATTAACGGTTATCTTCTTCGCCGACTCGCTCTGCAACTTGACTCGCCTTATCGTTTTAGCAGTCGGCGCCTACCAGAATTCACGCACACGTTGCGGCCCTGTCCCCTGCGCAATCAATGAGCTGCAATCAATGGGGAGCTGCAATCAACGAGCTCAATCAATGAGCTGCTGCTGCTCTTCTTCTTCCTCTATAAATACAACGCTCAAAACACCTTCTCCAGTGTCCTTCCAGAGGTTCCGTCTGTGGTTCCTCCTGGAGTTCCAATTCACACCATCATTCCATCTTCGTACCACTACACTTTCACTCACTCGTTCATTCCATTTAATCTCCCGCTTCTCCTTTTGTTTTATTTTCATTTCATTAGTTTACGTATACTCTGGGATAATTATTATGTATCTGTATTAATTTTGCAATATGTTTTACTGGTTTTAGTTTTAATAAAGTTTTGTTACGGTTAAAGTTTTCTCGCCATCTTTTTAATAAACCTCATGAATTTATTAAAAAGCTTTACTAAGTCTGTTTTGATTTCATCGGTTGGAAACAGATGGGTTGATTAAGCCGTAAAACTGGGGGAAACTTATTTTCATCGTTTAAGTTAGTACTCAGTTGCAAATGTAATCCCTCAACACTCCTCTGCCGTTCGCAGGCTTTTGCTTGAGTTTTCATCGGACCTTGCATTACAGGTGAACGAGTTCTTATGAGTTTTCATCGGACCTTAAGAAAATATCAGGAATCTTGCCAAACAGTTATAATTAAACCAGTAGACCTAGCATGAAAGAGCAGATATTATATTAATGTGAACCAGAGTCCCGTTTAGTTTATCGTTAATTTAGTCATTTTATCTTTCCTTTTATTTATAAACAAGTCAATTATCCCCCCTCTTGTGACACGCTTAGGTACTATAATATGCACATTAGTCCCACGGTTCGACATCCGTCGCTTACAATTTCACTATACTACCACGACCGGGATTTGTTTGCAGCCCGACGTTTATTTTGAGTTTTAATTTCTTTTCTTTTAATTTTACACCAGTTTAACCACTCAGATTATAACTCTGCAAAATGGCGCCGTTGCCGGGGACTAGATTTATTCTAGTTCCTAAGCCCCGGATTATTCACCTGTTTAATTATAAATATTTTGTTCTCTTATTTCTGTTAATATTATGTCTATAATATTTGTTTATTGTTAATATTAATTATCTACTATATTTTTGTTAATAATAATTATATTAATTGGACATCTGACATTGGACACCTAACTTTGGCCATCTAACTTCGGACATCTAACTTCTGACATCTAACTTCTAACTACATTTAATTTCCATTGTCTCTAACATTTAAATTTCCATTGTCTCTAACATTTAATTTCCATTGTCCCTAACATTTAATTTTATGTACATTTAACTACTAACTTATAATTTATGTAATCTAACTAATAATTATTATTTTATGTCTACTAATGTTTAATTTGTTCATTTGTTATTTGTTATTGTTTCATTTATTAAAAAAAAACGAACAGAGGACAGAGGGTGTCCGCCTCCTGTCCGCCTCAACGGAAGCGGACACCACACAAG